>JAXCHB010000093.1:0-1200000 GCA_036926305.1 Uropetala carovei | reverse complement strand
ATTAAATTTACAAAGGTTTTGATTAGCCCCCGAGAATTCGATAAAAAATTTCACTGCGGTAGGACATGTGGTAGGACGATGTCTCAAATCCAATTAGCAACAATCCTATTTAACAACAATACAGTTCCATTGCAACGATAAATTGTTACCTAAAAATGTTAAATGTTCATGTTCAAAACAAATTTATGGACAGATTCAACACATTTAAAAATCAACATTAAGAAAATGAATTTTTATTCTTTTAAGCATTCTTTTGTCCAAGTCCCAATTTCATACAATGATTTTAAGTAATTTTAAAATGCAAATCTAAAATATGTTGCACTCATTCCTGATGCAAAGTTTCAGCTCTTTAGTTTTTATGACTGATTATTCATTTATTTTGACTTCTCCCTCCTTTCCAAGCCAAAAATTACAAAAATAAGCCCTCAGGTTGCTCTTAGTATGTATTCGAAGTTTCAGGTCTCTAGGTCTTATGGTCTTGGAGGTATGCAGAAAGCACACACAAACACTGGCATTTATTAATATAGAACGTTTCTCAACCAGTGCACAGTGGCAAAGTGGTGTACCATCAGGCATGAACTGGCACCCCGCAGAATTTTGGGAGTAGAGGAAGAACTACACAGGAAAATAAGAGGCGGTGCACCACTAATATTTTTTTTAGTGTGTGTGCCATAGAATGAAAAGGTTTGAGAAACAATGAATTAGAAGATAGATAAGTTTACACAGGATTTTCAATTTTTCGGAGTGCAAGGTTTTATTCCTTTATTCATAAAAATACCTAAATATGGACCAATTTTCTTCTTTTTTGCTTTATTTGATGGATAAAATTATACACTATCCAATTTTTTGTGATGTTTACATGTTACACAGTCGAAGCTTTCAGAAATACGGAATTGTTTTCAAAATTTTGTGGATTTTTTATGCTCTTTCTGAGCATTGCCAAGGCGACCATCACTGTTGCCTCCGATTCAATTAGTGCCAATTAAACCTTCAAATAGATGAAAGAATAGCGTTATTTGCTTCCAACTTTTGTTTAAGCATCAAAATTATTGCTGTGGCAAAAGCAAACTTTATCCATAGCAATGTAAATATTTACAGATAATTACACAGTTAACTGCACATGAGAACGATTTCATCAAAGCAATTGAATCTTCATTTCATCGTTTCTGTAAATAAAAGCATTATATTGCACACCTGTATTGCTTATTAACGCAAATAGTCTCATGCATACATTTAAAATTAGATGTGAATAGGGACATACATTATTTTTTTAACATATCAAAAGTTACATCGTTATCTTATCTTTGTAGATAATCTAAATGACAAAGAACCTTAGGCGACAGGTTACGTTTATTCCGGAGCACTGTGAAAACATCTGTTTTATATTGAGAACCTAGAATTTGCCAAAACTTACTTGCCGCAATTGCAGCAACAGGTACCTAGTTTCTTTATTAATCATCAAATAACCATCAACTGATATTTTATCATCACCTAGCAAAAATATGTTCAAATGTGCATTTCCATTATAGGAAATCCAACAGTCATACCAAATTGGCAAAGTTATACAAACAAAAGATGTGAGATGATTTTGGAGGAAGTGTAGTATACCCCCCCCCCCCCCCCCCTTCAAAATGGCATCACTAGAAAACATATTTCTTGGAAATATCATGACAACCATAAATAAACAAGCATATGAAACAAAATGACGTACTAATCCCAGAACCCTTTTGAAAAATATTTTTTTGTGATAATCCTTTTCCGGAAAAAACATTAAAACAAACTAAGAAAATGAGAAATTGTCAAAATAACTTTGTATTTACAAGTAACCGAGGATATTGGCGAGCCTTCGGCTCACTTTCATTTTATATTATAATGCCTTTTATATTGGGTGTAGCCGTCTCCAGGTGCTATCGTGCCCTTCGTCTCTCTGGAATGAAACTATCCCTCCCCATTGTCCAGTGATCGGGTGGGTAAATGTCGCCACAAGCAGATCAGTCATGGGTTTGCAAGCTTTCGTTTTTGTGCATAATCGAAGTCAACATGATCCAAAATAATTGTTGGTAGTATTGGTAGAAATCACTGACAGTTTTATTACTACAGCCAGACATAATAATTGCTGCAGAATTTGGTACCTTTAGTAGCCAGAGATATCCAAGCAATAAGATCCTCAATATTGGTAGTTTTGAGTGTGCAAAAAAGGTATTCACACGAATAGAAACTTCACCCCGACAATTTTTTTTGGAGCAACGATAAGTTTGTCTTGTCAGCTTAACACAATGAAGCCGAGCGTCATCAATAGATGACGCTCAGACTTTTGCCGAGATCCGAGCTCTATCAATAGATGACGGGCAACTACGCAGTTCCGCTTCGGCTTTCAAACACTCGTCCCCTCCCATTTCTGCAGGTATAACTCTCGAACCTTCACAGCGGTCACATTTGAGGCCTGCCTTTCATGTGCTATGCGTCGGTTCTTGGTCCGAGTTTTTATTTTTTTGTAATAGTGGCATTTTTAATAGGCGTTTCTGTCGAGGTGTTTTATTTCTCTGTATTTTCCTAACTTTTGCTATGTTGTTTTCATATTCTCTTTTTTGTTGATAAAAGCTTTTAATATTTTCTTTAATTTTTGATTTCGGTGATGTTAATAAATTCTCCTGTACAAAAAATTGAGTTATAATAAAATGACCTTGTACGAATACAGATTGTCCATCATAGATGCCCTTGCAAAGGAAACTACTTGGCAGAATTAGTTCGTATTATGGAGACCCTCTATAATATCAATAGATTCAGATTTTCCAAAATACTGTGAAAAAAGAAATGATAGGAAGGTCCAAAAGAGGTGTAGGCAATGTTCAAAAAACAAAAGAAAAAGTGCAAATTTCGACAAAAAACGGTTACTTTTCAACAAAAAAAAATAATTTGCATTCGAATAGGATAAGTAGACTATTAAGAAGGAATATCACAGAAAAAAAATCCTCGGATTTCAGAAATTCTCGGAAAATACTATTCGGGCTGAAAGTGTTAATCGATGCTATTTCACTGCATTTTTTACATTTCCAGTTGTTTTCGATGATATTTTGGTCAATTAGGAATTGTAAACTCTTTTGTTCATTACTGAACATCAACATAAATTGCTCAAGAGTAGGAAACATTAAAAGGGTAAAATATTATTGATTGTGAAATCCTAAATACATAAACAATAACACAAACTAAATAAATAATAGCATAGTAACTGTTGAAAAAAAAGAAAAAAGGAGAGGGATATATTACACTCTGACCATGATTTTTAACAATAGATTAGTGTTAAGTTGAGAAATTAGAGATTTCACACTATCTGTAAGATATACTTGAAAAACATTCAGCACCAATGTACCTCGTTTCTTCAAAAGAGCACCTGGCTGTTTGTTCCAAACTTCAGAGGCACTGGATCATTAATTCACTGATCATTCAGCCTCTGTCATTATACTTTAAGATGATGCCACATAGTATTTTTCCTTGGACAAATTCTTCCTCTTGAATATTACATATGGCTGCCAATTTGCTTTCATCAGCCAGTACTGACAAAATTACTGTTACTCAGCTTTTTGTTGCCAGTGGTTTTCATTAACATCAATTTTGCATCTTTCTATCAACTATGGTGTTGGAATGGGTATAAAAAGCATGTTTTGCCTGCATTCTCTATTTGACCTAACAGATAGTCATGACATAGACAAATCACATAATGCTGTTATTTAATTACTTTTTCAATATAAGATGGGGGAAGCATTTGAGCCAATATTGTTCTTTGACAGAAAGTTAATCCATTTTGCTTCAAATGATCCAATCAACACTTGTTTTGCCTTTCATGGTATCTTAAATGATGTTGTCATTTCCAAAGCTAGTAATAGTACTAGTCAAAAGGAAGCCCATCACTATGCTTTTTGCAAACAAATATCTCCACTTGCTCTTCTAAATCTCTGTAGCACCCTTCTTTTAACTCACAAAATGCTTTCCTCAGAGTCACATTGCACTTCAGCTTTCTTTTGATCCTTTCTAGCACTGTACGCCCTCGCGTGGCTAATTCCTCCGGACTTCAGCCCGTATCGGCCACATGTGGCAGTATGCGTGGTTGCGCTATCTTGTTAGAAATACCCATACTGTCTTCCTTCATCAGTTAGCTGAGCAAAAAATGGTTCTAATATGTTCCTAATGTATCGAACCGAGTTCACAGTTTCATTTAAAAAAATTGGACTGATTATTTTTCTAGCACTAACAGCACACCACACACCAATCTTTACATCATGTAACGGGATCTGGTGAATTGCATGCAGATTCTCGTCACTCCATATTCAGGTATTTTGAGATTTTACATAACCACTGACATGAAAATAGGCCTTGTCAGTTATGAAGAGCAATTGCGGATCAACGAGCCCGTCATGCACATTTTGCAGAACCCCGTTACAAAATTCAGTCCTTTTGGGAGCATCAAGGGGTTTGAGCTCATGCACTACTCTCACCTTGTATGGGCGAAAGTTAATCAACTTAGAAGCCTTGAAAGCAGATCCGTAAGATACACCGGTCTCTTGCGACAAACGTCTTAAAGATATCTGAGGGCTAAACTGTAAACGCGCTTGAATATCTTGAATTGTTTCGTCTGTGAGCACTGTCTTAGTTTATAAAACAATTAATAAAATATAATTATAAAACTATAGTTTATAAAACACTTAATAAAATAAAAATAAATACAGCAACGTAATGAACAGTATCACAGGTCTTCCTTCCAAACAGAATGAAAGCTTACTGGCTATGGCTAGCAGAACACGTGTAAGCAGTCTTGGGCGATCCCCGCTAATGAGTCATCGCTACATGTGGCCGATACGGGCTGAAGTCTGGAGGAATTAGCCTCGCGAGGGCCGGTGCTAGTGCATTTCCTGATAAAATGATCACCCTGTAGTTTTACATTGTGATAAGATAGATTTACACCTGCTGGAACCAAAGCGAATGACACCCACCTTAATGTAAAAACATTTGACTCATGCGGAGTAATTTCATAATACATGAATATAAGATGAATCTTGGTTTTTTTTAAATACTCAGTTAAAACAATGAGAAACTAATAGAACATAATAGCACACTAATAATTTTGATTGGCTGGCACCATCAACATTAAAAGGGACAATTTTTAATATCTCTGCATCATTACTTTTTTGTTTTTTGCTAACTTTTGCAAATTTTATGCAACAATATATTGTGGATGGATAGTGATTAGTGCAATCATCTGCTTCCAGAAAACTAGCAACATTTTACTTGATTTCTGAATCTTTTTTAATTAAATATATCAGGCATCTTGCAATTTAACCAAGCATATTTTATTTATGCTGCCTTTTAAACATGTCTGTAACAAGGATTTTGATATCACTATGCTTTGTTCGATATTAAAATTGACTAAATGATTCCTCTCTCTGGTTATTTAAAATGTGTTGGAAGTAACACTTTTAAGTCTAGTATCCTCACACTTCCTGTACCAGTGCCCCTTACCTCCATGTGGTGTGTGTACCCCTGGCTAAGAACCACTGTCTTAGATGATAAAAATTGGTATTTAATGTATACAAAGTGATAATGGCTGAATGACTTGCTTCTATAAAATACTCATATCAGCTTTGTTAGATGGAAAAGTTAAACTTTAAGGCAGTACCTGAATTCAGGTGAATGGTATATTCCTCCTGTAGACATCTTTTTAGAAAATGTCACGATATCGGGGGGCGAGTCCAGATTAAAATGTTCATGACACCATATCTTTCCAGTTGAGCCACCACCAGTTTGCACCTCATCAATTAATAAAGCAGATCCTCTCTGCAAGAAATCAAACAAGTTGAGTTACAACACATATTATTTAATTATGTGCCTTAGTAGCAGCTATTATTGGCTCTTGATTTCATAAAAATTCTCTCTCTTAAGTTGATAAAATGTTTCAGCCTTCCATAGAAAAATATAATGCAAACAAAAGGAGATGCACTTTTGACCTACTCTTTCTTTCAGCTCTGCGAAATGCAAAATATACCTTGGCTAGAGTGTTGAAATTAATTATTAAATCCATTTGAAAAAGTTAGACCTTCAGTTGACTGTATGAATATAGTCAAATTTAGGTTTTACCAATTATAAAATTAATAATACCAAGTTCTCACTTTCTTGGCAATGTGCTGAAGACTCTGGAAGAAATCCGGTGATGCATGGTTATCACCTCCTTCAGACTGAATTGGTTCAATGACAATGCCTGCCACTGGCATCCCCTTCTTCTCCCAATCTTCCAAGAGTGACTCCACCTGTACAAGATGAACTAGTTAATAAAGTTTCTAGATGTGCTTCATGATGAGAATTTTTACGACTCCGAATGGAAAACTTTTGGAAGAATAGATGAGCAAATTTTTTCACAAGAGTACTTTTCTCCTTCCCCTTTCTACCTAAAGTAGGAAATTGCATGGCTTGTAAACATTCTAAAAGAGCGATTGAGAAGGAAGGAAAGAAAAAGTATACAGTATAGGTTGATTTATTCTAGTAAGTATGTCTTTTAAAAAATGACATTTGTTTTCTTAAGCAGGTTTTCAATAGCTCAGCGTAGCAGGCCAACACGCTCGCCACTATGCCACGGTACCCTATTTCGCAAGTTTTGAAATTTCGACAATACTTTTCTGCCTAGAAGCCATCTACCACAGCGTGAGGAATACAAATACATTCCCAAAGGAACCATCTACTGATTACGAGTTAATTGTTTTATGAAAAAGTTCAAAATTTTTAAACCAATAGTGAACATTATTGAGGTACAAAATGACATAATAGAATATAAGTTAAAAATTTCATACAATTGAGCGTTATAACTTCTCTTGTCATATATTGGTCAAAATGACAGCTCACATTGAAATCCGTATTTCCCACTATCACTTCTAATGTTGGGGCACAGAATGCTGTGAATATGTAGTAGTTCAATTTCTTGCTATTAAAATGTCCCCAGACTCACCAGCAATGCCACCATAACCAAATAGGCTTTTGGAAAGTTTGAACATTCACAGTTTAACTTCTAGATGAGATATGAAATTGTTTATGGGCTAAAAATCATAAGACATAAGCTTTCAAACAGTGTAACATTCTTTATGATCCGATCATTTGTTCAAGAGATATGAGGAAACAAAAATTGGTCTATCCCAAAAAAAAAATATATATATATATACCACGGAAGAGGAAAGGTAAGTAAGGATATTTAGGGCAACTAGGTGTTGAAGGAAACCCAGTGAACACTTACCAGAAGTAGAGCCGCTGGGGTGTTGGAGAGACACATTTGTATAGGTTAGAGCTTTCGGGATGATCCCTTCGTCAGCACAAGAGAGACAGAACTGATTTGGCAGTGACACTGGGATGAAGGTGTGGGGGTGCAAGGGAAGGGAGCGTGGAAAGGTCGGGGATTGGAGGTTGCAGAAGGGGGAGGGGGGAGAGGGGAAAGAGAGGGTGGAAAGAAGGAAATATTAACGGATACTGAGGCCGGGAGGAGAGAAAGAGTTTAAGATTTAGATATGGGCCAGTTCCCATTGATGGAGTTGGGGGGTGGAAGCGTCGTTCGGGAGGGCGCAGATGGCCCTCACCGTGAAACAAACATTGAAAATAAGATTGTGGTTATTCGCATGCACGGCCACAGGTAGCTGTCATTTAAGACTAAAGCCCCGTTCACACTATCCTTCACTTGCTTCCTTCACTTACATCATTCAAATATACATCAGTCACTTTAATGACACTTGTGTTCACATTATCACAAGTTACATCAGTCAAACTTATATCAGTCACAGTCAACATCTGTTTACTTTCATGTTAATATCTGTGGATCGGAATGCAAAGAACTCAAGTGATTTTAGCTGCTGCAGCTGCATATTATAAAAGAAAGAAAAAAAGAAGAGAAGCGGGAAAAAATTGTGTGTCCGTGAATGGATAAGAAGAAGGCAAGAAGATACTGCAGAAACTGTATTTTCTTTACTCTTCCGAGAGTTATCTGTTGAGGATCCATTTTCATTGCAAAGCTTTCTGAGAATGAAGGAAAGTACTTTCAATTTGCTTCTGTCGAAAGTGAAAAGTTTGATAGCGAAGAAAAATACGGTAATGAGGGAGCGGAGCGTCCTTCGTCCACCTCTCCATTTCGTTCCGTCGTTATAAAACTCAACACGCTCGAACACGCACCAAAGAAACTAGAATTGCACTCATTGTCAGATGTACTACACAAACGCTCTGCTCTACAGTTGAAAACACGGTCGTTAACAGAAATATCTGACAATTGAAACACGAGTGAGCAAGACGGTATCCCACATCTCTTCCTTCACTTTCACATCAGTCACTTTGAAATGGATCATCATCCATTTCAAAAAAAGAAGGACTATGCTAGCGTCCTTCATATGGCCAACTCATGAACTAAGGTGACTGATGCATCTTTAGTGTAACTTTACTGCAAAGTGAGGGATCGTGTGAACAGGGCTTAACGCTGTTGCGATGGCCATTCATGCGAATGTTGAGGGAATTGCTGGTGAGTCCAACGTAAATGGCGGAGCATTGGGTACAGGTTAGTAGGTAGATGACGTTGCGGGTGGTACAGTTGGTAGGGGATGTTATGTGGTAGGTGATGTTGGTGGTGGGGTTTGAGAATGAGTTGGAGGGTGGGTTTATAGGGCATGTTAGGCATCGTGGTCTGCGGCAGGGGTGGGACCCTGCAGGGTGCAGAGGAGTGGGTGATGGGGGTTCTTTTCTCCACAAGATGTTGACTAGGTTGGGAGGTCTGCAGAAGGAGAGGATTGGGGGTGTGGGGAAGGAGACCTGGTTGGGGGAGGAAGTGATGATTGGGTGGGCTGCCTTTAGGATGCTTTTTAGGGTATCGTGGATGCCGGGATAGAAGGTGATGATTAGGGTGAGTTGGGGGGTAGAGTCAGGGGTTGCGGGGAGGTTGCAGTGTAGGTTAGGGGTGCTGGGTGCGACAGCCCATCAGATTTGGTCCCGAATCAGGTCCGGCGGGTATCCGCGTTGGAGGAAAGCATTTTTGAGGACAGAGCAGTACTCGGAAAGTGAGTCTCTGTCCGAGCAGATTCTCCATCCTTGGCGAGCTAGGGCGTACGAGATTGAAGTTTTAGTGTGGAGGGGGTGGCAGCTGTGGAAGTGGAGATATTGAAGGCGGTTGAAAGGTTTTTAATGCATTTTGGTGTGGATTTGGTTTTCTCAGATGGAGAAGTCGACATCCAAGAAGGTGATGCTGGTGGGGGAGGAGTGGTAGGTGAAGGAGAGCGTGGGGTGGGAAGAGATGCGCTGTAAAAAGGATTGGAGTGAGTCGGGTCCATGTGTCCAAAGAAGGAAAATGTCGTCGATATACCTCAGCCACAGGAGTGGTCTGGGGTGTATGTCGACGAAACGTTCCTACCATTCACCTAGGAAGACATTGGCATATGAGGGTGCCATGCGAGTGCCCATCGCCATACCTTTTATTTGTAGGTAGTGGCACCCTCTGAAGGTAAAGTTGTTGTTGTAGAGCACCAATTCTGCCAGCTTCGTTAGGAAGTGGGAGGAGGGTCTTGTGTCAGGTGGTCTCGAGTCAAGGGATTTTTTCAGGGCGGACAGTCCATCATGGTGGGGGATGTTAGTATAAAGGGAGCAGACGTCTATTGTTGTCATGATTGTGTTAGGTGGGAGGGGAGAGGGGAGGGATTTTAGGTTCTACTTCCGGTAAGTGTTCACTGGGTTTCCTTCAACACTTAGTTGCCCTAAATACACACACACACACACATACATATACATACATACATCCTATATATAATTTTAGAAGTGTCCGTCCGTCCCCCGCTGTAACTCAGAAGCCGTTCGTCGCAGAGATATGCGGTAAACTGCGTTTTGTTTCTACAAGATAGGAAGTCACTAGAAAACTATTCTCATTTTCATAAAGTCCCGGGTTCGAATCCAGGAGACAATTATATGTTCCCATAAGTTTACACGGGATTTTCGCGTTTTCATAGTGCAAGGTTTTTTCCTTCATTCGTTAAAATATGTAAATATGGACCGATTTTCTTCGTTTTTACTTTATTTGATGGCTAAAACTCTATACTATCTTATTCTTGCAATGTTTACATGTTACATGGTCGAGATTTTCAGAAATACGTAATTGCTTTCGAATTTTTATGGATATTTCGTACTCTTTCCAGGCATTGCTAAGACGACCGTCATTGTTGCTTCCGATTCAATTAATACCAATTAAACCTTCAAATAGGTGAAATAAAAGCGTTATTCGCTTCTCACTTTTATTTAAGCATCAAAATTAATGATGCATAGCAACATAAATATTTAAGGATAATTATTCAGTTAACTGTGGTTAACTGCGTATGGGAAGCGTTTCTAACGATTTAATCAAAGCAGTTGAATCTTCCCAATCTTCCTTTCATCGTTTGAATGCTAGAATCTTATCTCTTTGTAAGTAGAACCATTATATTATACATCTATAATGTTTATTAATGCAAATAGACTCAAGCATAAATTTAAAATTAAATGAGAATAGGGACATACGTTATTTTTAACACATTACATGGTTATCTTCTCTTCATTGATAATCAAACTAACCAGTTGCATTGATTCTTATATAAAAAAGAAAGAACATATTATTCAATAATAAGAAACAAAGAAAATTATAAACATAAATGTTCATGATCAATTAGTGTGTAGCATTAATATCCTCTCTAATATGACTTAAAATACAGATTTCTGACGGACTTATGGGTTATTCTCCCGAATGGATGTGGAAAAGAGATGGAAGACAACACACAAGCTCTTAAACAGAGCTGGAAAGGTATGCTCTATTTTTGCCACCAATCTCATGGGTGTAAACCAGACAGTGGTAAGGAGCAGAGCCCCTTTACTTAAAGAAACCTGTAGCGCAGGAGTTCTTAACCTTTTGCAAGCCCTGCACCCCCCCCCCCCCTCCCCCCACAGAGATCCATGATAATCCCGCACCCCATCAAAATTTTTTCAATGGTTATTAATTTTGATTTTGTTTTTAGATTTAAGGAATTATTAAATGTATAGTATTTAAAATCAAATATACTTATTACAAACTACATTTTAAACTCAACCTTTCCTCAACTCAAGACACAATAAGATTGTAATTCAGGTGATAGACCCAATAAAAATTCAATAGTCCCATAACTAAACATTTCAATGCATAAACAACAATAAATATTTTTTATTTGTAAGTGTGGCATATTTTAAATTCTGGAAAGGTAATTTCAAAAATTTTGTCAACAAAAAATATTATCCTAAAAATAGTGTGTTTCTCCAATTTCAATGGGACCATTGCTGTTGTTTTGCATCAACCAAAGCTTGAAAATTCGGAACTGTGTTCGACAGAGCAACTCACATGTCATCTGTAGCATTCAATCTATTTCAGTTCTTCGTCTTCATGGCAACCAATGTTGAGAAACTTGATTCACAGAGGTATGTAGTAGCAAAGGGAACAACTGCTGATAAAGCTCGCATCACAAGCTGTGGATAAGCATGAGCCAAAGAGCACCAGAACTCAGCAAGAGTCTTAGTTCCAAACTCACATTTCAGCAATTCCTTTGTTCCTAAATCGATCAACTCATCTTTTGCTAAGTCAAAATCGTTAATGCTATCAAGGTTAACAAGAAAAGGATTGCGAATCCAGGTATTGATTTTCAAATCTTCCAAATTGAAATAACCACTAAAAGAGGTTTGAAGGGTCTCCAAATGGTTGATGATTTCTTCCTGGATGTGAAATGGTAATATTTTATCGCTTTTTATACATGCTTCAAACAGTACTTCCTTGAGGATCGGAAAATTGGCATAATGTCCATTCTGCACTCTTCTCTTCCAGAGGGAAAGTTTAACTAGAAATGCACTAAGTTTTTCAGCAGCATCCATGATGGTCACAGATGGGCCTTGAATGGACATATTTGTGATGTTTAGATGACAGACTATATCTGCCATATATGCCAAAGGAAGAATAAAATCCTTGCTATCAAACCACTCAGAAAGGAGATTATCTTCCTCCCTCAAGAAAAGTGAGATTTCAACACGAAGCTCCACCAAACGTTTTAAAACTTGACCTCTGAAAAGCCAGCAGACTTCTGTGTAGTACAAAAGAACCTCGTGTTCCGCTCCCATTTCCTGGCAAAACTGCTTGAACAGGCGATGGTACGAATAAAGTTGACGACCTGCACAGCTGCTGACAGGACATTTTTCAGATTTTCTGGAAGCGACTTAGAAGCCAGAGGGTGGCGATGTAGGATGCAATGAGTCACAATTACGTGTGGAGCTTCTTTCTTCATCAGGGCAGAAAATCCAGATTTGGTTCCCAGCATGGAAGGTGCTCCATCGGTTTGCCAGTTAATTTAAGGTTATGCAAACCTGTCAAACCAGCCATGACTTGCACTAAATGGAGGCTCATCAACAGAAATTTCATCCATCCTTTCCTTCAAATCATCATAGAGATCCTTAGCCTTTGCTCTAATCATGGTCTCACTAATAGGAATGTGTTTCTGACATTGATCATCTACCCAAAGTTTTAAAAGTTTTTCCATTTTAGAAATCACAACACCGTGCCTAGGACTGTTGAACGACACATTCTCAACGATCATGCGATTTCAGTATGGCCCCTTTCTCAACACGCTTTAAAATTTCTAATACTACTCATTCCTCCATTTAAATAACATGGGAATGGATGAGGCAGATTTGATTTAATTTAGATTTTTAAATTACATAAAATAATCATACAAACAAAAATTTATTTTTTCCTTTTTAGTTCAAAAAATAATTTATACATTTAAAATATTTATTATTTAATTTATTCATAATTTAATATTATTGTATTAACATATTAGTAATGTTATTGTATCTTTATATAATGTGAGGGGAGACTTGATAATTTTTTCCTGAGATGTGGGAACATATCCCCCGATTATAACATGCAAGTCTATGAAAAAATGGCATTCAACATTTGACAATTCAAGATTCGACCACGTTTTCAGGAACACATTCCTGTTGAATCTCAGGAGTCACCTGTATTCAATTCTGTTATTACTATTATTATAATTATTATTATACAGGCGACTCCCGAGTCTCGTTGGGGATGTGTTCCTGAAAACATGTTCGAATCTCGAATATTCGAGAGTCGAACGACGTTTTTCCATATACTTGCATGTTATAATCGGAGGATACGTTCCCGCATCTTGGGAAAAAGTCTCCCCTCACGTTCTATAAAGATAAAATAACATTACTAATATGTTAATACAACAATATTAAATTATGAATAAATTATATAATAAATATTTTAAATGTATACCTTATTTTTTGCACTAAAAAGGAAAAAATAAATGTGTGTTTCGAACTTCAAAAATAGATGTATGCAATGTGCTTTACAGACAGCCCAGTCCGGATCGCGCGAGTCATTTGTAACAAAGGACTCGCGCGAGCTGGATAACGTACCTGCGTACATCTATCTATACATACAACTATTTATCGCAGCGAAATTAATATAAAAGTTATTAAAAATGCACAAAATAACTTAAGAATAAAGAAACAAAATAAAAAATATTTTCATACCTTAAATCTTTTTCAACTGCACTTACTGGACTTGGTTTATTAATTGAGAAGATTGAAGATTTTAGTTGGAAGAAGAGGAGCTATTGGGTGGGGAACTGTTTATTGTTGTTATCAAATTACCTGAATTTATCATGTTCTAGAATTTTTTCCTTCTGTTTCACATAAGTGCTAATAGTTGACACATTCCCAACGATCGTATGATTTCAGTATGTTTCTGAAACTGATCATCTACCCAAAGTTTTAAAAGATTTTCCATTTTTGGAATCATAACACCGCGCCTAGGACTGTTTATTGTTGTTATCAAATTACCTGAATTTATCACATTTTCTAGAATTTTCTCCTTCTGTTTCACATAAGTGCTAATAGTTGACACATTCCCAACGATCGTACGATTTCAGTATGGCTTTCAGTATGTGTTTCTGACACTGATCATCTACCCAAAGTTTTAAAAGTTTTTCCATTTTAGGAATCACAACACCGTGCCTAGGACTGTTTATTGTTGTTATCAAATTATGTGAATTTATCACATTTTCTAGAATTTTCTCCTTCTGTTTCACATAAGTGCTAATAGTTGACACATTCCCAACGATCGTGCGATTTCAGCTTGGCTTTCACCTTTCTCAATACGCTTTCAAATTTCTAATTTCAATTCATAACTATGAATCTTATGCCCTCTTTTATTTGATTCCCTTACATTATCACTATTACATTTCCTTTTAGATGCCATGTCAAGTGATAAATTTATAAATAAATCAATAAAATAAATAAATTTAAATAAAAGATTAACACAAAAAAGAGTGAAATCAGCACAAATTCAAACAATTAGAGCAGATACAACTACTTCTACATAAAAACTAAACCTCACATTTGGTCGGAACAAATAACTACGCGAAGATTATTCCACGTATATTATCGATCGGCGGGATCGAAATCTCGAATTAATCGAGACTCGAACAATCGACAGTCGGGAGTCGCCTGTACCTTCCTTCAATTCGAATTTCGATATAGTTATGGTGTAAATTTGGACATAATCATTGAATAATCATGGCTGGAGGTGCAAACATAACACAGAATAATACTTAGGAAGCATCTATGCAAGAAAAGAGTATGATTTTATGAATTTATGTGATCCACCGGTGACACATGGCTGGCTGTTGTGGGCCCGATTGCCAGTGACACACCAGTGGGTCACGCCGTCGCAAACGTGTTAATGGTAATGACATTATAATGTAGCTCTATGATTCCCAATAAAAGCTTACCCATATAAAAGTATTGAGCTCATTGCCATGGTAGTCGGTTGTTGAGACACAGAAAAAAACTTTTTTCCAATAAAAACTAAAAATGTACGCCGAAGCTACAGCGATTTGAATTCCATCTTCAAACATAAGAACCTGATAGTTCAAGTTCTGAGTTTGAATCTTGATAGGAAATAATTTAAGAAAGCAAATATATAAACCTCATAAGCAATTTACGTACTTTTCTTATGGGGCAAACAGCTGATCCCAGTTCACCAAATTCTTGCCACATGTAACTCTAATATGTAGTAACTTATCCTGAAGATTTGGTTTCTCCTAGAGAACCATTTCAGAGATATCGTCTGCACAGTTGGATAGATGGACAGACAGACAAAGTGAATTTGTAAAAAAATCGCTAAAACCAATAACGAATAATAAATTGAAGAAATTCAAAAAAATAACTTTGTTTTATAAAAATAAGAAAATACACCAGTTTACTCATAAATACAGCGATGAAATGAAAACAGTGGATGAATCAAGTCAACATTGAGAACAGCTGGTCAATAAATCTCCAACCTAATATTGTTGGTATCATCTCAAATGCCTGAAAGGTGTACTATGTACCGACAAATCATAAATATTGTCGAATATTAATTTTTATATTAATATGTGACATCATTGTAGAACCATTTCCATATGTTGGCAGCACTATCAGAAATAATACCTGCTAAATCAGGCATTGATGTGTAGCTAATAATGAGCTGAAATGGTTCCCTCTGGAAGTTGATGCAAGCATTTGCACACTGAATGCCAATGATTTTTGTGTTCCTCAACCCAAAATTAGCCTAGGAAAAATTTTTCAAAAAACTGGTTGAGGGTAATTCGGGTGTTAAAGATTTAAACTTAAGCTTCACTCTTCCTTAGGTGGGAGCAGATATTTATAAAATTTATAATGGTTGTTGGGCCTCATGAAAAATGCATTACTTTGGCCTTTTACAAAAATATCATAGCAATGTTTTGAATTTCTATCAAACATAATTTAAATCAGAAGAAAGCATGACCAACCTACCCAGAAAATTTTAGTTCAAAGATATTTCCTATTTTTAAATGACTTTCGTGTAAAAATTATTTCAAAGAAAAATGCTGAGTAAATGCATAATATACAGAAGAAAATGGGAAAACTAAACCAAATGATAACATATTTTTTTTAACTTGAGAAAGCATGCTGATAAAAATATGCTAGAACATCATCTGGGCACATGTACAAATAGAAAGTAAATAAAGTTGGGTTACCTGCTCCAAACACTTTTCATCTTCTTTCTTGTTTTCCGCAACATTACTTTCAAGAGGATATTTGTAACGGGGAAAGGGTGCTACTGGCCAGTCAAAAGATGGTACATCTAGTTTATGAATAGGTTTTGAATGAGTAGTTGCCAATGCTCCAAAAGTCCGTCCATGGAATGCTCCTATAAGAAAATAATGTGTGAACCTAGAATTGCACCATTTGAAATATTATTACCAAAACATTAATAATATATAAACATCCAGTGAAAATGCTCTCTGGGATTACCCCTACTCAACAAACACACCTCTTAAGGACCTATGATGCAGAAAATATCTTTTATTGTGGAAGAAGCATAATAACTGCATAACCATTTTGAGAATACGAGGAGCAATTGTCTACATGAAAATAAAAGCCCCCGAGATTTAGTTAGGGACTCATTAGGGTTGATGCAATGGCTCAAAAGGGTTTAATTTGTTAAAGAATAGTTTTAACTAAAAAATGTTACAATAAGAACTATAACCTTCATAACAAGAGCAAATGATAACTTTTAAAGCAACAAATAAATTCAGCAAGTTATAAAAGTAAAAATTTAAGCCCAAAGAGTAACCTAAAAAAAATTGGTATAACATACATTGTACAAACTTTCTCATATATGGGTACTAATGCATCGTTTGGTTATCTTTAGAAAATGAAAATCGTATAAGCCTGTATTTAGAAAATCCAATTTTTGTTAAAGTTGCCAAAGAATAAACTAGCCTTATATTCATTCATTGAGAAAAATGAAATATGTAGTATTATTGTAGATGCATACTCAAGTAACTGTACGAAATTTGATCAAAAATGTTAGAGCCGTTTTTGGGAAAATCGAATTGTTGTTAAAGTTGCCCAGAATAAACTAGCCTTATATTCATTTTTTGAGAAATATGAACTATACAGTATTATTGAAGACGTAAACTCAAGTAACTGTATGAAATATGATCAAAATCGTTAGAGCAGTTTTTGAGAAAATAGGATTGTTGTTAAAAATGCAAAGAATAAACTACTCTTAATTATTGAGCAATGTCAACCATTTCTACATATACTCTGCTCAGTATGATAAAATGCCTAAGTACGAGATTTCATTCATTTTTGCTTTACCGTCTAGGCTCCAGGGCCAGTAACAGACAGACGGCATTGCGAAAACCACTTTTTCAGATTCAGTGACACCTAAAACGTATATCTCCGTAAAAATCTCGATGTCGAATTTTTTTGCAATAACAATTCTTTCTCGATACTTCGTATGTGAAAGTCAAAATCCGAAATTGTTGAAATTCCAATTTTAATGGGCTATTTTTGCCTCGTTATTGCTCCAAAAGAAAAGCACATAAATCAGTGTAGAGGTTTTTAAAATTATTTCCCATCAAGATTCTAACTCGGGCTTTGAAGTATCAAAATGTTTAGAAATTGTAGTTTCTTATTTTTGAAGACAGAATTCAAATCCATGTTGATTTAGCATAAATTTATAGTTTTTATCAGAAAAATCGGTACAACATACATTGTACAAACTTTCTCATATACTAATGCGTTGTTTAATTATCTTTAGAAAATGAAAATAGTATGAGCCGGTTTTTAGAAAATTTAATTTTTGTTGAAGTTGCCCAAGAATAAACTAGCCTTATATTCATTCATTGAGAAAAATGAAATACTTAGTATTATTGTAGATGTATACTCAAGTAACTGTACGAAATTTGACCAATATCGCTAGAACCGTTTTTGAGAAAATTGAATTGTTGTTAAAGTTGCCTAGAATAAACTAGCCTTATATTCATTTTTTGAGAAATATTTACTATACAGTATTATTGAAGATGTAAAGTCAAGTAACTGTACGAAATTTGATCAAAATTGTTAAAGCTGTTTTTGAGAAAATCAAATTATTGTTCAAGTTGCCTAGAATAAACTAGCCTTATATTCATTTTTTGAGATATATGAACCATGTAGTATTATTGAAGACGTAAACTCAAGTAACTGTACGAAATTTGATCAAAATCGTTAGAGCAGTTTATGAAAAAATCAAACTTGTTAAAAATGCGTAGAATAAACTAGCCTTATATTCATTTTTTGAGATATATGAACCATGTAGTATTATTGAAGATGTAAACTCAAGTAACTGTACGAAATTTGATCAAAATCGTTAGAGCAGTTTATGAAAAAATCAAACTTGTTAAAAATGCGTAGAATAAACTAGCCTTATATTCATTTTTTGAGATATATGAACCATGTAGTATTATTGAAGATGTAAACTCAAGTAACTGTACGAAATTTGATCAAAATCGTTAGAGCAGTTTATGAGAAAATCAAACTGTTGTTAAAAATGCGTACAATAAACTTCCCTTAATTATTGAGCAATGTCAACCATTTCTTCATAGCTTCTGCTCTGTATGATAAAATGCCTAAGTATGAGTTTCATTCATTTTTTCTCTACCATTTAGGCTCCAGAGCCAGTAACAGACAGACGGCATTGCGAAAACCACTTTTTCGGACTCTGTTACACCTAAAACGTATATTTCCGTAAAAATCTCGAGGTCGAATTTTTTCGCGATTACAATATTTTCTCAATATACTTCGTATAGGAGAAAGTAAAAAGTGGAAATTTTTTGGGTCTCAACAATCGACAACCATGGCAACGAGCTCAATGCTTTTATATGGGAAGCTTTTAATGGGAATCAGAGGGCTATATTATGCCATTAATATTAAACTACAACCAATGTAAGAAACCTGATGGAAAAATTTATATTTTTAGGGGCTGTTTCGCCACATTACTGCCCCACACAAGAATAAAAATTATAAGGCACTTCAAGATGAGCTAGAGACTTGAAATTTGGCAAGACTTTAGATTTTTGGTCACAACCAATGAAAAAAAAATGTGATATTATGAAAATTCCAACCTACAGGGGCTGTTTTGCCCCATTAATGCTCCATACGAGGTTAAAAATTATAAGGTATTTTCATATGATCTAGAGACCTGAAATTTGGCAAGACTATAGATTTTTGGTCATAACCAATGGAAAAAATTTGATATTATGAAAATTCCAATTTTTAGGGGCTGTTTTGCCCCATTATGGAGTAAAACCAGTAAATCAAAATGTTTACAAATCACTGAAAATGAGATTTATCCAACATGAAAGACAAAGCTGCTCACCCTTGAAGGAGAGAATGGCTAACTTTGGTGCCCCTGGTGGTTGGTTCACCATGCAGGAATCAATGTCTTCCTGAGAGAATGGGTGAGCTTCTATATTTATGCCTTTCTCCTTCCTCTGTTTCTCCCTATACCAGAAAAATATTTCCTTGTATGCATTTTCATTGGAGCATGAGCCACATGCCATGGTTGTCACCTGGGTAAGACCGGTAGGTGCCACCTGGGGGGTGAACAGTGCAAGATTAATTTTAAAATTTGCAAACTCAACCGCGTTTTTTTCACTCTTTTCCAATTTCAATTCAATCTATATTTTTGTTCAAAAGAAGAGCACACATGCAGAGAACATACACAGTGCACCTAAAAAGTAATGGGACAAAAGTTCTAAACAAAAATGCAAGTGTAGATAAATTTTTATTTAATTTATTTCCTTCAAAATAGTCCCCGTAGGACGAAATACAATTAACACATCGGTGATAAAACTTTCTGAAGCAGTCTGAAAAGTCACTTAAATCTATAGTGTTTCTGCCGTCACCACTTTTCGGATGTCCTCTATTGTGTCGAATTTTCGTCCCTTCAGCTTCAATTATAATTTGGGGAATAAAACAAAAGTCTGCCAGAGTCAAGTCGGGTGAATAGGGGGAGGGGGTGTAAGTACAACGACAACCTTTTTAGCCAAAAGTGTTTTCACATTAATTGCCATGTGTGAAGGCGTGTTATTGTTCAAAAGAGCCCATTTGCCAGATTGATACAAATTTGGTCGCATGCGACCAATTCTCGCTCCATCACACCCAGATAATATTGGCTATTGACAGTTTGCCCTGGCGGCATGAATTCTTTATGGATAATCCCTTGCAAATTGAAAAATCTGATGAGTATCATTTTGATGTATGATTTTTGACAATGCAACTTCTTTGGTCTTGGCGAAGCAGGTGACCACCACTCAGCACTTTGTCTCTGGAATATACACCAGGACTCATCACCAGTCACGAGTGAATTTAGGAACTCGGGATTGCTATCTGCTGTTTGGACAAAATCCATGCAAACTTCAACTCTTGTTGTTTTTCCTCTTTATTCAAGAATGTGGCACAAACTTTGCACAAATCTTGCATTTGCCCAAATCTTCAGTGGGAATTGCCCTTATGGTGTCCTTGTCAGTATTAAGTTCACATGCCATCAACCTTAGAGGTAGTCGACGATCCCCAGCAATCAAAGTGCGAACTTTATCCACCAATTTTGACATTCGGGTTGTTTTTGGCCATCTACTTCGAGGATCATCTTCAAAGTCCTCTCGACGACCTGAAAACATGCATACCACCGAAAGTGCAAAACAAGGCTTCATCTCCATAAACTGTCTGTAACATTTTGTGCCTTTCGGATGCACTTTTCCCAAGTTTAAAACAAAATTTAATGTAGTTCCATTTTTAAAAGATAGACGATGCCACCGAATATACGCTCGCAAAACACATCTTATTTTGACAACAATTGAAAAGAACTGTATACTACTGTTCGCGAGTGCCTCTAGTGTATTAATATCGTCATTACAATGTGCACAATAAAATCAGTCTAATTACTTTTTAGATGGACTGTGTATATGCACATATCTGTCTAACAATAATCATCACCATAGATAGTCTGCCTGTAGACAGGTCCATGATTATTCATGGTAAAACCAGTTCTTCATATACTCCTATTTCCCGCAGTCTTCTTTATATCTTGATAACTCTCTTTCCCTTTCAAGTCACCTATCAGCTGAAACATTTTTCTACCTCTTTCACTTTTCCATCAAGTTTTACTTCTAGCACTTCTTTAATCATGCTCTCTCTTCTCAGGTAATGTACAATCCAGTTCACCCTCTCTTTCTGATAGTCTGTATAATCGTTCACTCCTCTGCTATTCTTCATAGTACCTCCTCGTTTTTCATCCTATTCATCCATTTTATCTTCAGTATTCTTCTCCATGTCCACATTTCAAAGCTTTCCAAATATTTTATATCATTTTTCGTTAGCGTCCATGTTTCCTCCCCCTACAAAGCTATACTCCATACATAGCATTTTATCAACTTCTTGCAGATATCCTCCATTATATTCTCTGTTAGTAGGAGTTTCTTTCTTCTGAAAGCGGCTTTTGCTTCTCTCATTATGAAACTTCCAAAGTATTTACTCGTATCTTGATCATTCTCCCTGTTTCCCCTATACAAACTTGATCGCAAGTCCTGCATGGTATCCTATATACCCCTTCCACCTGTAGTGGTGTCCTATGGTGGAAGGGGCATAGAGGATACCATGCAGGACTTGCAATCAAGTTTATATAGGGGAAACAGGGAGAACGATCGAGACATGAGTAGAAGAACACAAAAGAGCCATTCGACTCAAACATGCTGACAAGTCAGCAGTAGCAGAACACGCCACCGGGGGACACGAAATAGATTTTGAAAATACAAGAATTCTCGCGAAAGAAAAACTTTATGGAAAACGGGTAATACGGGAGGCATTAGAAATAAGGAAGCAGCATGGTAAGAATTTCAACAGAGACAGTGGCTATAAGTTGAGCAACACCTGGACCCCAGTGATAGTAAACAACATGATAAAACGAGTGCCACAGCAAAACTTACCTCACCACCAACCCTCCCCTTTCTATAAACCACCCACTCCTCCTCTGCTACCGTAGTATATATAAAGTATACATGATGACACACGGCCAGATCACACTGAAGAAGTCTCCGGCAAAGGAGAGGAAACGTTGGCGGTTAACGCAAAAAAAATTTACGCGGGATAACCCGAAAAAAACCTAAGTTCAGAATGATAAAAGTGAACTGTAACATGCAGGCATGATACAGTAACATTACATTGGAAGAGATGAGAGTGAGATGACTTGTGGATAGAAGGCAGAGGACATTTTAGAATAGGATTTTTAGTTAACTAAATCCAGATGACTTCATATAAACCAGTGTTGCAAAAGTACTTTTACAATACCAGGTTTATGGAATGCTGGACTTGAGAAGTTGCACTGTATGTGTATCAAAGAAAGTAGGTTAACTTGAGGCAGCAATATTTTGCCATTAACAAAATGTCTAAACTTTTCACAGAAAGATGCAATAATTATGCGAAAAAATAAAGCGATGTGCTAACAAGAGAGTTTGCTTTGTCAAAAAGTCCTCCCAACATAATGAAAAACCAAAACATTCATTCCTTTAATATAATTTATAATCACTGTAAATGTTTAATAAACATTGTCATGTGTTGATAAACTCACCCCCATAAGAACATTCTTCAACTTGGACGGCCACTCCACACCAGGGAACATACCAAGAGATGGACGATTGACCGATGCACTCTATTGAATAAGAAAATATAGGGTTTTAGTTTATATTTCCCCAATTATTTCAGATAAAAGAAGATTAAGATCACTATCTACTTTCATCTTACAATTCCTTCTGGAGAACTAATGGCCTTGATAATATCAGGATGGTTGTAACCAAGAGGGAGGGAAGATATCTGTGTGAACAGATCTAGCAGGACATTTCCATCAGCATCAGCTAAATAATTCCCAATGGAGTGCTCATAATCTCCAAATAGCTGTACTGCACCTGATTGCTAAAAATGAAAGTATACAACATAACAGAATTAAGGTTAAATTCGGCATAATGGTGATAATTTCGAAAGCCAATAATTTACCAAATTTGTTATATAGTAGTTTCTGAAGGCCAACTTTTAGTGCAGTCCTATTAATTCATAACACTGTAATTATTATTACTAATTTAAAATAAATAAATGAACTATAAACTTTGCTTGTGAACGAATTATAAAACAACATTTCACCTCTAGAATAAAAATTACTCTCATTATCTTAACAGGAGACAAAGAAATAATTTTCCTAAATTGTATTGCTTCACTATAATATAACTAAGTAAGTATTTATACAGCATTAGGTAAAGGTCTGGATCATGGAAAAATTAACAATTCTTTGTACAATATAAAATGCCATAAGAAATTAATATGGACAAATTAATGGAAAATTTACCAGATCAATATGTAGAAAGTTTTATTTTACCTTAGTTTTGTTAAATATATTCAGTTTTATAATGTACTGTATAATTTACCATTTTGATTGTCTGTAATTTGAATTTAGAAAAGTATTTAAAATGTTGCAATGAAAACTAATTAAAAATATAAAATTTTGAAAGATGGCACAATTTTTAATGTTTGCGCCCTCCAATTTATTTAGCTTGGGCCAGCACTGATTACCTATTTGTGGTGAATGGCATGTGACCTCAAATTGATTGACTAAACTGAAATGCAGTTTTAGAGTTTATAAATGCTTGAAATTTGTACTCAGAACACTTAAAAACAGTATTACTTGGACCTATTTTAGAATTTAAAAAAGCAAATGGGTTCCACACTTGATCTGGTTAGATGATGAAATTGCAATGGTACAAATGAAGGCAGCAGAGCTGTATGGGAGGAAAAAAGCATGTTGAAAATGCTAAAAGAGATGGGCTAAAAAAGTTTATGGAAGAGAAAACATAAACTGTGTAGAAATTGAAAATAAGAACAATCATGCAGAAAAACTTAAATTACACTACAAAATTACAATAATCCAAAATGATATAGGTACCCTATTGTCAGAACATACACTGACCGAATTCCACAGGTAATGTTTTTAGTAATTCACATAATTTGTATATATTTTATACAAATTATGTGAATTACTAAAAACATTACCTGTGGGATTCGGTCATTGTATGTTCTGACAATAGGGTACCTATATCATTAAGTGAACCGTTAAGATTTACTCTGTACAATACTCAACAAGTATCTGAGATAATTGTTTCCAAACTGTACCTGTAATAAATTGAGCTCTTGTTGCAACTTTTTTGAATTTGGACCCGGTATCTCAGTTTTTATTGTTGGCCCCTGTGGTTCTCCAACAACCAGTGTTTGAGAAGCAGCCGTTGCATTCCAGCGACAGTTGAGTGGTGTCACTAGAAAGATTTTATGTCAAATAGGACAGGAAACACAATATAAAAATTTAGATTTAAGGAAAAGAAATTAGTAGAAAGGGAAATGATGACCAATGTTTAAACTTAAAAAATACAACTGCCTTGTAATAATGAAAAAATACAGACTCCTCAATTTATTGCCATGTAAGAACTTAGATAAGCTTTACTACAGCATCATCAAATTGTCAAATGATAGCACACATCACTAAAGCACAGGCTGTGTGAATTAACCAAGGAGAGTCCAAATTAAATACCATTAATGATGAATCGTGTCTTTCTCTTTTAATGTATCTTTAACTTTTTGCTTAGATGTTATAAAATACATGCAAACCCCAATAGGTTTACAATTTAAGTCCATATAAAAAAATATTGCTAATTCAGGTATCAGGTAGAGCAGGGTTTCCCAAACTGTTTTCTGCAGAACCCTTGGATTCTGCAGGAGCTAAATGGGGTTCCATGATTGACAGAGAAAGAGACCCGATACGCTCTTTCTTCTCTTATTTATAGCAGGAAACATGAGCCTCACTTGTAAACTGTAAGATACATAAATCATGTAAATAAAAACTACAATGATTATAAAGTTAATTTTACTGCAATTTGGCTTATCATGCCTTAATTAGGGTTCCATGAGAACAAATATTTGAATGTAAGGGTTCCATGGCTTCGAAAAGTTTGGGAACCCCTCAGGTAGAGTATTGAATCCTGTTATGGAGTTAGCAAAGGACAGTTCTTAAGCATAACACATTTAAATAACCATTTTAATTTTTTGTCTAAATTTAGTGAAGGTCAACATTAAACAATTAATTCAGACAAGTCTAATAAGTATGCTGCTGCACAACTTTTTCTCTAAGCCCATAATTTTTGTTATTGTTTATTATTATTTTATTTAGTCCTGTCGATTTGCTACTGCAAATATATGACATGTCAGGAGACAATTCACAAAAAGAAAATACAATCTGTAATCAATCAAAAATAAGATAAATTAAAAATACATACTACATTCAATCAATGCAACATCTAAAAACCATTCACAATATAATAATTAATTGAATATAGTACAACAAACATCATATCTCTATGTATTCCTGGACACTATACAAGCATTTTTCTATCAACAATTCTTTCAACTTTTGTTTAAACAGAACCGATTGTATGCCTTTTATACTGGATGGCAGTTTGTTATAAAAATATCTGCCAGCATTTTCTGGAGAAGCTATAAACACAAACTAATTTTGTGGTACATACTCCATGTGGTACCTTCCTTCCTTCCTTCGGGTACCATATTGGTGCCTGTTCAAATTTAGATTACACTCATGTTCTCTTACTTATATGATAAATTCATAGATGTAATGCATAAAATGTCATAATTCCCAAGTTTTTATAAGATGACCTGCAGGATTCCTGCTTTTAAAATTAGCTATACTTCTTATAGCCCTTTACTAATTATAAAAATCCTATTTACCAGTGAAGCTGGTTTCAGGCTAAAATGTCCATTAGACAAAAATGTCCAATGCAAAAATGTTCAGTGCATAACAGTGTCCAACTAATTAAAATGTCCAATGCAAAATGTCCAGTACACAACATTGTCCGACTAATTAAAATGTCCACTTCCCAAATGTCTAACAAATGGAAAGCATGCAGGAACAGCTTCGCTCATGAGGACGTCGACCTCTTATGTATGCTGCTTCAATGTAACTTGCGAGCTCAACAAGTTCTTCTGTTATTGTATCATATAATAAATCAAATGTTTCTTCCAAATCAACCAAAAGGATGAATGGCTAAACCATCAATTCCTGTATCTCATGTTGAATTTGTGGATTTTCTAAGTTTCTGTATCTCTCGCTTAACTCCAGGCTTATAATCTTGCAATACATTGATTGAGAGAAATGAAATACAAATCCTTTAATATCAGCATCAGGAAAAGCATTTCTTGCTGCATTCATATTATCAAGTTCAAAATCTATCATTAAGGTTCTTGGACTCATTCGAAAGTCAAGCTCGATAGCATACTCAGATAAACGTCAATAAATTCAGTTATATGTATTTTCATTTTTCTGAGCCATTAAACAAAGCAATAAAGGAAACGTCTATATTTTTCCATGAATTGTAAAAAGTTGTATTAACTGTTGAGGAACAGTTTTGATTGTTTCATCGTTGAAAATAATTTCTCTTGCACTTAGGTGTTTTATGTTCTTGTTGTTGCAAAGATAAGCATCCTTTCTTGAATTTTCATGCCGGAATCAAAAATTAAGAACTGCTCAGTTGACAGGTTAAATTGTACGGAGGCATTACCACAAGGTGTTCCAACAAATGGACATTTTCTGGTCTATTTCTATTCTATTCCTTGTTTACTGTCCTCAAGTTGTTTCTATCTGGTAATCTAGCCAGTACTTCTTCATTAGTTACTTCTCCCACTATGGCTCTTAGGATTTTTAATGGGGGCTTGCAAAGATGATCCGCAGACCTTCTTTTAATTGCTGTCACAACTCGTTTTACTTCTACATCTGCTGGATTAGCTTCATGAGTATGTCTCCCTGTACCATCATTGATAACTGAAATATCTTCCATATTATCTCCCTGTGCCATCATTGATAACTGAAATATCTTCCATATTATTATCTGTTGTACATCGAGAACAACAAGAGCTTCATTCAATGCATCTGTTCCTCCTTTTCGAGTAAAAGTGACACATGAATCAACTATGCTCCAGGATTTTCCTTCCTTTTTCACCTGGTATAATTTTGGCCATGGTCAAATTATCACTAAGAAATTTTATTATGGGAGAAATGCTTATATTTGTTGCTTATCAACAATGTGCTATTGTTACTTTGTAAAAGAGTGGTTGTACAGTAATGGCTCTTATACAGAACACATATTATGTATTCAAGACATTATTAATTGAACATTTAAAAGTAATGGACATTTTAGTGGTGGACATTTTTGTATACTGGACATTTTTCAGTGGACTTATCCTATCAACGTAAAGCTATTGATCCTTCCCGAGTGTGTATACAATATGACAAATAAGCATATATTAATCCATAATATAATGTCAACTTTATGTTAGTTCCTTAAAGTTAGCCTTTATCTTAATGCAACGAAGTTGTGTCTAGTCTCCTGAAATCTGAATAAAATGCATTAAGAATGACTATCTACCAATATGAGTTATTATTTCTATTTTAGTAAAATTACATCTTTTATGCTTAAGACAATTCGCAGGATTTGATGTCCTTCCCTAACCATCCTCTGATGTACACACTACATATGAACTACATTTTGCTTGACAAAATACTTTTATAAAGAAATGTAGAATACCATCATGCCATTCATTTTTGCATTCATAACTGTTGTAAAAGTAAAAAATATTTTTTAAATTGCTACATGGTCGTTGTTTCTTTCTCGTAATAAATTACACGTCTATCAAGACCCTCATTTTAAAAAGAAAACATTCAGGGGTATCTCCTTAATAAAACCAGTAAAAAATAATGAACAAGTGAAAATCTTTATAGCGAAAAGTAAAGATTTTTGTGACACAAAGTATTACTAAATTATCTCTAGCTATACAAAAAATTTAGAACAATACCTTCGCAATTATAGGTCCAACATTTGGCAGAAATGAGAGTTACTGTACTGACTACCTTGATGGTCATAAAATGTAAACTTTACGCATAGTAATAATTTCCAAAAATAGTTTTAAATCTGCTACGTCAACAAGAAACATTACTTGACCATTAGATAAAAATGGATAGTACATTAGCAGAGAAACAAGACGTAATGTTTCATTCTGGGGCATTTTAGAAAACAACCCAAAGAACATATACTGCAGAATAACCAGTTACTCATTTTTTATAATAATTTTTATTGTAAATGATTGCTAAAACAGCTGTAAAATGCGAAATATCTACTGACACTTCCCCGATATTTAGTGACACTGACTCCTTGTTGCCAGGTGGGTGAAAAATCGATTCTTCAAACGTAAAATAATTAAGACTACTGCAGATAAATTAAAATGGAAAATCTAAATGAATGTAAAAGTTAAAGTGCGGTGACTTGTTCAATCGTGGAGAGACCTCATTAATGTCTTGTTTTGCTAAATTGTGGTTTTAAAAAATCAAATTACTTACCTGAGTTCCTTATTATCCTCGATGTACAACTTGCAGTACGTAAAAACATTATGATGCTTTCTTGACTGTACTTCACTAAGGATATCACTTGATATCACTAAGAATATGCTCCTACAAAACCCCGTAGCAACGCTTCTTCATGTCCTCTCCAGGTTTATCGCTACTGCGCTCTGGGAGATATTCTTGACGTTCTTGACAGAGCAGACGCACTCACGATTTAAGTCCTTGATGATCTGAATCAGGATATACGTCATTGCTTAAATTAATGAAATTTTTTAACTCGATTGTTCAAACCCCTTGTGAATCAATGAATGTCCTTGTTCAGGTTGTAATTCTGTGACATCTGCCGCATTGAAGTGCACATGACTAGTAACTTAGTTTATTTTTTATATTACATTTACAAAGTCAATATTTTCTGATACACTTTTGAAAAAAGAAATAAAACCCATTACTAATTCTTTTAATGTATTTCAATCAAGAAACAGTCATTTTTCAATACTTAATATTTGTTCAACTCACTCAAATCATGCTATCATAGAGAACCGGCTTTTTAAAATTTTGTTGAGATTACGAATTACAATAATATTTACATTTAAAAAATCCTGCAGCTAAAGTTTTGACGTTTCGTTGCTGGATTTATAAATGACGACATTCTTCTTACAGCTATAAGAGAAAATCGTAGATCAATTTTTTATTTAATGATACCGTTCATAAAAAATTGGTTAGTTTTTATGTTCAGTATGCTATTTTGCATTAATATAGATGAAAATATTAATTTGTTTACATTGGTATTTTTCCGGAAATTATTTGCCAATCGTTGGGGCTTTAAAAACTATTAAGGTGAAAAGCTGAAATAATTTCTACAGGCCATTGCTACAAAAAATTGTATTCACAGACAAAGGATCACAAACATTAAGAGAAATTTCTTCACCTTAGTCACTTTGGTCTAAAAATGTAACTCATTCAAAATTGCTTACAGCAAGTTCATATGAAAATTATGAATGAAGTGGCATGTACTATAAAAGAATCGTAATATCAGGTTTCATCACTTGTTATATAGTCCATAGTGTATTTGTTTCTGAAATAATCACATAAACTCATTAAGAGCATAATTTCGGCTTGAAAAGGGCAACCCCGTCACGCACAGAGTTATCAGGTACAAATTCTTTATAGTAATTTGAGTGTTTTTTTATTAAAAATTCCAACTACTAATACGATTAATAAGTTTGTTCATCTTTGCTAACATTAGCATAAGAGGAATAATGAGAGAATTAGCATAACGATTCAGATTTGGATGCAGATTTCGAATACAACTAAATATCTAATGAGGACCATATCATAAATTCATTGGGAAATTTATGTATTCTTAGCTAATTATTCATACAGGTGGAATTCAATAATTATAATTCATTAAAAGCATTAACACTATTTATTTTGCTTTTAATCTATATTAATATAATCGGCTATAGTTTAAAACACTATGAATGAGAAGCTTGAATTCTAATTTTAGGTATGTACCTATCTAGCATAATTTCATGAAGAAATAGTTTGATCTCCTGTTTTAAACTCATTCAAGAATGTATCGAACTACGCTCAACAGGTGGGGAAAAGTATGGTTATGTCTCATTGTGGAACGGCATCATGCAAATGAAATCAAATTATGTAAATCCAGAAACGAAAATAAATTATTTTTATTATTCAATTCCTAATCTTTATCTCATAATTATTATTGGATAATCTAATCAGTGATATTTTCGTTTGATTATCATAGCCAATAGTTAAACAGTTGTTCACAAAAGCGGTATCAGACACGTGACCAACTTTTCTCAACCCTTACTTATTTTTTCGTGATTACAAGCGCTTCGGCAATAATTTTCGTCGGAAGTTATTCTAGCATTTTGGCTCCCTAGGCAAGAGTTCTAAATAGTGCCCTTCGAAAACAACATTTTTGTAAAATTCACAGGCAATAATATATTTAGCTTCTGGTTGTAATAATAAATTACATTTATATTCGTTGTGGATTATCATATAATAAACAAAATATATATTACAGTGAAAAGAGGCGCCTTTAACCATATGGTGTCCTTTGCAAGTCCCTATATAGCTTGCTTTACTGTAGCGTCGGCCTTGAAAGCAAGTATTTTATTATTACAACTTCATCAAGAAAGGTTTTATGGTTATTATTGTAATTACAAATATGAAATTTCCCATATTAAATTTTCATATTGGCTCTGCTGGGCGTGGGTTTCACACCTCTGCTCTTATCTTCCAGATAACATTAACATTACAAAGATAAGGCTACTTGGCAATGAGGCAAACGGAGATTCTGCTGCATATAAATTAAATTCGTAAATAAATTCGCATGGGAGACAATACGAATCTTATGAGCATGAATTTCTCAAGTATTATGAATTATGACGATCAAGATAGGACCATTCTCGGGCAGCGTTGGATCGAAGTAAGTCTTCGTTCATTGCAGCATCTCATATACTAAGAAGCGACACTATATACAGGCGCCTCTCTTCGTTAGAAATTTTAAAAAAGTATAATTATAACACTTAATGTATAAATTTGAGTAAAGATTGGATATGTAAAATCAGTAACGAAGTTTATTCCTCAATATATTCAGGCTCCACTTTGTGGAATTTACTAACGATACAGATGAGGATACATAGTTTTATTTCATCTGTATCAAGTTTATTTTTCGTTGGCGTCTCATAAACAGCACCCCGTACCACCACAGTGCGATTTTATCTGATGACAACGCTGTGAAATCGACATTTTTTTATGAAAGTTTGTCAAACTGGTTATTTATCCCATTCGCTAGGGATTTCTAAAGAGCCAAGGAACTCTTGTGTTAAATTTTGTTCCCGGAACCCTATCCAAGAGGTGTTGCTTCGAGTATGCAGGAGCAAATAGTAATCAATCTACACGGCCGACTTGATGGCGTTGGTAACGGTGCGACTCCACTGGGCCCCGTACTCTAAAAATATCTGTTGTACAATATGTCAAACACTGTCATATTGAATGAGGTTGCTTTATTTACTAAAATTTTCTATAAAATGGTTTGACGCGCAAGAGGCTCCGGATACACGTTTTGCAACGAGCCCCGTAATTTTCCTGGCTGCATCCGTCAATCTTTCACGGATCTTCGAGCGTTCGGCGGAACAGTTTGAAAACCTCTGCCCTAGAAAACATTGAGAGCTTCTTTACAATTCGTTTCATACCGTCGTGGCATAGGCAACATTTGAATAATTTTCTACTGTTTGAAATAAAAATTAATATTGGTTGGGAGTGATTGGTGGACATTCGAGTGCATTTTCATCATGTATTTTGAAGAGACAATTTTCCTGCCGCAACGTATTACAGGTTATATAATGTTTGTTGCTCTATAGATAAACTGGTATCGTCATAGGTAATTTTGATAGCCGTTTCCCTTTTCATGAACGATTTCTTTTTACTTTTCCGATAAAATAAAACATTCAGATTTTCGATATCACATCACATAAAAAGTTTGCTTATCAAAACGCTCTTGGGATTTTCCGTTAATTACGACACGAATTTGATTCCATTTATTTCCAGATTGATTACATAGTTAAAACTTCAAAAATCAATTACTTATTGCAGGAGATAGAGATTTCGATATTGCCAGATAAGACAGAAAAGATACGCAAGTGGTTATTACATAGATCGGCAACCTGCGGCTCTTTAAGCACTTGCGTGCGGCTCCCGACAACATTCCAGAAAATTTTGGACGTATTATTAGAAGAAACGTTTACTTTGCAGAGATAATCGCGAAAAGTAAATCAACGGCAAGTTTAAGGGGGGGGGGGGGGGGGGACGATCGCCCGTGGATCTGCCAATGACTGTCTTCTTATGTTGCGTGTTACACATAATTTGAAGAACTTATCGGGGGCAGCTAAAATCGGACTTTTTTCTCTAAGGCAGCTTAAGAAATATATCTAGCAATCTGATATCAAACATTAGCGACCTGAATGGTGCTGTGTCAGATAGATAATGAGGGAATATGGAAAAATATCAATGTCTATGTTTGGCATCTTCAACTTACAAGGGAAGGCACCCAAGTGTAAGTGGCGGATCACGACCAAACTTCACAGGATGAAAGAAAACGAAAAATAATTAAACGCGTATTTTCGGAAAGGCGTCTAACGATCCCGCGTTTTCGAGATATTTGCAATTGAAAAACAAGTGGCTTGTCTACTAATACCATGACGAGCGACACTCTGACATCAGGTGGAGGTAGCCTAGCGATATAAGCGTCGGGCTGCGGAAACTGTGTCGCAGGTTCGATCCTCGACATCGCCGATTTTTTCTTCTTCTCCAATCAATGTTTTATGACTTTAGTTTTATGTAAGTTGTCCAAATTACATCATTAATAATTTTCTTTCTTTTTTCAGGCCAGTATTTTAATTTTAAATCCATTCCAATGCACTTTTTACGACATACTCGGATTATATAGATACTTGATAAATATATACAACATTTTCTACGCACACCCTTCTCGATATTTCCACTGTAGAGTTGCATAGTATACGTGCCCAATTAGGAGTACTTTATGCCACGTTCCGACGGTTTCTCGAGTCCTTTCGGTGTGTCCTGGCGGCGGGCCCTACCGGGTGGGTAGCAACTCCTCAATTACACATATTCCATTATTTTATAAAATACATTAAAAATATAGTCCACAAAACAAATAAAAACACTTGAACAAAATTGCAGTGTACTTGACATATACACCCCAGTAAGCACCACCTCACATTGTTGGAATGGGATCGCTTCACATTCTTACTGTGAATGGCCTTGCGGTGAGCACATGTGCAGTGATGTTTTAACAATGGAGTAATTTTATAATATAATAGCCCAGGTCTGTTGGTTGGTTGGTCACGCTTTCACAATGGCCGATATAGAGCTTTTTAACAAACTTCCCGAATAGGTAGAAGATTGAAATTTGGCAAGGATGCTTGATTAACATATTTTAAGACGAAAATAAATCTCTAAAAAAGTCCTGTGTTCAACATTTTCCGTAAGGTAACATGTAAAAATCAATTTTTTGATGTGCAGGCTTTTATTGTTTTGGAAATTAAAATTAGAAAGAATTAACCTATGATCTTCGAATCTGAAACATTTTGAAGAAAAAATTACAAAGTTTCTTATTCTGTTCATCTTTTTCCGCATACAATTCGAAATCACTCATGTTATACGTTTAATTCACATATTTTGCAGAAATATTGCCATTTTAACGGAATGTTGTCTTGGCTACCAATTCTATTGTTAGACCTCAAAATTCTATTGTTATATCAATCTTTATGGGTGTAAGCATGCTTTGTATGCTTTTAATACGAGAGAGGGGGGGGGAGAGAGGTAGAGGGGGGAGCGAGAGGGAGGGGGAGAGAGGGAAGTAGAGGGGGAGAAATGAGGAGGGGGAGGGAGATAGAGGGTGGGAGAGGGAGAGAGGGTGTGAAAGGGGGGAGGGGAAAGGGAGGGAAAGACGTATCTATTTTAAGTTTAACTAAAGATAGCCCGAAAACAACAGAATATTCACTAGAAATGTTGTATATGGCAAAATATTTCATATGTAAAAGTGTGATATTATTTTAAATGAAAATAATAATAATCTATCTATCTATAATTCTTCCGTTGATATTTCAACGGGCATTACACTAGTAATAATAATAATCTTTATTGACGGGTTTAGAGTATAACACTCTTTGTCCATGAAATTTAGTATAATACATTGCTATCACATTAGTGACCTCATCCACACATATTTAAATACTAACAATTAGTGTATAAATTGAGTTTCACATATTACAGCCTAAATATAAAATACGTCTGTATATATAACAGTATAGTCTTATAAAGCAGTATATAATATTATTTCACATATTGACACAATACAATTAATTAACATCATTCCTTTGCACAAAGTAGTAGTAGTATAAAACATATCAGATACATTTTTGTAACAAAGACTTTACATAAATAATTAAAAAATGAAAAACAAATAAATATAGAAATTAAAATAGGAACTGTTTAATTATAATCACAGTCCAAGGTTTGTTGATGTTGCAATCTCAATACCTTTTTCAAAGAAGTTAAGGGAGTATTAAAGAAATCCAGCTCAGGTATTGTGTTTGACAATATCATGGCACGATTAATCGGGTTGTATTTCCCATAATTTGTTTTTTGCCAGTCACTTGCAAAATAAGGGTTATTTCTTAATAATCTAGATGGAATATGAAAATTGATAGCTACCAGTAAATGTGGGCAATCAATGTAATAATTTATTAATTTAAACAAAAATGTCATTTTGTTGTCTGCAGTTCAAGAGTGTGTTTAAACCTAACTGGGAGAGAATGGAATCATAGGTATAATGTCCATATCTAAGTCCGAGTTTATAGGCACACAGACAGAGAAATCTATTCTGGACTTTTTCTATCCTAGAGAAAAGGAAGGATGAATAAGATGGGGCCAGACAACAGTGCTGACCTTACTACTGCACAATAAGTTACTTTGAGAGTTAGACTATCCTGAAATCCTTTTGTATTTCGACTTACAAGCATTTTTAGGGATTTACTGCAAATAATATCAATGTCTCCTTTGAAATCAACGTTTGAGGTGAATAGTACTCCAAGATCCATTATTCTGTCAACACGGTCTAAGTATTACTGTTAACTTTATATGGGATTATTAATTTTGTAGAAGCTAATTACTTTGCATTTTTTCAAGTTTAAAGAGAGATCATTTGAGTCACACCATGATAGGAAGTCATGAAAATCAGATTGTAATAAGTAGCAATCTGTAATCGAGGATATTCTTCTATAAAATTTCAGGTCGTCGGCATAAAGCAGAAAATCAGAGTTACACATGATTTATTTATTGTCATTAATAAAAATATTGAAAAGTAAAGATAATAAATGGGCCCCTTGTGGGACTCCTGATGTCACCTGAATGGGTTCAGAATGAAAGTTTTTAATTTTGACAATTTGTGTTCTTCCTGTTATATAGGTAGTTAGCCAGGATAGCAGAGGATTACCTATTCCACTGACTTTTAGTTTATTTCTTAGAATACCATGGTTAACTGAATCAAATGCTTTACTAAAGTCTGTGTAAAAGGAATCTACTTGAGTTCTTTGTTCAAGTGCTTCCAGTAAAAACTGTTCATAACACACCAGATTGGTACATGTAGATCTCCCTGCAATGAAGCCATGCTGCTTTTCATTTAAAACTAACTTGAAATGAGGGGTTAGATAGTCCACAATTATTGATTAAAATATTTTAGCAATATGGGATAACTTAGAAACTGGTCTGTAGTTTTGTATATTTGATTTGTCTCCATTTTTATGGAACGGATTCAAGTAACTAATTTTCCAAAAGCTGGAAAATTACCTGTTTGTAGGGAGAGATTATAGAAATTTACAATTGGAGAAACCAGAGCAAATTTACATTTTCTAAAAAAAATGGTGAAATTCCATCCGGAATTAATGATCTGGAATCTTTCAATTGTTCCAACTTCTTAATTACATTGGTAACAGTACAATTACAAAGTAACAGTACATGAGTTTACATATATTTTACCACAAGATGAGGAGATTTGTGGTATATTGCAGTTATTCCTTGTATAAACTGAACCAAAGTGAGTAGCAAATAAATTTACAATTTCTTGTCCATTTTCACTAAATTTATCTTTTAACTACATCCTATTTGGTATACCTTTTTCAGATTTCTAGGATTTTATATATGTCCAGAAATATTTTGGATTTAATTTGAGATTGTCCTCTATGGACCGCATATATACACTATGACAATTTGTAGACTGCTTTGCATTCAGCTTTTAACCATGCAAACCTATTATAATCTTCCATCCGACCAAATTTTTTTTCAAAAAAGTTAGGTTATGCTTTCAACAATTTCACAATGCCTTGAATAATTATTGGCTTCACTAGAAGGAGGTATATATACAACACAAAAGATAAATGAGACTATATTTACGGTGATACATGCTTGCTCAAATGCACCTGCATACGTAGAGATTAAACTAGATGGGAATACGTTTTTTATGGCTATAAGAATGGAGTAAAGAATCTCTGAAAACTAAGAAGGTCTGAGTTATCCTGGTGGATGCCAGACGGCTACTAGATACTAGCACTTGAATTTGTTGAAAGATATGGCCACTGAATTCTAGCACTACTAAGGAAAATATGCTCGATTAATAATTCATATTTATAGGAAAACATCTGGGCTACATATGATTTCCTAGATTCCCTCGAATATACTACCCTGTTGTTCTATGAATGGCATACAGCAAAAGTCAAAGGCAAGCAGATAATGGAAAAGGATGGAATAGTACATCGTTTGGTTGGAATACTTATGTGGTTTTAAAATGCATCAAAATAAGAAAGATGAAGGCAATAAGGAAACAAATTTTCAAAAGAATTTATATTTGGGAATATGAATAATCAATTTAATAATGCACACAAAATATCAAACCATTTACATTTTTGTATGTTTATAATTTACAATTTAAATAATCATCGTTTATGACTATTTAACATAATTCATTTCTCAATTTTCTTCTATCTTCACTTGACAATGGTAAATTTTTTATGTTCGGCGCAATGTGTCGCTTGAATCTCTCCTTCATGGACTGCCAAGTCCTGTCTGGAATAAAAAAATTATTAATGACAACATGCTAAGTTCATCTAATTAAAATTTTAAAACTTACATGTTCATATATCTATGACACTTTTCATATAATAAAATTACAGAATTTGCAGTTGAATTGTAATAATGACAAACATGAAATTCTGATCTGTATATTCTTTCATAAGCAGAAGCAGCAAGAAATGTCTTGATATTATTGAAGAAAGTGAGGAGGAGTAAGTCTCTAGAAGAGAAAGAGCACCTGCAATTTCAAAGGCCATTTTTATTTGATTATTGAACTGGATACAAGATAAGCAGATTAAATTTTTTGACTCATGGAATAAACTGCTTTCTGAAGAAATATCTCAATTTACCTGTAGGAGATCTTGAAAATGTGCAAGAGAGGGTGCCTAGAGACAACAAATAAGTCAATTATGTAAACCAAACAAGATGAAAATAACAGGGATGTAGCTAGGACATGACGTTAATCAGGATCAAAATTGAAATTGTTGAAATAAGGGAAATTAGGGAATTTTGTGAATGCTCTAACACAAAAACTACTAATCTAATCAACACAAAACATTAGATTTAAGAGTTTCATTAGAAATTCAAGTCTGATAGGCTTTTGGCTAAAATCAGTCAACCAGAAGCCTGCGATTTAAAACAACATTGTGCAGTATTTAAGAATGGGTTCTACGAGAAATGCTGTTGTGGAAAGTGAGAGTAAAAGGAAGGCCACTAACCTGGATATGTGGATGTGAAGAAAAACATGATAAAAATGTGTGAAAAGGATGTTCTCAATATAGAGATAGTGAACATGTTGAAATTGGTTTGGAGTTTGGTTGCGACAATTGTTAAGGGCAAGGAGAAAATTCTTGAGGAAGTTCGGAAAGCTACTGTCATGACATTGACAAGAAGGAAGAATGGTAATTTACATATTACCGAAATGAATAAGCTTTTGTTTATCTGGCATCAAAATCAAAACTCAGAGGTGTGCTCCTTTGAGTCTGGAAGTGATCAAGTCTAAAGCCTTAATCCTTTGTGAAACTGTTAAAGAGTGTGATGGCACATCATCAACAGAAAATGAATTTAAAGCAAGCACTGGGTGGTTTGACCATTTCAGTAATGGCTATCAGCTCCATAACATTAGAGTACAAGGGAGCCTGCTAGTGTAGATATTTTGGCAGCTGAAGCATTCGCTGAACAGCTGCAGGGGATCATTGAAGAAGGAGAATACTCCTCAAGGCAAGTCTTTAATGTTGATGAGGGGGCTATTCTGGAAGAAGATGCCTTTCAGAACCTACATTGCTCAAGAGGAGAAATCTATGCCCGTCTACTAACAAAGGAAGGCCATAACATTAATATTGAAATTCATAAAACCCTTTTAGGAGGTAAAACTAGAACTAAAATATCAAATATATCTCTCAGTATTTTTGTCAATGAGTCTTTGTTTAAAAGATATTAACAATTTAAATTCAGGTTTAAGCATGGATGCATCATATACTGTCAACATTAAGGTTTCAAGCAGAAGTGGTGATAGCCGAACGGGACTGTCTAGTACAGCAGTGCTTAACCTTTCTTGGCTGCAACCCAAATTCTGGTCGCGGCGACCCATTTCCTCCAATATCTCAATTGTAATAAGTAATAAAATTAATAGGAATATAATAAATAAATGAAAATAAGCTCTCAGGACATTAGCATTGAACGGGTTATTAGGAGGAATGATATAAAGTAAAACTCGTTTATAACGATCATGCCTAAAATGAAATCTCAGCTATAACGAAGAAATGTCTCGGTCCCTTGAACTTCTCCATAAGGGCATTGGTTAAATTTCTCCGATGTAACGAACACGCTTTTTACGAATTCTCGGCTGTAACGAACAAATGTTTGGTCCCGTGGCAAAAAATGCCCCATATATAACGAATTTTGGCGAGCAGAGCGATAAGTAATGAATAGTTTCCACCCGTTTACCGCGCACTTGTTCGTAGAGGTCCCCTTCCTCCATCTACCCCTTCCATACGAATTTCCACGCTCCCTTTGTTTTGAAATTGATATTAAAAATGTGAAATGTTTATGTAAATTAATGTCCATAATAATAATATTAATTGACCATTTAAAAATCGTATGTAATAGCAGTCGAACATTTTACATGCCGCGAAGTTGATAAGCATCTCTTTGCATATGTAAGTAAGGCATTGAAGTCGACTCACTGCAAATACAGTAAAAGCTGTGTTATCCGGCTATCTTGGGGATTGTGGAAAGGCGATTAGGAGAAATATCCGGCTAGAGGAGCAATTTTCGATTTTGACATCGCAAATTTAGCAATAACCAAACAAAATTGAGCTTAGGTTCACTATCGTACTCCCCAAACATAACTATGCATGGGGTTAGCATTTTCCATTTTAATTCTTCCACACGTAGTTAGATATAGACACTATTTACCCATTCTTATTTAATACGTTGCTACGCTTACGTGCAAAACAGAAAGACTATTGAAAAGTTTAGGGTGTCCGGGAAGCTTGGGGATTACGGCAGTGAACCTGTTCCCAAAATTGATTTTATTGGATTATATCTTTCTTATTTATCTTTATTTACTCTATTAGAAAAGGACGAAATTATTTAATTCTCCTGAACATTTCTGTGAAAACCAGTCATATAATATTTTATCCAGTTCCTCCATTTTTGACTTATGAAGCGTATGATGTTTATTAATTGATTTACTCGTCTCAGAAGATGACGCAAATTTCATTAATTTAGCCTTATGAGCCTTGATATCGTAGAGCATGGAAGATCCGATGTTGAATTCTTTTGCTACGGCTGCTGTTTTTTCCTTTTTCAATTCGTTTGATCAGCTCCAGCTTTTGTGTTAGCGTTAAACCAACCTTTTCTCTCCTGTTCCTTGCTTTTAGGTATTTATTTTGATGCCATATTCAATGGATGGGTAATTTTTTTAATAATAAAAAGCGATAAAACTGGAAATTGTAGAAGTACACCAAAACATCTAGACAATGTAAATGGCTTACGTAACCAAAAACGCCATGCTTACTCGGCAGCCACAGAAGTATACGGAGTAAATACGTAATATATACATCTTATATTTTAAGAAATTTTAAAGTGGAAGTTGTGGTATTACACACATACAATTCACACAAAAATTCATAAAAAAAGAAAAAGAAATACAAAATGAATTGTATTTGTGTAATTTTCGGTATCTAAGGCTGGCCGGTTCTAAATAGCCAGATAGCACAGCTTTTACTGTATGTGTATACGTGTTATATGGGATGTATAGGCCAAAAACCATGTTTCTCGTATATAACGTAGTCATGCTTATAACGAAGCAATGAGTCGGTCCCCTCAAATACGTGTTAAACGAGTTTTACTGTATATGGATATAGAAAGAAATGGAAAATCTTTGACGGTCCACTGAAAATGGTTTGGTGACCCAGTTTTGGGTCACGACCCAGGGGTTAAGAACCACTGGTCTAGTAAGTCAGCATTTTTTTTTTCATAATGCACTCATCTCCTATAATAAAACGCGTAATGTCTTTGTCGGTGTGTCCCTGGACGGTCTCACCAGTTAGTTATACGAACTGGCAGTAGAGAGTAGCACCTGCCAGTACAATTAATGCTGCCCCTCCTGCCACTTTCTATAACTAATTGCGGCTGCACCTATATTCATTTACGTAAATTGGATGGATGGTACTTACGTATTAACGGGGAGCCCAACTTAAAAATATAAATATGGAACAAATACCATTTAAATCATGTTTTAATTTTTAAGAACATTAAAAGAAACCAATTAACATTTATATGATTTGTTATAGATAACAATTGAAAAAACAATCACATTTTAATTTCTGGCGGCAACTAAAATATAAACAAAGCGAGCCGAAGACTCGCCAATATCCTCTCCATTTGCGGCCCAACAAGTCAAGCGAGATATAATTCCTTTGTAGACTACAGATATCTTGGTAGAAATCAATAGGTACTTACATATTAAGTTGGGCTCCCCATTAATATGTAAGTACCGGATGGATAAATGCGGTAAATTACGTATTTTAAAACATGCTAATGTTTGAAATAATTCGACGATGTTTTAACGTGCCTTCGTTGTCTTATTGAAGTCTTTCTGCATATTAAAGGCAGTTGCTTGCGCTGTGCCTTCGCATTATCTGAATATAACAGATATTATGAAAATTTTTTTCGTGCTGTTTATTTTTAATTCGCGTCAATCCAATTATAGGGTAACCAACCAAACAATGATTACATTGTTATCTAAATAAATACAGTATATGTGCTGATTGCATGTGTATTGAGATATCTATTGAGATTGTTCGTAACGGCTGATTAGTGGAATTGAATGATTGATTGTAATTACTTAATAAAAATTGCTTTTCACATGGACAGCTGTATGTAGCCATAACTAGAACATGTGACAAACATAATTTGAAATTTTGGGTTAAGGATAAAGATAATCAAGGGCAACTGCTGTTAAACGAAAGAGTATTTACAAGGAACGTCATTATAAGAGAGCTACTGAATAGCTAAAATAATATTATTGAGGTATAAGACTGTTTTCCTCTTAATTTTTTAAAACTATCCCTTTGTTTTCATTTGTAGCCAATCTTATTCATCTTTATAATTTTATCATTTGTTTGTTGGTTTTATTTTTATATTGTTTGTTTTCAAAGGCTGTTTTAAACGGGCTCATTCACCTAGTCAGAAATAGTCTGCATATGTATTTTAACTAGTAAAATTGTATTGTTATTGTGTTTTTATTTGTTTTGTTTTTTTTCGTGTAAACATGTAGAAGTGAGATAGAAGAGGAACACTCCGATTAACCATAGTAATTGTAAGTTATAATTGTAATGTAGTAATAATTGCAATTGTTGTATTGTAGTAATAATATGTAGTTATAATTATAATGTTACAATTATATGTGGAAAATGCAAATAAATCAAGTACAAAAAAGTACGTGAAAAAAGACAAAAAAACAAGCACAAAAATATGCAAAAAAAAACAAAAAATACAATAAAAACATAATAATAATAATACAATTTTACTGGTTAAAATACATATGCAGACTATTTCTGATGAGTACATAATGAAAAAAAATTCTTGCAGCTGGGATTGAACCCCACCCGATCCGATTACTAGACTATCATTGCATCTGCTTGAAACCTTAACGTTGACGGTATATGACGCATCCATGCTAAAACCTGAATTTAAATTGTTAATATCTTTTACACAAAGGCCCACTGGCAAAAACGCAGAGAGAGATATTTGATATTTTAGTTCTAGTTTCACCTTCTAAGAGTTTTACGAATTTCAATATTAATGTTATGGCCTCCCCTTGTAAGTTGTCAAGGATAGATTACCTATTCACATCCAATCAGGAACTAGTGGTGGCTGAGGTTGTGGCAATGGCTAAAAAACAGGAGTTAGAAGTGGAGCTTCAGGATGTAGAAGAATTGCCATATATCACAAAATATAAGTCGACCTGGCATATTAGTCGACCTTGACTTTTCGACTTGAAAATACATGATTAGGCATATATTCACTGTATAAGTCGACCCCCATTGTTTCTCTTAAAAATACTTCTCATGAAATTTTTTTCAGACAAAATCAAGGTCCTGTACAATCCAAGTTTTAACAAAACAAACAAAAATATGAAAATATTGTTTCGAGTCCGTGCTATTCTTCTTGAGCTTTCCATGTGACAGATGTTTTAATTTCAACCAATAAGAAACTGTTATTCTCTGAGAGCTTGACCCACTAAATAAAGCTTCCTATAACTCGATTTATGTCTGCTGTTAACGATACTATCGAAACTTCCTATACCTAGTGATCATGATCGATCTCTACGATGGTGAAACTCAATAAAATATCGCATATGTGTACCCCAGGCACCTTTTTTCCCAAAATGTCGATAAGAAAAGGGACTGCGTCTTACATGAAGATTTTTGACCAAGTTTTAAAAATTGTGAGTTTCAAAAGTAAATTTACCGGAACACGCGTCTACATTTATACTAGCAAAAGACGAAGAATTCTACGAAGTATGACCAAGCAAATGTTTAGGGTTTAAATGCGTGGTTTATACTGTTGTTGGTGCATCTTCAAGAGTGAGATGACGTAATATTTTAATAATATTAAAGCTGTACCTTTTAATTGAGTTTTAATTTTATTATTGTTACTCAAAATAAGCAGTTCTGTCATTAAAAGTTTACTATAAATTTTTACCTATACTTTTGCTGGAATAAGTTGGCATCTGGTATCTGGGTTCGCAAAATTCATCGTGAGCTGCTGATTCTCCTTTAATCTGGGAGAGAATACGCCTACGAGGAATCCCTGCACTTTTTTGATTTTTTTCTAATTTTCCATCGCCGCAGACTTTAACTTATTCCAGCACGAATTAATTTTTTCCCTCTGAACTGGATGAAAAATTGTTCAACACATGTGTGGCAAACTTGATGTGGTGCCCATGGTTTATCCTGATCACCAAGTTTCATCGCAAAGTATGCATAGTATGCCTTTTTTACAAATTCTGTAATGTTTTGCTGCTTCTTCCTCACAACATAAGCACCACATATACCTATAACAAAACCTGTCTGGGCTATTTACACAAGCTCTTGATGCCATAATGAATAACAAAAAACAAAGACAAGATACAAAACAATGGCGGTGTGAACAAGCAGAAAACAGTACTCAGAATGACATGTGCAAGCACTGGGCTGGCCACTTGTACACTAACACACCAACACCACATATCATTTGTAGTTTTTGTCAAGTCTAGAATGTTCTTCTGTTGCAATCATACTAGATACTTGCATAGCCAGTGGTTCACAACACAAATTAAAAAATAATAATATCACTTTGGCGATTTCATGTCGAAATATAAAATAGGCTACTACAGTTTGTGCAAAATCTGTGAGTGATAAGAGAAAAATGTATATCATTTTCGTGCTCAGCGTACTTGAATTACTCAAGGGCAGCTAATATTTTTCAAACCCCGAAAACCATGTACACCAGTTCATTATTTTGATTATACATCTGATTGTGAATTTATGTTAAGTAAGTTGCTAAGTAATATCTTAGTTTCTGTTTCTATAATAAAATTTTCTAAATGCTGATAGCAATGCCTATGCTGCCAATGGTTTAATTGCAATCAAAATTAACCCAATGGCATCTAGCGTCATATTTTATAAACAAAGTACTTTGTAAATATTGACAGTAATAATCCCAGTGCCTCAAACAGTAATTTTTTAATTGCACATTGATATTTTGTTATCCATTGTAACTCATAACAATTTTGTTTATTTATTGTTTTTTCAATAGGAAAAGTGATTTTCATTGTGATAATTATTCAAAGTGTTTAAAAGTTATTCACAAGTGTAACTGCCGATAACACTGAACAACAAATTTTGACCTTTTGTGTGTTTCGGAAGCGAAAACAGCTGATTCTTATGTAAATCGAGGTGCTGAACACGAAAATGACAACAAAAATGTTTGGTTGGCTATGGTTTTCGAGATACAGTCACTTACCTGTATTAGGTCATTCGCTGAAGGCTGCATATCTCTCTACAACAATGACTGCCTCTTCGCCTGCCGCTTATATACCAATTCTGGAGAATCTCGCATCACATTCCAGCAGTAATCTGCTAACATTGATGGGCTCCATCTTCCTCGATATCTATTTTCCATTGCAGAAATCTCCTGATGGAAACGTTTCCCATGCTCATCACTCATAGAGCCACAGTTTTCCGGAAAGAAATCCAAATGAGAACTTAAGAAATGTACCTTCAAAGACATATTGCATCCCAGTTTGTGATATGAGATCAGCAGTTCTTCCACAAGGTCCTTGTAATTTTCTGCTTTTTTATTTCCTAAGAAGCCCGTCGCCATCTGTCGGAAGGCATGCCATGCTCTCTTTTCATCACCAGTGATGATATGATCAAATATCTCATCATGTAGCAGTGAGCGAATATCTGGACTGGTAAAAACACCCTCTTTTATCTTTGCATCACTAAGTCTTGGGAATTTCTGTCGCAGGTACAGAAAGGCAGTTTGCGTATGATCCATAGCCTTGACAAAATTCTTCATAAGGTCCAATTTTATGTGTAAAGGTGGCAACAAAATCTTCGTGGATTGTACCAGCAGAGGATGTTGTACATTCTTCTTTCCTGGCTCCAGTGATTGCCGAGAAGGCCAAATCCTAATGAGATGAGATGCCTTGTCTCTGCTATCCCATTCGCAAAGGAAGCAACAGAACTTTGTATATCCAAGCTGTAGTCCCAGCAAAAGAGCAATGACTTTTAAGTCTGCACAAATATGTCATTTGTATTTGTCATAATTTATGCGTTGCAGTAATTGTTTCATATTGTCATAAGTTTCCTTCATATTAACAGCATGGCCTACTGGAATAGAAGGCAATACATTTCCATTGTGTAGAAGAACTGCTTTCATACTTAATTTCGAGGAATCTATAAATAACCTCCATTCTTCTGGAGTATGTGTAATGTTGAGGGCTGTGAATAAACCGTCAACATCTTTGCAGGCAACCAGGTTACCTTCCATAGTAAAGAACAATGCCAGATCTTTTTGGCGACCATGATACCCACTTACTTTCACATCTCTATTAAGGAGATTCCACTGCTGCAGTCTGGATCCTAGCAGTTCCGCCTTGCTCTTTGATAGCTCCAGATCTCTAACAAGATCATTCAATTCGTTCTGCGTGATCTTGTGTGATGAATCTGATGTTGTGGGTGTGAAGTCAGGATCAATAGATGCCGTTTTTGTGTTCCTGTTTCTTCCTTCTCTTCCTCTTCCTCCTCTGAGTCCACATCGTAATGTTCTGGTGGCTCCGGGATGGGCAGGTTTTCCCCATGTGGCACTGGGCGGATGGCAGACACTATGTTGGGATAGTTTATTGTCTGCTTTTTCTTTTTAGTAATACCACTTCCCAGCGGAGGTGTCATACAAAAATAACAGTCACTTACATGGTTTGATGGTTCCCTCCATACCATAGGAATGGCATCAACCGCCCATTGCCATTTAGCCAGCTGCAAAGATGTGTTGTACAAATATTACACACTATATGCGAAGCCCAGCTCTTCTCTTGGTCTCCAATCTTATATCCGAAATAAAGCTAGTAGGCCTTTTTGATCACAGGCATTATTTCATGCTTCTGTGATGAAAAAGTAACTTCGCCACAAATGTAGCAAAAATTGACTGCATTATTCACACAAAAACGAGGCATATCGCTCACATACAGCACGGCAACCGCACTCAATCGTGAACAGATGATAACTGAGGACGGGTAACTCCCGAATGATGCAATAGCTTCCTGGTATTGCATCACCTCGGCGCTTCGTACAGTGCGCGAAAGTCTCCAATCAGTATGCACTTTATATGGATGCAACCTCCTGTATCTTCGAAACAAGAGCCAATCACCAATTTTTATGTCATATTCGTGTTTAACACCTCAAAATTAGTAAAAAAACAGCTGTTTTCATTTCCGAAACATTTTCAGTGTTGTACAGTGTAATTATTCTTGAGGACATTGACGTCATGAACAACCATATTCATTACTCTGCCTGAAGAAATTCATGCACTGGACACATCAGATTTTTTATGTGACTAATGTCTGAAATTCCAACCAAATTTGGCACGATTGTAGGGGACACCAAGGGTAAGGTTAATGTCTGGTTTTAGTGTCTGTCTGTCAGCTTGATTCAAAATGGTGGCCAATTGTCTTTCTCTTCCTTTATGCATGCCCACATTTCTCAACCGATTCCAACCAAATTTGGCATGATTGTAGGGAGCACTAAGGGAAAGGTCAATGCAGGGTTTTAGTGTTCATGTTTTAAATTGGCAGCCAATTGTCTGTCTCTTCCTTTATGCACACCTATCTTTCTCACCGACCAAATATGGTATGATTATAGGGGATAGCAAGAGGAAGGTCAGCACAGGATTTTGTTTCTGTCTGCCAGTTTGATTCAAAATGGCGGCTGATTTAAACATTAAACTATGCGTATTTCCCAGAGTCCTGCTATTGATTTGAATCAAATTTGGTATGATTGTGGAGAACTCCCAGGAATAATTCATAAGCGGCTTTTGTTTCTCTCTCCCCATTTTATTCAAAATGATGGTTGATTGAATTCCTAAATACCATGTATCATCTAGAATTCCGATCGGATTTGGACCCAAATTTCCCCGAGCAATGCCGGGTATTTCTGCTAGTATTGTTATAAGCAAAAATGTATAAATTATACTCATTTAATACATTGAAATAACAAAGTAAGCCATTTGTACAAGATTTAGATTTGTAATTTTATCATCATTTAGAAACTCAAAAATATCATCAAAATTATTTTCAAGTTCATTTTCTTTATGAACTTCTGAAGTGAAATAATTCTCAGAGATTTTGTTTTTTCTTAATATCCATTTTTGCACAAAATCTGTGTATTTGTCGACAAAATCTGATACTTTTGATTATTGTATAATTTTTTCATAAATTTTTAAAGTTTAACAAAGTCCGTTTTCTTCGCATCTTTCTTGAAAAAATCTGGATTAAATAAGTTAAATTCATTTATCAAATCATTATTATTTAAAAATCGTTTATGAAAGTCAGCAATTTGAAATTTTTAAGACTTTCCAAATTACATAATTTCCTTGAAACTATTATATTTGTTGTTTTTGTTTGGGGTTATCTGAAAGTTTTGTTAAACTTTAAGGCATGAAGTATATATTATCTTCAGTATCATTTTCTAACTCTTTATTTATAAATTCGACAAATTTATATCTGTAAATTAATTAATATCCTCAGATATTGTTTTCACAGTGGCACGAACCATTGCAAAAGCACTTGATAATACCATATTATTAATTATTGCACCCCTTGAGCAATATAATGGCTGTGACATTTGATACAATTTTGGTTAAAGAGAAAGAAAATTATGAAAGAAACCTTGTAAAATTAAAAATCAAGAATGGGTGTGATATTCATAACTGTGAAAACAATATGGGCAATAAGAAGTTACTCACCAAATGGTTTTATTCACAAATACCAAAGAAATTACCAATTATGACGTCCAAATGGAAGAAGAAAGTAACAGGAGGGCATTAGGTGTTTGGAGCTCCCTCTTGAGATTATGTTTATGGCTTTTCAAGTATGAAAATGGGTAGGAGTGCTTTGGCCTACTCTAATAAGCTGAGAATAAGTTTGTCTGAGGTCTACCATTCACTAAGCCTTTCACTTTGGGCACTCTTGCTTCTGGAATGTTCTCATCTAAATCTCATGACTCCCTGTCAAATATGATCCCTGTAAGCAGTCCCAGAACTATGTGGCACATATATGGCCTGTTTAACACTCAAAGGTTACTCTGTGACTTAAAAATTCACATAAATATAAATAATAACAATAAATTTAGTAAAGAAAAATACATTACCTGGAATAACATTCTTTTTCTCCATAAACTGCCACATGCGGTTACCAAACAGTGTACCAACTCTCCTTCTTCGAGTAATTATCCAGCGCACAATTTTTAAGTCTTCTTGAATGGTATAAAGCCTGAAAAGATTAAATGACTTAAAAGATAACCACAATAATCAAAATCAATACTACAAAAAACTCTTCCAAAAAATATGCAAAATCATTAAACTAGATTTGTATGTCTACTGGTAGCTTGTGTTTAATTTTTACATATCCCTAACTTTTAATCTAGGATAAATAACATCAATAGAATTTTAAATTAACTTCTTGAATTTATTTTTTTATTTTGCATAAGGAACATTAATTTTAATGTTCTAGAGCAGTGGTTCTCAAAGTGTGATCTGCAGGCTGGTCCAAAATGCAAGATACTGATAAACAATGATGAGGTCATACTAGAGAACAAACCAGAACCCTTATCTCCAACACTCATGTGACGTATTACAATAGTGACAAGGATAAATATAACACTATAAATTGTTTGCGTAGCTCACCTGATTATATTAACCCTCGAGTACTCGAATCTGGGTCGAATCAACTCATATCAACTTTAAATGTCCATATCTTTTTATTTTAAAATGCAACTAACTTCATTCTCTTAGTAGTTGAGTTTTACAACGTTTTAAACATGTCACATGTGTCCACTGGCTTGGCATTGAAAATTTAATGATGAATGACAGCAAATAACTGATAGGTGATGCTAGGCAAAATAAAAACACAAAATTTTGCACCCTTGATTTATTTTGTGCTTTACTCTATAGACAGATCTAAGGAAATGTTTTCCTGTTCTCTTATATTTTGTAATATTACTGATGAATTTCTATGGTCATATGCATGAGTCATAGTTTTCTTTGTAATATTTCTCATACTAGTAATATGTGCTTGCATTCTGCAAGCATTTTATCTCAACTTAATATAAAGAGTAAGAGCCGACAAATAATTTTTAAATACAAAAGTTTGCACCAATTTATGTGTTTTTCTCTTTGGACAATATTGGGGTAAAAACAATCCCTAAAATTTATAATTATAAAAATTTTATCATTTTTCATTATTTGTTACAAATACCTCACATTTATGCAAAATTTCATCGATGTAGCACCTCTAGAGTGCATTACATATATTATATTTAATTGTTTAAACTTTATGAATTTTAACAGCCACAATAATAAACTTTTTTGTAATTTTCAATGTTAGTTACTGCTGAAACACCATTCCCTATCTTTCTTAAAATTTTCAGCTCCCTAGACTTTCAATTTTTAAGGGGCTGCTTTGCCCCATTATCGCCCCATACGAGGTTTAAAATTATAAGGCGTTTCCAGATGAGATAGACTTGAAATTTGGCAAGACTGTATATGTCTGTTCACAACCGATGGAAAAAATACGATATTATAAACCTTCCAACATTTAGTGGCTGTTTTGCCCCATATGAGGTTAAAAATTATAAGGCATTATCAGATGAGCTAGTGACATGAAATTCTGAAACTATATATTTTTTGTCACAATGATGGAAAAAATTCCAAATTTTAGGGGCTATTTTGGCCCATTATTTCCCCATACGAGGATAAAAATCATAAGGCACTTTCAGATAACAAAATTTGGAACGGTTATATATTTTTGCACAAAACTGATGGGAAAAATACGAAATCGAAAAACTCTAAATTTTGAAAATGTTTGCAGATTGCAAGCACCTATTACTACTAGTATATTAAAAAGATTCATGATTTTCCTTAAGATTCATCTGAACCTTTAGAGTGGTTGGATAACATTCGGAAATGTCTTAAAAGAAAAGTCTCATACATTACATATTTTATTATGTTAAGTAAGATCTTGGCTCCTATCTAATGGATTTTAGAAAATTTTGATAGAGAGGTGGGGGCGAGATAAATGTTATCAACTCCTATGTTTATAACAATGAAATTCTCATGATTCTCTTTTTTTTTAATTTTATATATACTCTTACTCCATAAATATAGCTGTTATGATTAATTTTTGAGGGAGACTTGCACATGTAGTAAAAATTGTAAATTTCAGGAAAAACAATCCCACAAATTTACGAATGTTCTCTGTGCTTTGTGAAGGAATGGGTGCAGCTCATACTTCTCTTCTGTTTCATAACAATCTCCACTGGCTATCTCGAGGAAAGGTTTTGACATGACGCAGTGGAGTAGCCAGGAATTTGTCAGGGGGGAGAGGAGGGGGGTTGAAGCTAAACCCCATGATACTTTTTTTTAGTGATTTGAGTGAGGAAATTTTTTAATCGAGAGAGGGGGGGAGGGGAAGGGTTATGGCCCCAAAACCCTCTCCTGGATACACCACTAACATGACTGATAGAGTTCAAAGTGGAGGTCAAGATATTTTTAAAAGAGAATAAGTTCAGTAAAGGTGAAGTTTTTGCAGATGCGTATTGGTTGGCAAAACTTGCGTATCTGAGCAACATATTTAGTATCCTAAATGAGTTCGATCTCTCCCTTCAATGACGATTAAGCAATATGTTTGTCATGATAAACAAAATTGAAGCAGTGAAGAAAAAGCTATTGGTTTGCCTGAGTACTCCAAAATTGTAAGCAATAAGCACATTATATTTAATGAAAAGAAGATCAATTCTATCACTAAAACAATCAAAAAACACTTAAAATGTATAACTAACATATTTAGTCATGTACCCCATGCACCTTTTTCCCAAAATGTCTGTAAAAAAGAACTCCGGGTCATATATGAAGATTTCTGATCAAGTTTTAAAAATTGCAAGTTTAGATAGTAAATTTACCTAATTTACCACGACTCCAGAAAGGTTGAGAACCACTGATTTAGAACATTTAAAATATAATTTTCTTTTTAAGCATGAAAAAGCTGAACATCAATAGCATTTAATTTTATTTTATTGGGTATAGTTCAGGGAACACCAAACATAAGAGCCTGTATTTTATAACGAAAGCCATATGTTCCGGGGATAGTCTTTAAGTCTTTGGGGTTTTTAAGTGTGGAACAAAGAATATTGTATAAAACTATGGTTTTTACATCGTGTTATATTGAATTATAATGACAATAGTTTTGTGTTTTTTAAAAAGAAAATGGACAACCATATGTATGAAACTAGAAGTAGATGTAGCTTTTATTTGAAAAGTCAACATATGTCATGTTCACAAAAGTCAATTTTTACAAATGGTTTAAACTATTATAATAAAATACCTCAGGACTGCAAAAATAAATCTGAAGATGTATATTTATCTAGTTTTGTAAAAATTCAAAAACCTGTATAAGCTGAATTCTAATGTATATGATGTTAATGCTGTGGCTGTAGGCATTACCAGAAGATTTTGCGTGTTTTTTTCATGTATTGAAATATGTATGGTGTATTATTTATATGTATTTTTGATCTGTACAATTTATTAGTTTTTTAAACTAAAAAGAATAAATGTTACCTTACCTTACAAATCAAAGATTTACACTTCGATTATACAACATTTCTGAAATCATAAAAGCTAATTTATTTAAAATTATTAACACAAAGAAAAAACAACTCCTCAGTTAAAGGGCAAGATGTAATTATTTATATCAAATTAGGAAATGACATCTAAGTGCAGATTATCATAAAATAAGAATATTATTTTGTTTGGCTCAGAGAGCATATAAATTACTTTTGAAAATCATAAAAGAAAAGTCAAAATAAGGCTCTTGAATATGAAAACATGCTTACTTTGCTGGTTTCTTTTTTCTACGTTTGGACACAGCATAATTTTCTTCAAAAACATTGATGTCCTCATCTGTATCACTTCCATCTGAATCAGATATTTCTACAACTTCAGTGACCTGCAAATTTTTATCTCTTGAAAAAGGTCTCTGCATGCTACTTGTTGATGAGGAACATTTCGTCTTTTTTATGGTTAGCCATTCACCACAAAGACTTCTACCCACATTTGTTCCTTTATCCTTTTTCTCACCATTCACTTCCCTCTGCACCTCACCTCCAGTTAAAGATTTGACTCGTTTATCCTTTTCACTACTCACTTCTGCTGAAACATTATTTTCTAATTTTCTTTGTGAAACAATATCATCTGTAGATATAGATTCCAAATCCCTCACACTAATTAAAATGGGACTTCTTTCCCATGCTTTGATACCAAAATTATGGGATGGTTTAGAAATATCAACACTGATTTTTTTGACACCCTCTGTTGCTGTCTCCAGTGTTCTATTTTCCAAATTAGTTATCGGTACATCCTTTCTCATCTCTTCATCTAAGTTTTCTTCTGCCACCCCCTCAGTGCAAACCCTAGTGGAAGACTTATCCATGATTTCACTTGAAGAATTAGAGGACTGTTCAGGAAGATCACTGCAGACATTTTCACATCCCATAACCATTGTTACCCTATTTTCTGATGATCTTTGTGGAACATCTTCGTCTGTAGAAGCGTCTTCCAAATCCTCCCAGGCCTCAGTGCAAGTCCGTCCCTGTAATTCCATTATGGAATTATTCATTTCATAAGACAACTTGGCAGATTCTGCAGAAGCATCATCACTAATATCTTTGCCACCCTCTACCGCTATCGCCAATTTACTTTGTGTGACATTGTTTCTCATCACTTCACCAATTTTTACTTCTGTCAACATCTCAGCAGAGGCCACATTGCAAGTCTTTCCCTCTACTTTGATTTTACAAGATGGCTGATGATCACCATTAGTTTTTTCAACATCCTCTGTCACCGTCTCCAATGCTCTATTTTCCAAATTAGTTTGTGTGACATCCTCCTCCATCTCTATATCTTTGTTTTCTTCTGTCAGCCTTTCAGCACAGACTGCAGGGAAAGCCTTCTCCTTTGTTTCTATCCTCCTGGAAGATTCATTTGTCCTCTTTGTACACGAACACTTGTCATTCCTGGAATCCAAAAAGGCAAAATATTTAATGAAACATGAAATGGCTCAATTTGGTGAAATAGAAGTATTTTGCTGACGAAAATCTAGAGTAATACACATATCCAGTGGTGTAGCGGACACCCCCGCAGCCCCCACATGGTGGGGGGGGGGAGGGTCCAGGGCCGAAGGGTGCACAAAGTGAACCACAGCTAAATGGCCTCATGGACAAAGAAAAATGTTAAGAGGGAAATGAAAGAAAAGATGCTTGAACTATTCGAGGGTATAGGAACACCTTTGTTTTTCCTTCTATGAACAAAACCAATTGTAATGCTGCTCGCTTGAGGAAAAGCTGTTTCGGTTGTTAGTAATTACGGCGACAAATAAACACAGACGACCCACATCTGCGGTCTGTTTCCAAAATGTTATACATAGAGCAGAACTATTTGCATATGTTATACTTGGTTTTTAATGAACATATATGCCACGTAATATAAGTGTCCAGTGCACAAACAACATTCCCAAAGATATTAACGATGAAAGATCTTGACCAATGTTATGAGACCGGACTTGGAGAGTATAGGAACTCCACTGGCATCCCTGCATTCAGTCTTAACGAAAATTTTGCTTGTTACAAATTTCACTGCCCTTTTATTCCAGTAGTTGCATTTAGGTGAATTTGAGCATTACCAAGGCGTCAACAAAAAAGAAAAAGTTAGTGTCTGCATTGATTTGTGATTTTCTCATTCTTTCTCGTTAAGTTAAGAAGTGTAATTGTTTGCTGTGAATTAATTAAAGTGTTTTAGTAAATATTTTCCATTTTATAAAATTTGATGACCCTTATATTTTAAGATGTCTAAATCAACTCAATTAAGTAGTGCTCAAAAACGTAAATTAAAATGAGAATGCGAATGTTTCCTTCAAAAGAATGCGAAATTATTGACAAGTTTTTTCAAACAAAGAGTAGTTCCAGAGTAAAACATCGCAGTGATGCTAAAGATGTATGCAAGACTATGGGTAATGTACAGTGTAGTGATGAAGCTAGTTTAATAATGAGTAAAGAGTGAAGAATTTTCAGAGGCGAGGTGTTCCTTAGATTTTGATCAATTGGTTTGCCAGTATCCTTTGGATAGAGGAAATTTTTCTGAAAGTACTGATTCTCCCAAAATTAAAATAATTATTTTGAGCTTTAGATCCTGCAAACTGAACAGGCCTTTTCCAAAAGACGGGAAACACAATAGATCTTTTAGTGTATATTATTATCATGAAACAACTCATACAGGACAAAAAATACCTAGAGATGAAATTTCTTTATTTAACTGCTATAAATTGTGTTCAAATCAAAAGTTTTTCATGTGAGAATGAAAAACATAAAAAGATTTTCATGTACGTATTTTTTCATATACTAATTGCCTTTAAAAGTGTAGCTATGTTTATTTTCCAAGTTATATTCCTTAAAATTAAAATAATATACTAAAGGATATGAAAAGCACCTAAGTTATACTGGATGATTAAAGTGTATTATTCCTACTTGTTATCCGTGGTGGGGAGGGGGATTCTGCTATGCCACTGCACCTATCTCTTGCTTAGTACTGTATATCTGTCCCTGAATATTACTGTTTAAAGAGAAACTGGACATAGTGATGTAAATTTTCTCATAGGAATGCATAAGGTAACATTTGAGCATCATCTTGAAGTTCACATGTAACGATACAGTCACACTGTGTTCAGCATTGTTTCCTTTTATCTTTCTTATAATATTTCCATTGAGATTAAATATTTTTTTTTGCTTTTTAATGCTCAAAGTCCATTTCAAAACTTTTTGAAATTAAAAAAGTGTAAAGCAAAAGTATGCAATGTAAGAGATGTGTAAGTTGATTATCAAAACTAATGTCAATGGTAGTTTAATCACACCCACTGATACTATGAGTAGTATCACACAATAATTTAAAATACATCACTCCCACGGTTTACATGATTAATGCGTTTCTGAAGACTGTCGTGTAAAAGTAGCATGTGTGCTACAATGTGCAATACCAATTGGCCACCAAAGCATAGATAAAGGAATATTTTTACCAGCAGTAACTATACATTTGAGTGGAAATTTTAAATTATTACATTGAAAATACATATTTGTGGCCTGAATACCTAAATTTACACATGCATTCTTAATGAAGCACATTAGTAGTTAGTCATCTATACCTTACAAATGTACTGTCCTTTGCTGCAGATGTGTTCAAGTGCAGAAAAGCCCATAAATGAAAACTGTTTCTAATATCTCTCCATTTCAGGTCTCCAAATTCCTGTAATAAAAATATGTAGCATAAATATTGATGAATCATATAAAATAGTAAAACATTTTTCTGAGATGTTTGTTTCAATTTAATAATAAGAAAATAATCTCACTAATGACTGTTAAATTTACGATTGAATAAAAGTGTGTTAAAAATTTTATTTATATCGAATTAAAGATAACACCTATTTCCTATTTTAATCTCTCAGTAATGGAGGCTTCAATGTTGTTAATCATACAAGACTTAAAATTCTCCCTACATATTTTTTTTAACATCAAGAGGTCACAAATATAAAGAATGAGGAGAAAAATTCTGAACTTGACCAGGACTCGAACCCGGGTCTCCCACTTGCCAGGTAGGTGCTTTAACCAACTAAGCTACCAAGCCAGACCAATTCTCCATTCTCGAATAGGGGTATTTCGAGTCCCGGTCAAGTTCAGAATTTTTCTCCTTCTCAATCTTCACATTTGTGATCAGTATTATGCACACACGCATATAAATTAAATTTCCATCATTTCACTCTTGTTATTTAACAACTTCTCAATTTTGGAATAAAGTAGGGGTGTTTTCCGCTGTGCCTCAGTGAGGACATCTAGTGTGGTAAGGTTTACTACTGAGTTAGCCCTTTCTTCACCATAAATACCCCAATTCAAGAATGGAAAATTAGTCTGGGTTGGTAGCTTAGTTGGTTAATGCACATACCCAGCAACTGGGAGACCCAGGTTCGAATCCCAGTCAAGTTCAGAATTTTTCTCCTTCTCAATCTTCACATTTGTGATCAGTATTATGCACACATGCATATAAGTTAAATTTCCATCATTTCGCTCTTGTTATCAAGAGGTCAGGTAATATTATTCAAAATAAGATGTGACATCAGAAAGCTCTGTATTTCCTCTTTACAAAATTTTCTATTTTTCCTTCAATTTATTTGTTTCTTTGCATGTAATTTCTAATGGAAAGTCATTTCTAAAAATTCTATAGTAAAACTTATGTAAGAAGAAAGACTAGTGAAACTAAGGTTAAATATTTTAGTTTTTTAATCTAGGTAATTTTTGCATTGAGCTACTTTGAGACAAGGTTTTAGAACTTAATATCTCTCCAAAACCACAGTTTTGGAGATATAGACAAGATATATTTTCAGCAAGTGGATATTTTTACATAAGACAACTATATGCCGAATTTATAATTTTAACAAATGCAACCAGGAAAAGATTCAGTCTCCCTTACTTTCCTTCCAGGGTTCCCAAAATTAAGAGTTACTTTGAAAAAATAGCATTAATACAAGCAGTCTCAAATTTGCTGTTACATTTTACTGATTTGATTATATCATTATAAATTTTGATAATACTTAAGCAGTATATGTTTATATCTCCTTGTGCTATCCATTTATATGGTTGAATGCTTAAACATAAAACTATTCTCTAACGGGGCAACAGAGAAATGCAAAATCAGAAAGTAATTTTATTGGTCAAGCCATAATCGTCCTGCTAAGTATAACATTTTTTCATTGGCATGGCAAGACACAGAGGACAAAGTATGAATTGCCTGGCCAGCAAATTATCTCAGTGGGGCAAAGGTCAAATAGAAAATATCAATTTCTTTTGATGGCACTCAAGAGCCCACCCAAACATTTGAAGTTACACTCAAGGGAGTAAGAGATAAACACTTTTTAAAATCATTGTATATATTAAACAAGGAAATAGTTCTTTTTTTTTAAGTAAAGACAGGGTGGGGGCTAAGATCATACTTTGCCCAGGACCCACCATTGCCCAAAAGCGGCTGGATCTATACAAATGAAAAAATGTACTGCAAGGAATGCTAATACTTACATTGACATAATGAAAATGTCCACGTTTGTCACATCTTTCCACATTTGAGGCACTTACAAAAGATGAAAAAAAGTAAGTTCAAGGTAGTTGGTGAATCACCCTTCTTAAAGCCCATTGAATCAGAGTATTGAACCATTTACACAAACAATCTCTACATGCTGAACAAAGTTTTTGGCTCCAAAATACGTTTCACTAAAAGGAGTGTTTGTGCTAACCAATTACTTGAGTTCTTGGATAATAAATTTCATTGAAAGTTCATCTTAAGCAAATTTTATATTAACCAATCAACTCATATAAATTAATCCATTCATTCAGGGCCGGAGAAAATATTTGTTCATGCAAACTGTGCATTCATGCTTGCGAGGGTTTACTGTATGTATAATCATTTCTGTGTAACTCTAGTAATTACCTAGTTTCTTTTACCCATCAAAGTGTGTAAAGGAAAAGATAACGCTACATTGAAAATCATAGTTCTAGTCATTTTGTAAAAATTTCAGTTTTCATTAAGTGGAAAGGCACATGGAGGTAATAAAACTCCAACATTAAGTAAAGACGTTTTGAAACAATCTCATTTGAATCAAAAACTTGGTAAAAATGTAAAACTATGTGATACATTATGCCGAAAACGTGGAGTAACACTACTACCCTCTTTAAAAATAGGAGGGTGCTAAAAACATGACAGTAGAAAGGTTAACTCCACTTAGCACAAAAGCAATTTTATCTACCATTCACCTTGCTATCTGCCATGGTTTTCCAAACACTTTCGCATTTGAATATATACTGTATTGTGTTCCGTATATATTCCCAACTGAAATTCCCTTTTCGGACTGTCCATTCACCCAAAGCATTTCCTTTGTGCAAGTGTTCATATGGTGATTGGCTAGAGCAATGAGGTGCCAGCTGTAACCTGAAATCAAAAACGGTTCTCAATTTTCAATTTCTCTGTACATTTAACATCAAAAAATTTATTTCGGCAGCATGGAACATATCTCATAAAAGTTTTTTTTAATGTTGCTAATAGTGTAGATCAGTGATTCTCAACCAGGGTGCTATGACACCCCAGGGTGACACGACAGTTGAGGGGTGACGCGAATATTTAATAAATTCAGTGTTTTGTATTCTGGATTATAAACAAAAATAAAATCAGGAGAATAAACACTCATACTTATTTAAATTCAAGCATCTTATCTTTATGTTATAACGAATATTTATGCTCCGCTGAAAATAATTTGAAATTGACACCAAAGCACTTATGGTTATTTATAAAATCTAAGAAATCAAATACGGATTTACCTAACAATGTATATTTTAATGACGTTTGCTAGGGATGGACAAGATGTTGTATATCTATTTGCCTCATTTTTTGGCTCTGTTTACTCCAGAAATGTTTGTGATGTTCCTCCAATTAATTTTCTAAATAGTTCCTATATTAATTTATTTACCATAACACCTTCATTAGTTTTTAAAAAATTGGATCAATTAAAAATCTCTAAATCTGCAGGTCCTGATGGCATTTCACCATTTTTTCTTAAGAAATGTTTGTATTGATTCAACCTTTAGTGAAATTATTCAACATCTCTCTAAATACTGGAATTTTCCCAGAAATCTGGAAAATTAGCTATTTAAGCCCTCTTCATAAAAACGGTGATAAAACTAATGTTCAAAACTATCAACCTATTTATAAATTATCTCATATCGCGAAAATCTTCGAATCACTTATGACCAGTGGGGGATCCAGGGGGGGGGGGGGGGGGGGGGGGGGGGGCGATCGCCCCCTCCTTGGATAACCCCACTGCACTACTCCACTGGGCGCTTTTTTAAATTCTTTCTGCGCAAAAATCCTCAATTATACGGTGCAAATTAGGTCTGTATAGCAAGGGAAAGAAGGATTCTGATAGGGGTAGGGATTTTCAAAATATAGGGCAGTTGACAGGGGCGGATTCGATAGGTGAAGTTTCTGGATCCACCCCTGCTTATGACTGATTATTTAACTAGGTTTTATATGTCTTTTATAATCCAGGTTTTACTGCTGGAAGATCTACACGTACCAACCTAATTTTATATAAAGTTTTTGTTGGAGTCACTCAAACATGGATCTCAAGTGGATTCTATTTATACTGATTACCATAAAGCTTTTGATTGAGTCAATCACTGTATTTTAAAAAACAAGTTAAGTGTCTCTGGAATTGGTGACCCACTGTTAAGCTGGTTAACTAGCTACCTTCATAACAGAATACAAATTGTAAAGATAGAACATTATTTTTCTGACCCAATTTTGGTGACTTCAGGTGTCCCTCAAGGTGCACATTTGTCCCCCTTATTATTTAATGATCTCACCTTAAATTTTAAAAAATGTAAAATTATTAGCTTTTATAAATCTAAAACTGCATTGCTTTATCAACATTCTGATAACTCAGATCTGTCTTTAGACAGAGTTACAAATATTATGGATCTAGGTGTATTATTTACTTCAGATGTTGATTTCAAGGAGCATATGGAAATAATCTGTGCAAAATCTTTAAGTGTAATAGGTTTTATTAATAGAAACGTATGATTTTAAAGATGTTCAAACTTATAAAATAATTTATTGATCTCTTATTCGACCAATCCTTGAGTATTGTTCATTGGTTTGGTCACCTTATTGTAATACCTCCATTTCAAGAGTTGAAAAAGTGCAAAATAAATTTTAAGGTTGTGTGCTTATAAATTACGGTTAAAATATGGGGATTTTTCTTATGATTTTATGCTCTACTTGCTAAATTTACTCCCTCTCTCTATTTGACGCACCCACATTGACTTAATACTGTTATATAAACTCATCAATAACATAATTGACTGCTCACTCCTTTTGGAAGCAATTAATTTTCATGTACCAACCAAGCAATTACGGAAATGTCCTCATTTCACAATAGACTGGCACAAGTTCAATTACGCAAAATATAATACAATAAACCACACGATGATGGTAGCCAATTTAGATTTAGACTTTTTTAATATGAGTCATAAAATTTAAAAAACACTGTATCGAAAAATTTTTTAATGTCACTGTGATTAACATATAACTTGTTGCTTTTAATCTATTGTAATTTATTTTAACAAGTTTCCATTATTGCTTTATTGGTTTTTTATTAAAATTTTTTTGTCGACTATTTCCTGGTATAGACGTAAATAATACATGCTGTAATGTGATATATGATATTTTATGCTATTCTTGTATTTTCATTTTGGATGACGAGCAAACTGCTCCAAATCCGTAAATAAAGATTTATTATTATTTATGTGGTAGGGAATGCCCAATTTATCTTTAAAGGTGGCTTGAAGGTAATGGAAAGGTAAATGAGGTGACACATAAATGAACTGAATATAGGTTGCTGCAGACAAAAAAGATAGAGCCACAGGTATAAATGCAAAGAAACAAAATCGCAAATCCTATAAGTAGTTCTTGGGCTAGCTCATTAAAAGTATGAAATTTGTCCACTAAACTCTTGATAAACTTACATATGACGTAATCACGAAACCATTAAGAAATTCTTAAATAATAGATGAAACAAAAGTGAAAAATCAGATTTTCAAGGTAACGATTTTTTAAATTTATTATTACACAGTACCCAATACACTCACCGGAATTCATTTATGTCTAGAAGTTTATTCGTCAAACAGCAAGCGTAAATGAATGAAGTACATATGCAGTTGGCTCTGTTTTCTAAATTTTTTGTATTAGAGGATAAATAAATTGCTCCACGGTTGTTGACGTCCACATCATTTACAACTAAACCACCACCTCCCTGTAATGGTTATAAAGAATTCACGAGGCCAAAATAATATCAATTCTGCCATGTTTCAACTGCCTACGATAAATACGAGAAACAAGTACCTAGTTATGACACTTAAGACATACCTGAATTAACTGCACAATATCATTAGAATCAGATGAAGGATACACGTAAAACATCATAGGCGAATCATCAATCATAAATAAATTACTTGAATAAACTAGCTGGCTTTTAACTATACAAGGAGGCATGACAAAATTACTATCCTAATTATTAATAAGAATATTTTCTCGAAAGCTACAAAAAACATACAAACACGACTTAGCAAAGACGCAAAACACGCTGAAAACAAACAGGACTGCCAACTTTAATACTTTAAAATCGTACCAACAAGAAAGTTTCGAAAAACTATTGGGAGATCCAAGCATAGTGGCGATAGTGGCCTCTGGTGAGATAATTAGGTGTGATTAGGTGCTGCTGAAAGTAGGGAAGCACTTATGTTGCCATATCGTTCATGTGTTTTGTTGGCTTTGAATTGACTTGTTTTGAGAGTTGGATTGTTTTATTCTTCTCTGCCATTGTTTTAGTACTTTAATCTTTATTTTAATAATCTTATAAGGACTCTGTTATTACTTCTCAATTTCGGCGACAATGGGAGTTGTCATGGTAGCTTATAATTGGTATTGTAATAAAACTGATAAAATCACGTATTTCATTGATTCTAACTGCATTTCTACGCGAATTCGACCAGAATTCGAAATGTCTTCAATAAAAATAAACTTTGTTCTTTCCCGCAAAGAAGTATCCAAGTCTCAAGTTCGTACCGTGATTTTAAGTAATTTTAAAGTGCAAATTAAAAGTATTCTACACTCATCCCTGTATTTCAGTTGCAGGACGCGGCAAAATACGTGGTTTGATAATTAAAACCTTCGCCATTTCGAATCAATGTGACGTACAGAAACAAAACCTTGACCATTCGCTAAGTTAGGATATAAGGAAGAATCGTACCAAAATTAGTTATTCTAGCTTTTATCGTTTAGGAGGAGTTCCATGAAAAAACCAACAAACACCCTTCAAAATATATTATAGGAGATTTAATGTACCTATACTGTGTTTACTTCTAATTGTTAACTTCTACAATTTTTATAAGTTGCATAAAATTCTTGTCTCCCAAACAACGGAGTTTTTGTTTCACATACAGCACCACGAGGTAGTTTTGATTTGTCTTAACTGAAATCACACAATCCTGAGCAAATGTAATTTCAAGATCAGTTGATTATGTATCACTAGCAGATTTTCCCGTTGAATTTCAATGGAAAAATATATAGTAGATACTTTTTAAATTACAATTAGCTTTTCTTAACAATTAACCATATTTGCTTGTAACAATCCGTTTCTGAGCCTATTGCATTCAAATATAACGATAATTTTATTTCCTATCATATTAATTTCGTCAAATCCAGCTTCATTTCTTGTGTAATTATGCTTATGAAATATTTACATTTATTTCTTGTAAGCAAGAAACTCGTGAAAAAGCAACGTACAGTTGTCCATGATTGAACACTGACTGGTAAATGTACACCAGATACGTTAATAAACATTATAATGTAGAATATAATTATTTTACTTACAAAAATGTAAGATTCCAGTATTCAATAGACGAAAGAAGGTTCAATTACTTTCATCAATAAACGCTTCCTGAATAATAATCAGCATCTATTTACGTTGCTATCCATAAACAGCGATCGTTTCGTTGCTCAAACAAAAGTGCGAATCGAATAACACTAAACTTTCGTCTATTTGTAAGCTTCATTGAAGCTAACTGAATCGGAGGTAAGAATGACGGCCGCCTTGGCAACGCCCGGAAAGAGTACAAAAAATTCACAAAATTTCGAAATAAATAGCGTATTTCTGAAAACTTCGACTGTGGAACATGTAAACTTCGCAGAATAAGATAGTATAGTTTTATTCGTCGAATAAGGCAAAAACGAAAAAAATCGGTCCATATTTACGTATTTTAATCCTTGAAGGAAGAATACCTTGCAAGTCAAGAAATGGATTCTTATGGAAAATTTTAATCCCCTATATTGGCAGCACTGATTAATCTCGGTTGACTAAACCTTTACCATTCACTAAGTTAGGATGTAAGGAAGAATCGTACCAAATTTGGTTATTCTAGCTTTTATCGTTTAGGAGGAGTTCCATGAACAAACACGCTTCAAAGTATATTATAGACTAGTCTATAGCCCGTCAAAAATGACGTGGGTAAAGATTCAATCGTTCAAGATATTTATGGAGATCAATTTGACGTAAGAAACATCAATTGTCATGAAAATAATTTCCCTCTCCTCTCCCTCCCTCCACTCTCACATTAAAAGTATTCAAGGCTCGCTTACACCCATAAGGATTGAAATAACATTAGGATATCGAGGTCTAACAATGTTATTGTGGGACCTTGTGACTTCAAAAGACTAACGGCGCTAGTAGGCTTCTCACAATCAGTCTAAATCACAAAGCAAGGGAGGAGATAAACCCGGTGCTGGCATTAACCTACTCTTAACGAGAAACACCAGGGAGACCAAGGCCTTTACGTGCCTCTAAACACGCAAATAGGGGGCCACTAAACCTCTGAAAAAACCCTACTTTCGCAGGATTCGTACCCGGTTCGCACCGGGTATGCACAGCGTAGCAGGCCAACGTCCTCGCCACTAGCCCACGGCACCACCCAGGTTTAACAATGTAATTTGTAGGCAAGGCAACACCGTTAGAATGGCAAGATTTCCCAAAATGTGTGTATTAAACTTTTAACATGATCGATTTCGAACTGTATGCGGAAAACTATGAACAGAATAAGAAACTTTATAACGTTTTATTCAAAATGGTTCTTATCCGAAGATTGTAGGTTAATTCTTTCTAATTTTAATCTCAACAAGTTAGGAAAGTGTACAACGTATCACAAATGGGTGCGTTTCGTGCAATGGAGTGTTAGAAAGAAATCATATACCTGTACGTAAGGGAAATAGCGTTTTAAAGTTCTTTTCTTCATCATAAATAATCCATTTTCTTCCTATTTTAAAATACTGCATGCACACGTAAGGAAATTAAACGTTTGTTTGGGAGATTGTTTATGTTAGCAACAATGAAGAAGTAACCATGCAAGAAATTTTCAAAGTTCAACTCGATATGACTTTCTTGTTTGATTTTCTCGATAACGGCTACTCCTACAATAAAAATGTATAGGAAAGCAAATACTCTAATTTACCAGTTCTACAATTTTTATTTGAAAAATATTTCGATAAGAGCAATACTTTACGAGATATGACGAAAATTTAATTTTTTCTCCAGTCAAGTGGTACCCCTGATTGTCGTACGTGATTAATTTTTGCGATTTTCTTATTATATTTCATTGAAAATCCTTAATATCAAATTTCATGAAAATCCGTTGGGTAGAAGCCGAGAACGAACATGCGGACGGACGGACAGACGGACCGACGATAATAGGCGCTCACACTGTAAGCGAAACGCGCCTAAAAAGAATGAAAACCTGCACGCCATAAAACCGATTTTTACATTGTAACCTTAGGGGAAATGGAAATATCTTCCTTGGAGTGGAACCCTGGACTTTTTTCGAGGTTTTTTTTGCCATCACCTTAAAACCCTTAAAATATGTGAATCGAGCATTCCTGCCAAATTTAGAGTTTCTATCTCGATTCTTTATTGAGTTATTTGCATTTTTATATGATCATCAACCAACAAACACTTCTCTATTATTATAAGAGACTAGCATAATTGCCCGTCAATATGACGGGATATCTTTAGTTAAGCTTAAAATAGTTGCTTCCCTCCCCCTCTTTATCTCTCCCTCTCTCTTCTCCTTCCTCCCTCCCACTCTCCTTCCCTTCTCCCCCTCACTCCCTCTCTTAAATGTAAGAAGGGACTATATAGTCTCAATTTCACCCTCAATAAAGTCATTTGTCTGTCTGTCCCCCTCTCTCTCCCTTCTTCCCCTCACTCCCCCTCCCTCTCCACCCTTCCCCCTCATTACCTCTCCTCCTCCCTCCCTCCCCCTCCATTTCACCCTCTCCTTCTCTTCTCCCCCTCCCTCCCATCTCCCTCCCTCCCCCCCTGCATTACCATCCATCTCTCTCCCTCCCTCCCCCCCCTGCATTACCATCCCTCTCTCTCCCTCCCTATCTCGTATTAAAAGCATTCAGAGCACGCTTCCACCCATAAGGATTGATTTAACAATAGGATTTTGAGGTCTAACAATATAATTAGTCACCATGACAACATTCCGTTAAAATGGCAAGATTTCCATAAAATATGTAAATTAAACGTTTAACATGGGATATTTCAAACTGTGCACGAAAAAAGATGAACAGAATAAGAAACTATAATTTCTTCAAAATGGTTCAAATCCGAAGGTCGTAGGTTAATTCCTTCTAATTTTAATTTCCAAATGAATAAAAGCCTGCATGTCGAAAAATCACGTTTTACATGTTAAGTAATGGGAAATGGAAATGTCTCCATTGGAGTCGAACCAAGGAACTTTTTCACGATTTAAATTCGTCATCACCTGAAAAAGTGTTAATCAAGCATCCCTGCCAAATTTCAAGTTTCTATCTTCATAACTTCTTGAGTTATTAGCGTTTAATTTAGCGTTATAGACAAAGAATTGCTTTTTAGGCGCGTTTCGCTTACAGCGTGAGCGCCTATTATCGTCGGTCGGTCCGTCCGTCCGTCCGCATGTTCGTTCTCGGCTTCTACCGAACGGATTTCTATGAAATTTGATATTAAGGACTTTCAATCAAATATAATAAGAAAATCGCAAAAATGAATCACGTAAGCCAATCAGGGGTACCACTTTACTGGTGAGAAAAAATTAAATTTTCGTCATATCTCGTAAACTATTGTTCATATCAAAATATTTTTCAAATAAAAGTTGTAGAACTGGTAAAGAAGAGTATTTCCATCCCTATACATTTTTATCGTAGGAGTAGCCGTTATCAAGAAAATCAAACAAGAAAGTCTTATATCGAGTTGAACTTAGAAAATTTCTTGCATGGTTACTTCTTCATTGTTGCTAACATAAACAATCTCCCAAACAAACGTTTAATTTCCTTACGTGTGCATGTAATACTATTAAATAGGAAGAAAATGGATTATTTATGATGAAGAAAAGGACTTTAAAACGCTATTTCCCTTACGTACAGGTATATAATTGCTTTCTAATACTCCATTGCACGAAACGCGCCCCATTTGTGATACGTTGTACGCTTTCCTAACTTGTTATTATAATGATTGGGAGGATGTACAATATATCCCCTCCCTGATAGTAGCATCACTGACAGCAACTTTGGGAAATCCATAGTGCTGAGGAAAAGTGAAACGTCTTCGAACACAAACCCAACCCGGTCTTTTCTTTTATTGGAATGCGAAGGGAAAAGTATGTATGTGGCTGCCACAATGGATGGGTATAGAGATAGAGTCATGCTGGGTGCCTTTGACACCCTGATGGAATACCTCTCCATGCCAGCAGAGATTGGTGCAGAGCAAACATAATAAGAGTTGATAGTAGGACATTGCCGTTAGTGGCACTAATATCAGGGAGAGGATATATTGCACTTTAGTCTATAAGTGCAGAGTGGTGTAGCTAGAGAACTCAATTTTGATTATTTAATTAGAGTATGATGTGGAATTCATCTATCTTAAGAAACAAGTAGTTTTATTAATTATTATTTTCATGCTAAAAGTAATTAATAAATATAATTTTACATATTCATTTGTAAGCTGAAATAAAAAATGGTAGTTTTTATGAATATGCTACAGATGCATAGTTATGCCTTTTTAATTCCAATAGATATAAAAAGTCATAAAGTTCCTACCAAGAATAAGTGGATCACCACAGAAGATATTTGGATTGGAGTTGAAAGCATATCTGGATTTCACAACTGTTTTGGCCCTAGTATTATATTTTAATCATCAATAGAATTCTAACCATAAATTAAGATTGATATTTCATTTCTGGAATCAGATTACAATTCAACTAAATAAAGCCAATAGGCTGCTCATAATGCCCGGGGCAAAGAACATGAATCACACCCTTAGCCCACACCGTATTTTATGATGTAAAAAATAATAATAATTACTGTCTGCCCGTGGCTGTCAATCTCGCTTTATCACATCATTTCAATAAATTTTATGGTATCATAATAAAATATATAAAAGACAGCATCACTTTGTCATGTAATGCTTTTTGAAGCTTAATATCTCGCAAACGGCTGAACCGAATTTGATGAAATTTTCAGGATAGCATTATGATATAATAACAAAACGTTTTAATGTACCGGTAATATATAAAAGCCTTATTCTGTCCCTTTGTCCTTTTTATCACTCCCTCTGTCACACTCTGTAAAACAGAAATATACCTGGCAAGAGAGAACTAAGGTCAGCTTTTGAAGCACAATAGATACTCGCAGCAAGGATTTTAAGCCTTCACTCAGATCGAAGGAAACCCTCTCAGCAGGAGGTATGATTTCAGGTCAAAGAAAACTGCCTCAATTTTATTTCAGAATAATCGATCATCCCTGTCATTTTTGACGGGCACTTACGAGGTGCTACCCAAAGTTCCTGAAAGTTGAACGTCACGCGGGAACCGGTTATAGTCCGGACTAATGGTGCTTGGTAGTGCTGCATGTATCCTTTGTGAACCAGTGTGCGATGTGGCTTTGCGCTGAGTGTACGCATTGTTTTGTTCTACGCATTTCTATAACGTTGTGTATGTGTCGTTTTGCGATTTTTTTTTTGTTGAAATGGTGGACGTGAAGGAGCAGCGTGTGTGCATCAAGTTTTGCTTCAAACTTGGCAAGAGTGCAGCGGAAACTCACAAAATGCTTAAACAAGCATTTGGTGATGACGCTTTGGGTCAGACACAAACCTATGATTGGTTTAACCGGTTTAAAAATGGCCGAACGTCAGTTGATGATGACACACGTTCTGGACGACCTTCAACCGGCACAACACCGGAAAATGTTGAAAAAGTGTGTGAGGCTATCCTCGAGGACTGTAGGCGAACAATCCATGACGTTTGCAACATTGTGGGACAGTCATACGGGACATGCCAGCGCATATTGTCAGACTAACTCAACATGAGGCAGATTGCTGCAAAATTCGTGCCAAGGCTGCTGTCTGACGACAAGAAGCAACATCGGCTGGAAGTCTGCATGGAACTTCAGCAGCAGGTCAGAAATGACCCAGACTTCCTTTCTAAGGTCGTAACTGGTGACTAAAGTTGGGTTTATGGGTACAACCCTGAAACAAAACAGCCAACCTCCCAGTGGAAGAGTCAATCTTCACCCTGACCGAAGAAAGCGTGGCAAGTCAAAAGCAATGTTAAGTCAATGCTGATCAGCTTTTTCAACATTGACGGGATTTTCCACAAGGAATTCATCCCTCCAGATCAGACCATCAATGTGAAGTTCTACTGCGACATCCTGAGGCGGCTTAGGGAGAACATGAGGTGAAAGCGGCCACAGAAATGGCGCAGGAGCAACTGGGTGCTCCATCACGACAATGCGCCCGTGCACACTGCTCTGGCTGTGCAGCAGTTTTTGGCCTCCAAAAACATGGCGGCCGTCCCCCAACCCCCTTACTCGCCTGATTTAGCCCCCTGTGACTTCTTCCTCTTCCCCAAGATGAAAATCAAGTTGAATGGGCGAAGATTTGACACCGTAGAGGAGATACAGGCTGAATCGCAGGAGATGCTGACACAAAAGGACTTCCAGGACAGCTTCCGATCGTGGCAGAAACATTGGGATCGTTGTGTGGGGACTACTTTGAAGGGGACGGTGGCGATTAGAACTTTGGACAAGTCTTACATTTTTTTTCAGATACATTTCGGAAACTTTTGGGTAGCACCTCGCGGACTAGTATTTATATAAAATACATGCATATAACCACAATTTAAGTAACCCCCAGAATGATGCACCCAGGGCAGGAGCCCCCTCACCCCACCCTAGTCCCAGCCCACACAGTTCTGCTAATTGCACATTAAATGTGTATAATTTAAATTTCATCAGATATTAAATTATAATTATTTAATCTGCAACTTTAAGAAATATGACAAAGAATATTGTGGTTTCACATGTACTTCCAGTTAATTTAGTTCTAAATATTTTTGGCATGTTTTATTAAAAGCAAAAATGTGCTAACGTGATCGCTCATTCCATTCATCAATGTGTTGACAGTCAACTTTTTTGTTTTATTTGGAAAATTCTTTTTGAATAACATAGCTCTTATCAATATATGAATTTTCCATTGATTGGATTTTCCAAGTCGTTCATAGATTTTCTACTGGGTAGCTTCAAAATGAGAAAAATTTGGAATAGTATTGTAGCCAAACTTCTGAATCTAGAGGATGGTAGTCTAGTGAGGATCTACATTCAAACAGTGCAGGTTATACCCTCCACAAAGTGTGAGGCAAACAAAAACGCTGAAATTCTTTTTAGAAAATGTGCTTCTACCTCTTGCTTCAGCAAGGGCATTTTACTTGCTTCAATGAAATGTTTCATAGATTTAGTCACATGTCCTTTAATGTTAACCTGGCTGCTTTAAACTGATAATAAGCAAAGATAATGATTAGCAATAATATAGAATTGAATAGAGAAATACTGAGCTCCTCTTTTGTCTAAAAACAAATTTAAACATATTTAGTAAGAATCAAATAAAGGAAACCCTCAGTATTCACGGGTTCTTCATTCGCGGTTTCGGGTATTCGTGGATAGAGCCTGACATGTGTTTTCATTAAATTTGTCAAAAACTTGACAGTCACGCAAAAACCTGTATTATATCTATCGGTATTTATTATAAAATAAAATAAATTACAATGATAATCTATTTATTAACAAGTTGAGAAAATCTTTTCATTTTATACAAACACTAAGCGTAAAAACAGTCATTGATTTTATCATAAAAATATACACTACCTTGAAGTTTTATGTTGAAGGCAATGGTTTTTATAGAAAAATGTATTAAACAACACAACTTGAAACGATCATAAATTAAGCGTTGGTCGCTTCGCGTGACTGAAGGAGGATGCTGGAGATGACGATGCAGCCTGGTACGTTCCCAGATGGCAAGACGAGTTCCCTTACTCATGTTACTCAATAAGTCTTTAACGCAGATGAGACATCCTTATTTTGGAAACAAATGCTGCCAAGAACATTCCTATCCAAAGAGGAGAAATTTTCATCTGGCAAAGATAGGATAACCCTTCTTCTTTGTGCTAATGCTTTGGGAGACTAAATTTGCATAAGATGATTCTAAATTAGTTGAATAAATAAACTGCAGTGTACTTAGAGGATCTTTAAAATATTCAAGCTCCAATAGAAAAATGTCTCTAAGAGCCTTTAATTAATCAAATAACTTGAGCGAGTTGATGTCTTTACACATACTTGCCATCAGTTAAATGGTTTTCTAAGTTTCACATCATTTTTTAAGGTCTTCACATTTTATATCATTTACTGTAATTTTCCTATTATAATACACAACCTATATAATACACACCCATGTTTTTACAAGTGAAATGCGAAAATTGTCTCATCACCATGTATAATACGCAACTCATTTGTTGTAAAAAGATCACTGTAATTTTTCACTTGGTTATTAGCAGTATCGAGACAGTTCTAGCCTTGCCGCCAAGTGAGATATGTGTGTGTGAGAGTCACGTCTATATATTTTGTCTCTCACTTTAAAGATCGATACAATGTATAAAAACATGTTTCCATATAGCATTGTGTAATAATCTGGTCAGTTGGAATAACAGTTCTCGCCTTGCCGCCGATCGAGATATGTGCAAGAGTGTTTACGAAAACTTTACGTCTATGTATATAGTTTTGACTCTCACGTTAAAGATTTATACAATGTATAAAAACATGTCTCCATGTCGCACTGTGTAATAATCTGGCCAATTGGTATAACAGTTCTCACCTTGCCACAAAGTGAGATATGTGCGAGTGTGTTTACGAAAACTTTACGTCTAATAGTTTTGACTCTCACTTTAGAAATCGATTCAATGTACAAAAACATGTCTCCATGTCACATTGTGTAATAATCTGGGCAGTTAGAATAACAGTTCTCCCCTTGCCACCGAGTGAGATCGTTTATGTGAATATCACGTCTAGTTCTGACTCTGTCGTCATACAAGCTGGTCGAGGTATGTAAAATAATATTTGTTGCTCGCAACTTGCATTGATTTTTTCTTAAAAAGTGTACTTTAAAAAGTGTTGCCTCACAAATGCCATGGATGGTTCTGAAGACGACATCATATGGAATGATGATTTTGCCCAGAGGTGGATTTATGGATAGTGGGGCCCTGCACGAAGCCTTTTTTGAGGCCCTATTTTGTTTGATAATTTTGGAATTCAGGGGGCCCTCAGCAGCATGGGACCCTACTTCTGCACATCCCTATAAATCTGCCCCTGATTTTGCCAAAGTGGATAGTAAGGATGAAGATAATGTTCTCGGCGACGCCATTTACATAGATGGTGAGAGAGAACACAAAATCGCAGACGAACTATTTGAGGACAGCAATAATGAATTCAGAGGCTACGATTCGGACAGCTAAAAGTAAATAAATTATTATTCTTATTTTTGTTTTGAAGAAGGATATTTAAAGGTATGTTATCGAAATGCATTGAAATGTACGATTTAATGGTAAAAATGTCCGAAAATATAAACTACTTCCTTATTAAAAAAGTTATATGTGTTTGTTACCATATATAATACGCACCCTAATTTTTTGTCCATTTTTCATGAAAAAAAATGCGTATTATAATCGGAAAATTACGGTAATTTGTGAAATTATAAAGGAATTGAAATGAATTATTTTGGTAACTCAATTGCTGATATCTTTCTTCTAAGGAATTAATGGCAGTGTCCAATACTGTATTTTTAAAATTTTTTCTAAATTTATCTCTTGGATTATGTGGCGATTCATCTCTATGCTCATAATCAAATATTCTTTTTTCCTTCAGTGAATTTCAGGCATTAATTTAAATTCTGGTGTTAATTCTAATGTATATGCCAATTCTTCAGAAGTTGTTAACAGTATTTCAAAGTCCTGATCTGTGCGATATTCTCTAGTAAATATCAATAAATTAGCAATAGCATCTAATGCTGATCTAATATTTTCATTTGTATCTTGAAGCATATTACTGACAATATTTACACGATGCAAGAGGTCATGCCAAAGTACCAACGAACACAAAAACTGAAAACTTTAATTTTGGAACATAAAACTTGAGCCTCATGTTTTGCTAAATTATCTTTTCGATCATCTTCAAATATCTTGACCAATGCATCATAGCTCTTCCTGATTTGATACCTTAAAGGCCTAAGTGCAACAATTCCAGACTCCCAGCAGGTACCTAAAAGGGGCTGAGTTAATATTGAAATGTGCTTTTTTAACACATCCTGTCATTTAGTTCAGGGGTTTGCAACCTATGGACCGCGGGCCTCGTGCGGCCCCTGAAAGCATTTTATGCAGCCTGCGAAGCCATGATGAAAAAGTGATGGATATAGCTTAACACAGTCAATTCTACATTTTTCAGTGAAATTATGGTCTCAATACCTTTTCTGGTTAAGCTTTAACACTAGTAAACTAATTAGAGTTGATTTTCACTAATACGAGACCACATAATCTCTAGGTAACTTCTGATTTAAACATCCATCCGGCCTGCCAGAGCGCTCATGATTTCCAATGCGGCCTTCCAAAGCATTCACAACAACGAATGTGGTCCACCATATACATAAGGTTGCCAACCCCTGGCTTAGTGGAAGCTGAAAAAAAGTTATATATATCTTGAACAATCCCAAAAAAGCTTGTTTCATAATTAACTTTAACTGAATCATTAATAACTAAATTAAGACTATGGTCAGAGCAGGTATATAGAAGGCTCTATGGTTAATGTTAAGAATATGTTTCTATAAATTTTGCAAAAAGTTCCATCAGTTTTAAAAATTTCCATTGTTTCTCTCATATCTGAACTTCCTCATATGGCAAGACATTGTACACCCTAATATTTTATCATTTCAATAACCCTTTCAATGACATCATGCCAGTATTGTCTCAGTTTGGCTATCCATAGTTGTTTTTGTTTCCAAAGCATTTTTGTAATCAATCCATTTTTTGTAGTTTTTAACATGAGCTGAAGAAGTTTCATGAACCTGCAAAATTTTCAGAAGATTTCATCAATTTGAATATCCTTCTCTGGTAATCGAACAACTTGCAGAAGAATCTTCTATCATAAAAATTGCAAAAACTTTATAATAAAATGGTATACACCATTACATTTCAATGAGTATTTAAGCCACTTTCTAAGTACCGTATATACTCGTGTATATGCCGACTCCATGTATAGTACGACCCCTGGTTTTTTGGTGAACAAACCTGATTTTTTCAGATATCTCGTTTATAGTACGACCCGAGCTTTTCACCATGGTCGATATATTTCGTTTCGATAGCTCGATGGTTACGAGCGAGATATATCGAACAACCTTGATTTTCCACACCACCATGGAATAGACCGTAAATGTCGTAAATAGTATTTCTTGCGAGTACACTAAAATTCGGATAGGTTAAGTATCTTACTCCTAAAACATTTAATAAAAAGTGATATGAATCATGACTGCACAAGATGAAATAAAATCGTTTCAATTCTAGTACGTCTTGATTACGTTTCGCGTACGTAATGGTTCCAACCGCTCATCTGTTTAATAGGTAGGGATAACGGATAAAAAGAAATTACTTTGTAATATTCCACAGTCTTTATTGTTTCTTCAATCACACACCGACCGGTTTCCACTACAAAATCATTCTAATGGTGTTACTAACCGACATAACACTTTTAGAATGACTTTGTAGTGGAAACCGATCGGTGTGTGATTGAAGAAACAATAAAGACTGTTGAATATTACAAAGTAATTTCTTTTTTCCAAGATGTCGAAATTCCATGAAGTTATGCCGTCTACGATACTTTTAGTCCAACTCGTTCCAGTCCATCCCTTGTAAAAAGACGCAAACAAAGATGTACATACATAAAATTCAAGAAAGGAAGTGCCCGTAAATCGTCACTTATATCAAGTATTTGTGAATTTGAAGCTATATATATGAAAAAGATTCTACTCTTCACGAAGCAACATAACAACGATAAAGGACCTCACTGTTAAGGTTAGCCTACCGTTAGAATGCGTGCAGGTGGCATAACTTCACCAAAAATGCCCGTGAAGATACATGAATTATACATCCTCAAATGCATTACTCGTATATAGTACGATCCCCAATTTTTGCAATCAAAATTTGGTCGTAAAAACTCGTACTATACACGAGTATATATGGTAACTTCTGAATTTGCCATTTTTCGAATGTAGTGGAAATTGCCGAATTTTCTTCCATTTTTTTCTATTGGGTAAATGATGTCTGTTTTCTGCACTGGACCACTTTCAGTGAGAATTTTTCTAATTTTGTCAGTCATTTCTGGCCATGTTGAAGGATCGTGAAGATTAAATGAAATGCTGGAAGTGTCGCTTGAGGTACCAGGCAGATTTTTCACCGCAATATTTCTACCTGTGTTGGAGGAGAAGGTGAACTGATATGGTTTGTGGTGGTCCTTCTACTTCTACAGTATGTTCATCTACATTAGAATTTGAAGTGGAAGTTTCAAGCATTTTAAAATACTTATTAATGTTTCCCATTTGCTTTTCCAATTCCAATTCTTTGGCTGCTTTACGCCTCCGATTCTCATATCTTGATAACGTTTTTATTCATACTATTATTTTATGGATGTAATTTTGTAAGAAAAATAATGTAAAAAATGGGCAAAAATTATCATTTAACAAAAATAAATTGTTCTTAAATGATGAAAAGATAATGAATGTTTTTAAAAATGAAACAGGTGATGATAATATTACCTGTTTCACAACATCCTTCACAGGATATGTTTCTTACAGTTTTACAGATGCACCTATGATAATGAGAGAAAACCAATGTACATAGAGGGATAACGACATGACCATTGTAATTGCAGAACTTTCATTAAATATACTTACCTTCGCGACACTGGGTTCAGTTAGGTAGATTTGTGCTACAGTTGTTATTAATGGCTCCAGACAACGAGTTTGCACCTTAATCACACTGAGTTGGGTTTAGTTTGGGAGGTTTTTGCAATTGTAATTGCCACTCACTTGAAACAATTAATATTGGCTAGTATTCCTCAACTTACACACAGGGCCGGTTGCGGGGATAATCAATGTAGGCATACAGGAACCACTTTAGCTGGACAGCAAAATGAATCTGAGATATCAATGCAGGGCGCCTAGGGAAAGAAGCTTAAGGCTTACAATTAGTCATGTCTCACTGGAGGGGTCCGTGGCACTTTTATTATACATTTGACAACTAAGCGACGGCTGTGACTCTGTCAAGAGTGACACTCGTCTGAAAATCCCCTATATCTCCAACAGTCTTCTAACAACACTGCATCGTTCTTGAAGGTTTATTTTTAGCCACATACCTCTCTCTCCTTCACTTCCTGATTCAACATCAATGTCCCTAGCAGCAGCACCTTGCTTACCACCTATCGCCGGCCCTGATCAGAACTTATCTTTTTAGTACTTATAACATGGTTATGAATTGATGCTTTTCATCAGTTATATTTTTAGTGAACCCCTGATGAAGGGTAAACTGTTACACTGTCACATAGCAGCTTCACTTTTTCAATTCATTCTTATTGTCCCAACGGTAAACAGTCCCTGTCGGATCATTTTGAATGAGAAATTTAGCCATTGAGAAAGAAATGTAGCTTTTTTTAACTTGTTGGCAAGTTTCTGCAATGCTCTGATGTACATTATAGTGTTTTTAATAGCTATGTATATTAAATACTAGTAGACGGTGCTTGCATTCTGCAAGTAATTCAGCCTTTCTGAATAATGGAGTATAAACAACCACAGGTTGGCACCAAGTGAAGAACGGACTGCCTGGTGTAGTTTCCTCTCGGCACTGCATTGTGTTGAGTGTGTGGCGTTAAGATACAGGTCTAGCCCAGTTGCAGGTTCCTCATCAAAGAGGGTCACTGGGATCAGGTCTAGCCCAGTTGCAGATTCCTCATCAACAGTGTGAGTTTAAATTTTGAATTTTTTTAACGGCCAAAAAATTAGCATTTCTGACATTTTCAATTTTTTCTGTTGGTTTTGCCACTAGACCTACCTACATGCCAAATTTCAAGTCTAGCTCATCTGAAAGTGACTCATAATGTAAGAAGCGTCTATATATTATAGATACCACGAATCTACGCTTTTGGAATACCTGTAGCTTTATAATGAAGCCGGGTTAGACTGGCAGTCAGTGTGCCTACCTTCTAACTCAAAGGTTGCAGGTTCGAATCCTGCTTCGGGCATGGATGTTGTGATTCGTCTTGGGGTCTATGCCCCTACCTGCAGACAAGCCTTTGACTTTGCAGGGAAGTCATCATAAAAAAAATTTATTCCTTCATTTTTCAGTTGACTACTATATATGAGTTTACATTCTCATTTACATATTTCTACATGATAAATGAAATTGCGACAGTCATCGTGGTTTGCACAAACTTATATGTCAGATTGCAAACTTTATGCTTAAATGTAATAGAAATAGAAATAATGAGAGCTAAGTTTTCAAGAATTTTGGAAACAGTTTGTAACATATCTATAAAAATTTATAGTAGTCAAACCTGAATGAACTCATTATCCCTAAAGTAAAATCCCATAAGCAAGAGTGGGACGTGGAGAGGTCAGAGAACTTGCAATTATGCCAAATTTTGTATTAGCACTAAATAATCAAGGATGAAATATGTCCACTTTAACACTATACAATAACTTGTGGTAACTTTAATGTGAGCCCAATCGCCAATGATTCCAACTTTGTTGCTGAATTTTCTATTTTATGGCTATTGGGGTGGCATTCATCATTGTTGATATCAAAATCACTGACATTTTTTATTGTTATTATGAATGATTCCAGAAAGTCTGGCCTAATCTTGTCAATTTTAATAGTAATAACAAAATTTGTATTTTCCATAAGAAAAGCTACTTTAATCTTGCCTTTTACATCTTCATCAGATTGAATCATCACCTGATGCAGCCATGAAAGGAGAAACTGGTCAAATAAAGTACCTTTTTCCAAAGGAAACTACAAATTTTATAATTACTATTATTGAGTCATTCTACATAGTAGAGTTTTCCCAAATGAATTTTTCTTGTTTATTGTAATGTTGCTCAATGTGATATTTCACTTTACATTTTTTAACAGTTTCAAGGACAAATAAGTTAATTTTCTAATTCAGTAGCAAAATAGCTCCATTTGCAGAAAAAGAATGAAAGAACTTGAATACAAATGCATAGCATTTGCATGGATTGTACACTTATTTTCACATGCATGGATAACTGAGGTTAAAAGTAATACAAGATGACCTTTAGTTTTGTTCTAATAATAAGGGGTTAAAAAGAATTTTAATTAAATATTTATTAAAACATGTGCATCCAACAATGCAATTGGCCCATGTTTTTAAATCCTATATTAACTAATAATACTAAAGAAAAAATCCAAATTAGAGCGGTTCATAATTTCTTACTCTACTTTTTTCAATCATCGTTAAGATACACTTTCTCGAATTGTGAATTTTTGTATGAAAAAATAATATCAATAATATTTTAATTATGCAAAGGATACAATGAAGACTATGTTAATGGAAAAATGTATCAACAGATTAAACCATATTACAAATGAATCATGTTTGCTGTTCATGAAGCATGTTTAAAAAGGTATAATGTTTCAAATTTCCTTCACAACTGTAAATAGTTTGGTAAAGACGTAGTTTTTTCCAATTTTCTTGACATCAGCAAAGTGTCTGGTAGCATTACTGCCATTGCATGTGAGCAAATTCTTTGGAAATTCACAGCTGGAACGAATAAGATTGCTTTAAAGAAAGTAATAGTTAGCATTACAGCTCTGTTAATAAAACAATCCAATTTTTTGTGATATTAACATTTTTCAATTAGTTTCTTAATCGAATAACTTTCATATGTATATTATTCGTTCTACTTAATGAGCAAGATAGTAAATCATTTGTACTTGCACGGAATTTTCACTAACAATAAAATATGTTATCAACTAATTATAATTACCTGAATTTCGAAACAAAATATTTTCTGCCATCGGTATAAATTCGTTCACGTTCTCTTAGACTCATTTTCAGTAATTTCAACTTCTGAAAACCCTAATTTTTTCCATTCCTCCTGAGCCATTAAATTATGTTTCATTCTACAGTCCAAATAATCTTTAGCTTCAGCTCTACAGGCCGAGGAGTCATTTTCAGCGGATCGCAAACATACCATATATTTCAGCATCGGTATTTTACAAACACCAGAGTGATCTAAAGGAAAACTACCTTTATCTGGTGGAGTTGCAATGAATTTCTTTTGACCGAAAGTCATCGAAGACATGGTATTTCTTGAAATTGCAGCGAGTGAAATTCCTAAAAAATATCTTACAAGTGTACCCTTTCAAAATTATCTCCACTTATGAACGAAACTAGTTCATGATATGTATTTAATACTGCTGATATTACTAAATTAATTACAGAAAAAAATGAAAACATATAATGCTTAAAAAATTTAAATAGGCATAATGCTATTTATTTACTTGATCGGCAAAAGCCCTCTTCAGCAATACATCGAAAGCTATAAATACCAACACAATAATGTTATCCAACCCTTCAATTAAACGCTATTTCTTCATTCAGGAAAGAGGTGTAACTATGGTAAGGCATTGCCTTGGAACCTTAAGAAGGTAAAAAAATTATTGTAATATAAAATTAATCGAAAATGTTATATTTTTTAATTTCTAAAATGAAAATAAAAATTTAAACTAGGTATATGTATACACATTTAATTCTGTTATGGGGACCTCATTTTAATTATTTGCCTTGAGGCCACAAAACTGAAGTTACGCCTCTGCTACAGGACCAAATTTCGGGAGGAAAAAGGGGACCATTTTCCAGGTACTAGTTTGGCATGAAAAAATGTAGGTACTGATTTCTTCGATGAGTTTGCTAAAATGAATTTCGAGCTTACATAATGGCTGGAATCTATTTGAAAACTAATATAAATCGTATAAATATAAAACGGGGCTTAGGTCTGCTATTAGTCGTCCAAGATCAAAACATGCGTCTTTTTAAACGATTTAACATTTAAAGCAACAACAATATTACATTTATTATATCTCGTTTGACTGTTGCTAACCCATGACTGATTGACCGGTCTCGACATTTACAAACCCAATCTCCGGACAACGTGGTTTCTTTGGTTACGGCCGAGGCGAATGGCACGGTAGCGCCCGGAGACGACTACCCATTAAAACAAAGCGAGCCGAAGGCTCGTCAATATATCCTTTCAATGTTATATCCTCTTGACTATTGCTAACCCATGACTGATTGGCCGGTCTCTACCAGTGTTGCCAACACCCAACGGCACGATTCCGCTAGAACTGCTATAAAAATAAGCTAGATTCCGCTAAATCGTTTTTGGAATTAAGCCAAAAATCCGCCAAAAAGTACAATATAAAACTGCTAATACCAAATTATTGGTAATTGTTCATTAAATTTCTGCTAATATTAGAAAAATCTTTCAGAACATTACGTTGTACAAAAATAGTGAATATGGTAAAAGAAACAAAAAATAAGTATTAATCATGATTGAATGGAAAAGCATTTATTCTGTCAAAATATTACACAACATATCAGCAACATCGTCACAGTCGTCAGGATACGCTTTCTTTGTTCCGATTATTGCTAAAACAGAATCTGGCAAATCATAATCTTTGCAGCATTTTTTATGGCGCTGCATGCCATATCAGACAGACATAATGGCATTTATCATTTTAATCCCAAGACGGTTTCTTGTTTTGTTTTTTATGAAGTTGAGTTGGCTGAAAATTCTCTCCACTTCAGCATTGGACCATGGTAGAATAAGTAGGCTTATGGCTACTTCCGAAAGATCTTTAAATGGATTTTCTCCAGTACAATCTTTGAATGAATGAATTTCGTTCCAAAATTTTAGTGTCCCGCTTTTCTGACCAGTCAACTAAATTAATTTTGTTGTACTGTTGTATGACCAATTCTATAATATTAGCTGGGATTTTCAACTCTTCCAAAATCGGTGTTATTGGTTCTTTGACAGCTCTAAGTATATTGTTCACTGAGAAAAAGCATATTTTTTGTAAAGTCTTGATGTTGTCGGGCAGTCTTTGTTTTAGCTGAACGAATAATTCAATTAAAAAATGCCTGCCCCTTTCTCTTAATGTATGTTCTTCAGAAGTCGTGATTTTGTTTGCATGTTTCAGTTTTTGCACTTTATTTTCGAATCTGTACCCTAAGTATGGCTTTGGATCAAAATAACCTTCTAAGTCACTGGTTAAGGGATCTAATTTGCACGATGGGAATATAAGTTTTTTTCCAATAGAGTTTATCAACAAAGTTAGGTCTTTCAGCAATTTAATTGGATCAGCATTGTTAGCTTCATAAGCTTTATTTATCTGTTGAATCTCTGATAAAATTGGTTTTAGAAATAGCTTATAGGCTAAATTGGTTTCATCAGAATACATAGAATATAATAGCTCAGCCGCATACATTTTTCAGAAGAACGTGCTAAACTAAAATGGAGTTTAAGTTCCTCATGTTGCTCAATTATTCTTGTTACCACAATTTCAATTGACATCCAGCGAGTTTTACTTGACTTAACAATTTTTTCTGGATCACGTCCATTGTTGATGGTATTGTAGAGTAGTTTATATTTGCGTTGCCTGAGGGGAGAGTTACTAAACCAGTTATAGGTTTCAGATATTAAAAATTCTAAGTTCCTTGGCAATGTATCCATTGCAGCTTGGGATACTGCTAGTTGCAATGAGTAGCAAACGCATCGAATTAACATTAAATTTGGCACATTTGATAAAGGTCATTATTTACACTGATCATGACATTTGCATTGTCAGTCCCTATGCCAACTAAATTTTGCAAAGGTAAGTTAAAGTGATTGAGTGTTTCTTTGACAGATTCTGCAATACCTTGAGCACTGCATTCATGTAATTCAGTCAATGATAAAAATGTGGACACTGTGTTTCCTAACACAGAATCAAAATAAATAATAGCAATGCCTAATAGTTTTGTTACACTGATATATGTTGATTCATTCAAAAGCAGACTGTATTTACCAATACCATTTTTAATCCCATTGAGAATATCACTTTTAAAGTGTGGATACAAAACACTGTATAATACCACTGCATTTTGTTCGGTGTAAAGTTAGTTGACTAGCAGCCACTGAATCACTGAACACACACACATTTCACCCAGATGATCAACTGAAAGCACAGATATGTGAGCACATATGAACAGTGCCAATCTACCCTCCGCTTCAAAGGTTTTATTTCCCACGTATTAGTTTTAATGTTTGTTGGCTACCTGCTTGTAATGATGCCATTGGTGCTGAATTTTTGTGATGTTTCTGACTCTTTGCATGGTTCTTTATATCAGTTAATTTTGCTTTTATATAACAACTACAAAATTTACATTCTCCTTTAGTGCTGTTGTTGGGAACTTCCATCAACCAAGATTTAAAATCAGGGTTCTTCAACCATTCCTTTCGGAACTTTTGGGTGTACTGTGGTTTACTCATTTTCACGAACTCCTGCAGATGATTTAAAACTTCTAGAATTTTCTTTTATGATTAACAATTAATTCTATTGTAAAATTATTCAAATTTAACGTAAGAATAATAATATAATTTTTCAATTGAGGTTTTTAAGAAATAGTACAAATTTGCATATATTAAATTTTGTATATTTCTTTGGCTTTCATTTTTTACTAAGTAATGGAAAACTTTCTGGGAAGGTGACAGCTTGATTTTTGATGTGTTTAAAATTCAAAATCGTGTGATAAGGACTACCTTAAATTTATCCTCACAACATACTTCATGTAGAAAATATTTTAAGAAGTTGAACGTGATGCCACTTCCAGCCTGTATATTTTTGAGTCAATTATAAATATAAAATTAAATATGAATACACTTGAACTTAACTCTAATATCCATAATCATGAAACGAGGTCAGTAGGACGTACATATTTTACCTTGAAGAAATGGTACTAGCAAGTGGACGTACCATTCTGGTATTAAATTATATAATAGTTTGCCTTCTGTTTTTAAAAATTTGATGGAATTCCAAACTTTTAAACATGAGCTAAGGAATTGCTCATAAGGGAGGAATTTTATTCAACTGATATTTCTCATATCGTGAAAAGGAATACTAATGTTTTGGTGTGTTGGTATTGATTGTTTCTTCTTTGCATATAACCAGTATTACATTTTTTATGCTACTGACTTGTTCTGAAATTACTCTTACTCTTAGTAGTAATTCAACTCTTTAGCATGAAAATGACATGAAATTATTCTTAAACATTTTGGTTTTATAGACTAACAACTAGGGGTGATATATGTCTATAAAATCCGAAATTCTCTAGTCCAAAAGTATGCTAGCTAAAACAAAGTTTTCCACCAAAATATACTGCGTTTATGGGCCGATTATGTACCTTTCAGGATATTTGCATCTTGTTGAATATGAAATAAAATTCACAGTAAAACAACATTTATCAGCCTTTTTTTTGGCCTTTGTACATTAAGAAATACCACAGAAAGCTCTTTGCATTTAAAAGTTATACAATTAAAATATTAATTTTATCATGAAAAAGTTATACATCACCTTAAAACTGTGAAGCAATCCTCATTTAAATGCTTGGCAGAAGAATCGAAGCATCGTCAACTTATGCAGTTCGTATATTCAGTAGTTTCTGACTATCAGGACAGTTAATTCCAGAAAAATCACTAGAAATCACAAGTACGTTCTGCTTGAAGTTCGCACACATAGACAGTGATGTATCATATGTACAAGATTAGCATCTTTAAAAAATCAGCAAGAAAAAATATAAATTCCATGGTTTTCAATAAGTGCCAAAATATGAATAGATAATATGATTAGCAAATTTATGTATATTACCTGAAAATTCTATGAATTAATTTTCAGTTAAATGCCAGTCCGATGAATTAAAACATCTAGGTATTTCAAACACGAGCGTCTTAATGTCAGAGCGATTGATTCTGGTGACTCTGATCAAGTAGTACCTATTTTTGCACTTTCCCACAATCCCATCAGTCCGTTTCTTTCACTACAAACTATACGTTAGTAAATTTGTCACAGATTTACATACAATGTAATAATATGTAACGATGTGACATCAAGGGATACAAGAAGTACCTCACATCCTTGTGAGGGGGAGGGAAGTCTGAAATTTTTTGATGGGGGAGGAAGAGTGGTAGAGGGTATCTGTGATAACATCGCATCTTAGGTTTCATGAAAAAATAATAAAGGAGTTTGTATCCACGGTGATACAATGTTGGCTAAGTTGAAACAGTATTGAATGTGTACTAACATTTACAATGTAGGAAATTGATAGCATGAATGATGACTCGCATTATAATGATTCAAATAACCCGCTAACAGGCAACTGGCACGGCGGCACCACCTGATAGGGAGTGGTTATGAAGATAATATGAGGGGCAGGGAGGTATAGAATTTCATTTATTTGATAAATGATACGTCCCTTATTTAGTTGCAAGGCAGGAGAAGTCGTAAATGTAGCATTCTTATCGCAAAAGTGCTTATTTATTTTGTTACATATTAATGATAAAAGTAGAAAATGAATTTTTTTGTAAAAAAACCAGAAACACATCACTTTGGTGAAAAAATAAGCCAGAAAATCCGCTATCCCCTAGTTGACATTTTTCTATCCCAGATGGTTACCGAAAAAAGCTAGATCTAGCGGAAAATACCCCAAGTTGGCAACACTGGTCTCTACATTTAAAAATGCAATCTCCGGATGTGGAGGGTTTCTTTCGCTCCGGACAAGACGAAGGGCACGGTAGCACCCGGAGATGACTACCCATTAAAACAACGAGAGCCGAAGGCTCGTCAATATATCCTCTCAATTTGCGGCGCAACAGTCAAGAGGATATACCATTGAATAAAAACACGTTTCTAATAGCGACAATATATTTTTGTCTTGGACGACTAATAACAGACCTGTTCCTAAAACGCTAGTGTGACACAGTTAGTTATTTAGAAAGTCTTTGGATACATGCACATTTCGTTCACAAAATTAGCCGATTCAGTGGCCACGGACTACTATGGATGACTGTTTTGTATCATAAAACAAATTTATATAGACTGTTTTGGAGTGATATTGATTGTCAATGGAATTCCCTATCATTAATTGATCAGCAAGTCTATAATTTCAAAATGTGCTTCTGTATAAAAAATTGACAAATTAAGTACTTGCCTTAGGTATCTTCAATGCATTTTAACAACAAAACAAGCATTCTTCAGCAGAGAATCACCTGAAAGGAGATTCTAGTATTTTCGGTGAATCATCCCTAAAGACGGCTTCTTTGTTGTCGAAATGCATATCAGGTTTATTTTACATGCTTGTCATTGGAGATACCAAGACAATTTTTTATAATGAAGTGCTTATTCTGGAATTTATTTTCAGTCATAAGACAAACACAATACTTATCCATTCAATTATGGCCAATTACCTACAGTGCATGTTATTTGGAAAAGAAACTCAGCCAAGATCTGGTTTCTAGGGACATTCTCAGTGAAACTATCAATAGTTTACGTTTCATTTTATCTGCTCCTGTGTTTGTTTGCTCGGTTTTTGAAAATTTGTTACATTTGCAGTAAGCTATGCTATATAGTAGAAAATCATTTTATTTCATAGTCTGCAAGGATGAACGTCTTAAAGCCATCTCAAATCCATACCACTGCCATCCCACAGTGCAGAAAATTTGCCTTACTATCGCGGCTGAAGGCAAAAGATGTGAATATACTCCTCATGTGGGTCCCTGGGCATGTAGGAATTGGTGGAAACTAACAAGCTGACACAGCAACTCCAAACAAAGAGGATACAGACAGCAAAATGATACCATCTCAGGACCTAAAACTGCTTTTTAAAACACCTTGCATGAAAAATGGCAAAGGTCCTGGCAGGTGGTTACAAGTAACAAATGAGAGTGATCCAAGTATGTAAGTGTTACTCCATGGTCAACCTCGGTACGTAACAACTGCCAGGAAGAAGTCACAGTCACCCAATTTAGAATTGGATACTGTGCTTTGATGCACTCATTTCTATTTTACAAGGGAAAATGAACCCCCCACATACCACACTTGTAACTGCCCCATAGCTGTAAGACACCTCTTGACAGGATGTGCCAAATACAGAGGGACTCATCAAATTTTAAATATCAGAGACAATCTCTCCGAAATTTTAGCAGATGATCCTCAACAAATTAATGTTATTTTAACTTTCGTAAGGGTAATGAAACTTTTAAGTGCTCTGTAAATAAATATTTTCATTTTACTTCTCTTTATTACTTTTATTATTAATTGATTTAACTCTTTTTAACTAGAAATATATAAAATTGAATTTTGACGGTGCAAAATGACCTTTGTTGTTGAAGCACCTCAACAACATACTACTACTACTTGGTTGAATTAATTTTATGTGGTTCAAGTTATTAATACAAATAAAAAAATGGAAAATGTCTGCAATACAAAATTAAAATTTTTAAATCTTTAATTAACTCCATTACCCTCCCCCTGGATCCACCATTGAACAGTGATTGGAGATAATTGGACTGATGACATGGGGCCAGTTGCATCAGGGTCCAGACAGGTAACATATTTTACAACCAAATGCTGACTACCAGCGATATTAAAAGTAATTTATATTTCTTTGATTAATACCAATAATATTCATTCAATTTATTTTCACCATGTTTAAACACAGAAGAGAGGTAGACTGAGATGAGGAATAATTTAGCCTTTAACATCTTCAAGGATGAAATATCACTAAAACATGCAAATTCTGAAGAAATATTTAATATTATCAAAATCAGAATGCATTTACCTCACTAATAAAATGAACATTATTTCACTATGTCAATTTCAGCGTGATGCATTCTATAATTTTAAATGTTCATAACTAGGCCAATGAACTTATCATATGGGAAGCATAATTATTTTAAATTCTGTATGTAGTTCACTCACTAATAAATGATAGCAGACATGCCCTTTTGAAGACAAAGTCTGACAACATATTCATTACTTCAAGGATATAAAAGTACTACCTAGATATTCACGATATTTCAATATGAATAATTTTGAAGTAAAATGGCATTTATTGCATAAATATAAAATCAGTTTATTAATTATATACCTCTAAAATAACTTCCAGGTCTAATTTATAAACAACTTACAAATTGTACCAATTAACAAAATAAGCACATTGATTCAAAAAGAATATAAGTTTCGTCAACTTTAAAGCCATCATAAATATTATTTGGAATTTTTCTTGATCAATACATCATATGAAGGGATGTCTAATTTTTTATGTTTTGGGGTGGTTTCATCTTCACTTCCTGAATCAGAGAATTCATCATTAAACAGTAAGTTTTTAGCTTCCGATCCAGAAGGTTTCTGCTCAGATTTGGATCCTGGAATATTTCCAGGAAAGCAAACATCTGAAACGTCTTCCATTTCCTCATCTGCAAAGATAGAATATCGACTTTTACAATCATTTGACCTTAGATCTTTCCAAGAAAAGAAAATAGCCTACATAGATCTCAAGAGAGAATTTGTGAGAATTATGACTATGGTATATATTAACAGAGGAATGTAGTCCTATCAGCCAATTTATTTTCTGGAGATTTTACCGTGACACAGTTTTTCTAAAACTGATTTTTTGGTTTACTTAAAAGAAAATCAAAATATCCTCTTCCTTATATTAATTTTTTGTCTCATGCTAATGCTTTTAAATAAAATTTACGCCATCAGTAATATTCATATAGGCACAATAAGACAAATATAATGGAACATATGCATGCCAGGGCCACCCACCAGCGGGTCTCTTGTTATTCCAATACAACAGAGTGACCCACCAGGGATCCACTGAGTTTCCTTCCCTCAAGAAAGGGTAGCCGATGTTTACAAGAGAGAAAGTAGTTGAGAAACAGCAACCTACCAGTAGGATGCCTCATCACAATGGAAGGAAACCCAGTAACCTTTCGGTGGATTGTTGCTGTTATTTCAGGAGTTCACCCCAGTGTGAATGTGTTAATTAACAGTGAACATTGAAATAATTGATCATCAACATACTTCAGAAGATGATGAAGAGGCTTACTTGGTAGACGAGTATTCATGTTTTATTTTGGTGCACTGTATGGGTCTGAGTGTGTTGTGCCCGGGGTCACTGGAGAGGTATAGGAACCCATGATCCCTTGCATGTGTCTGGTGTATGGGCTCCTGTGTGTTGCTGGTGTGGGTCGCTGGAGAGGCATGGAAGACAGTGAACCCTGGGACAAGGGGTGTGCACTGGGTCGTGTGTGTGTCACCGACTGGGGTCACAGGAAGCATGGAAACCCATAAGCCTTGTGTGTTTGGACTGGTGAGTATATCTGTGCTGGAATTTAAATTAGTTTTGTAAGGCATTGTGGAGTTCCTCTATTTGTAATAACTTTAACTGTCATAGTGCTCTAGAAATTAGAACATCAACATAAAGGATGCCAGACATCTACTTTCTGTAGAAATAACTATCTGGAGAATACCATAATTGGGTGTACTATATATAGGATGCTAGGCATAAATGGGTTCTCTACAATATCTATGATGGAATTCAGAAATATATACTAACCAGAATCAATAATATCATAGATAAACTTATGGTCCTTCAGAATAACCCAAATGGTAGGATTTTCAACAACGAACTTTCCTTTCAAGTTAGCCTTAAGTGAAATATATGGGTCAAGGTCATAAAATCTGTAAAATGAAACAAATGATAATAAAAAATTGCTGTAAATCACAAATTTAAAATATTTTGCTAAGATCAATTCACATATTCCATAAATTTTCAGGACTTACCGAGAATTAGATTTCTTTACACCCTCAGCTTTTAGAAGGAGTTTGATTTCAGAAATACCAGCCGATTGATAAAATTGAAGAGATGGATTGGTCTCAGAATCTGGATCCAAATATTTAGACAGCACACTGGAAATTTTTTCAGTCTCCAATAATCTTTTTCAAGAAAACAATAAGATTAGTGAAACAAAATAACAAACAGTAATTTTATAATACTATCATAAGGGGTACTATTTAACATTTATGGAACAAACAGTACAGTAGGTCGGCTAAAGTTTAGAATAGGTGACGTGCCTGTGATGCCCCTACGTATCTGAATTGGAACTACGTAGTAAGGATCTCTTTCTGCAGCATTGCACCACTCCAATCTCTGCTGGCATGGAGAGGGAGATATGTATTCCATCAGGGTGCCAGAGGCGCCCAGCATGACTCTATCTCTATATCCCCTGAAGCAATACCAATTGGGTACGCGACATAGGTTACAACATACAAGAAATTAACTTTTGGTTAATAGTTAACAATTTATTAATCATTCAAAAACAAAATAACAACTCTCACTGTCACCAGTGGTTTGTGCAGCGTGGACCTCACTAGAGAGTTCAGGCTAGGTTAGCTCAGCTGATGTCAAACGAAAGACAGTCGCTTGTCGTGGTTACCTGGCAAGGGTTAGCCGCTATGGTTGGGAAGAGAATGAGAGAAAGCGAGAGAACCCTCACTGCTTCGACAGAGTTCCAGGGGAAGAGAGGAAGGTCTCCCAGGTCACTCTGGAATTTCCAGGTGGCGAGTCGTGATTGGTGAACATTTAAACAGGAGTTTCTGGATTTCCAGTTCTCGACTTAAAATTCGTTGAACTGGAAGGGGACTGGAGGGAGGACACACTTTTCGGCGTATATATTCAGACGTCCAGAAAAGTCCGCGGCTTCTCTGCGGAGCGGCGTCCAGCAAAGAGGCGATTAGTTCGGCCTTTGTTTCATCGAGGCACCTCGGGATGATGTACGAAGTCCCGAGGGTGTGGAAAATCGGAACACCCCTGACTGTCGACCTACTATCAACCCTTATTATGTTTGCTCTGCTTTGGGCACCCAATATCCGCTGGCATGGAGAGGGAGATATGCATTCAGCCAGGACGTCAAACACGACTTGATCTCTATATCCCCCCCGACTGTGCCGGCAACATATGTACTTTTTCCTTCATGTTACAATAATCTATATAAATAAAATTGTAACCTCTGTCTGTACATTTGTTCTTTTGTCGGGTTTTACTTTTTTTGTGTTTTGCATCACAAGAAGACGTTTGAACCGGTTTGCAGAATTGCTTTCTGTTTGTTTGTTTGTTACTGCATCACACAAAAATGGCTAGTCGAATTTTTATGAAACTTGCAGCATATCTTTAGACTGGTCCAGCTCAAAATATAGGCTATGTGGTGTATCTCGAAAAAAATTTTAAGGGGGGTTTTGGGGAGGCATCGATTTGGTTTTTCAATGATAACTCTCAAGTAAATTAACTGAGGAAGTTCAAATTTGGTATTTGTCTCTTTCAATGCAAGTATAAGGTCAAGTTTGTAGTGGAGCAAAATCAGACCAAGGGGAAGGGGGGTTGTGGGGGGGGCACTAGGGTGTGCCAAAAATGAAAAATTTACGAAAATTCACCACGACAACGGGTAAAAAGTTTCCTTTTGATGCAAAAACACTCCTTGCAAAATTTGGTGAAAATCCGATTACTTTTAGAGGTCGCTATTTTGTTTCAAAGTTTCAGTTTTTATGCGAGAATACCATTGTCACATATTCCTTCATATCTCGTCACCAATAAGACCTACAGAAAATTTTCGAGAAGGTAAATTGTTAGTTTTGAGGTGTTCTATCGATTTTGGGTCATACTGGTTTTGAGGGACGTTTTAGATATTTAGATTGCCTACCTCAAAGGGGCAAACACGGTTTTTCCAGCTGGAAAGCTTCAACAGTCCCATTATTCAATACATGAGTTTTGGATAGGTAAGAAATGATACTTAATACATGCTTTATGCTATTTAATGTCAAGAAGTTCAAAAATAAAACACAAAAATGTAAGGAAAATTTGTGAAACGTCACATTATACACAAAATATTTTCACGACTGTTAGTACACTTTGGAAAGGCCTTCCTGTGCTCCGCTACAGTCTAAAGGACAGCCTGTTTATCCTCTTCTCCCTTTGTAAGAACGGTATTGTACATTTTCATCAGACCCACACCTCTTTCTGTGCTGTCATTCATGACGCGCAAATGCTGCACTTTGCGAAGAGCTTCCTTAAAGCTATCATGCTATCATATGACTCCCATTCTGTCGGCTCAGTGTCCATAAATGCAGGAGAAATACCAAGGCGTTCAAAGAAAACAAGTGATGTCTTGCTGGCAAAATCGTGGAGCTCCACACAATCCACATCGCCTTCCCGTATGAAATCTCTCTTTGGTGGATTTTCCAGGCCATCCCTCTCCCGAAAAGCCTCCATAACTTCTTTTTCACTTCGTTTGTCACCGTGAGGTCAAACAATGCAAGGGAAACCATTTCAGCACTCAGGTACCATAGATGGCTCGAAAATTTGTCATAGGCTGCCTTCCACAAGCATGACCGCCCAGCTTCCTTCTTCAATTCAATTGTTTCAGCATGTGTAGATCATTGTCCAGAGCCCGCACAGCCGCAGCAGATGCGAACCAGAACTCGACATACGCGGAAACAATAAAAACAGTTAATGTTCAGAAGACATCTCCTCTTGCAAGGTGAAATTCTGCCCTAAAGAGCCAAATTTTCAGAACATATATTGCCTTGGCCATCCAACGCGCTCTGTGAAACGCCCCGGGCTACTTGAAATTGACATCATTGGGAGGCACTCCACCAAGACAGATGATTGTGAGCTCTAAAAGCTCTTTATAATCGTTGCATGGCTGGTAACCCTATAAAAATCAAATGAAAAGATCATAATTCCTATTGGAACCTTTAATTTTTGGAAAATGTAATGACCAAGCCCAAAAGTGAAAATTTATCCCACCTCAAGCAGTTCTTTGCAAAACAGTATCACATCATCTGCATTGGGTATGGAATCCTGCATTTCCTGATCTGCAGCCTGGAATTTACCTGCAAAGGAACGAAAAACATCCAACTTGATGCCTGCCGCACTGAATACATTAAACAAAATTTTCTGTAGGTCTTACAGGTGACGAGATATGAAGGAATATGTGACTGATATTCTCGCATAAAAATTGAAACAAAATAGCGACCTCTAAAAGTAATCAGATTTCCACCAAATTTTGCAATGAGTGTTTTTGCATCAAAAGGAAACTTTTTATGGGTTGTCGCAATAAATTTTCGAATTTTTGGCATACCCTAGGTGGCACCCGTAAGAGAAATCATAAATAAACACAAGTTACAAAATATGAACTACAACAAATGATAAACAAATTTCCAAAATCATAATTGAAGTTTTTCTTTTCTGTATGCAACCTAACTACAAATAGATGTTTGTGGGTTACCATGTTTTTGCCTCATACCCCTCAACTATCGTAATTGCTGAGCTATCCTGAAAATTATGCAATATTGCTTCAAGGCATCATTTAGATTTGCATTTAGCATTTCTGGATTTAATACCTATCTCGTATATATTTATAAAAGTTTGTTCGATTGTTTGTTTGTTTATTTGTGCATCTATACATTTCCACACCATTAAAGTTAGAGTAATCAAACTTTCAATGGATACTTTCTTCACAAATAGTAAGGCCGTAGGCTACTTTATAATCCCAAATGTTTTATATTAATTGTACAAAAAGCAAAATAGCTTTGTATGCTAATGCTAATGGCAGCCCATTTTCTGTCGGCTCCTTTATGCATGCTCACAATCAACTGCTTCCAACCAAATTTGGCAGGATAGTAGGGGGCACTAAGGGGAAGATTGATGTGGGGTTTTAGTGTTTGTATGTCCCCTTCATTCAAAATGGCGGTCAATTTAAACATTAAACTACGCATATTTTCCCAAGTCCTACTATTGATTTGAATTAAATTTGGTACGATTCTGGAGAGCTCCCAGAAATAATTCATACGTGGTTTTTGTTTCTCTCTGCCCATTTTATTCAAAACAGCGGCCAAGTGAATTCTTAAATACCATGTATCATCTAGAATTCCGATTGGATTTGAACCAAATTTCCCCGGGCAACGCCGGGTATTTCTACTAGTAATAGAATAAGGTATGGTACTTCAGGCATTTGAAAACTATTATGTGTTGAGTACGTCTATGATTCATGTACTACGTAGTACATTTTTTTTGCCAGTTATGTCACCTATTCTAAACTAGCTCCCAGTAGGTCCTCAACATTTTCAGGAGTTGCATTCACCATAGAACTTATATTCACAAATGTTAAAGTTTACAAGAAGTTGCTGCTGCCAGATGACGAGTTAATTATCAATCTCAAGGTAATCATAGTTGCTATTTCAAATGTATTTTCTTTGACGAAGCTTATTTTGTTCTTGTTAATGATTGAATAAAAGACTAAGATTAGAAGACAATTACCTTTCTGTGTGTAGAATGAGATTTTCAGCTTGAGGAAATACCCAATCTACTCTCCAGTATATTACATCCTTCTTCCAGTCAAAAAAAGTGGTGTTTGACTTGTGGCGAGAAAAGTTCTGAGGTAAAAAGTTTAATCTACATCCTCTCCTCAATGCAGCTAATCTCAGCAGGTGCAAATGCTACAATAGAAAAAAATTCAAGACATTTTTGGCTAGTAAAAATATGACGAAGTCATCCAATGTTGCAAATCTTATCAAGGAACACAAAAATTATTTTAAAAACAAGAAATTTGGGATCTTGTGGGTTATATGCCCCATTTTAAAAATTATTTCTTTTCTGCATTTTGTTTACTTTAATTTGCATATAATATAAATTATTGTATCCAACCCAACCCAAAAATTGTTTAGGTTAGTGGTGGGTTGTGTTGGATTGGTGCCTGTGCCCAATTACAGTGCTGAAATGTATAACCCACAAGATCCAAAATTTGTTTCCTAATACAGGTGAAGCACCCTTTGTCCATAGATCCAAAAATCGAAATCCGAATTTGTTTTATAATTAAAAAGGGTTGGAATTTTTTTGGATTCTTCAACACCTCCGCAAATATGAATGAGACATCTGGTGGTTAAGTACTGAACTTCACCAAGGATGGTAGGAAGTTCAATTTCAAGGGACTTTTTACCACATAACAAAATGGAACCTATATTGAACATAAATATACAAGTGAAAAACTTGAATGGTTAAAAAGATAATTTTCAAAATTTCATTGTTTGACTTTTACTTTCATCATAATAAATTCAAATTTGTACAGAGATAGGTATGTATCACTCTGAATTAAGAGGATACTGGTAATAAAAATACATAAAAACTTTTTTAAATTATACTCTCTTTATAAAATATAAAATAAATTTTTGGGTTAAAGAAAATATCTGGATCTTAAGGAAAATTTTCATTGTATATGATCATAAATCTCTTTAAAAAATGAGGTATAGCATATGTTGAATAAACAAAAATTTACAGACTATTTATATGGCACTGGATAATGTAATCAACATATGCCATAACTCTTTTTTAAAGAGATTCATGAACATACACAGTAAACACCCTGTTATCTGGCACCCATGCAACCGGAATTCTCAAGCAACCGGCATCTCCTGCCTCTCAATTTTTATTACATCTAGCTCGAAATGTTACCGATAAAATTGGCACTTCGACAATTTTTTGTTTACATCTATTTTGGAATTTTACCGCTAAAATTTGCGTTTTCAGCTGTCGCAATACAGAACTGTGGTTATTTCTTTAACTCAGTATTTGTGTTAAATAAAATATTTCACACACCCTCTTTAAATGCCTCCTAAAACTCCAATATGCACCAAAGGTAATAAAAGGAAAGGGGTTGTGTTAACCTTAACCCAGAAACTTGATATAATAAAACATTTAGAGAAAAGTGAGAACCACAATGTTTTAATGAAAGAGTTCAATGCCGGTACTTCCACTATTTATGACATTAAGGCACAGAAATCACAGTTAATGAAATTCGTTAAGTCTTCTGAGACCATTAAAACCTCTGCAAATAAGAATGAGGCATTTGGTGATGAAGTACTGAACTTCATCATAGATGAAATTCAGTACTACACCACTGAACTTCCAAGGGCTCATTCTTAGTACATGCACATAAGGGTGCAACTAGGAAGAAAGAAATTAATTTTGCTTATTCTGGTGATTATGAACTCCTAAGGAAATAAAAAATTAGTTTCAATATTTTAAAAATAGAGCTGAAGTGAACCACACTACTCCTGACATCTGTACTACAGGAAATTCAGTTGTTCATCATCATGGTTCATAGTCGTTGGTTCCTAACACACCGTACGACATTTGTGGTTATTTATTGCTTTTGTTTTTTAAATAGTGAACATGTAAAAAAGACCATCAGATATCCTTATGGGTAACAGCGTGAAAATGAAGCACAATTCATTTTCAATTGTTAAGAAAGTAGAGTTATTGCAAAACCTTGATCGTGGTGCATCTGTGAAGCGATTGAGTGAGGATTATGGCATGGATATCACCATCATATATGATTTAATGAAACAAAAGGATAAATTATTGAAATTTTTTAGTGAAAGCGAATCTCAGAAGTTAATTGTTAATAGAAAAATATTGCAAAAATTCATTACAGTGATCCTAATAAGGTGGCAGTTAATGGCTGTACGGAATCTGTTCGTACGTATTTTTTATTTTAATAAAGAATGTGATAATAAAACATGTAATAATTATTCATTTATATTCAAGCCGATAAAAGATAGTGCGAGTGTTGTAGTGTTTGAGGACTAAAATACAGGATACACTAATGCAAGTCGGCCAATTCATACCTTACATATATTTTCCAAAAACAGAAATTATCCAATTCTGAAATACTTCTTTCCTGAGGATTTTGGATAAAGGGTACTCGACCTGTGCTCATCATCAGGCCTGTGAGTTTACATGTCACCATCTCAATCAGCATGGAAGCTCTACTGCTACCAATCTGTACCTATGAGTGATTATATGGGCCACATTTTTAATTTACATACCAGGCAGTAGATTTCCTCACTACAAACCTCCTGAATATCTAATTAAAAATACAGTGGAAACCACTTAACATGAAAACGCTTAAAACGAAATATCGGTTAACACGAAATGTGTGCTAGGTCCGTTCCAGTGCCTATACGTTTCAGTATATATTCATTTGTTAAAGCGCAACGGTTTACACGAAATATCGCTTAACACGAAAATATTTTTCGTTCCCACGAAAATAAACACATGCAACATTCTCTGGATAACACGAAATGGCATTTGGGATAGGGTTTCCCCATGACTGCGGTAATATCTTCGGCTGTGTATTACATCCCATTATTGATGTGCATCATGGATTTGCCTACGAGCCTAATTCCATATTTGAAAAATGAAAATTTTACCATTTAAACTGTTACCATGAAATTCGGTTAACTCGAAATTTGGATTGAAACTATAACATCTATACACAATGAAATTTCCTTACATCAACAGAAATAATAAAACTTTCAAAAAGAAACAAAATAACTTATAAAGTTTAAATGAATTTGCTTTCATTCAATAAGCTGTAGGTAATAATAATTGAATTAGTACGGATATTTGTTTTATTTAGTTTTCTTTTTATGAATATGAATAAATTGTCTTTTACTTAAAGTTTATTTTTCTAAAACTGATTGTGAGACGGAGATTTTGAATTGTCATCCCGAACCACTAGTTACCATTGCTAGTGACACTTCCAATACGATATTTATGGTGATATAGAACTTTAAAATCACCGAGTAAATACAGTAAAACAGGTGAATAACAACATCGCATGACAATAATATTTTAAAACCAACTTACGTGAGGCAAATCTCGCTTAATTCTGCTAAATTTTTTAGACGGATCCCTCTGGTACGAGTCTATAGAGCGCGAAATATTTTCCATCAACCTATAGTCTAATATAAAAAGAAAACAAATTAATACATTTACAATCATCTTTCAAACCGCCGATAAGATCACACATGGACCCTTCACAACTACTCAATTCATTACTCACCATTCAATAAATCGATATTTGTAAACTTTGACAAAGGTTTATATGCAACTTTATTCCTTTCGCCATTGCAACTAAGTTCTAATTTATGAATCTGAACACATTTTAAACTGCAAGACTTCACGTCGCATTTCGGGCACGTGTACTTCGCTTTCTCATTATTACACACCTCGCATTTACCCAACCTGCAAAAAATAATAATGATTAATATTTCGAAACAATATATTAATTGCGCAAAACAAAAAGCGATGACAAGATTTAATTACTTAGATTTAAGCTGCAAATCTTCGTTCGAAGATACCAACACCGCCGACATGGTACACAAACATAAACACTTCGTAACTGGTTTTAACTCGTAGACATCACCCCATGGATACCACCCATAACACCGTGATAACACCCCAACGACACCCAACGATGAAATTTCTAATTCTGAATTCACTCGTCAATAACCATCAATAACTGTAGAGTCGCTGCTACAAAATTCACGCAGTTCTCGTTGACGCCATTAGGTAACGCTGCAATGGCAGTCCGCGAAGTTTTAATTAGGACATAATCAGAGGTGTACAGTGTTATTTTTAAAAAGTTGGTATACTCTTCATCCGGCGACAGCAGATATGATTCTCTTAAGATTTTCAATTAAGTCTTCATCCGGCAATTTGAAACAGCGCTCGTGGTTCCTATGCGGCATCCATCCAATTACTAACTCGGCCCATCAATGACTAACTTCGGTGATCTGACGAGAACCGATATTTTCACCGTGATGTGGCCGATGACGAATATCATGAATATGGACGTTCTTATACTTCTTTTTTTTGATTCAAATATGGAGTGTGATAGCATTCATATAAATTTTGTAAATACTAATGCTTTAATAATATAATTTATAGCGTATCACTAAAACCAATTTTCATTACGTCTTTTTAAGTTTACAGGTAAAACCTTTCGTATTCTTATCACCTTACAATAAAAATGAATTGTATTTCAAACAAAAAAAAACGTCTAAATGTTTTTTCAAACAAAACAGAGGGCACCTCAGTCGAGTGAACGTTGTCTCTTTCAAAAAGTTAAATTATTCTATTCAATGTACTAAATTTTTGCGATTTTGCAGATTCCGTCGAGTTCCTTCATGATGTGTTGCGATAAATCAATATATACTTATGCTGTTAGAGTTATTTATATATTTTAGGAGATTAACGTTATATAAAAGAATACATCTTTAAAAGAAACTAATTAGATTATATACCACCGCAAACTGTATTTTTCAATTTAGGCTTAACATTAGTATCAAATTATTCGATTAAGTACTTTGAAATAATTACATTTATAAAGGAAATTTGGAGATACTTTAAGTCTTGTTTACCTAAATAGCACCCATTAAAAAAAAAGTTCAATCGTGAGCGGGGTTTTCCATGACTAATGTTAAATCGACCGATCGATGCAATACTATCGCTTCAGTCGGAAAAGTGCAGAAGGAGATTTTTAGAGTTAGACAGTTCATCAAAGTGATCAAAGCTGTTTCCACGGAAATGGCTTCGTCCAGTGGTGGGGTAGAATGGGCTTCGTTTGTGAAGCCCATTTTAGCTGCCTCTTACGGCTCATTTAATAAGAATGATATTTTTGAACTTGTTAAAGCTATTATAAAGAGGTGAGTGTAAAAAATGCAATCTATTTTAGGTTCTTATTTTATTAGGTTTGGTTTTATTTTTGATCACTGCATTTTTGTTTTAGAAAATTATTATTTTCGTTGTAATTTTGCATTTCAAGGAAATTAATAGTTAGAAATTAGGGGTAGTCGCGCATTTGTGTCTTTCAGACTATAAATATATCTAGCATAAAATTATGGAGTTCGTAGTTTAACAAACTGATACGTCATTCATATTTAGGGTCAATTCTCTTAGGAATGTTTACAAAGAAATAGCGTAAATGATGTTGCAGAATTTATTATAATAAATTTTAATGTGAGTTTATTGTCAAAATTAAATATTAATGAAATATTTTCGAAATTTCTGAGTTACTGTTATTTTAAGATTTCTGCATCCGTTTATTTCCGTATGTATTTTAGTGTACTTGTATTAGAGATTTGTTATAAAATTAGTGCAGATTTAATGATTGATAACGTTTCATGTTGTAGATCCTTGTTAGATGTGAGTGAAAAGATTTCGACTATTATAACTTGATATGGCGTGACGATTCACATTAGGAGTGAAATAATTCTAAAGCGTTCGTAAACTCGGTCATATTCAAAATTGTCATTTAATTTATGGTTCATTTTTCTGCATGTATCCAATATTGAGGATACAACTGCAAATTTGTCGTCATCGATTTAAATATTGCCGAGTACGTGCTTGAATCAAGTTTCATTTAGCTTTGAGTAAATAAATATTGTTAACTTATTCGGGTGGATCTTAAACATGTTGCTCTTGAGTATTATGTGTTTGATTCCTTATATTTCGGAACTTCTACCCAATTGACGTCACAAACCTTATTTCTTTACCTTCATTCTTGAAGCTAGTCGTTTTATGGGAACTCAACAAAATAAAAGTATATGCGAATACGTCATCCACAAAAAGAATTTATTAACAGTAAATAATAAGTATTGATTTGCCGTGAACAAAGCATTGTTCGACTTCGCCAGATTTGTTGATTGTTGGTATTTATTGTACCAATCAAGTAATCATTTACCTTTTCCGGAATTTATTTTGAAAATCCTCCAACCTCCCTTTATAACATAATATCACCGGTGCCCCAGTGTTTCAGTGTTATTTTGACTATGCATTCAGTCAGTCAGGTGCACGGTTATAAAAAAAATTTGCGAACCGGCCCCAGCTCAACACTACATATATTTAGTAAATGTCAAAAGTACATGCACTTTTCGGCTACAAAGCAGTCAGAAATACAGATCCACTAATTGTGGATTCTCAAATACTGAATCGGAGTTAAACTTTCAAGGGAACTGTACTTATTTCCCTGTAACTTAATTTAGTATCAATTCTTTAATCTCTACCATTTATCAAAATGAAATATAAGGTGAATGAATGTATGTGAAAAACACACATACACACTAAAGAAAAACAATTGTTTCATTAAGCTTTTTATATGGAAAAAGTAATTTTTATACATTTAGTATTTTCATGATTTATTTTATGGAAATGGACCCGATTTAAATGTTTTAAAAAATTGACTTATTTGTGGTTAACTAGTGTTATTAAAATGCCTCTGAAAATTCTGCATTTTTTGTAATTGTAAATCTGTTTTTACACCTTTAATTATTTGGGTTCCTTAGCTGATGCAAGATTTTCCACTTTATGGTAAAAAGTAATGTATTTACCATTTTATGAAGTACATTTTCCTTTTATATGTTAGACTACTTAGGTGGTGCATGTTTTGGTGCAGTGATTATTAATAAAAGGCCTATCATTGATGTTGTAACTAGCATTGGAAATTCAACATGTACATTAAGCATAATCCTTCTATGATAAAGTTGTTTCAACAACTTCTCAACATACTTTAATAATTTTAATTTCAGATGTGATTATTCTTTAAAAATTTATGAGCATTTTACTGTTTGTTAATTGAGTTCAATTTTTAGAAATAGAATATACATTGCTACCACATAATACTCTAAATATGTAGAAGTTGTCATAAATGAAAATTTTCTCGTAGTATAATAATATGCTTTAGTTCACCAGTTTGTCTTTTTTTGTGAAACTTCATTGTCAATTTGGCCTTTTATTGCAGTGAAAATGAATTCTTCAAACATGACCATGACTATGAGACTTTTTATACATCATTTGCAATCCTTGCAGCTGATTACATCAGTTCCAATGCAACCTCAAGTGAGTAATAGCAATTAACACCAAAGACATGCAAAACAGATTCGGCCAGATTAGAATATTTATTGCAGCATTGTTGCTGGTAAATCCTTCTGACTAAAGCCAGCATAATTGAACTCATTAGGAATCTCATTGGTACCATGATAAATGACAGAAAAACTCCCTACTGTAATATGCCCGTGTGTATATCTGAATGTATATGTGGCTTAGCATATTAATAGCAAATGAGTGCAATGAATCTCCAGTCAAGGGAGTCCCTACAAAAATGGAACATTTAATAAAAAAATCATCTGTATTTTGTCATATAAATTTTTTAAACATCGTTACATTGAAATCTCGTTACAACGTACTTCACAATTATGTATATTTCAAATTAACATACTTTTTGTTAATCCCAGTCAATTTTCCCGTATAAATACTGTACAAATATTTCAAAATAACGTACTTCAACTTAACGTACTTTTCAATACTATGTATGACATTCAGAGGTCCCGAAGAAATATTTTTGTGGTTTTAACGTATGCTCTTTATCCGTAAATGACTCAACTATAACCAATTTTTGCTCATTCAAGTCGTTTACACCAAGTTTGAAGGCATCTTTTGTCTTTAGTACGAAAGGATCTGCGGAATTCTGCCAAAATCACAAAAGAAGGAATTTTCCGAGCTGAAAAATGTAGAACCGATGATCAATTATCCCTATTGTTATTTTTACAATAGCATTGAGATAAAATCTTAAGTTCTAGGAAATTTATCTCGTGTTAGACTCATTATCACCAGTTTCAGTTTGCACTGGACCTGCGAAAATGCCGATCCCCCACTGAGATGCTTATAGAGAAAATACTGTACTCCTTATGGGTATATTTAGTATACCGTACTTTCAGAATAAAGTATAAAAATTCATGCTCCATAGAGATACATTGTATCGAGATTTTACTGTATTTCCCTAATGTGAAGACTTTCATGGTCTGGCTTCAGGTTCATAGTCTCTATTCTACAATGACAACAGTGCAGAACATTCCAGACAAAGCGGAGAACTTGTTATTTCCTGTAGATAATTTTTAACCATTCCAACTCATTGTTTGAGGTTTTTCCGACATTGTAGGTAATTTTTCTATTTGTCAGGGGACAGCATAACATATAATTGTTTTCATTTATTGCAATATTTCTGGTGAGATTTGTTGAAATGATTGAAAATTATTTTCTACCACCATATATTGAAAACTGCATATTCTTGCTCTTTTCGATAAATGTTTCTCATTGATGGGTTGACTTTTTTAAAATAAAAAATTATATAAAGCACCAAAAAGTTTTGCACCAGGGACCCTAAAATGTTTCCTATGCCATTGGTATATATCTAGCTCTTTACTCTGGAAAGATTTTGATGAAGTTTTGTATTTAAGAATGTTACTAAACTAGATGATAAAAGTAATTTTTGAGTCATAGGACTCAGTGCATCTTCACAGGAAAAATTTTATATCTCAAAAACATTATTTTTGTAGGCATTTAAGATAATTGTTGTTCTCATCTCGGTTTTTTATGGATTATTCTATACTAGTTAATGTTGTCAATTAATACTTTAATTTAAGAAACAGCTGTAAAAAATAGAGCACAATATGCATACACATACATTAATCCAGTAGAGAATTCTCAAGCTTGTCTTATGGGTGAACAGCATTAAAGAATAAACTCCTCAATATTAAAAAGTATTTATCTTAGGTATCTCCAATAGCCATAACAAGGTTATGAAAAACCAGATAAGCATTTGGCAGCATTGTTGTGTGTACATATATTGACAGAAAGTATGAAAAGATAATAAAAAATCTTTAATCAAAGAAGTGTTTCTCTCTTTAAACCATTAATAAACAAAAATAAATACTTTGATACTGTTTATGATATGCTTTTCCATATATGAAAATACATAAAAATTCATTAAATGAAAATTAACTAAACCAAAGTCAATAACATACTAATGAAATTGGTGACAAAAACTTATAAACTTAATGTTTCAAAAGCCTCTGTTCCCAAAAATGCCTTGCATCCAAAAAGAACTCAAACCTGAAGACCAAATGCAATATACCATTTCTTCTGTTAATTTCCCCGTGTAAATATTAGTAACTTGGGGGCTCTGCCCCATGCTCGCTATGCTCACCAACCTCTGTTCCGCTTGATATAGAGAGATTATAATTTTGCAATGAATATGCATGCATTTGTCTTTAACTTTCCAAAAATACTCTACAAAAAAATTTCTTACTTTTCCTTGTCCATAGCTCTGAACTTTGTTGTCTTGTAAGGAAGAAACCCTTAAAAAGTTGTCCATAATTGAACACTGGTTCTAGTAAATGTAAACCAGATGCGTGGGCCTATTTGCATTAATAAACATAAAAAATGTAGAATATAATGATTTTACTTACAAAAAAAGGTAAGATTCCAGTATTAATATGATGAAAGAAGATTCACTTGATTTGATCAATCGTTTTAAATGCTTCTCACGTGGAGTTTCCTAAATAATAATCGGTAACTATTTATGCTGCTATGTATAAAGGTTGATGCTGTTACAATGATAATTTCAATGTTTAAATGAAAGTTCTAAGCGAATTCTTTCATCTATTTGAAGGCTTAAATGATGCTAATTGAATCAGAGGCAAAAATGAGGGTTGCCTTGGCAACACCCGGAAAGTGTGTGAAAAATCTGCAACATTTCGAACAAGTTAGGAAAGTGTACAACGTATCACAAATGGGTACATTTCGTGCAATGTAGTATTAGAAAGAAATTATGTACCTGTACGTAAGGTAAATAGCATTTTAAAGTTTTTTCTTTGTCATAAATAATCCATTTTCTTTCTGTTTAAAAATATTGCATGCACACGTAAGGAAATTAAACGTTTGTTTGTGAGATTGTTTATGTTAGCAGCAATGAAGAAGTAACCATGCAAGAAATTTTCTAAGTTCAACTCGATTTGACTTTCTTGTTTGATTTTCTCGATAACAGCTACTCCTACGATAAAAATACTCTTCTTTACTAGTTCTACAACTTTTATTGGAAGACATTTTGACATGACTAATACTTTATGAGATATGATGGAAAGTTCATATTTTGTCACCAGTAAAGTGGTACCCCTGATTGGCATACGTGATTCATTTTTGCGATTTTTTTATTATCTTTGATTGTAAGTCCTTAATATCAAATTTCATGAAAATCTGTTTGGTAGAAGCCGAGAACAAACATGTGGACAGACCGACGATAATAAGCACTCACGCTGGGAGCAAAACGTGCCTAAAAAGATGCCTATTTCTGAAAATTTCATCCATGTAACATGTAAACATAGCAAGAATAAGATAGGATATATTTTTAGCCATCAAATAAAGTAAAAACAAAGAAAATTGGTATTTTGATAAATGAAGGAAAAAATCCTTGCACTTTCAAAAATCAAAAATCCTGCGAAAACTTAAATCAGTAGTGCTATTGTTGAGTGTAGCGTCACACATAGTCGGCTTATAATATAGAGAAAAATAGCTTACTGGTGAATTTAAAAAAATGATTAACACACACAGAAATTATATGTTAAATTGACAGAATTATGCATGGACTCTCACTATTTTCTGGTGAACCAAAAGATATGCAGATAAAGGAGCTGCCATAGGAAGTCCTGTCTCCTTTTGTGGCTAACCTCCTCATAGAATACTTGGAAAATAAATGTGGAATTTTAGCCTAAATCAGACTTAGATATCTAGATGTTGTGATTGCTATTTTTGACTTCAGTATACATATGTGATATCAACGATTTCCTCACAATGAATGAAATAAATTAAGTTTTAAAAAATTACGTTTTCTTTGTTTTAACAAATTTCATAACCACATAGTTTGAAAGGAACTGCAAACCTACGTATAGTTATAGTCATTTCTCTTGATTCAAGTAAACCAGAATTTCACAAACTGACTGCTTTCAATCATATGGTCTCATCTATTAAGAACTCAGTAGAAGGTTTTTGGAAAAAGAATTGGAATATGAAAAACCTTAACCTCATGATATCATCAATAATATAACAAGAAAAATGGAATGCAGAAATAAATCCCTATTGAAAGGGTGGGCAAACCGCGGCCTGCGGGCCGCATGTTGCCCTCGAGAGCATTCCATGCAGCCTGCGAAGCTTTGATGAAAAAGCGATCCGTAAAATTTAACACAATTTTATATTACTTTTGGTAAAATTATGACAATAAAACCTTTAGTTTTGAAAATTTAGCCCCAAAATCCTTGTTTGTGCTTGTTTTTCACTTATGTATGATGCCTAAGAATCTAAGCAATTTCTGATTTAAACTCTAATCTGGCTCGCCTAAGCATTTGCACCTTTCAATGCGGCCCTCTGAAGAATTCGCAAACATCGATGTGGCCTGCCATGTAGAAACGTTTGCCCACCCCTGCCCTAGTGAGTAAACTTGTATGTGAAGGCCCTATTCACAGTAGTAAATTCTGTTGGAAATTGCTGTTCTCACACACTTAAAATATTTAATATTTTCATTAAATGTGCATCAAATGTCATTTAAATTAAGTAGATTGTAAAGTTATGTTAATAAAAATAATTTTTATTTACAATATGGTTGGTGTTTTATCCAACTTACACTTCTAATTGTAGAGAACTTTCTGAAAATGTAGTTCTGTGAGATTTTTCTAAATTTAAATCTACGTAACCCTCAGGACACCAATATGATGTAAACCTATTAAAATCATTCTGAAAACTGTACCTTATGTCTTTATAGTTCCAAGAAGTCAGATTGGGGCAGTATGCTCTGCATCAAGAATCCTTTTGCGATTCATTCTCGGAAGACTCAAATCTGTGGAGACAGCTACTCTAGCGGGAACAATTGCTGGAGGCCATACAGTCAGCACACCACCTGCATCTGCCTCTCAGCTGCTGCTTCCTTTGCGTGCACTTTGCTCTGGCACTAGTATGCTTTCTCACACTGAGCAGACTGCACTTACAGCCGTCATGAAAGGAGCAAGACTTCCAGCACATATACGTACATGTCCAGTTCCTCCTTCATCCTCAGGTAATTGTGAATTATTGCTTTTTGTAACACATTTTTCTGTTGTTAATTTAGAAACTAGCATTAGAATTATATGCGGTACTTAGGGAATAAATGGCTCGCACTACCTAGTTCAACATTTTGCCGCTAGATGCCACTTCTTATGTGCGCTGTTCTGTCTCCTAAGAACTTCCTATTTTGGCCATTACGTGGCACTGTGTGCATTAGTCGCTCACATGCGATGTTTTCTCCAGGTGGAATGGGATTTTCCTGATTTCAGAGATCACCACAACCCAACCATTATTTTGAAACCCAGACATGCGACAATAGCGCCATCATACACAGAAGTGGTATCTAGTGGCTAAACATTGAACTAGTTACTGTGATCTACTTACTACCTAAGTACCATATAGTTTTATTAGAATTTTAGCTGAATGTTTCTTTTTGTGTATGAATTACCTTTATAGCTCTCTTTTAAATCTCTTATTTTCACTTGTCCATCCATCTGCAAAATTTGGAAGTAATGAGAAGAACTGGGAAGCTAAGATTTTCAGGATAGTTTCAGTTGGTGACAGACATGAGCTCTATTGATTTTGGGATCCATGTCTTTTTACCTTTTATCAGAATTAAAATAAATTCCTTATGTACTATTTACACAGGTCCATTACTATGGTAAATTTTTATTTTGTTTATGTTGCTACAACATTAAAAGTGAAGTGTAAATGCATTCAATTTTCTATAAGAAAGTGATAGAGATATCTATAATATATTGATGCTTCTTACACATGATATATCCATATCTATATATCTCTCTATATTATAAAATTGTTATGGTCATCATGACGCATAACGCTCAAATTTTGTGAATAATTCAATTAGAAACAAACTTAGAAGCCTGAAATTTCTCAGGATTTCAGTGTTAATGAATCTCTACATTGTGACTAAAAAAATTATGAAAAAGATCACGGGTTCGACTCCAGAGAATGAATGTTAAACACGTAAAAATCACCTTTTTGGTTTGAAGGCTTTCATTCTTTTACCCTTTAAAATATCTTAAAATTAAGTTATCGACACGAAATTTATGCTAAAACATGCCAAAATGAATGAGGATTCTTATTCATACCGTCGAATACTCAATCTCATTCGAATTCATTCATATTTTGAATTTATACTCGAGTTTTGGTAAATTTATAACATTTCAATAAGAAGATTCCATGGTTACCGGTATTGTTGTCCTTGATAATTTCCATGCATATGCACTTAAATCAAGGCTTAAAGATCGAAAATAAGATTAAAATTTGCTCGAAATGACCAAAGATATGAATTTAATGTAAATAAATCGAACCCAGTATTCATGTTATTTATATTTTTTTCTATATTACTAAAATGCTATCTCTGGTTTCTCTCTCTCTTTAATGCTCTATACCTCAGCCATTTTTAATCTCCGGGAATTTCAGCCCTCTTAAGTTTATTTTTTATCGAGTTATTCAACTAATTTTCTGAATTTGTTATTAAAAACCAAACATACATCCCTTATAAAATATATTCATTAAACTCATATTCAAAACATATTCCCATTGAACTAATCTAAATCGAATAGGTACACACATGGTAGGAACGAAGACAGCGTGCAAAGGGAGGGAGGGGGGGGGGGGGGGAGGCTGGCGAACGTCAGCGAGCAGGGGGCTTGCCCCCTAGTATCTATATACAGGTAGTCCCCGTTTAACATGAGAGATACGTTCTTAAAAAGTGTCTTGTTAAGTGAATTCTTAATAAGCGAATGCATAAATTTCATAAGAAACCACGTAAAAGGTTAGTGTTGGAGAGAGAGAGAGAGAGTGAGTGAGAAAGCAGAGATTTCATGGATTACAAGCATTAATGTGCATTTTACTTACGTTTTTATACATATGATGTAATAACCAATACAGTGTAAATACAATACGATGCATAAACAATACACATAAGACCTAAATAAAGTATAAACACGGCGATGTGTGCTAGTTCCGCAGGTCCTTTAGAATCTAAATACCACAAATTATCTAATATTTTACAAATAAATATAAATTAATATATACGTTCCATTAATAGCAATATTTTCAAAATTTTTCACGTCATGGATCGTGTTGCGACTTGTGTTAAAACGGGAGCTTCATCTTGTAAAGTGGACAGGTTCCCCAATTGGTAAATCGTGCTAAAGTGAATTTTGTGTTAAGTGAACTCGTGTTAAGTGGGAACTACCTGTGTGTGTGTGTGTGTATATATATATATATATATACACCCACACACACACACACACACACTAGTGAATGTGTGCTTGCATTGTGCAAGCATTTCCTCTCACCTTAAAGTTAAAATAAAAGCCAAAAAATAATTTCAACGCATAAGTTTGCATCTTGGCTTCGAATGACGTGTTTTTCTGCTTTGAAAATATTAGAGTAAAAACAACCCCTAAAATTTATAATTATAAAACATTTTTAGATTTTTAGCGTTTGTTGGAATGAGTGCTTATAGAATGATATATAGGATATATATAGGATATAGGAGGATACTAATGTCCGACCCAAACTACAATAGTTTGAGAGTTGAAATTTAATGCATAGGTGAATCTAAAAAAATAATCAGAGGAATAATTGCAAAATTACCACAATGTATATTTTATTGGACGGTAAAAATTATAAACTATATTACTAACATTTCATGGTTTAGCTACTTCTAACTGATCTATAAATCTGAAATTTTTCTAGAGATAGAATTTGCCAAATAATGAAAATGGGAATATAGAAATTTGAAAATAGTTATTCGTTCGGCCGTAATAAATTCTCAAATGTTAAACAAATTGACTAATGCTTATGTACTTTCCGAAGGTACAGGATGCTGAAAATTTGGAACAAGGTAGGGAATGATGCTCCGGTAGTAAATAACATTGAAAATTTTAGAAATGTATATTATTGTGGCTGTTAGAAATTCAAAAAATTTAAACAATTGAATTTACAGAAATGCACTTCTAGAGGTGCTACATCGATGAAATTTAGCAAAAATGTGAGGTATTCGAAAAGAAGGATGAAAACCTATATAATATTTATAATAATACATTATAGGGGTTGTTTTTACCCCATAATTTTCCAAAAATAAAAACATAATTTGGCACAGATGTGCAAAATTTCGGGTTTAAGTATTATTTACATTTTTTTATTCTTTACATTTATGTGAGAAAAAATGCTTGCAGAATGCAAGCACACATTCACTTGTCATTCTATAAGCCCTCTTCTTACAGAGGAGGATATAAGATATAGGATATATATAGGATATAGGAGGATACTAATGTCTGGCCCAAACTACTATAGTTGGAAAGCTGAAATTTAATACACAGGTGAACCAAAAAAATTATTGGAGGAATAAATGCTAAATTGCAACAATGTTTATTTTCATGGCCGTACAAAATTATAAACTATTTTACTAACATTTCATGGTTTAGGTACTTCTAAATGCGCTATGAAGCTGAAATTTTTTCTATATGTAGAATTTGCCAAATAATGAAAATGGGAATATAGAAATTTGAAAATTTTTATTCATTCGGACGTAATAAATTCTTAAGTGTTTAACAAATTGACTAATGTTTATGTACTTTCCAAGGATCCAGGAAGCTGAAAATTTTAACAGAGTTAAGAAATAATTTTCTGGTGGCAAATAACATTTAAAATTTTAGAAATATTGATTGTTGTGGCTGTTAAAAATTCATAAAGTTTAAACAATGAAATTCATATAAATGCACTTCTAGAGGTCCTACATTCATGAAATTTTGCAAAAATGTGTGGTATCCATAACAAATGCTAAAAACCTATAAATGTTTTATAATTATTAATTTTAGGGGTTGTTTTTACTCCAATATTGACAATAAGGAAAAACACGTAAACAGGCAAGAAGGTGCAAACTGTTGCATTTAAAAATTATTAGTTGGCTCATACACTTTACTTTAGAGTGAGAGAAAATGCTTGCAGAATGCAAGCACATCTTCACTAGTATCCTATATCCTCTCTAAGAAGAGTCGATATAGAATGATAAAGGAGGATACAAATGATGAAGCACTTCCAGATGAGCTAGAAACTTGAATTTTGACACGATTATAAGTTTTTGGTCACAACCGAAGGAAAAAATGTCAAAATTCCAGTTTTTAGGAGCTATTTTGACACTCTTTTGCCTCATTTTTGCCTCGTAAGAAAACACGTAAATCAGTGTAGTGGTTTTATATTTGCATTTTAAAATTATTTCCTGTCAAAATTTGAACTTGGGACATGAACTATTTGAAAGATTAGAAATTGTAGTTTATTTCTGAAGACAGAATTAAAATCCGAGTAGGATTAGCTTAAATTTATAGTTTTCATCGGAAAAAAGTGATAATTTTTCTGGGTCGCAACAATCGGCTGCCATGGAAATGAGTTCAATGCTTTCATATGGGTAAACTTTTAATGGGAATCAGAGACTATTATATTGCCATTAATGTTAAACTACGACCAACGGAAGAAGTCCGATGTAAAAATTCAAATTCTTAAGGGCTGTTTTGCCCCATTTTTGCCCTATACGAGGATAAAAATTATAAGGAACATTCACACGAGCTAGAGACTTGTGAGGTTTAATACAAAAGTGTATAATTGATTATTTATTTAAAAAGCTGTAGGAAAGGAGGTTGAAGATTGCAAAAATTCAATGAACATTATAATAAAACTGCTTTTGGAATCCGGTTTTGCAGCTCTTTTTTTTAAGTTTTTTGTTATTAATGCAATTTGTTACACTCAACTATGCTTGCTCTCTGTTTTTTGCTTGTAAACTGTAAGAACTCATTTAGTTAAATATTATATATATATATTATTTTAGAATTTATTAATTGGTTATATATTCATAAGCTTGTTTTCTTTTTACACAAAAAGGTGCTACAGATGGATAATTACTATTGTTGAACTTATGCTTATACTTTTACTTTGATAGCTGAAAAAGAGGCTTCTCCCACCCAGCAGCAAGGACAAGGGACATCATCCAGCACAAAGGAGCATCACAAAAGAGCCAATTTGGAGCTTTCAAGTGCCATAACGGATTTGCTTACTATGCCAGTTACAGACTCTAGCTCTTTACGCCAACCAGATATAACAGTTGGATTCCCTACAAGAGATGATACAAAACAAGAGGTGGATGAAGTAGATCCTGCAGTGGAAGTAAAGGTTTGGAACATTTTGTGTAAACCTTCGCTTTCTTAAAAATGATAATGCTTGACGAGGAATATTAACTTTAAAAATTTTCTTGCAGGATCTGTTCATTCAGACAAACACCTTGAGCCTTCAGTCTTTGGGTGGCGGTGATGTAATTGTTAGCATATGTTGCTCATCTTTACCTCATCTGGCACGTTATGTTGACAAATTCACAGATCTTATTACCAAAAGGTTGTTTGCTCTCCCAACATCCCATTCAGAGGCACTTCTTGTGAGGCAGAGGTAATCTTAAATCTATTTCATATTTTGTATTTTTTAAATAATAATCTTGCATTTACTTGGTTTTGTTCAGTGACTAGCATTCAAGGTATATTTTTTGTGAACACCATGATGATTAAAGCTGTTTAAGATATGGTTACATATAGAAGTCAAATGTGATATAGATTAAAAAAGAGAATTTTAACCATGTTGAGAGTTTTTCAAGTGTGATGGTGAGTATGCCAGAAAAAAGCTTAGTTTATAGATGAATGTTGTTGTGGATAGGTTAAAATTTTTACTAACCAAATTTTCAAAAGTTAATATTTGTGGAGAAATTTTTCTGTTAAGAATAACTAACATATTCAATGAAAGTTGTTTTCCTTTTGATGTTCCAGTTTTTAATTGCTTATTTTATTTACCAAATATATCACAGCATTACATATTCTGAGAAAAAATTAAATTTAGCATTACCAAATTAATATAGTAAAATGGTTAATATTTAAGGCCTTTCTTATGCATATGTGATATTAATGGGACTTGGAAAAAAATTATGTAAAACATGATGTTGTGAATTTTATCTTCTATAGGCTATGATGCATTTTTAAGTCAATATCTAGACTTACAAGATGCCTCAAAGATATTGTCACCTTAATGGTCATTGTTTCTTACTTCTAGCCTTCAGCCTCTTTTAGCAGACATGACTTCTGCTTTGAATGCCATATCCTTACCAGTATTGGAGCCTTTGAGTCCTGCACGCTTATCTCGTCTATCAATGCTATCTTCTGCCTGCCTTTATGCAGCTCTTTCAGTTGCCACAGCTGCTGGCATTCTTGGCTCCCCTCCTACCCAACCTCCACCTCCTCCACCTTCAACCACTTCTACTGCTCCTACAGCCAAGAGCACTCAACAACAACCTCAAGGACCTAAAGAAGAAGAAGTAGATGTTTGTGAGGCTGGCATTGTTGTGCGGGCACTTGAAGTATTTTCCCTTATATCAACAGTCATTGGGGATTCTCCACGTGCAGGTGGACATGTAAGTTTGATATTATTAATGAATTGTTTTAATTTGGTGAAATTATTATTGACCTGGAATGAGAAATCTTTAAGTGTATGCTCTGACCTAAGTGGTAATCCAGATACCATATGTCCCTGTCTAATACAGTAGATGCATCCTGGAAGCGTACCATTTTAAGTGAACTCGTGTTAAGTGAGCATTAATTTCCCATAGAGATGCATGTAATACAAGAGGGATACGTGTAGGTAAGGGTGGAGAGAGAGAAAGAGCAAGAGTAGCATGTAACAATTTTGTGTTATGTGTGCAGCGATTTTCCCCGTAACTCCGCACCTACACGAAGCACTGAACGAAAAGCCGGGCATCGTATATCGCCACTTTTGTATATTGCCGTCTTTTGTAATCGCCGAAGGGAATGGCAAACGCTAAAGGCTTGGCCCCTATACCTGCTCGCCTTATATAGCGCGAATATCATCCCTATTTCCCATTCCCCTCCTTTTCCTATCGTTATGTAATCTACACAAGGAATTAACCAATATGAAATCAAGGAGACGCCCGTTCAAACTAACCGCCGAACCTCCCCTCACCGGCTGACGTCACGTGACCGTCGCCGATGCTGGTGGGATTCCCAGAGAGGCAGAGAGAGAGCTGACGAGTCGGTCTACGAGAGCGGAGAGCGGTTGCTGTTCGAACCAGAGAGAAGACGATCCTGGACACGACACCACGAGAGAGAGTTTCCTCGTGAACAGTGTGTGCTGAACTATTCCTGTGAACACCAGTTGTAATTATAAACAATACTACTGAAGTGATTTAAGTTACGAGAGAAGTTTGTGTCTCAAGTCTGTTTGCTTTTCAGTTTCTTATAATTTGGTATTAAATATAGCAATTAGTTAGAAATCGGTGTGGCATTCTAATTGGGTCACCACATGTATTGTATATAAACTACAACATTGTATTGTATTGAATTTCTTCTACATTAGCACGAATTATTCTGCACATTGCTTTGACGAGGGCGAGCAAAATATCTATCAGATGTTCCCCCATTTTAACTCTTTCAAATACATTGTTTTCACTTCTAATGATATAGGTTCTTTTTCTTTTGGGTTTAGAGCACTCCTCTCACCAGTGTTGGTTTTCACTCATGATACTAATGGGTTAAAATGATTTATTGAGATAAACACAGAACATCACACAGACACACACAGAGAGAAATATTGTTGACCATCAGGACTGTGTTAAGACATTTTGTCGCCTGAAGGAATATATATATAATGGATTAAATTATTAATTTAATTTTGTAACAGTCATTTACGTAGCACTTCAGTCACCTTGCTGCCTTACTTAATGGTACGACATGCTGAGGCTGGCTTTTTGGGAAAGTTTGTCAATTATTTTAAAGAGAAAAAATATCGTGTAAAGTATTCTTATACAAGGTTTGGTAAAAAAGTTTGGTGAATGATATTATTACCCCTGAATGGGTAGGCCTAGAGAAATGATTATGGGCAGAGATTATAGCAGCAATCCTCACGCCTGCACACAACAGTTTTCAACCTCTTACAACACCCTAGTCTGGCTTGAGTGCACTTACTGTAAGGATGTGTTTTTTTTCACTCGTCGCATGTTGTGACAATGTTAAAATTTGAACAATGCACAAACATGAAATTTTGTTTCAAACCGGGGAAGATGACAAAGGAAACACATGAATCTCTCATTAGAGTGTAGGGAAGTGATGCTTTCACAAAGAAAACAGTTTTTAAGGGTTTCGTGATGGAAATTTCTCGCTGGAAGACGAAGAGCGAAGCAGTCGTCCATCAACTTCCCGAAACGACAAGAACATCGACAAAATGCGCTCTCTCATTCACTTGGACCGGCATCTAATTGTTGGGAATGAGACGTGTGAGCACCAAGTTTGTACCATGCATTCTCAACTAGGAGCAAAAAGAAACTCGAGTCTGCATTTCATCTAAGTTGTTTGAGGAAGCCGAAGCAGATCCGACTTTTTTTATCAAAGATAATAACTGGTAATGAGTCATGGATTTACGGTTACGATACAGAGACCAAAATGCAAAGCTCCCAGTGAAAGATACTCTTGTCAAAATCAAAGGTTAAGGTCATGTTGATGTCATTTTTCGATATTGAAGGGATTGTGTACTCAGAATTTGTTCCACAAGGTGAAACTGTTAACGCAGCTTACTACAAGGAAGTTTTGACATGTTTGAGAGACGCGTCTGATGAAAACGTCCAGAAAAGTGGCGAAACGGCTGGCTGTTGCATCATGACAATGCACCATGTTGTTCTACTCTCTCTGTTCAGCAATTTTTGACCAGTAAAATATTCACTGTCATACCACATCCACCTTATTCACCTGATTTGGCACCCAGTGACTTCTGGCTGTTCCCAAAATTGAAAGAGACCATGAAAGGAAGGAGTTTTGACACCCTTGAAGACATCAAATTCAATACAATGGCCTGTATAAAGACATTCACGATAAATGACTTTCAGAAATGTTTTCAGCAATGGCAGGCTCGCTGGAGCAAGTGTGCATCCGCAGAAGGACGGTATTTTGAAGAATATTAATAATGTAACTACTTCTCTTTTACTAAAATTGATTTATAACAACATTCACCAAACTTCTTGATCAAACTTTCTATTGACAAATAATGTTATAGTGAAATTGTGTCAAATGTGGACTTAAGTATACTAGGTATAGTGTAAATTTTTAAATTGTATTATTCTCATCTTCTCTTGCAGATAAGATAATGTTGGTGTAGAATTTAAATAGCCTTTACAATACGGAAATACAAATCCTTTTCTGGAAAGCTGAAATTTTATGCAAGCCAAAAAAATTAAACCTACTGTTAAATGGGCATTTGCAGTTATATACCCTTGATAAAAATACATGATATATGAAAAATATCATTATATAAAAATTTTGATTATAAAATATGATATTTACAACTGATGCAGCTAGTATTAATAATTTGTTAGCATGTGCAATCATGATATGTTTAAAGAAAGGATTAAAAGTTGTTTCACTATTTTCTTTCTTCATGGCAGTAATTGAGTTTTGATAGTTTAGCATATAGGAGAATTTTAAGATCCACAAAAAAGATAAGGAAATTATTCACATCATTGTTCCTGGAACATTTCATTTGAAATAATGATGAAAATATTAAATATCTGTTTTTACTCTGATTCTAGATTTTGCAGAATCATATGATGTTAGGGGTGTGGGTGTTAGTGTCTGGCCTGCAGGCTCAGTTGCCACCTGCCTCCTCTGAGAAGATGGGTCCAAGCTCAGGAAAGGAAGAAAAGGGGAAGTCACCTAGTAAAGCCAGGGAAGGATCTGGAAGGGTTAATTTAATGAAAGCGTAAGTTAATTTCACCAGTGATTCTTTTATTTAAGTCATAAATTACATCTTTCTGAATTCAGCAATAAGATTGCTTTCTCTTTATTGATGACTTTATTTTGGTCACTTTCCATTTATTTGATCTTAGCAAAGAGTTTTTGATGCAACCTTTCATTATTTTTGTTGTACCATTTCATTTGATCGGTGGTTTCCTGCACTGCAATACTTTAGTGTGTCACTGCAAGTTGCTAGAGAAAAGGATGAAAATGTTTTTCTCACTTGTGCTAGCAGTGGTTGTGCAAACCATGGTGTCAGTTGCAATTATGATATTAATAACGTAAATGTATTATATTGTAGCTTCATCTCTAATAAAAATCTATTTGAATGTATATCATTTTAACATTTAATTTTAGTCTATGATTGTAATTTACTTCCATTAAAGCATTTTTTATATTTACTCTATTAACCTGTCAGCATCGGCCCATGTACTCAGTATGTTGCGGGTATTGCTAACCTTTTTATTCTTTTTGATGTGATCTTAAATCTGGAAAACCTTGATATATTTTGAAAGAGGAACCTTTGGCCTACCCATTTATTGCTGCTCTGTAATTTTTATTGTCTTTCTTATAACATTTAATGTGCATTAACTTTTGAGAAATATTTTTTCACGCAAATTGGGGAACCGTGTCTTCAAAAAAAGCCCTATATAATGCTGAGATGAAATGTATCTTGACACTAATGCTACTGCGAAGTAAAAGAAGGTATATGGTTTGTTTCTATGCCCACAGAAATCTTTCTCTTGAGTTTTTCTTTTGAGTCAGCGGTTAAAGGAAAAGACAAGGAGAGCAGGACAAAGAACCATTGTTTGGGTCTCAGGGCCACTCAACATTTTTCGAAAGCAATAAAGTACAAGAGAGGAAGTGAAGCATCTGGTCTGAATGTGACCCAGGTCTACAAAATAGCCATTCGATGACATATACTGCTATTTCTAGAGCAAGTGTGCATATGCTGTGAGTGCTTGGGTCGCAGGAGAAATATTCTCATGTCACTCTGAAGAAGTCAGTCCGAAGGAAACCTTCACAGTGTGCAGAGCCAATTTTATTTTATAGTGTGTATAGTTTTTACTTTCTTCATACATAGTATGGGGAAAGTATTGTGACCAAGAAAAAAATCGACTTTGAGATTTCAACGGAAATACACGTTTTGAGGTACCTAGAACACGTTTAGACTATTTTCTTGATGTTGTCTGTGTGTATGTGATAGGAATGTTTCGAAAAACCGGTAGTTTATTAGATATTTTGATCCCTAGAACCTGTTTAGACTATTTTCAGAATGATGTCTGTGTGTGTGGATGGATGTATGTGATTGTGGTTGCACTAACTCAAAACGTACTTGTCACATTAACATCAAATTTCATATACTATAGCACTTTAGCATGAGCACAAAGAACTGATTAGTTTTTGGACAATACCGGTTAACCGGAAGTCGAGGTTTATTCGAAACCCGATTCGGTTTTTGCGATATTTCTCCGTTAAAACATCATTATTGTATATAAAATTCTATACAAAGGTTATAGAGAATGTAATCTACTACAACTTTTATTTGAAACAATTTTCCATAGCAGTTATTGTTTAGGAATTATGTATTTATAAATTGGTTTTTTCGGTTTCCATCAAATATCTACTTAAAAACGTAGTTATTGGTAATCTTTGTGAGGACCAAAGTTGTAGAGAATAATATTTCTTCCAAGTTTTGTTTGAAACAAATTTTTGTAGAACCATCCATTTCGGAGATATTTAACTTTTTCGTAATTTCCAGTGTACATGTAACGGTGAATTCTGTAAACATATTCAAAATATACCTAATTTACGGCAATAAGGATGACTGTATTCTTTTATGATACGAAATAATAACTTTGCCTTATAATGCTATTTGTAATAATTTAAATATCTATATCCCAAATATGGAGAAAGTCATGTGTTGGCCACATCAGATTTTATCTATATATATTTACCTTGTTTATAGTGTGTAAAGTGTTTTATAGTGTTAATTCTTAGGAGCTAATAGGAAAAGGCCAAGTTAACCAAGTGAGGAAAGGGTGATAATGGAAAGTGACTTGGAGGATAGTGGTGCCTAAGTCAACAATAGTGACTGTATTGAAGATCGTTCAGAAGTCGATGTGCTAACATGCGTTGACAATGAGCAAGAGGAAGACAATGTATAAACCTTTTTTTGGGAAAGTAAGGCAAGTTGCAAGCGGCAAAGGGAAGTTTTTGTAGGTAGTTGCCTACCTCAAAAAGCGTCAAAATCTTAGAGTATTTTCTAATTGTTGTATTTTTTTGTTTTTCCAGTACAGATGACTCATTGAAGTTAAAACATTTTTTGTAAAATTCATGGAAAATTGAATAAAACAAATGCTTTAAAAAAACTTAACTTTTCTAAGTTTTTGATTACACATACGTTCTGATACATTCAATATCATATCTCTGCTTCTACTAAATGAAATAGGACAGTTTTCACCATGTAGCTTCTATAATGATTATGAATGACTACTGATTAACTAAAACCTTTATAAACTTTATGAAATGTCTTTTAAAAATATACAAAACGTAAAATTTATTTCAAATTTTTAGTCAAGATATGAAAAAGTTTACCTGCGAGAAGCTTTTTTCCTATTTGGTTTAGAGGGGTGCATCCAGTGAATGAAATGTTAATAAAAGCTGAAATATTATTTTGAAAAAGACCATATCAATGCCACTTATAGTTTTCATAATACTGAAAGATATATGAAAGCACGGGTGTATGCTAACAGGTTGGCGATTTACGTATTTCATATTTCTCCTCTCTCCTGTAAAGAGTGTGCTTAACATTAGATAACGTAAAAGGTATTGTTTATAAATGTCATGTTCTACTAAAATCCTCAAAAAATTTCATGCTAATCCAATAAAAATGAAAAAAGTTGTAAATTTTTCAAATTTCAGTATTGGAAATTGCATTTTTTGACCCAAAAAGTGGGATTTAATGAAATGACCTCCACGCATAAGGGGTTAATTGCCCTTTTGCTTATCTTTTCTTTTTGTAGTTATAATTTTTCTTACATTTTGTGATATTTTAAGATTTCCAGTAAATCAGAATGTATTTTATGGTCTACATTTTGTTAAACATCATATTTCTATACAGTAGACTCCCGATTAACCGGGGGCGGATTATCCGGGTTGCGGATTAACCGGGGTCCCTACAAGCTTAAGTGTGTGTCTATTTGTGCGTAAATATATATTCTTGTTATGGAAATCCGGCAGGCGGAAATTCACAATATACATATGTAGCCTATTTATAAACACAGCACACAAGTGAAAGACGAACACAAAAATTACGCGAAATTTTCGGTCAAGCCGTCTTCACCACGAGAGGAGGGTGGGGTCGAGGAAGGAGGGGAACGGAGGATGAGTTAAAAAGAAAAAGGACTGTTCTTACCATAGAACAAAAACTCGAGCTCATCAATAAACATGAAAAAGGTGCTAAAGTGACAACTTTAATGAAGGAGTACAATGTTGGTGAACAAACTGTACGCGATTTGATAAAAAATAAGGCTAAATTGATCGAGTTTGCCGGAGTTTCCGATAGTGGCATGTCAAAACGAAAATCGATGAAAACTTCAACTTACAATGAATTGGATAAAGCCATGGTTTTATGGTTCAATCAACAAAGGGCACAGGGGATTCCGGTCTCTGGGATAATTTGCGATGCTCAAGCTAAGTATTTTTTTGACGAGTTGAAATTACAAGGAGATTTCAACGCATCCTCTGGTTGGTTGACACGATTTAAACAGCGACACGGCATTAGGCAAATAACTGTTCAAGGCCAAAAACTGAGTTGTGATGAACCTGCGGCTGTCGAATTTAAGCATCAATTTCGGCAATTCATTGAAAAAGAAGGTCTCATACCGGAACCAATTTTCAACGCCGACGAAACCGGTCTATATTGGAAGTGTTTACCAAACAAAACATTAGCATATGAAAGTGAAAGGAGTGCTTCGGGTCACAAAGATCAAAAACAACGGTTAACAGTTTTGTGTTGTGGGAATGCTGCTGGAACTCTTTTTTTGAAACCCTGTGTAATTGGAACTGCAAAAAAATCTCGTGCTTTTTCAGGAATTGAAGCTTCTAATTTACCTGTTCATTACTACAACAATAAATCAGCTTGGATGGACCGAGAAATTTTTAGTGACTTACTGATTTAGTGATTTACAAAAAAATTCATTCCATCAGTTCGTCAGCATTTGAAATCACTTAATCTGCCACAAAAAGCGGTTCTACTTTTGGACAATGCCCCCAGTCACCCAAGCGAAGAAATTTTAAAATCAGATGATGGGAACATTTTTGTGAAATATTTGCCACCAAATGTGACAGCGTTGATCCAACCGATGGACCAGGGAGTGATTCAAAACTTTAAAGTGACTTACAAAAGAAACTTGTTGCATAAATTAATTATGGAAGGTAGTGATTTATTGACATTTTGGAAAAAATTAACAGTGTTGGATGCGATTTATGAAATTGCGACGGCGTGGACATCGATCAAAGGCATAACATTTAAAAAATCATTTCGAAAAATACTGCGAAATGGTGAAGAACTTCTTGGTGACGGCAATAATACTGACGAAGGAGCGCCCGAAGTGTTAAATAATTTACGACAGATTAGTGGCTTTGAAATTTTAGATGAAGAAGCAGTTTTTGAGTGGTTTAATTCAGACAAAAATTTGACAGGTCATGAAATGTTGAGTGATGACGAAATAGCACGACGGGTTATGAACGAAGAAGAATCGAGCCCAACCCCAAACGAAGACCCAGAAGAGGATTTGCTGCCGACAAACAAAATCGGTCACAGTGCCGCTTTGTCTCACGTCGAGGCTCTACTTGACTACGCTGAGCAAGAAGACGACGTCGCTCTTGCCGATAAGATGATGCTGCGTAATTTATGCACTACCATACGTAGGAAGGCCAACCAAGGGAAAAGCAAACTTCTTTGCTTTCCTTTTTCAGAAAATAGTAAGTTTGCATAAACTATGTACCTCTATAAATACATATGTATGTATTTATTAATATTTTTGTAATTAAATTTACATTTAAGTTATATTTTCGAGTTTTTCTTTCATTTTGCGGATTGTCCGGGGTTTCGATTATCCGGGAAACTTTAGTTCCCAACCTGCCCGGATAATCGGGAGTCTACTGTATATAGTTTTAATAACTTTTGCTATGCTATCATTATCCTTTTATTTTTAACAGCCAGCAGAGCTTTGGAGTCCTCTCTGTGTCTTTGGCAATGCAGGCTCTGGTTATGCTGTCAGTATTGTTGGAAGACCTTCGTGTAGAGGAGGCTGGGAAGGCATGGCCATGGGCAATGCTTGGACCTCAGAATAGCAATGAAGAAGAGGATAGCAGTGGCCCCCAGGAAGAAGACCCTCGTCCAGCACCACTTAACATAATGGCTCAGTGCACTGCTCTCTCTAGAGCAGTCCGTGTTTTGGGTGCCGCTCCTCTTAACCAACTTCTGTTTTACTTGGCAACCATTAGCTATCGAAAGGTTAATACTGTTTAAAATCATAAGTTATGAAAGTATAATTTTCATGGATTATACTAAGAGGGTTATTCAAGATATATATATATTGATCCAATTGTATATTGTTTTCATTTGGTACCTCTTCAATTCTAAAATTGAATTGCTGTTTAAAGCTAAGAAGATAAGTGTTGGTTTTTAAAAATTTTTATTTCATTTTGTAAATGTACCTGCAGTTAACTATATTTGCTTGAATTTTAATGAATAGTTAAGTCAAAAGATACAATCATAGTATTTTTAAAAGATTTTTTTTCTAATTTTACATAAGAAATGGCAATTCATTGTAAAGGAGTATTTCTAGTGCAAAGGAAGATGTTTTGATAGTTTATTTTTTCATTCCTAGGCATGTACTCTTAAGAGAATACAAAAGCATCCCCCAGAAGGAGACACTTTCAGCACATCTGACTCAACTACATATTATGAAGATGATTTTAGTTGCTCTGATGAGAGCTCTGGTGATGATGGTAAGAGTTGCATGTTTTTAATCCAAAAGTTTCCAAACTAGGCCATGTTCCTCTGAAGTCATGTGTAACAGGCTAGGGAGTCATCAGATACTTAGTACATCTTGTTCACCAAACAATTAGTTCTTTTCATTATTGGATATACATTATCCAGTCATTAGTTTTAATGCTTCTCCTTGAATTCCTTGATTATACGCTGCAGATTAGGTCTGTATGGTAAGTAAAAGAAAGATTTTGATAAGGATTTTCAAAATATAGTGTCGTTGGCAGGGTTCAATAGGTAGAGGGACGATTGCCTCCTTCCTTTGAGAAGTTTCTGGATACGCCCCTGCCTTCTGGATTTTAACTCAATATATTCTATATTTTTGTTGTATCAGTACTCTGGCAGCTGTTATTTAGTTAACTTAAGTGGTTTCAGGAAAACTGTTAAGTGAAACTGTGCTAAAAGGATCTCTCTTCCCATAACAAAAATAAATGGGTTTAATTCGTTACTGAGGCCACTTAACTGCAAAAAAATAGCATTTTTAGGAACTCAAAACTTAAGTAAATGGTTTATTCAATTAATAGGTAGATATAAACATCAAGCAAATATCAGACATACTAAAACACCAAAAATTTAAAAAGATGACCCAAAGACAGCACAGCCTAACCATAAGTGGGATGAGGGTAGGCAATCGGTCTCATAAAATGTTTAATTTTTCTTGTTCACCTTACCCTCATTGAAAATTGCAGACAGGTAGAGCTCATTATTGTACACAGTGCACTTGACATTTGGTGTGAGCCTTTACTTGCATATGGTGCTAGGGAATGGTCATGTGTTTGGATACACACTGCCATGTGAGTTTACACCAATCCACATTACTGTAAAAAAAATAGAATTTTTTATGTAAATATGTAGGTATTCACCCTTAATAGTTTATTGCTGCTTAAATTTTTAACTAATTATATTTTTGAACGCTGAGGACCTGTTAGACACAGGCTTGGGTGACAAAAAGAAACAGTTGCTCAGAGTAAGTGTGGTGCTCCAATGCTCTGAAGCCAAATGTGTTATTATGAAACAGTGCTAAGCAAAAACGACATTTAGCAAGGGTTGTCTATATGTAGCGCATAGTGTTTTTTATTAATGGTATTTAAAATTTATGTAGGGCATAAAGCTATCTAGGGTGAGGACATGTATTATAAGTTTGAAAATTACTGCTGTTATATTTTATGAATTATCTCCTATGATGTTAATTCTAAAGTGGTTAGGCTATTTTTTCATAATTTTTTTACATTTTTCTTTGACTCAATGTCACTGAGTAGCATTAGCAATAACTAACTGAAATGAAAGATCCTTCACTTACAGATCATGTGCAACATAAGCCCATTAACTTATTCTTACAGTTACTTAGGTCAGTGGTTCTCAGGCAGATCTGCCATTTGACCCCCTACATGTGGATGTTAAATCGCCGCACACCCCCCCCACCCCCGTGATTTTTTGAGAAGTAATAAAAATATATAAAATACTTTTTTCATTTATACTTTTTACTTTCTCCATACGTAGTAATGGGAAAGTATTGTGATCACAAAAAAAATCGACTTCTAGATTTCAATGGAAACACGTTTTGAGGTCCCTAGAACATGTTTAGATTATTTTCGGAATGATGTTTGTGTGTATGTGATGATAGGCGCCCTAACTCGAAAAATATTTATCACATCATAAACAAATTTCATATATAACACTTTGGTATCATCACAAAGAACTGATTAGTTTTTGGGTTATATTGGTTAACCGGAAGTCAAGGTTTATTCGAAGCCAAATTCGGTTTTTCCAAAATATCTTCGTTAAAACATAGTTTTTGTATATACAGTTATATATAAAAATTGTAGGATATGTAATTTTCTACAAATTTCATTTGAAACAATTTTCCATAGCAGTTATTGTTTATGAGTTATTTATAAATAATTGGTTTCCATCAAATATCTCCTTAAAAACGTCGTTATTGGTAATCTTCCTGAGGACCAAAGTTGTAGAGAATAATATTTCTTCCAGGTTTTGTTTGAAACAAATTTTCGTAGAACCATTCATTTCGAAGATATTCAACTTTTTTCGTAATTTTCAGTATACAGCACCACCACCATGTAGCGGTGAATTCTGTAAACATATTCAAAATATAATTTACGGCAATAAGGACGACTGTATTCTTTTACGAAATAATAATTTTGCCTCATAATGCTATTCATAATAATTGAAATATCTATACCCAAAATATGGAGAAAGTCATGTGTTGGCCACATCAGATTTTTTTATCAAGTGCACCGAAGAGTATAAAATAAATTTTGCGTTCAAGAAAATATCTGGATCTGGAAAATTTTCATTATACATATATGATCATGAATGTCTTTTTTAAAAAGACGTCATATGTTGATTAAATTATTCACTACATTATAAATAGTCTGGAATATTCTTATTGTTGCACACAGATGACTACAGGAGAATTACTTTGCTATGGTAGTTCAGTGGTAGAATATCCGCCTGGCAAGTGGAAGACTCTGGTTCGATTACCAGTCATAGCAGATTTTTTCTCCTTTCCATATTTCCCAAAAAGAAGTTAGTTCATCAAAAGTTCAGATATTGCCATGAATTACAATAAAGATGAAAAATGTGATGACTAAGAAAATGAGCGAAGCTAGTATGTCGTCGTATTTATTAAATTTTTATTATTAAATTATATTTCTTATATTAAACAAATAAATTAAAATTAACAAATGCTTAATTTTGAAGATTCCAATCCTCAATCAAACACACAACTTAGACTTATAACCTATAAATAAAAAAGTGAAGGATTGATAGAATGAGGAAAAAATCAGTTGGCATAGCGAAGGCTGATCGCGACCCCCAACGGTGGTCATCATCCTACGTTTGAGAACCACTGACTTAGGTTATAATAAGATGACCAGACGTACTCCTTTCGGGTGTACAGTACTCCTTTCGGGAGTACAGTACTCCTTTGGGAAGTACAGTATTCCTTTCGGTAACTTTGTACTCATGAAAAATCATGTGCTCCTGCCCTAGTGCACTCCTTTCAATTTTTGAAAATCTGGTCATCTTAGTTATAATGGTTTAAGGTATGTTAAATATTCTTAACATCCTACACAAATTGTTGTAAGTTTGTACCTCTTTTTCAGACGATGACAGCGAGCCCATTTTGGGCTTATGGTTTGAAGAGACATTATCTCCAACAGATCCACCTACACCATCCTTACAGCCAACCTCAACAGAAACAGTAGCCTCTTCTACTCCACAGTCTACTCAGTTGGCTAACACCCCACAAATGGTAAGCAAAAGTAGTGGAGTATCTGCTGGAGCAGAAGTACCTGGGACACCCTCTTCGGCCTCATCACCCCCATCTGCAGCCCCGGGAGAAACTGCCGTTAGGGCCACTCCCACCACTCCCACAACAACTAACGAGAGAGAGCGACAGAGATTAATGGGAAATATGGTGACCCGAGCATTATTTAAAGGAGCGATTGGGCCTGGGTCTGGAATGTCCGTTGTTCCAGAAAAAGGAGAACCTCATGGGGTAAATGGAAAAGGCTTTGATACTTCCTGTTTTGAAAGTAGACAGGGGTAATTGTTATAAATGCCTAACCTTCATCAAGTTTTAAATAATCAAAGAAATGCATTCATTGCCTTAAGCTTGTACATATATTTCACTTTTTGAGGCTCAAGGCATGCCAAACACACCTTAAATCTCGCTTGAAAAGGATGGCCTTTTGTGTGTCTAGTAAGTCAGAGGGGGTCCCAGTACAGGTCTAGCATTCGTAGGAACCACTGTTTATTTAGGCAGTTTTTTATGGTTTTTACTGGCTTTGTATGTACTCGAAGGTAATTATTTTTATTTAAAAGTTTTTATTTTTTATTTATAGAAGTATTATTGTTTCAAAATTATTTTTCATTAAAAATTTCCTTTCGTGTATTTCGATTTATTGCTATAAAACCATTCATATTTTTCATCAATTTTATTTGTTTTATTTTCTATTCTGTTGTTTTATTGTAGCATTGCCTATTATTTTTTAATCATACGCTCAGAATTTTATTTTTCAGAGATTGAAGATAACAATATTCATGAAATGTGGACAGTTCAGCTACATAGTAATGTTTGTGGGCATTGAAAATGTTAAATGTAAATTGACCCAAATATCTATAGGGGAGAAAAATTTTTAATTGTTTGACATTTTAACAGATGCGAACTTGATCAGGAAAAATGTCTTCTTTGAGTTATTTAAAATTTGAGTAATAGATGTTTGAGTTACTGCAGCTTCATTGAAACTATTTAGAAGTAACAGCCTTAACTTTTCAGCTTTTGGTATGTTTTTTTTACCAAAAAGTGCATGTTATACATTTAATAATGTAGAAGGAATTTAAAAAAATAATTTGGTTAGGCATCTATAGCATGTAAACAGGGATGGAAATGCAATGAGTTGTTAAATTAATATGTCCAAGTTGAGATAAATTTTAACATTGATGGCAATATATAGCTTTTTTTTACTTTTAAGTATATCAAGATTTTTTTAGTAAAAGTTTTAGCAAGTTGGGCTTCTTAATTGTTTGCAATTATTGATCAAAGAGAATAGTCTGGAATAATTAGTTCAGAGAATATCTTTAGTTTTGAAACCACATTTCCATCCTTGAATGTAATTAAAAATAATGATGTGTGGAAATATTTAAGTTTTGGAAGTATAAATTGTAATTTATATATTGCTCTAAAGATAGCCTCAGTCATGTAGAGTTTAACAATTGAGAATTATTAATTTATTTTATTTTCAAGGTGGTCTTGGTAAAGGGATGGCTAACATGTCTGCCTCCCAATCCTAAGGTCATAGGTTTGAATCCTGCTATGGGCACCTCTGTGATTGTCTTTTTTACTCTTTAAAATTCTTGGTAAAAACCATAGATATGCTATTCAAGCGCTAATGATGATGATTAAAATTAAAGAAATACTTATTATATATTAGTCAAATATTACAGGCAGTCCTCATTTAATGCTCTTAATTCATTCTGAAAAAACTGGGTGATAAGCAAATCAGCATCTACATCTACATAATACCCTGCAAATCACCAGACTGATGGGTGGCAGGGAATGCATTGCACCAAAACCTACCTAATAACGTCCCTCGTGGGAATCACTCCCCTATTATGATCCCGTATGGTCCTTGGGAAAAATGAGCCCTGATATTGCTCAGTCCTACAGTTGATCTCTCGTATTTTATCCTCGTGATCGTGCCTGCCCATGTACATAGGTGCCTCTAATATTCCTGAGACCACCTCTAAGAGAACTACCGACCTAAATTTCTCCAGAAGCCTTAATCTAGCGCTAATTCTGTGGTCCTCTAGCGACATCCAATTCAACTCCTTCAACAGTGATGTGACACTTAATTTTTCCTCATAGTTTTGCTTAAGGAATCTGGCTGCTCTGCGTTGGATTCTTTCTTTCTAAGTATCTGTCCATTTTCGTATGGATCCCAATCTTGACACCATGCTGAAAGGGTATTTAAATCTTCCTGGAGCAATTTCTGGTCATCCTGGCTCATTATCTCCATATGTGAAATGGTGTCATCTGCGAAAAGTCTTATTTTGCAGCAAACTACCCAGCAGATATCGTTTATATATATCAGGAATAGTAGTGGGTCTATGGCACTTCCCTGTGGAACACCTGATGCGACTTTTACCGGGTATGAAGATTTCCCATCAATAACTACTATCTGTTTTCTGTTGGAGAGGAAGTCTTTTACTCAACTCATGATATTTGGATTTATGCCGTACTTTCCTAGTTTTCCTATTAATTTATTATGGGGTACTTCACCAAACGCTTCTTTAAAATCAATGAAAATGGCATCAATCTGTTTTTCTCTCTGCATTGCAACAAATCGTTTACAAACAGGGCGAGCTGTGTTTCGCATGACCTACCTTTCCAAAACCCGTGTTGGTTTTTGATTAGCGAAGAACGATCGTCTAAATAACGCAGAACAGAGCTAACGATTATACATTCTAGAATCTTACACCATAATGATGTCAAGGAAATCGGTCTATAATTTTCGGGGTTCTCTTTATCACCGCCTTTGTAGATGGGCGTTACGTATGCTAGCTTCCAGTCTTTTGGAACGGTACCATGTGCAACGGATTTTTCTAATATTATTTTCAAGTAAGGTGCAATTACTGAGGCTAGCTCTTTTAACACATTTGCGGGTATTCCCTCCAGCCCGTGAGACTTATTTTGCTTAATCGACTCTAGTTGGTGCACGATACCTGTTTCAGAGAATGTCAAATCTTCTATTGAATTTCCCTCATCTTTCAACATTGGTTCCTCAAATTCGTTGCTCTCCGAAGTAAACGCTTGCTGAAAGTGTTCATTTAACAAATTTGCTTTTTCCGCGCTATCGTGTACTACATCACCTGCCTCCGTTCTCAGTGACACTATGGTGGGGCCTCTACCATGAACCTCCCTAACATACAACCAAAATGCTTTAGGATTTTCTTTCAAATTATTATGCAAAATTTTCTTTTTGTAATCATTAAATGCTTCTCGCATTGTTACTCTAGCATTAAGTAAGCTGAAATATCTCATAAGAAATAATGTAAATAGGCATTCTCTGAAAGATCGATGAAAGTTGTGAATGGCATATTGTGTTAAATGAAACAAATGAAGGAGCAATTAATAAAGGGTTAAGTTTGTAAAACATGCAAATTTATACATTGCATGTACAGGGCTGTTTAACCTCTCAAGCTGGTAATTAAATGTCCAGTAACTTCTGTAGGGCGGTATTTAAATTTCACTATTGTATTAAGTATGCATGGATATTGGAAAGTATTTTTTCTTTAACACTATTGAACAGAAAATCATAAAAATTTATTAAAAAAATACTAAACATCCTAGTGAACAATATACTGTATAGGCTGTAGTATTCTACTTGAGCATTCCATGTGACTGGTGTCTTAATTTCAACCAATAAGAAACTGTTATTCTCGGAGAGCCTGACCCACTAAGTAAAGTTTCCTATAATTCGATTGATGTCAGTTGCTAATGATACTATCGAAATTAACTATACCTAATGATCATGATCGATCTCTATGGAGGTGAAATTCAATAAAATATCGTATATGTATACCCTGTCCACCTTTTTCCCCAAAGTGTTGGTTAAAAAAGGGACTGCGAATCATACATGAAGATTTCTGACCAAGTTTTAAAAATTGTGAGTTTCGATAGTAAATTTACTGCAACACGCATCTACATTTATACTTGCAAAAGACGAAGAATTCTACAAAGTATATGCGTATCTACATGACCAAGCAAACGTTTAGAGTTTAAATGCGTCGTCTATACTGCCGTTGGTGCATCTTCAAGATTGAGATGATGTAATATTTTTATAATATTAAAGCTGTACCTTTTAATTGAGTTTTATACTCAAAAATGCAGTTCTGTCATTAAAACTTTACTCTCTGTTTCTACCTATACTTTTGCTGGAATAAGTTGGCGTCAGGTATCTGTGTTCGCAGAATTCATCGTGAGCCACCTACGGAGAATCGCCGGACTTTTTTGGTTTTTTAAAAATTTTTTGTTTCATAGACGTCAATTTATTAAAGCAAGAATTTATTTTTTTCTCTTCGAACTGGCCCAAAAATAGGGTACACGAGGATGCGGATTACGCGAGTAAATACAGTATTAAAATTAATTATTTTAAATCTTCTAAAATAAATGTCATAAAATGTAAACACTGGAACAGCTGGTTTACAATGGCGATCAACTTCACTGAAAGATCAACGGTCTTCGTAATTATCGCTGTTATTTATCTGTAATTTTAGGTTCACATTTTATATTGTTTATAAGTTTTAGGATAATTTTTTAAAGCTTCAATGGTCAACTTATATGCCGGAATATATGGTACATATCTTTATGTACAACCACTGCAGCGGTAGGCAGGGTTGAATATGTACTGGTATGTCGAACCGCCCTGAGGGGTTAAATGATACATTACAGAGATTCAAAGAGCACCCAAGTTTTGTGTGAACAGAAATTGCAATGCTCTCAGATTAATACTAACTAGCACACTTTGGTTGCACTGTGATGATATAATTCTGCCATTGGTTTCTAACCTTTTCAGTGTGGCCAGCACCAAGTTATTTTCAAGAATATCTAGTGAACATTCTATAATTTTACAAAATAACAATATTAATAAATAAAATGAGACCAATGGTTAATGCTCTTTAATATGCTTAGAAGGAAAAAACAAATTACCGTAATTTATGTTTTTATGAGTGAAATGTGAATATTGTCTTATCACCATGTATAATACGCAACTCATTTGTTGTAAAAAGATCCCTGTAATTTTTCACTTGGTTATTAGCAGTATCAAGACAGTTCTCACCTTGCCGCCAAGTGAGATATGTATGTGTGAGAGTGTTTACAAAAACTTCACGTCTATATATTTTGACCCTCACTTTTAAAGCTCGATATAATGTATAAAAACATGTCTCCATATCGCATTGTGTAATAACCTGGTCAGTTGGAATAACAGTTCTCGCCTTGCTGCCAAGCGAGATAGTTTTCTTGAATGTCACGTCTAGTTCTTACTCTGTCTTCATACAAGCCGCTCAAGGTATGTAAAATAATATTTGTTGCTAGCAACTTGCATTCTGTTATAATTAATGGTGCTGACCCTCCCTTACTGCATTGCTTTTTTCTTAAAAAGCATGGCTTTAAAAATGCCATGGATGGTTCTGAAGACATCATATGGGATGATGATTTTGCCAAATGGATAGCGAGGATGAAGATGACATTCTTGGCGATGCCATTTACGTAGACAATGAGAGAGAACACAAATCGCTGATGAACTATTTGAGGACAGTGAGGGCAGTAATAATGAATTCAAGAGGCTAAGATTTGGACAACTAAAATTAAATAAATAATTATTCTTATTTTTGTTTTGAAAAATGGCATTTAAAGGAATGTTATTGAAATGTATGATTTATTGGTAAAAATGTCCGAAAATATAAATTATTTTCTTACTGAAAAAAGTTATGCGTTTGTTACCATGTATAATACGCACCCTAACTTTTTGTCAATTTTTCGTGAAAAAATGCGTATTATAATCGGAAAATTACAGTAAATACTGATGGTGGGAAATGCAATTTTAGCATTGTAGAAGAACGGTCAGGCTGCCAAAGAGCACAAGTGGTGCTTGGAAGAACCAGGTTGGGAATCTCCCTTAAGCAAAAGTATACAATTCCGCCAAGCAAATGATTTTGTTAGTGCTGAAGCAAAGTTGGATGAGTATAAAAACAAGCAACAGTATCAATATTTAATGAGCACCAAATCAAATTAGTGTTAGGTGAAGTGCGTTAAATCAGGAACTGCCTGTATTTATAAAGATTTTATTAGAAAAATGTATCAGATATTACTTCCGTACTTCCTAAATATATGCTTTGTATAGAATAAGACAATTAATTTTATACTAACAAATGTTTTAAAGAATATATTTTCATTTCAGTACATCTCGTTGGCCTCTCGAATCTTTTCCTTTATGAATCGATACCTGCTAGGATCAGAGTTACCCTATGTGAGGCGCTATGTACGTAGAGGTTTGGCTGAGCATCATATGGTCATTCTGGCAGCAATAATACGAGACCTTGATCGGGAAATGGCAAGAACCGAAAGAGGTTAGCCAATTAGGAGAGAATTTAAGTAATCTCATTAGTTAGTCATAAAATAATTTCTATTATTTTTCCACTTTCTTTCAATTTAAAGGCACTATCTCAGTTTATTTTGGACCAGCACTTGGTGCCCTTTACACAGAGTTCTCCCAGTGTCTTTCTCGTTACACTCACAACCTTCTGTTGGCTGGAGGAAATGCAACTTCATCCTCAGGTCGTGTTAGCAGCTCAGGTTCTCTCTTACCAGAGTCTCTAAGGACTACTCTTTTGGCACACCTTGGAATTTCTCCATCACAGGAAAATGTGTCAAACTCACCTACTGGTTTGGCTCCATGGCCCTTGCAGGTCTATCCTAGGACATTGATGGTTCTTGTTCAGGTATGTTCATGATTACAAATATGACTTCCTTCCTTTGTATTCATAACTGGGTAGAAAAATTATACTAAGTTTTTAAAAACTAGAATCTGTTATTTTTGAAAACTTTATGGAATCGGTGGTTTATTATGCTATATTTTAACCTGGATCTGTTGTTATGTCTTAATTGTTAAACTTTTCAAATTTTTGAAAAAAAAATTTCAGATGCTGTTATTGAAATCTCAGCAGAACAGAGAAACAAGTTGCGTAAGTATATGGACTAGACTCTTGCATACCCTTGTTGAGAACATTTGTAACCCTGCCTCAGGTTATGATGCTGAAAATGAAGGTTAGTGCCAGACTCCTCCATGTTATTTTGAGGAAATTATCAAAAGAACCTATCTAAATGTTAAACATTTTATTGTGAATTTCCATTGAAATTCATTAAATAGCGTTAGTATGATTTCAGTAATTTTATATTTTGTTTGTGATTAAAATTTGATAGTAGTTATCATAATATCAATGACCGTAAATTATTTCATTTCAGATTTAAATGTAGAACATGGCCAGGTTCTACTGTTCTTGTACCATCAGCTTAATCTTATGCAGAAAAAGGGTGTACTTCTCCAATTGGCATTGGGTGTTATCAGAGCTGGCAGGGTGGTTGGATCCTTGGCTGGAGGAAGCAGACACACTACCACTGGAGAAGAAGATGATGAAAAGGATAAGGATGAGGAGGAAGAAGCGAGTGGGACGAGCGGAGCTGCAGCTTCTACAGAAGGAGAAGAGATTGTCGGTGCAAAAGGTGTTGCCATGAAGGAGTCTCAGCTCCTGCACCTCTCCAGGCTTCTCTTACTATTTGAATATCTAATGAGACATCTTTATGATGCTCCCGCCTCATTGTTTGAACAGGTATGGTAGTTGAGTAGTTTTATTCATGCTTTGATATAACTTTGTTTTTATTAAGATTTTTAAGTTCAGAGTAGATACACTGTGAAGGGAATAGCAAGTCATGCAGACTTCTAGCCAATGGTATAGTGTAGCGGAAGTGGTCTTAGCAGCCAGAAGTAGCAACAAAACCTTTTTTTGAGAAAACCATTACAGTAGAGCGCCGATTATCCGGGGCCCTATTATCATTACTGATAGGTGAAAAATATTTTAGTTGGATAATTTGAAGGAGATCCAGCCTACTGTTAAACAAGAGTGTCACCAATGATAGACTGTTAAAATCTGTTGCCTGTAACCCATAATTTGTTTCATATATTGCTATGAAATGAGCTATTTTTTTAATTTTACACTACCAGTGTTGTTCTAATGAGTTATGATGTACTTATAAATCAAATTCAGTTCATCGGATTTAATGTATTGACCTGGCTTTTTTCATATCTCTTACACAGGTTCAGTGGAATCTTTTTAGTGCTACTAGTTTGGTTGGAGGTGAGACAAGGCCTGTGTTTGCAGGATCTCCAGAACCAAATGATGAACCCTCTCCTGGATCCACAAAGAGTGAGGGCAAGGAGACATCAGGCACAGGTGCAGCCACTGGTCAGCATCACCACCATCACCATCATCACCACCATCATCGACCTAATCCCTCTAGGGTGTATTTCCCTTGGAAGGAGCTGGAGGATGCCCATCGCAAGTTTGGGGGTGGTGGCGTGGGTGGACACCAACACCATGATCATGAGTTTGCCATGAGGCCACGATTTTATGCTCTTGCAAATCCAGAAGGACAAGGCAGTCCTGACAGCATCAAAATTGATGGATTGGTGAGATATTTCTTTATTTTGAAATTATCTTGTTACTAATTATGTGATTCAAATGTTTTTTCTTTTTTATCTCTGTTGCATCTTAAAAGTGTAATGTTTTTAACTGCATAAATATAAATAATTATCAAGTAAATGTTTACTGTACAGCCTAGGAATCAGGTGTGAAAATTGGGTCTACAAACACAGTTTTAGGGTAAACTATATAGTCGTTGGCACCCTTAAGGGACTTTCCATCACTTTTTTCTATAAATCTCACATTTTATAACTAATTCTTTCATTGTGATAGTGAATAAAGAAGGTTAATAATTCATAGTTCATAACTTTATATGGGTTATAGTTTTATCATGATCATTCTTTTTATTAAAAATCTCTAAATCTAAAATACAAAAAAAACAGTCATTGGCACTAGATACATAGTGATTGGCATGGTTATGCATAGTCGTTAGCACTATGATTTTTATCACATTTACCACTGTATTTTTTTATTATTTCCTGCACAAAACTATTATTAAACTAATCAGTACCATCTAATAAACTGTCTGCATATTTCATGCATAGGTGACAAACATAAATATCAGTTTCGTCAGATTCTGGTTTGTGCATTGTATATTCTTTTGGATTTTGCATTTGTTATAAAACAACTTACTGCAGATTGAGCATTCCAGATCTGATGGCTTAATGGTTTTTGTACATTTGTAACAAATTTTACTTTTATCATCTTTATTTGGATTATTTTGCTCACTTTGATGGACATCAACAGAGGTGTTTGCTGTACCAGGTTGCAAAAAGCTCTCTGCTTCCAGAAATGGCTTTACCTGTTCTTTAGTTTGCTTGTGCATATCAGATGAACTCTCAAATATATCTGCTGATTGAACTTTTATCTTTTTCTTAACAGGTGCTTTTATGGCAGACTTTCTTGCCAATTTATTTATTTTCTTCTCTCTTGCATTTTCTTTCCATCTTGACATTTTCTTCTTCCCTTTTCTTAATTTCTTTCTGTTCAAACAAAACCTTCCAGGATTTGGAGGTTATCACGTATGTCATCCTGTCTGTTTCTTTTAAATTTTCGCTTTGGAATGCAAAATTTCTTGTAGTGGTGAAGTCTTGTTTCTGCTAATAGATACATCTGCTGGACGTTCACTGATGCCAACTTTTTGACTTTCACATTGTGATATCTTATTTTCTCCATTAAACTGCCTACACCCAACTTCCTCCAAATTTGGTTCATGGTGCAGTTCTGTCAGTGTTTCAGTGTTGGCCCCCATTTATGCTATTACGCCTATTGCTCTTGAGCTTCTTTCCACATATGTGTTTCTTGTTTCCTCAAAAACATCAATTAGCCATTTTAGTATTTTTTCTTCATTGTGTTTCCCTTCTCTCATCTTAAGTTCTTCTATCAGTGTTCTCCCTACAATTTCTTCAGATGCTTCATATAGCAAATATTTTCTTGATTCACTGACATTGGGACCTGGTTTTTTCCCAAGACTTTTTGAGTAATCAATGGCATCCAAGGATATAAACCACAAGCTCTGAACCCATTTTTAACCATGTGTTTGAATGGATATTTCTTCAGTGAAGCTTCAAGGACGGCAAAGAATTCTTTTGTAAGAACTTTGTCAGGATTTTCTCTGTGCCACTATAAGACTGCTGTCTTCCAACCCATCCTCAGAGGTCTAAAGGTAGCTACGTCACATGGCTGAAGAATTCTGGTCGCATTCGGATACAGGGCAATCAGAATTATCCCTACTTCAGAACATAGCTTGCTGAGTTGATAAGTTAAGTGAGTCTTTTGTCCATCAAAAATAATTACTGGGAACTTGATATGGTTTTTCACTAGATGTGGAGTGAGTTCGTTTCTCACATACTCATAGAAAACTTCTGCCGTCATCCACCCACTGGAACTGTACTCAATTCCCCAGTCATCAGGAACTCTCTTTGTGATATCTGAAGGAATCCTCTGGAATGGATAAATCACCATTGGTGGGCACATTATTCCTGATGCAGAAAATGTGAACATCGTTGTTATAGATACTTTTGCAGGGCCATGATCTACTTCATTAACATTCCTTTCTCCTTTGGATGACAGCACTTTCCCAGTCTTGGGACAAAGTTGGAAGTCGGATTCATCCCCATTGAAAATTCTGGATGAATCATTTAAAATTTCAATTGCATTTTCCTCTTTTAGCACATCTTCCACTTGTTGGAACCTAGATGGAAAAGAAATATATTTGACAACCTGCATTTTTTTAAACAACTGCTCAACTTAAAAAAAGATTTATGAAATTTAGTTATTAGTTGCTTAGCAAGTATTCCACAGTCCTTAACATTTCCTAATATTTTCCTCACAGCGGCACTGGCTGATGTCACACTTTTGCTGGTGTGCACGGACAGTCCTGGATGTCGTATCATGAAAGCACAGAACCATCTGTCTCCTGGCATTTTGTCTTTGAAGGGCGTTTTCCTATCATTAAGAGCTATAAACTCCTTAACAGAGGGTTGTACGTCTAGCTTCCGTTGGGGAAATCCCCGTCTTGAGTAGTCTGTTATCCATTTTACTAGGAGCTGCTCTTCGTTTTCGCTGATAATTGGAGGTGGTCCCATAGTTATTTTTGTAAATTTGCTGCTTATGCGAAATTGAAAAGTTGACCTTGGAACTCCATACTTCTTCGCAGCTGCTTTTTTTGACATTTCATTGTGAATAGCTGCAAGGGCTGCCTCAATATCAGAAGGATCATAATCTCCTGTTCTCTTTTTAGGCATGTTTGGTATGGACCTGGAAGGGCAAAACCCCATACAAAATTTATATTTGCATATAGGGACCTATTTCTGGCACTGCCAATCACTGTGTATGGTAATTATTGGCACAGTGAACCATTACATGGGCACCTATGCCAATTACTGTTAAATGTTTACATAAATGTGCTGAATTAAAATTACTGATGAATTGTGAAATGACATACACAATTTGCACAAAAAAACACGAAAATAACAAACTTCAAATTTAACCAGTTATTGGCACTGGGTGCCAATCACTACAAAGTATTCACTGTGGGATAACAGTGGTTGGCACCCCCCATGCTTCTTTGCAGAAGTGAATTTTTCGAAGTTCTATTTCACTTTTGAATAGCCTTAACCATAAGGAAAACATATACATGTATTGATAAGTACTGTAATAGGTATATTTGACATACATCCAGCAGCTATCATAATTATGTATTTTCTTAAACAGTACCTTAAGATTCGGTCTTATTTCCAAGCAATAGAACAACGAACCTCTTTGGGAGCAGCCATGAACGAGAATGAAGCGCAGCGTGTGGCCTCACCATATGCCGCAACATGAACAACTTATACACATGCTATAGACTGGTGGCACTACAGCGTGAGAAATGCGTACTGTAACGAAAAATGCTTGAATGGTGCCAATAACTGTGAGAGTGTCAACGACTGTACAGTTTACCCTATTTTACATTTCTACATATACCATATTTTCCAATTTGTAGGATGCACCCCTGAAATAAGGTCATTTTCCAGTTTAACCTTTTGCCCTTGCATGTCAAGTATGACTTCACAGTAACTTACAAGTCGAGTGTAACTTGGTACGTGTCTTTGAGAGTGAGAGGGGCATTTTTTTACACCTCAGGAGTTCCCTAACTGTAAATAAGTTGACCTAGCGGTATATCCTAAAGTTAAACAGATGAGTGATATTGGAAAGGAAAAAAATGAGTGCAAAAGGTTAACATGTTTACACAAAAACAGGTTTGTTTGGAAAAGATAGAAGATTCATCAATGATTAAAAAAACATAAAGTTAAAAATAGGTTGAGAAGCATCTATTGATTTAATAATTTTGGAAATATACTGTATTTACTCGCATATAAGCTGTACTTTTTTTTCCAAATTTTTGCTTCCAAAATGAGGATGCATCTTATATGCAAGGAAAAATATCGAAAAAACTAAAGTTGTTGAGATAATTGTTAAAATTCATTAAGACATAGCTAAATGGCTTGGCGATTCAATGTGCAGCATGTTTGGATAAAAAGCTGCACATTATGAGATTTTGAAGAATATTGTATTTTTTATCCTTGGGTTTATAGCGTACAAATAATTCATCAAAATACATTATTATAAATAATAACAATAGGAATTCTACAGAATAGACACAGGTGTTTAAAGTTGTATGTAACACCTAGAAAATATCCCTCAATGCCAAAAGTGTCACAAGAATTTGAAAAGTGTGTACCTATATCTGAATTTTAAGTGAAATATCTTGTCAAAATTTAAACCTTAGTTGAATAAGATGCAGTATGATTTTGGGAAAAATTTTTCTGATCAAGAAGTGTTTTATGCACTAGAAAATTTAGTACTTAATTATTGAATATTTGACTTTGAAATTTTGTTTTTGTCGAATAAAATGTTTATTTAAAAAAAATCAAATTGTCATATTCTTGGTTATAAGAAGTTCAGAGTTAATTGAAACCCTGTCTTTCTAGGCCTGCAACTTTCTTATTGATTCACCAGATAAGATAAATTACCTGCTGCTCATTGATTCACTGCAAAGTATACTTAGTGTGACAAATTTGTGTGACCCTGCACTTAAACGCTCTGAGAGGCTCCGTTTTACTGGTCTCTGTGCAGTTCAGTATTGTTTTACAATTTGTTGGAGGTGAGTAATGATTTAGTTAATAATGTCACATATGGAATAATAATTTTTGTTTTGAAATGATTTTTATTCACAAAAATTGTAAAACATTTATTCTTGTAAAATGGCTTTACAAATAATGAAAATTTTGACCAATAAGAGTAGTGAGCTAAAATTAATTGATCCTCATGTCTGTAGTGTGTGGTCTGATGCGTAACAAGTATTGACCAGATTTTTCTATCATAGCACATTTAAATGTTTAACGTACCCTAGCATGTACATTCCCTACAGATTTCAAGGAGGAAATAAACATCTTTCCCTGCATCATGTTCTGTTATTCACTTTCAACCTGATTTATGCACACTTGTATAGTAGTAAATGATAAAGAAATGTAACAGTTTAGCTCGAGAATTAATAAAATTTTATGAAGTACAGTGTACTCTGGATTATCCAGGCTAATGATGGGGAGAAGAAGCACGAAAAATAGGAAAACACGGATAAACTAAAATTTTGCTTTATTTTTCACATTCTGTCTTATTACATGCTATTCAATCCGTTTTTGCACTTAACACAGTCTACTTTTCTTTTAGTAAATAGTCCGTAATCTTAGCTTGTTTTGTTGACGCATTAAGGTTTCTCTTCATGATCACTCGGATTTTCCCTGCAGTTATAATATCACTGTATTGATAATTCCACTGTCTCATGTAATCAGGTAAATTGTCAACGTATTGGAGTGCCAGACTGTGACTCGCTCGCACAGTGGACTGATAAACGACTACAGAGTTGAAGGGAAATTTTTGTATGCATTCAGAAAATATAATTACAACGAAACAATATGTCTCTCCGCTACACTCTATAAAAGATGTGCTGTAATATAATTGGCAGTAAAAGAGCATGATATCATTTTATGGTTGCTTTACCTTAAAAAAAAACCTTAGGTATGATCTTTTTTATGCAATATGTCTTCTTCAAATAAGTAAACGAGCAAAAAATATTACGTGACATGAATAATGCAAAGCTCAATTTTCATAAATATAAATTCATGATAAATATGGAAAAATCATTCAAAATGGATAATCTGCCGACGGATAATCGAGAGTACACTGCAATAAAATGTTTTTGTCAACAATTTCTACAAGCTGATGCACTGACATCATCCTATTCACTTTTAACTGAAAAATCATCCTCATAATTTTCCTTTCCTTGTTTAAAAATATCAGTGAAAAAGAGAGAAATTAGACAAATTAATGTGACATTAAATTTTTTAGGGGAAATAGAAAAGATGGTTTTAAACTAAATAAGCTTATTCTTGTTTTTTTAAAAGGCTTTTGATGCTTCTTCCACCTCCGGCAGCTTACTTTTACAGCCTAGCAAGCTGGAAGATCTCTTCTGATCCTGCTCTTATCCTGTACTCTCTTGTTTGGGGTCCACGCACTTGGCTTAAAGGATTTCCATACTGGATAACGGTAGGGCTTTTAGTTTACCCTTTAATATCATAATTGACATATGGCATTGCAAAAGGTAGGTTCCAATTCCATTTGCATATTCAAATCAACACTGAGATTTAGCATCTTTTCAATGCTCTTAATGCTGATTCATAGTTCTATTTGTTTTCTAATGATATTCTTGTTTGCTGTTATGTATTCCCACTATTTCATAGATATTTATGATTTTATCGATTACATTTTAATGCTACTTTATATTTTTATTTTCTTTTGGTCTTAATAAGTCTTGATTTTCTGGTTAAAAAATTTCGAAATGTTGACTTACCTATTTCATTCACATTTCAATTAAATTTTATCGGCAATAGATATTTTCTAAGTTCCTGAAATCACTATCAACTTTGATTAAAGTTTCATAGTGCAGTCATTCGTGTTATATTTAGACGAAAGTTTTAAAAAAAATGTTCAATAGATTTTTTCCTTCGTATGTCTTTGATTGAAAATTAAGTGCAAATGCTCTGAAAATCTGAGGCCAACAATGCCAGTTACCCTAGTATCTTTATTTTGAAATGTTAAAAATTTGGAGACACTTGAATATAACACACAAAATATGAAAAAAATGCAAATTAGATAACAGAACTGACAATAAGAATGTCTATCTTTTCCTTGTAAAATAATGCAAATCTCATCAAAGTCTCAAATATAAGATATTTATAAATGTTAAAAAGGATAGTTCTGCATATCGGATTCTTGCCTATTATATATTAATCAAATGGAAGAATGAAAAGTCTATGGAATCAAACTCAGGTCTTTATTTTACATGGCGAATGGTAAAAAATGTCATGTGGCGTCATTCTAATCAAAATTGAAAGAATCTTTAAAACTGATGCAGCCTTTCTCAAGTTATTCAACGTTATTTAAAATATGAATGCATGTGACATATGGGGACAGCATTCAACATAACATAATTATTAATAAGATAAATTGTAGAATATTCAGTAATAACAGTTGCCATTGTATAGCACAGTGTTTTCACAATAATATTATTTATAATAATTTTACAAGTTAATTTAGAATGGTAGTAAGCAGAAATCATTCATTTCTTTTTGTATTTCAGAATTGCCTGACCAAACAAATTTTAGTAACAGAGCATGCCGAAGATCTTGTGAAACGTGTGAATAAAACATTATCGAGCCTCAGTTATGTATCTGATGTTGTAAAGCGCTGTGTGGAACATGCATTGGAGGGATGCAAACAGCTGTTGATTGATGGAACAAACGGTGAAAAAGGCAGGAGAGTTGGAACTTTGCCTTCTTTACTACCCAAGGCTCTCCTCCCAAGTCTTTCAGAGTTAGCTCTCTTAGATGCTGTGATTGCTCGTGCCCAGAATTGCTTTACTGAAGCTGCTTCAGTAGCATCCAAAACTGGCACTAGCCCAACATCAGAAACAGCAAGGCAAGTGATTATGAATTTGTGATGAGAAATTAATGGTCACATTGTTTACCCTGAAACATACCACATAGGTTCCTCTTGAAACAGTGGTTATGCATTAACACATGACATCGATTAATTTTTGTTAAGCTTTTAACCTGTTGCTAAATATCAATGCAGTGCTTTATTTCATAAAAATTAAAAAAAGATTTATTAATCCAATTTGAAGTAAATTTCCATAAATAATATTAAAGTTAAAAATTGAAGTGTTAAAGAAAAATTATAGGTGTTAATTGGTTTAAATTTGAAATTTATTTTTTGATAGGGTTGGAAGCCAAAGTCCTGGTCAGCATCATGAAGAATTGGCCAGAGATCTCCTGCCACATGTATTAGACTTGCTGGAGTGGATTGTTGCTTGCTGCAGGTAAGTTACTTGTGTGATTTTCAAAAATTTGCAAGTCAAAATTTAATGGCTTTAATCTTTTATTTATCACTAATGAAAGATTATTGACTGTTAATAAGCCTATAATAAATGGTTATAAAGTATTATTTTTTGATACTTGAAGTCTAAAATTGTCAATGTGGCAGAAAAGAAAATCTTATTCAAAATGTGATTTTACTCTTGCATCTTAAAATTCTGCAATATTATCAAAAGGGATCTTAAAAAGAACTTTTTTATCGATTTTTTTAAAAGGTTAACATATTTGGATTAAAGTTTTGATTAATTCAATTAATCATATATTGCTAACATACAAAAGTTAATTTCTGTATGTGGCAATGAAATTAAAAAGAACACTTGCTATGCATTCTCAGATCTAGTCTCCTTCATGAAGCACTTGAGAGTGGAGAACCTCAGCTAGCAACAGATGAAGAAGGCGGTACAGCCACTCCATTGCAGCGCCAATCTAGCTGGTGGGGTGCAAATGAGGATGAAGTACAGACATATGCTACTGTCCTTTCAATTCGATCAGCTGTTGCCTCTGGCAATGGCTCATTGGCCACAGCTCTATCCCCTCTGCTACCGGCTCCTGTGCGTGATGCCCTGGAATGGTGGAATGCTGAGGTTTGTTAAATGAGTTAAGAAATTTTAATTTAGTAAGAAAATACTAATTTTTAATTTTCCCAACACTCATCTTCATATGTGTTAGCCTTCTACACTTGTATGTCGAGTGTAACTCAACATCACTGAAGCTAGCTGTGGCTCATTTTTTAAATGTGACAATGCATGTTTTCTAAAAAAAGGGAGTTAATATTTTTCTCTTGCCAGCTCATTGTTTCAGTTTTTTCTGTTTAACATTGTGCTTCGTGTATGTGATTGCATTTAAATTAATAAGAAAGATTTATTACTTCCACAAAGTAAAAAATGAAGTTAAAGATTTGAAAAAAGAAATTGGTGTTGCTTATGAGAAATTTAAAATTAGGTACACCAGCCCCTCAACATTCGCGAGGGATACGTTCCCAATAACCTCGCGAATGTTGAAATTCGGTTAAACATGGTTAAGTAAAAATCGTAGTTATTAAATTAAAAATTACAGTAATAAGTAAATCAAAGTGCAAAAGCTGATGAAAAGTATGTAAGAGCGACACAGTCTGAGCGAAATGCAGGAAAGAATGAAAATGCCCGGGAGGTGAGGAATGGTGGTGGTGTAGCGTTCGACTCCGTGATGCGGTTTTGTAACTTTGTATGTACATACATAGTGCATACTATGTAACAGAATGATTCCAATTTTCGGAATTATAGCTTATTGTAGGTAGGACGTTATGAGTTGCATTTTTGAAAGGTTAACATCTACCGTCCTCAAGTACTGTATATACCTGAATATAAGACGAGGTTTTGTTCCAGTTTTTATGACCAAAAAATCGCTAGTCGTCTTATAATCGCGCGGTGCGTAATAGTTTGACTGACAGAGGAACTGAATGCAGAGTATAATTGAAATATTCGATTCTTTAAATCAATCGAAACAATCGATTATTAAAAGTAGTACATAGTAGAAATTGAATCGATTCAAATGTATTCGAATACAAATACTCTTTTGAATTTTATCCTATACATTATGCACGTAGTGAAGCTGCGTGTGTCCGTGAGTATGAAGTCTCGCGTAATTATATCGCCGTATTTCTTGAGAACCGTTTGTCGTAAAAGATGTGCGGTAAACGGCATTTTGTTTCTACTGGCTATGAGGTCCCTGGAAAAATATTTTCGTTTGCTAAAGTGTCCCGGGTTCGAATCCAGGAGACAATTATATTTTCCCATAAGTTTACACGGGATTTTCGATTTTTCAGAGTGCAAGGTTTTTTTCCTTCATTCATTAAAATACGTAAATATGGACCGATTTTCTTCTTTTTTGCTTTATTCGACGGCTAAAGCTCTATACTATCTTATTCTTGCGATGTTTACACGTTACACGGTCAAATTTTTCAGAAATACGCATTCTTTTTCAAAATTTTGTGGATTTTTGGTACTCATTCCAGGCGTTGCCAAGGAGACTCATTGTTGCCTCCGATTCATTTAAGGCCAATTAAACCTTCCAGTAGACGAAAGAAAAGCATTATTGTTATCTTCTCTTCATTGATAATCTAAATAAACGCTTGCATTGATGTCGCCGTTATAGTAGGTCCTCTAAGAAGTTAAAATCAGTCGTTGATAGACACTTGAAGGAAAATATATGGCATGATTGAGGTCCCGTACTCTAAGAAATATTTATCATACTTATAAAGTACACGCATTTATGAAAAAATATCGATGTGTCACAGTGAGAGATGTTGCTTTAGTTATAATTTACTATTAAAAATTTTTGACGTGTAAGATGCCCCGCGTGCACACTTTGAAACGGGCCCAGTGATTTTCCTAGCCATCTCTGACGTCAGTTTTAATTCATTGTTTTATCATATCACAATGATACTGACAATTTAACACATAATAAAAATAATAAGTTGTTAAATGATAAATTTGTGACAGGCGAAAATTTTAGGAAAATGTGCGCACTATATGCGAGTATATAAAAAAATTGCAGAATACGAGGCCGAAAACCTACCTGCGCGTTATGCATGGGTGCGCATTATACACGGGTATTTACGGTATTTAGAAATGTATTTTGTGACATAATTGGTTATTTCTGTTTTAGTCAGTGTTAACAATTTGTGCATTTATCTGTTGGTTGTATTTTAAGTAAAAATATGAACTTAGATTGCATAATTTCTCAGCAATGGAAAATGAAGTAAAATGAATTTTTTTTTGTAGAAGAACATATCTGTGAATACTGAGAATGTCCCAATGGACCAACTGATTATAAACACTGTGACCACCCATGTATCGACACTCTCCTGGGATGCCAATTTCAGTATTAACCCATCCTTACGTCATCTGCTACATTCACTTGTGTCTTTCATCTCACAATTAATTGGGTAAGTAGAATGAATTAATTATTAATTATCAATATATTACAACTTGAAATATATTTTGTGGTTAGAACCATCATATTCATTCTAGTGCATCTAGGTTTTTATTAGGGATGCGAAAATTCAAAATTTTGGGTAGAGTCGAGTTTCACTTTAGAAATTGCCATGCATAGATCTGAAATAAATGTTAAAATAATTTTGAACTTTCAAAAATTGATTGAATTTCAAATGAATTTTGCCAAGATGACAGCTGGAAAAAATAATTGTTCTTATCTACCCCCTAAAGAAAGAGAAAAATATTTAAATTTCTATATCTTGTAATAGAAATGTACCTAATTTATGCTGTTTCTAATGCACGTTATTTCTGCTTATTTTTCTGTGTTGTATTACTATGGCAGACGAGGGAAAGAGTCTGCTGGAACAGCATGGCCACTGACACCTAAGTTGCAGGAGAGGGCTCTTCAGGTCCTGTTGCCCATCACTCTTGATGCCTGTACCGTCTCGGAAGGAGATGCAGCTTCAAACTGTATACGGGTGCTTTTGGGAGAGGTAGCCTCTTCACCAGCCAGTTCCTCAACCAATGCCAATGGTACAGTGACACCTACCACAACTACCAAGAATGGTGAAACAAATTCAGAGACAGCCAATCAATCTGAGATGCCTGGTATGTTTCTCAGCTTGCTTTTCTGTCCTAATTTGGATTATAGAATTTATTTAACATGAATATCTGTTGAAAGTGCTAAAATATATAATCATATGTTGCAAGAAAAGTGAGATGCTTTAAAAATTATCAGATACATTAAGAAATTGTTCACACATTAAACAAAATTTTAAATCTCTTATCCTTTAAAGATAGCTTTTTTCTTTTGGAATTAATGCAAACTGAGTACACATCTATTGTTTAGGACTTATTGGGATTATCTCAGCTAGTGCTAATATGATTTTAAAAGGGAAAAAGACTGCTGGCAGAATTTAGTCTTTCTGGATCAATTAAGTTCTATTAGTCAGGTGCAGCAATACATGTAAAGTCAGACCCCAATTTACCAATCCCTCTATATAGTGCCATCCCTGCATACCACCCATGAATCATTGTGAAAAGAACTTCCATTGTATGATTGCAAAGAGCAAGCATATAGCTCGATTTACTGTTACCCTTGCTTTAGTGCTAATGTCAATGATAAACAAACTGTGACATTAAATCAGAGTCTGACTGTATACACTAGTAATATTGAAAGGGTTAATTTGTGGAGTAATTATCTGTTAAACAAAATTGAAGCAAATGTAATTGACATTTTAAAATGTATTTAAATAGAAGTGCATTTAAAAAATTTTTTTAAATGGTTAAGTTGCTTGCATATTTGTTTAACCCTCAAGCCTGAAGGAGATTTAATAAATCTCACCTCTACGGCCCAAGAAGTTTTTTAAATATACAGGTAAAGGTGCGAAAATTTGGAGAAATTTGGGAAAATTTTTAAAAATTCATATCTTTTGATGTTTTCTTTTTATTTTGATGAAAATTTTTGTGGATTTACAAAAAAAATGAAATTTTTAAACCGTATCATTTAAAATATCATACATCATGCCAAACATTGCTGCAGTAGAAGCGAATGAACACTAATCGCTTAATTTTCCGGTGCGCGTTTGCGGTTTATATATAACTTTCAGCATAGCGAGAACTATAAAATGTATAGATATGAAATCTTATTCAACAAAACATTTAAACATTTCATTCGCTGAATGTACCCCTCTAAACCAATTAGGTGAAAAGTTTGTCACATCAACTTTTTCATGTCTTGACTGGAAATTTTTAACTAAATGTTGTATTTATGATTTTTATAAGATGTTTCATTAATAATATAAATGTTTTAGTTATGCAGTCATCATTCTTAATCATTACAGAAGTCACATAGAAAAAATGTTTACATTTAGTTCATTAGAAGTGGAGATATGATGTTGTATATATCATAAATGATTTTAGACACAGAATACGGAAAACTTTTAAAAGTTACATATTAGCTCAAAGTCCTATCCCAATTTCTTTAGAAAATTTACATATGTGTAATTGGATTCAGCATGAAATTTACCTTATAGCATTGTAAACATATCTAGTAAGATGCTGTGTAAAAAGATATCAGATGCTTTCTTTTCATGAATTATGAGGACATGACCTTTTCTCTTCCACTCGCACCCAAGTGCTGACACCACACATGGCCTCGCAATATAGCACAACAAAGGAAGCCCTTCTTTGAGGAGGTAAACATACCCTATATCTTCTTTCGAATGCCCAAAGGGAGCCCATTCTTTGTAGGTTATTTGCTCTTTATGGGTCAGCTTGAGAAACTGAAAGTGCGTAGGTCTGTGGCAAAAATTAAAATTCGATCACAAAACTAAATGTATATTATAAGTAAAAATTGGAGTGTATCTAAGAATTTGCCTCCGTGAAGACCATAGGCTCCTTCTCAACTAAAATGCTTTGAATAAGCAAGAAAATTTGGTAAACCCACCCACTGCGATAAAGGGAAAGGAAAGAGGTTAGGTAGACGCTTGCCTTGGCGGTGAGGTACAAAGGGTAAGAACGGTTGTGGGTCACGTGGTCATGGAAGCGAATGTGTCCCAACATTCTTTTACTCAACTTAGTTCCATATGTCATGAATTGCATTGGAAATATCTCTAGTAGGCTGTGTGTAAACAGATACGAGACCTTTTCTTTTCATGACTCATGCAGATGACCATTCTTGCAAGACTCCACAAGGAAAAACAGACGAGGCAAGAAGAAGAAGATTCTTCTTCTTTTTTGAGAAGATAAACAGACCCTTTACCTCACTTCAAACAAAAAGGAAAGCATTCTTAGTGCATTGAAAAGCGATTTTTAGAAGCAGAAATACCATAATTTTGTGGCAAAAATCAAAAATCCACAGCAAAATTTAACAAATTATAAAATATAAAAAAAACTATAAAAATTACAGAACATGCATTACTAGGAAGGCCAAAGCTTTCCCTTTCAAAATATATAAAGGTTATTTAGATTTCGGAAAGTCCCTTGCGTCAAAAGACGATGAAAACTAGTGCTGACACATAATTTCGTGGCAAAAATGAAAATTTCATTGAAAAATTATATGTAGATTATAGGTTACAAAAGCACTACAAAACTTACAGAACATACACAACTAGGAAGGCCAGGGCTTCCTCTTTCAAAATATAGAAAGGTTATATATATGTAAGAAATATTAGAGGGGAAAAATATAAGTAAGGCAAGTGCTTTCTCGGTCGTACATTGTATGTTGGACGGTGACATACAGAGTTTTGGCCAGTCGTACATAGCATGTCGCTCAGCGTCAAGAGGTTAAATTTCCTCTGCTTTTCTTAGTATTATTCTCTGATTTAAAAAAATTTATATTGCTACTTCTCCATAATGATTTTATGGCAGTGGTATTTTCTGAAACATTTTTAAAGATCACCCATCTTTTCTTTATTGATAGATGATTCTAATTACAGTAGATACAGTTGATTTAATTTTTAGTAATTGTAATGAGAATCCCTCAATAAGTGACAAAAAATTCCTTCATTTACAGTAAATAATAGCCACTAATTTTATGTATTTTTTAAAACTTGGGTTCCATAGCAGCGACTGAATCTGAAACATCTGGTGCTACAAAAGGCGGTGCTGGTGCAAGCTCTCCAAGTGAGGAGCAGCAGTTGCGGTACTTGCGGTATTACTTGCTGGTAATGGACCGCATATATGAAATTTTTGAAAAATGGAATTCTTCTCCACCAAGAGACAGGTAAATTTTATTCTAAGATTATTGACCTGTGTTTTTTTTTACCTATTTCTCAATTGATGTAAGTGAAGAACAAATACTGATTCTAGATACACCACTCCCCAGTTATAACGCAGGTTTTCTGGGAGGGGCTCTGACCGACGTTATAAGACAACCGTGCTATAACCGATGGCCAACATTCCCTCTAATTTTTTTGTCATCGAGCAGAATACACTTTGCTTTGCAAACCTAACCTTAACTGCGTTTTTGAACATTTATCCACTGTCTCGTTCTTGCAGTCTTGATTTCTTCCTTTCCAGTCCTGGAGTACTGTCCAACTTATCCAAGAATAAACATAACCTTCCTTCTTCTTGTATCGTACCCTCCGGGATACCCAACTCCCTTTTTATTTGAGATTTTGAAACACCACTTTTAACTCTTTCAATGATTGTTAGCTTTTCCTTAATGGTATATGACTTTCTTTTATTAATGTTTGCCATTACCCATAAAATAAATTATTTATAGAGTATAGTCCTGTCTGTAAAACTCACTCTAATATACCGGGTGTATCAGAATACCCTGAAATATTTTGTAGAGTTATAGAGGAGACCTAAAAAACCATTTTGAGATAGGGAATGAGTGGTCGGAGAAGCCTCTGTTATGCGCCAGAGAGCATTGAAGTCAACGCGTTGAGGTAGTGCCCAGAAGAGAAATGGTTGAAATGTAAAAACAAAAAATATCTTTTGAAAAGAAATGTTTACTTTTTAGAAGCACTTGTAGCATGCGTTTACATGTTCCAGTGATAAAAATGATGTCAGCAAGTTCCGCAGTTGTGTACTGAGCCATGCTAACCACTTCAGTTGTAAACGTCAAATGTCGAGTAAGCAGCATCAGCTGACTCGGACAACGTCATAATAGCTACGAGGCCTGAAAGGGGAAGAGGGGTGGAATTTTTGAGAGTTTGTTTGCCTCCAGGTAATGGTTTGTCTATCTTCCAAGCGCAACCTCGACGTTTGATGTTCTGTTATGCATAACGGAGGCATTGCCGACCTCTCATTTCCTATCTCAAAATGTTTTTTTAAGTCTCTTCTATAACCCTACAAAATATTTCGGGGTATTCTGATACATCCTGTATAATGATTCTCAATACAGAAAAAGTCACCGAAAAAGACAACCTTACACTAACATTCAATGCTCGATACTAAATGGAGTTCTTTCTGTAAAATTCACTCAAAAATCTAATGATTCACCACTGCACTTCTCCCATCTGTTTTCTGTTTGGGAAAACCTTTATGGGCTTGGAGGTGATATGCAAACCCTGCCACACAAAGAAAGTGTAGTGGTTGATCTTATCGTGTTAAAATGACTCGAGACATGCAGGTACAAGCATATTGTTGTGCCCAATACTCACCCATTTTACTCCCTACTGCGGCGAAGCATAGGTCCCTGGGATTTCCGAGAAACCTTGCTTTCTCTTTTATTCAACAAGACTGTAGCGTGAGGTCTGGAGCAAAGACATGCATGTTTTCCACAGCCTTCCTTTCCATGAAACGGGGAGGAAGAAAGACCCGCATTATATCAGAATCTGTGCTATAACTGATGGTGTTATAACCAGGGAGCGGTGTATTTGACTTTAGAAGGTACTTTAATTGTAAGTCCTCTGTATTGTTTAAAATCTGAGATATACACTTGTATATCTTCTTAAGAACATTTACCATTAATTTTATTGTTATAATTGTATCAATACTTATAAAGTAGACAACAATCTCAATCATTGTTCTGACCCTGTGTCATCCATAACAGTGAATGAATTTTCAACCCATGGGATAATAACCAAATATTTGAAAAAATTATTTTGATTCAATAGTACTTTTAACTTTTACAGAATTTAATACAGGTGACTCCTGAGATTCGACGAATCTCGAATTGTCGAATGTCGAACGCCGTTTTTCTATATACTTGCATGCTATAATCGGGGGATACGTTCCCATATCTCGGGAAAAAGTCTCCCCTCACGTTATATACAGATAAAATAACATTACTAATATGTTAATACAACAATATTAAATTATGAATAAGTTAAATAAAAAATATTTTAAATGTCTTATTTTTTTCACTAAAAAGGAAAAAATAAATTTTTGTTTGTATGATTATTTTACGTAATTTTAAAATCTAAATTAAATCAAATCTGCCTCATCCATTCGCATGTTATTTAAATGGAGGAATGAGTAGTATTAGAATTTTAAAGCGTGTTGAAAAAGGTAAAAGCTGATCAGTGTCAGAAACACATACCTATTAGTGAGACCATGATTAGAGCAAATGCTAAGGATCTCTATGATGATTTGAAGGAAAGGATGGATGAAATTTCTGTTGATGAGCCTCCATTTAGTGCAAGTCATAGCTGGTTTGACAGATTTAAGAGAAGGGCAGGTTTGCATAACCTTAAATTAACTGTCGAGGCTGCAAGTTATTTTGTGCTTTTTTATAACTTTTATATTAATTTCGATGCGATATATAGTTGTATGTATAGATAGATATATGCAGGGTTGTGCTGCAGACAGCCTGGTCCGGCTTGCGTGAGTCGTTTGTTACAAACGACTTGCGCGAGCCAGACCGGGCCGTCTGCAGCCTTTGCTCTAATCATGGGGTCACTGATAGGAATGTGTTTCTGACACTTTCATCTACCCAAAGTTTTAAAAGTTTTTCCATTTTAGGAATCACAACACCGCACCTAGGACTGTTTATTGTTGTTATCAAATTACGTGAATTTATCACGTTCTAAAATTTTCTCCTTCTGTTTCACGTAAGTGCTAATAGCTGAATGACACATTCCCAACGATCATACGATTTCAGTATGGCTTTCACCTTTCTCAACACTCTTTAAAATTTCTAATTTCAATTCATAACTATGAGTCTTATGCACTCTTTTATTTGATTCACTTACATTATCATTATTACATTTCCTTTTAGATGCCATGTAAAGTGATAAATTTATAAATAAATGAATAAAATAAATAAATTTAAATAAAAGAAAAAAAGATTGAAATCAGCACAAATTCAAACAATTATAGCAGATATAACTATGTCTACAGTGAAACTAATCCTTGCATGGTTGATCGGGACGAAAATTAGTTCCCAATTCGATTAGCTGTGTTGAAATCTCAAATTTGTCGAATCTCGAATGGTTGAATCTCAGGAGTCGCCTGTATATGTTTTTAATGATGATAAATCCATTGTGCTCTCCAGTCAGTTAAGTGAACGCATCCTGCAGGAGTGCTTTAGATTCCTGGAAACACTTTTAGAAAAGGCACCTGGTCGCCAAGCTATGGATCTATTTTTCTTCCCAACAAAGACAGACGATGGTGATGATTTACTTGAGTTGGTTGGAGTTGACCCAAAAGACAGGAGTCTTGTTAAGATCTTACTGTCAGTCACCAATCAAGGTGTGTCAAGAGCTTACTGTGCAAGGGTGATCAAGTTCTTTAACAAACTCTTCCAGCAATGTGAGTAATTAATTAATTCTATTTACAATTATTTTTATTAATTAAAAATCATGTTGGTTTACGAAAAAATATACCTATACAGTAAAACCTTGTTATTTCCAAGTTCAAGGGACAAAAAAAGTTATGACTTCAAAGTATCTGGGTTCAAAATAAACGAGCCTTCATAAAAAATGAACTTTTTTACGATCAGTTACTTGGACATCAGAACTGCAATACAGAATGTTACCTATCCGTTCTACAAATGAATTGGCCTTAGAAGTTAGTATACATGGCGAATTCGAGCAGAGCTGAAGTGAACAATTAGTTTGCAATTCACAAAAACCACTACGTGTGAAAAAAGGCTCCAGTGAATATTCCGAATTTCTCAGTACATTTCTTGCACGAGCCGGTTGTTAAATTTTTAGAAAATATGAAAATTTATTAATTTTGTCCTTTCAAATACATTTTGCCCTATCTGATAGTCAATTACCGACAGTGCATGAAATGGAATACGTGAACTAGAGCGATCTGGTGCCCCTGGCATGTAGGCATCCTGCCACCCTTATCCAAATTTCTTTACTACAGTGTACTCTCGATTATCCGGGCTGATGGGAAGAAGTTAACATGGATAATCCAAAATTTTGCTTTATTTTTCACATTCTGCCATATTACATACTATTCAACACGTTTTCACACTTAACACAGTTTTCTTTTAGTAAATACAGCTTTGGTATCACTTATCCGAAATCGGAAATGCTCTGAAATCCGAAAGTTTTTTTTTTGAGCGCCAAGACGTGATGAGTGGAAGGCTCTGAGAAGGTTCCTCGACGGTGCGCAGGTCCCACTGCGCAGCAGATGCTTACACTTATGGGTTTGTTGCAGTTGAAAATCATTCTGCAGAAGGACTGATGAACATAATTGTTTCAAAATTATAGGAGATTTTACAATTAGGTTGATTGGAGAAGCTTCATTGGCAATCCGATGATGGAACATCTGTAATGAGTGGTATTTACAATGGAGTACAAAAAAGAATACAGGATATTCAGCCAAATGCACCATACATACATTGCGCAAATCATGATTTAAATCTGGTTTTAAAACATGCTACATCAGATATTGAAGAAGTAAATGACTTTTTTGATGTAGTTGATTCAGTTTATGTATTTTTAGTGACAGTGTGATAAGGTGGAATTTAATTAACAAAACAAATTCTGAGGAACCTCTAAAATCACTTAAACGTGTATGTGATACACGTTTTTCTTCTAAAGACAGCTTGGAGGGTTTATGATACAGATTTGTTGATGTAATGAAATCCTTAAATATGTTTAAAATATTACAAGTATTAAAGAAATGGCAGACATTCTTCTGATTGATAAGTGAACTAGCTCCTAGTTTTCCAGCTGTATGCACCATATTCATGCTTTTCCTAACATTGCCAGTAACGAAACTGAAAATAATAAAAAGTTATTTACGAAGTACCATATCCGAAGAATGACTAAATGGCTTAGCAATTCTTTCAATCGAGAAAGAAACAGCAAGAAAATTGGATACTTCCAAAATTATGAGAGGTTTATGCTAAGGAAAAGGTCAGGAGAAAAAATATTTAAAGGATTTAAGTAAAACATTTTAATGTAACGCTGTATTTCTAAAAATCATACAATATTTATGTTAAGCAAAATTTTTCATCTTCATGAACAGGTTTTGTTTTAAAATTTTTAATAAAGAGATTTTTGATAATAAATATTAGAAATTTTGTTAAATTTCATAATTACAAAAACTTGTATATTTTGATGGAATTTTGTATTTATGTAATGTTATAAAACATTTATAAAGGCATATGTGTTCATTTTTATAAAATTGTTTTGTTTTTAAATTCAGTTAGAAACTAATGAGCTAGGGGCCCACTTTCTCAATTTTGCACCCGGGCCCATGAAAGGATAGTTAGGCCGCTGATGCACACGTAAGGAAATTAAACGTTTGTGAGATTGTTTATGTTAGCAACAGTGAAGGGTAACCATGCAAGAAATTTTCTAAGTTCAACTCGATTTAAGACTTTCTTGTTTGATTTTCTTGATAACGGCTACCGACGATAATAGGCGCTCATGCTGGAAGTGAAACGCGCCTAAAAATAGGTGGCTGCTTAGATTCAGAGGGAGAGGTCTGTTATAGCTGGCCATAACATTCATTATTGCTGCTGTACACTATATAGCTATTTAAAAAACTGTATTATTTATGTCACATTGTTCATCATATCAAGATGTACATAGAGATAGATTTGAATTGAAATTGCTCAGCCGTTTCTGAGAAAAATCGACAAGAATAAATTACCCTCAATTCTTGCTGTATATGTTACATAACAACATTATATACATCTCAGATGATATTATACAAAAATACGAGATTTTATTATATTGTGTGCAACCATTCAGGCCCCAGAGCAAGAAAAAGGCGACTGACAGATGACGTTGCAAAAGCAACTTTTTTGGACTCAGGGGTACCTAAAAAGTGGGTTTCCATCGAAATTGCAAATTAAAATTCTTTTATTATCTCATATTTATTGTATGTTGTGTATGAAAAATTGAAAATATCATAATCAACAAATCTCAAAATAACAAAAACATTAAAACACCGTGAAGAAGGTTAATGGCAAAGGTATTGCAAGTTTGGTCTAGATAAGCAATAAATTTTTTTGATATTGATGAAAACACATTGCTTGGGGTCATATTGACCCCACGTGAGTAACTAAGGGTTAAATGCCAGATTTATTTTGGGAGTTTAAGTTATTTTTGTCTGTTTTATGGAAAAATTGGATATCTCATGAACTTTTGGTGGTAAAATATTGAAATAAAAAGCATTTTATAACAAAAATAATGAAGAATTGCATGCTTCTCTGTTTTAGAGGAAAGAAACACACTGAAAAGTATTTATTTAAATATCACTATTATGAAAATTTTACTTGCCTTAGCCTACTACCGCTCGGAAGACTGTATAAGATGGCTAATAATGGCCAAATGGAAGAAGAAAGTAACAGGAGAACATAACATGCTTTGAGCTCCCTCTCTAGGCTATGTTTACTGCTTTTAGAATGTGAAAATGAGTAGGAGTGCTTAATTTTCTGAATACTGATTAAATGTTGTTTTTTTTTTTACTTTTTAAACAGTGGAGAAGAAGCCTGGGGATGCTAGCCTAAAAGGATTATGTCATTATTTATCAGAAATTTCAAATGCAGAACCCCAAAAGCTACAAGATTGGCTTTGGTTCATGCTTCTGGGCACAGCAGGTCCTTCAGCAGACAGGCCTGCCCAAGATATTATGTTTCCTGATGCATCCTCGCAAACTCCTGCCTCTGGAACAGCAACAGTTGCTCCTATGGAATCGGTTGATGTGGCAACTGATGATGATCCTACTACCACTGAAATGGTAACCGAGTGTCATCAGTTACTGCAGGGGCTTGTCTCCTACTTCGTGAAGGACAGTAGGTTAGTAAATATTTGACTGTTTTGTTTTCTCATAATAAATTGATAAATTATAGCAGAAACACTGACAAGGGGAAGGCACTACTGACCCCCGATCGATTTGGCTGAAACTTCGTAGAGATAATGTTCATGACATCCGATTAAAGAATATACCATATATAACTGAATATAAGACGAGGTTTTGTTCCAATTTTTATGACTGAAAAATCGCTAGTCGTCTTATAATCGCACGGTGCATAATAGTTTGACTGACAGAGGAACCGAATCTAGAGATAGCTGGAGATGGGAAGAATCGAATAGCTAAAATCGAAATATTCAATTCTTAACCCTTCGGCACACGCAATGGTTCTGAGAGATACATGACTCATATTTTTGTTTACTACTCGTGACTCACTACCTTGTGGACGCTGTGAGTCATAGTACCTTTTACCTACTTCTCTATGCATCTCTTGTCAACGTTTGGTCAGTTTAACTCAATTCGTGTTACTGTTAGTGTTGGTTTTCCACTGCAGCGTCTCGGATCGTATCTCTCAGATACGTTGCGTGCTCTTACGTTAGTGTTGAAGTAGAGTGAAATTTTTCGGAATGTCTTCGGATAAACGTGTTTTCAACCTTGAAAATGAACAAGATATTGAGTTGATTAGAGAAATTTGTTTTTCAAATGATAATGATGGGCAAGCTGAAGATTATTTTGTTCCCCATCCCACCCTGCTTTATTTCATCCAAAAATTGGAATGAAAGAAGTAGTTTATTTGGGTTCAACAATGATACTACTCTTGTTTCATACGTTCCTAAAAAAGGGAAAACAGTAGTATTGATTTCAAGCATGCATTTGGATAACACTATTGACAAAAACACAGGAAATTTGGAGAAACCAGAAATAATAACTTATTATAACAATACAAAATCCGGAGTTGATGTTCTAGATGAAATGACTGAGACATAATATTGCACGAAATAGCAGAAGATGGCCAATGGTCATATTCTAATCTATTCTGAATATTAGTGCCGTAAATGCTCAGGTGATTTATCTTGGAAATAAAAACGAAATAAAAAACAGACTCAGCTGCAAAGATTTCAGCCTACAAGACAGAGACAAGTTGAAGAAGTTCCACAACAAAGTAAAATAAGAAAGCGCTGCATCCGCTGCAACATTACGAAAAGAACTAGGTTGACGAAATATTGTTGTAAATTTTGTGATTCATATATTTGTTTAGAACATACCAATATGATTTGCTGAAGTTGCTGTGAAAATTGAACATGTGGTTCAGGCTCTGATTCTGACATAAATTTTATATCACTAAACAATTAAACAATTTTTCAAAATTAAACAAAGTACATTTAGTAATGATATTTCTTTAGTTCTTACATTGATTAATTTTTGTCTTAATAAAAAATAATTAAATATACCATCACTCAAAATGCAATAATTAATTAATACTTGGAAACATTTTCTATATAACTGCAATTAATCAAAAATAAGCAAAAACTGGAGATTTAATATTTTATTATTTCCAACGGATATCTGAGAGGATAAAAAAATAAAATCAGGAACTTTGACAAGTGTAAAAACATTATAATTTGCATTAGAAACATAATGTATCTCACAGATAGATGTGTGTGCTAATGTCTCTGAGACATTGCGTGTGCCGAAGGGTTAAAATCATTTGAAACAATCGATTATTAAAAGTAATAGTAGAAAATGAATCCATTCAAATATATTCGAATACAAATACTCTTTTGAATTTTATGCTGTATATTATGCATATAGTGAAGCTGCGTGCGTCCGTGCGTATGAAGCCTCGCGTAATTATATTGGAATATTTCTCGAGAACCGTTCGTCGTAAAGATATGCGGTAAACGGCGTTTTGTTTCTGCTGGCTATGAGGTCCCTGGAGGAATATTTTCATTTGCTAAAGTGTCCCGGGTCCGAATCCAGGAGACAATTAATTATATTTTCCCATAAGTTTACACGGGATTTTTGATTTTTCAGAGTGCAAGGTTTTTTTCCTTCATTCATTAAAATACGTAATACGGACCGATTTTCTTCTTTTTTACTTTATTCAACGGCTAAAGCTCTATACTATCTTATTTTTGCGATGTTTACACGTTACATGGTCGATTTTTTCAGAAATACTCATTCTTTTTCGAAATTTTGTGGATTTTTGGTACTCATTCCGGGCGTTGCAAAGGAGACATTCATTGTTGCCTCTGATTCATTTAAGGCCAATTAAACCTTCAAATAGACGAAAGAAAAGCATTACTGTTATCTTCTCTTCATTGATAAAAAGAAACTTATTGTCTTGCATGTATAGTTTCAGGATGTTCTCGAGAAATTATTCACAAGTCCCCGACTGCAGTTTACAGGATTTTGTTGATGTAACAAATACATTTTTGAATTCGTCCATCAACTCTTTAACTTGATTTGCAACTTTAGGACCAAACTGCCCATGAGTCTCTTGTAAACAAATAAAAACTCTTAGACGAAGTTTTCCTGATATTGTCATTACATACTGCGCCGTGTGCGAATGAATAGTCTTTGCTATGCTGCCCACATTCAACTGTACGCGTTTATCTCCTTTATGGGTCAGAGTCTGTTTAATTTGCACTCTGTATTCGCACCAAGTCTGGTCCATGTTTATTACAAAATCCGGATCGAAATTACTGATTAAAAAATTGGAACGGTGTTGCCATTCCCCACTGCTGCAGCGTTTGTGTGTCTACATGCTGCTGATTATTCCGAGCTTCCACAAAACGATCGTACACCCACTCATTGATGAAGTCTTGTTTATTTTTGCATGAGCCTCCTTTCTCAACATCTTCTCGCCATTTCTTTAACTGCTTCATATCCCTTAAATACCTTGTTCCCTGTTTCTGTAGGGATGACATTTCCATGATGGGTGCATATCTTCAAGACCGACCACTCTCACTTTAATTTTATATGGAACCAAATTTATTGATTTGTATTTTTTTGGTGTTGGTTCATACTCGCTTTCCAAACTTTCCCTAGCTAACCCGATTTCCTCATGTCCGTGCATTTCATCTACTTCATCGGGCCCCACCAGATTGTAATCTTCATGGAAGTTCATCTCGCCCAGCATATCCACAACACGAGTATAAATTTCTTGGGCCATTACAACACTACGGTCACATTCACTTTCGGGAACTTCTTTATCCGACATCAATCTATTTTTTCGGAGGAGCAGTAATGCATGGCGGTGTTTAACATGTCTTTCGCTGTTTCGTCCTCCAAAGGAGGATACGTAAATGATGTAACATTTTTGCTGGTTACAGGATTCCCCAATGCAGATGTTGAAGCAGTATATTCCATTTTTGAAACAGCAAAAACTGCAGTATGTTAAAAATACACTTAGAAACACAATAGTTAAAATGCTCACATTGCTCTGATGAAAGAAGCAATACTGATCTTGAAGCACTTGAAATCGCCCCTCCTGGTACATACCCTTACTGAGCACCCTTCCCCAACTCCTCTCCGATCCTTTTCCTAGTGACTTACAAAGTATTTTTCGACAATGCCATGATTGTGAAACCATAAGTGTAAAACAGTTTCTTTTCATTGCAGATTCATGGAAGGGCAAACTAATAAATCATTTCACAAAAAGAAATTCTTGACAAGGAAAACCAACCGCTATGTACGCTACAAATAATTCCTCAAAACTGCACATCAATATGCCAATCCTGCGATGTATATTTTTACCGGCAAGTCAATAATTTCATATCGCGGTTGCAAAATGCAACTTACCTACTGCAAAATTAACGCGAGATCACCAGTGGGAAGAGGACAGCAGAAAAATAAAATTATATTTATTGTGTGTAGTAAATATTTAATGTTATCGTAAAGTGGATGTTTATTTTACATTACCCGTATATTAAAAATATTAAATTAAAAAATATATATTTAGCGTTATTAGGAAATAAACAATTAAATTGAGGAAAGTGAACATGTGGGAAAAATGAAAAAAAATTTGGTTGAATGCGAATTTGAACACCGTATCTTGACAGTAACTGCTGAGCGCACTACCCACTACACCAGCGCCAGTTGTTATTAGTTTGGTTACTGTGTATGGTACTCAAGCAGTGCCTCGGGAAATATTAACTTATTTTTATTAATAAAATAAAAATGGCTGGGTATTGGCCCTGATATGTATATATATTCGTTAATCGGACGTCATGAACGTTATCTCTACGAAGTTTCAGCCAAATCGGTTGGGGGTCAGTAGTGCCTTCCCCTTGTGACGATAATATAGGCTGATTTTTTTGAGAAAGATTTGTTATGAAATTTATAAGTACCGTATTCGCCAGACCATAAGACGCAATTTTTTTCCTGGAAAATACAGTATAGGTTTCCCCTGCATCTTATGGTCCGAAGGTGTGTCAAGTATTTACCGGACCATAAGACCCACTTTTTTTCCTGGAAAATACAGTATAGGTTTCCCCTGCATCTTATGGTCCGAAGGTGCGTCAAGTGTTTACCGGACCATAAGACGCACTTTTTTTCCTGGAAAATACAGTATAGGTTTCCCCTGCATCTTATGGTCCGAAGGTGTGTCAAGTATTTACCGGACCATAAGACCCACTTTTTTTCCTGGAAAATACAGTATAGGTTTCCCCTGCATCTTATGGTCCGAAGGTGCGTCAAGTGTTTACCGGACCATAAGACGCACTTTTTTTCCTGGAAAATACAGTACAGGTTTCCCCTGCATCTTATGGTCCGAAGGTGCATCAAGTATTTGCCGGACCATAAGACGCACTTTTTTCCTGTAAAATACAGTACTATCGGCTTAGATTTGATATACAAGGGCCAAGCATATATAGCCATGTAGGAAGGTTATCCTTGCATCCATGGAGGTATGAAGGTAGTGTACCTTCATACCTCCATTATCTCGATAACAAAAACAATTGAAGTGCGAAACTACCTGATTGTTCTGTTGGGGCAGCAGAAAGACATTTTGGTGACATTTAGTTGAGTATCTTATAACTTTGTCCTTCAAAAGTGAATAAAATATTTTTTCCTTAAATTTTTACTTTAAAATGTCAGTGCGTCTTATGATCCGGCAAATACAGTAATAGTAAGAAATAGAATATTCATATCTGAAGTAGATAGAATAGTCTGCATTGGCAGTTCAGTGGTAGAATGTCCACCTGGCAAGAGTAGGACCTGGGTTCGTTTCCTAGTCAACACAATTTTTCTCCTGCTTTTTCAGAATATCTTGGCCCAGCATATGCGTCTATATAGAATTTATATAATTTTTATATCTAATACTTCATATGTTGAATACTTGAACATTGTTAGTAATAGTGAATAATTTTTTTTATCTACCCATTGAATTTATGCAGCAAAGTGAGTGAGAATGTTACTGAGAATCTACTCGTCACAATGATTCCACTGGGTGCACGGATGCTTTCTCCTCCATTGGAAGGTGTAGGCTTCACCCAACTAATGAGTGCCATGATAACTCTAGCTGGTCATAGTTCTGGTCTTGGCCATCTAAAACTCTTTAAGGCATCAACAGAATGGCTCAATCAATGGTATGTAATGGTTACTTATTCACATTTGCAATGGTATGATCCATGGTTGGGTTCATAAATGCTATGATCTACAGAAATAGCGTGAAAAATGCATTATTATGTATGAACTAGCGAAGTTGCCCATCAAATATGATGGGTTTGAGTGAATTAAGTATTAAGTTAAAATAAAATAAAAATGAATACCACCAATTTTTAACCCTCGAGTACTTACACCTGGGTTAAATCATCCCAGATCAACTTTAAACATCCATATCTTTTTATTTTAAAATGGAAATAACTTCATTCACCTAGTAGCTGAGTTTTACAATGTTTTAAACATGTCACATGTTTCCATATGTGGCAATGAAAATTTAATGATGAATAAGAGCAACTAACTGATAGCACTAGAAACTCGCACGTAAAATGTTGCGCCCTTGATTTATTTTGCACTTTACTTGATAGGAAAATTTAACAAAATGTTTTCATGCTCTGTTATATTTTGTAATGCTACTGATTAATTGCTGTGGTTATATATTTATTATTTGTAACATTTCTCATATATGAACCATTTTTTCAGTTTTGAAGAGTAAGTCATTTTTACCAAACAATTTTTTCTGATGACTAGTTATAATCTCCACAAGTAGCAAACTCACTAAACCACCTTATATTGGAGTGGTATCTATAAGTATGTAGTCTGTGCATGAGGGCATGCCAGCCCGGGGTGCATTGCATCCATGCAGCAATCAACGTGGGTTGGCAGCAAGAAAATTTTGGCCGAGAGTAATGGGGAGCGATGGGTCTTTTACACACTTTCTTTTCTGTCTCTGCCTTGGTTTTCCCAATTGCTTCCCAGTGTGGTCATAACCCATCATAAAATTTTATGGTGCCACGTGTTCGAGGGTAAAATTTTGCCATAGCGTCGGCAACAAAGGAATTCGGAGGCGAATGGGAATGGAAGGGGAATGTTTATTATATTTCCTTTGACTGAGGTTATACCAACTGACAAAGCGATATGAAGAATGAGAGGGAGTAATCGGTGGTCTCCAGAAAGTACCCTAAGTTGTTTTTGAAGGACAAGATTTCAGGAGGTTGAAAGTTCGAATGAAGATGTGAATTCAAATTTTGGTTTAAAATAAATATTTTACATAAACATTCTTTGATAAATTATTTAAAATAATTAATTTTTTGTTTTATTTTTCTTTTGAAATAGTTATAGCATTTCTAATAATTTTTTAAAATGTTCTGAAAATCCAGTCATTCTTTTTTAGCATAAAATTACATTGGGTCGATTCGACCCTACACAAGTACTAATGTAGTTTTGACACGAGTACTTGAGGGTTAATTTAAACAACTTTTAGTAAGTGTATAGAGTAAAGATGAAACACCAACCCAACGGATTGATTCAGTGATTTCATTGTCATTTAAAAATTGTACAATCTTTTCTTTGTCTCCAGACATTCTCATAAATTCTTCAAGTATCGGAATCATTTTTAAGGGTTATTAGTAGGACGTAGTTTGGTATGTGGCCGTTGTCATTTGTGGCGCCACAGTCAAGAGATGCCATTTCCGTCAACCCGAAAAGGATCTATATTTTACTCTCCCTTGCCCTTATATGATCTGTAAGGTATCGATTAATAAATTTAGTCAGATGGAAGACATTTGCAACAAAATAGTCTGCGAGAGCATATAATTATGACTTATAGTTGAGGAGATAAAAATTTGAGAAGGTCCTGCATGTACCTATATATTAGAGCTATGCATGGGCCTGATTTTCTAGGTCTGTACATATGATATCGAAGAAATTGTAGGCCTGGCCCGTGAGATATTACAGAGGATCAATGTGACTTGCGTGATTTTTAAAACCTGGTAAGTAATTCCAAAGGATCGGCCTGTACCGGGTCCGTGCAGGATATATATATATATATATATATATATATATATATATATATATATATATATATATATATATATACACACACACACAGTGTATATATATATACAGTGGGCCCTCTCCCAGTGCGGGGGTTATGTTCCTCGAGAACATTGCATTAGGTGAATCTGCATTGGAGGAACTTAATACTTTATGGAATTAATTAGGATATATGAATGCGGCCATGTGAAGCCTCTGATGCATACCTAGATATGTAGATATTTATACACACACAAATGGAAAGCCCTACCTATATTTTATATGGCATAATGACCATATTCCTGGCCTACACTCATGCTGCTTTGTAACTTATCAAGGATCTTAATTTCCTCAGTCGTCATAACTTTGTGGCTTTTCTTTGCCTTGCCACCACTTAGAGAGTGATATAGAATCAAAATGTAAAGCATCTCCAAGGCTTATTATAAAAAAAACTGCAAAAAGTGGCAAAAATAAATAGACTGAACGGTCACAGCTTACATGAGGCTGATGGAGAGGAAGATAAGCATTGGAGGTTTATAAAGTTCTAGAGGATGCATACTGTTGCATGTTTAGCAAACTGCACATATTCAAATTTTCTGCTTTCAGCAGATAATTAATCGCATTTATTTTTGAGCATATAAGTGAGTCCGTGCTGGAAGGAGATGCATTGGAGGATGTCCAATTATCTTACAGATAGTCCTTTCTACTTGAAAGAATGACTAAGTGGAGTCCCGTTTATAAATGGTGAATCTCGATTCCATGATTTATTGTCTCTGTTGCCTTTTGGCTTCATATCTCAGTCATCTTTATCTGAAACTTTCCTTTTTATTCTGTCACATGGTATTAGGATGTTTCTTCATCAGGTATGATTGAATTAGTTGTGGCTGAATGCGTCACTGGGTGGAACTCAAAAATTGGCCACTGTGAGTGAGTTAAGCTTTGAAAAACAGGCCACATAACAGGTTAATAATGATAGATTGAATTAAAATCAGATTGTGTTTGAATGAGGTGCATTACTTTAAAGTAGTAGCATTTGCCAATTTTATTCTTTTAAGTGAAAGCTGCATGAATTAATGTGTGTTATAGTTTCAGCAGTTTTTCAAAAAATCCACTTGTTTGATTTCTCCATCTGTGTCTGATGCTTTAACTTCTAACTTTGTTATTTTGTCGATCAATTTTGTCTTGTGCACATTTTCTTGGTTTGTTCGTCAAATTTTTTTTTGAAAAAGCTGTTATTTACTGTCTGCTTCAGAAACTTTCCTTTTTATTATATTTAAAAAAAGTGAAATTCGTTGTAACGGTATAGAAAAATCTTCATGAAACATTTTACTAGTTACCTAGGTTAATAAGAATTTTTTCTAACCTTATAGCAAAGCATACTTGATCAATGAAGACCTCGCTCGAAAGGTAGAAGCAAATGGAGCCAATGTTTGCCACAGAGCAATGATGGAATCTGCATGTCAGCTTTTGTCATATGTTGGAGATGTGGTGGAAGATCTGTGCCCACAAAGGGCTTCTTCTGTTGAAGCTCTGTCTTCTCCACCATGGGATGGAGGAGACATGACTCAGGGAGGAGGTGCTTCCACCAGCATCAGCAGTAATGATTTCCTGGACTTAGACTGGGTGGAAGAGATGGGAGCTGAGGATGAAGAGAGTGGTGGGGAAGACTCTGTAAGTGTTGACATATTCTTCTTAAAAGTCTACTCATTTAAATTTGAAGATTTAAAAAAAACATCTTTTATTAAGATTACCATATTTTGAATTCTAATTGTGCAACCTAGTAAGAGCAAAGGCCACTGTTTCTCTCACTGGTGGCTCTCACTTGACCTGTTCTTTATTCCTTTCCTTTGTTTTATGATTTTTTATGAACTTTAAGACAGAATCATTGCTCTTTACCATGGATTAGTCAGTCTACATTAATTTTTCTTTAAGCTCGATTTGCCTTTTAATGATCTCTCCTATTGCCTTTGATGTTAATTGTGGTTTCTTAGGTCCTATCTATTCACCTTCAAGTGATATTAAGCAAAAAAAATTCCCTTGGGAGACTTCTATCCAAACTTGGTCTCTATTTACTGAAAACAGACCCATAGATAAAAATAGAAATAATATTTATTGTTCATTTTCGTAAAATTATCTTATTCTGAGCTTTACTTTAGTATTGATAGACTTACAAAGCCAAAAAACAATGCTATGAAAAATTAAAACTGGTCTATGCCGAGGTCAACAAGAATAAGCCAAATTACGAATGGTGTAATATTCTGATGCTCAAGGCAAATCACTCAGTCAGAACTGCAACTTTAATGGAAAGAAGAAATGAGCTTTCTGTTTTAACTTGTAAAATATTTATTTAAGAAAAATTGTTATGCAGTTGAAAGAAAAACAAATATTTTCTGCCATGCTAACTTTTTTGAATGTTTATTTTCTAAGAAAATGGTAATAAAAGTTTTTTACTTGTTCGTCTGTATCTTATGTATGCATCCATTTAATCATTGTTAATTAAAGACTTGCGTTGAATTAAGATGACATAACATGGTCATTTACTTAATCAGTAATACCAAGTATTACTTATGGAAAAATATCTGGTGAAAATGGTAAGTATAAGTCATGGTAGCCCTTACCATATTATCAGAAATGAAAGTGATAATCTTTACTCCTTAATCTTCATTGAATTTGTTATTAAGAAAAACGTTTAAATACAGTGAGATAATATTAATTTTGTGCTGGATTGTTCCATCATGCTTGCCACCTTACTGAAACAAAAATCGAAATTTCACCTCTTGAATCACTTGAGAGAAATAAAACTAATTTATTTTAAATCTTCTTGAGTGCATTACTTGTCGTATTGAGTTTATGTGAAAATATCATGTAATCTGGCAAGCTATGTAGAGTTAGCTTTAGTTGAATCGCTATCCTGATGAAAATATCTTAATATTTCCTAATTATGACTAATTAAAGGATATACCAAAAAATTACTGCCAATTTGTCTTTGTTTTTACTTAAATTCATCATATAAACTGGTTTTATTTTTGTGACATCAAATTTATTTATTTTTAGGACGAGGATAGTCTGTGTGGAAAATTATGCACTTTCACTGTAACAGCAAAAGAATTCATGAACCAGCATTGGTACCATTGTCATACATGTCGAATGGTTGATGGTGTTGGTGTTTGCACCGTTTGTGCTAAGGTGTGCCATCGTGGCCATGATTTAACATATGCTAAATATGGAAACTTCTTCTGTGACTGTGGTGCTAAGGATGATGCTTCATGCCAGGTATGTGGTTTTTACTGCTATTATATGGTCGTTTTCAAATGACTTGGCGAGTGAGATTTTGGCTGCACTCGGGATCGCTTGTATCTCTCCGCTGCCAGGAGGAGGAGTAGTGCCTCCTAGCAGAATGCTCAAGCTAGATGTTTCCAACTCTACACCAGAACACACATAATGTTTGGCTGGCATTTAAAGGGAATTTGCGAATGGAAATATTTTTTATCGTATCACACACGTCCATGCGCGCTTATTCAAACAAGTGAATTTTGCCACTATATTCTTGATAAAGCATTTTATTATTTATTGTATTGTTACATATGGATTATTACAAGCCAAAATCTTTGAGAGTCCTCCACAATGACGATATGCTCCCTTGGAATTCGTTTTTTTCTTGAATTCTTTTGTGGATATTTTTGAGTTTGGGGAATATGCCCTCGTCTTAAAACTCCAAAACAGTCCTCATGACATCCTTCTGGAAATTGTCCAGCTGTGTAGCTGTTTTGGAGCGTGGTTTCCATTGTTTAATAGGAGATTTAAACAACAATGAACCAATCTTCTCTATGGAAGCTCTCCCTGTGACAACATCAGATTTGATTATAATAATTCCAGGAAGGATTTAAGAGGGGCATCCTAATCATTGTCATATTAACTAAATTCTCGACTTTCAATTAGTGTAATTACTAAGCAACATGAAATACACCATTAAAATAAAACAATTATCCAGTAATTTTACTTATTTCTTTAAAATATTATTAAATAAATATGATTACCTTCTCGAGCATTTTTGAATTCTTCTTTCGCTTATTCCACAGACTTCAGCCACTCTCTTATGTACTTTCTCCAGAGAGGTAATTGGATGCCCAAGTTCCGTCTTCTTCTGAAAGTACTGCAACACGTTGTGTACTATCTTCTTGTCTTGACTTCCAAGAATTGTAAATTTCGGATTCTCCATTGCTTATGCACTGGTTATGCAGTTAACGCAATGCAAATAACAAAAATATTCAGTAACAAAATAACAACAAATGAAACAACAAACGAAATAACAAAAAAAAATGAAGTAACTGAATAACTTATAACTAACGATGTAACAAACGGGATGAATAACAAGAAAATTGAATTAACAAAGATAAAAAACAAAAGATGTAACTAAAGAGCTTAACGAACATAAAATACTATAACAGATAAAAACAACTTTAACTGCACAATTTCAGCGGCATAAGCACGTGGCAACACAGCACACTCAGATACGATGTCACCACTACGGAGTCCCGATAAAGAGTGAGTTCTCAAATGCTTAGACTCCTCCTCCTTCTTTCCTATTGGTTCGCTCAGTGCCTCGACCCTGTCCACTTTCTCTTCTACCTCCTCCTCATCAGCCAAGTCATTTGAAAACAACCATAGTAATCTTCAAGTAGTCTTACTTCTAAAATCTTTGCTATATATCAAGTAGATGTGGTAATAAAATGTTTCTAATATTAGATTTGTAAGTCTCGATTATCCTGTTTGGGTAAGCAAATACAAGATTTTATATAGAAAGGCCTTCAAAATGCAGCATTCCTAAAACATTTTCATTATCATTAGAAATGTCTAAAAATACTGTTATTAATCAGCTCTAAAAAACTTGTGGTTATGTTACTTAATTTGTACTTAAAATGTACCTTAATTAAAAGTATTTTATGAATTCACCAGTGAATTATTGAGTTCATCTTATGGCTGAAAATAATTTGGTAATAAGCATTTAAAAGCCAAAAGATTGAATAAAGTATGAATAAAGTACTTACTCAGGTATCTCCAATAATCACAACAAAGTTATGAAAAGTCATGGTTTTCATAACCTCACTGTGATTATTGGAAATAGTTGAGATAAGTACTTTTTTCAGTCTTTTTGACTTTTGGGTAGTTATTCTTGAATCAGCGTTATGTGAGTTAAGTATTTGTAAAATTATGTGCATTGTTTTATTGGGAAGAAAATGTAGTCTTTGTCAATTGTCACTTCATTAAATTTTCTTGTTTTTGCCTCCTTAACCATATAGGCCTTGGTGAAACGAAACCCTCAGACAGCAGATCATGCTATATCAAGTGGATCATCAACATCATATACCAGCAGTGCTGCAGATACTCCACAGCAAGCATCCATTCGTGCTGCAGGGAGCAGCAGGGCTGCAAGGAGGGCGTCATCACCACTTCCTACAGCAATCACTACCCCTTCAGGACCAAGTGCATTACAGCCAGGTCAATCTGAAGGCAGTGGACAAGGCCGTTCAGGAGACAAAGTGAGAGACGAGAGGAGTACCCAGAGACAAGCCCTTGCTCGGCAGCTTGGTGAGTCTTCTATGATATTTAAAAGAAATGTTGTTTAAAGATGTACATTAAACTCCCAGTTATCCGGAATGCCCGGGGAATTGGGTTTTCCAGTTAAGTGAATATTCTGGTTGAGTAAGAGTTTTATTGGATAGGCTTCAATAGAGCATTTGGATACCAAAATAAGGAACAGATGCAGAATTCTACATTCACCTTAGAATTACTAACCTGTAGACTAGGTACTTTACTCAATTGTTCTTAAATAATTCCTTGACATTCGAGGAAGTAACGAAATTCAATGATACAAGTATTCAACATGTTTAATTGCAGTATTTTAATATTTAATTACTGCATTACATTTTATGGAATTTCTCGTATGCCTATCATTATTAACTTCTCTTTTGTTCTAATAACAAAGCAAGGTAAGGGTTAACTTGGTCCAACCTTTAGGATTTTATGACAAAAAATTTGTTTCCTTGTCCGAGAAAAGGAGAGAAATTATCCTCACACAACAAATTGTATTAGCAGAAATTCTTGAGGAAAATTTATATTAAACCAAAGAGAAGCGAATAGTGACATGCAATCATGACACCATTACATACAGTGCAGTTAGTAAATATTAAAATAATGCAATTAACTGTGTTGGATAGTTATATATTCCTTAACTAATGTTTCAAAAGAGTCAAAAAACTTCTTGGTCGGTTGATTTTTTATCACCCGAAACATCTAGACGTCTGATCTTAAAACGTGTTACCATCCATCTGAAAGTGCACACAGTTCACTAATCTCAGTTTGTTCATAAAAATTTGTGGCCTTTTCAATCAACATTGGTCCTGAAATAGGGGCTCCCTCGGAATGCTTTGTAGAAAATCATTCATAAATACCAATATCCAGTTGCTCAAGTTTCGGCTTATGAAGAGTGCACCGATATTCAACTCTTCTAGTTGTCTCAGAAGACAACAAATTTCATTAACTGTGATTTCTGTGCCTTAATGTCATAAATAGTGGAATAACCGACATTGAACTCATTCATTAAAACATTGTGGTTCTCACTTTTCTCTAAACGTTTTATTATATCAAGTTTCTGGGTTAAGGTTAGCACAACCCATTCATTAGCTTTGGTGCATATTGGAGTGTTAGGAGGCATTTAAAGAGGGTGTATGAAATATTTTATTTAACACAAACACCGAGTTCAAGAAACATACACAATTGTGAATTGCGACTGCTGAAATTCAAATTTTAGCAGTAACATTCCAAATTAGATGTAAACAAAAATTGATGAAAATGGCAATTTTATCCGTAACATTCCGAACTAGATGTAATAAAAAATCGAGAGGCAGTTGATGCCGGTTGCTTAAGAATTCCGGTTGCATGAGTGCCGGATAACTGTGAGTTGACTGTAATTTCCTGCGTATTTTCAATGGAATGTCATTTGGTCACTTGAAAGGTGAAAATTCATGGAAAATCTTGCAATGAAAAATTTTCTACCCATGAGAAAATTTTTGGTAATGGAATTGTGATGTTTCTAATATTTAGTCTTTATTAAAGTATGTATGTACTTGCTGAAGGTGCATGATTACCTCTGCAAAGATATTAATCCTTAAAATGACTAGGCCACCCAGATATTTACCATATATAATCGATTGCAAGCCGACGTTTCTTTTACCTCAGCTTAGAATCAGGTCTTAAAAATCAATGAACGAAAAAGTAATCAGTGCATTAGTGCCTGTAGTTACATGATAACTCTAGATATAAGTACATTAATATACAATCTACTTTAAATGTAAAAATAATAATAATTGAATAGGAAGAAATAAATGTTTTGATGCATTCACTCCCTAGCTATCTCTAGTATGTGCATAATTTTGGGATTCCCCAAGCCATCTATAGTATTCTCGTGCACATAATCCTAGGGTTCCCCGAGCCGACCGTCATTTCCTTGTGTCTTTGCAAGCATAAATTTTTGTCATTTATTTTGGCGAGTTTTTCAGTTTTTTTTAATAATCCCATAATGGGACGAATGCATTATTCTGCAGACTTTAAGAGAAAAGTGATAGCATATGCAGAAGAAACATCAAATCTTGCTGCACAATGGTGCTACAGGATTGATGGGTTGAATGTGAGATGTTGGAGGAAGCAAAGAGAGTAACCAGGATATTTTTGTTGCAATATTAAAAATCTGGAATATAACCGGGACAAATTACATGTTAGTAAAAATTGTATTGAATGCTTGAACATAACGTAATTTGTGTTGTCGTAATTTTAGTTGACCCTTTTTAATTTACTTTCGAATTGAAAAAAACCAGGCCATTAATAATTTTTGGTATGTTTTTTGCGAAAATACTGGAAAACCAGTATGTCTGTATACCCAACAGGGAATTTTCCTCGCGTGCCCTTGTGAAAAGTGGAGGTCGGCTTACAATCGATTAAATACAGTAACCAATATGATTTGAAGATATTTCTAGCTCTGAATTTCTTGGTTTGGATATGGAAGATGGCATTACATAGGTTATAGTGGGAAATTTTGTAGAAATGGATAGATAAACGCCTTTATCTGGACAGTCTCTTCTTCCATCTAGCCCATGAGACCTGATTTTTTGGTAGGCATTTTAAGTGCTTCTGAACAATATGTCTGAAATAAATTTTCACTAATTTTAATTCAAAATACACATACAGTTCTTTTTCTAATAATTCATTAAAACTAGAAATAATATCATTTTATATCAAGTGTTTGAAAATATGGTGGCCATGTTGGATTTTGTCAACTAATAGGGTCAGCCAGCAGGGTGTTCCTTTGGTCTTCAAAGGTCTAATAATTTTGCAGTATAACTTTGTTTTTTTTACTCTTTTAATGACATACTTTTCTTTGTGTATTGATTTGAAGCAATGAGAATCTCAAAATTTTAACTTTCAGCCTTGGAGTTGGCATATGGCTAATAAGCTTGCTTATAAATGGTATATATTTTTTAACTCAGTTGAGAATATTATCAGTTGTTTCACTTTGTTGTGCAAATATATTTTTATAGCATAGTGCAACTACACATAATTACAAACTGCCATTGTTCCAAAACAGTATAAGTTTTTAAAATTATCAGAAAAACGTGCTTAGCTTTATGAGAGAGTTCTTTAAGTTCTTGAAGCTGGGATGTAGGAGATTTGAGCAACAGCTTGCTCCTTAATGAAATCATCAGCTTAGAGGACATTTTACATTTTTTTAGTATTTTATGTAATATTGTTATCTTTTGTCAATAAAGAGAGTTGCAGGGATGGTCTTCTGGCTCACATTAAGGGAAGCAGCTTGGTACGTTCTCTTCTTGAGATGGTTTTGGGGTTGGGTTCAGGAATGGAGGCATCATCAATGAGGCATTCTCCTGTTGGCTGCCACCGTCGTGCTCAAGAAGCATTGGATGCCCTGCACACACTGGAAAAGAAGTTTGTTCCTACGGATTCTCTAATGGTGCGTTGTTGGGCTCCTCATTTTAGTGTTTCATTTGTGTTGTTAGTTTCTTCTTTGATAGCAAAGCTAAATAATGGAAAGTATTTAGTATGCTTTTTCATTTACTATTTGGGAAAACAAATGTAATTATTAAAGTTGAATACATTTCCTTTGTTATATTTCCTATTCTTGAAATATGTGCTATCATTTTTTATATTTACTTTTTAATACTTGTAAATAATAGACTTAAAGATTCTTTACACAAGTATTATTTTCGTATTTATTCAGGCATTTGGAAAATATTATTGATATATCTGTCGATTGATTATGTAGGTGGTAATTATTTAGTGAACCTCATAGGGCATTTGTTATTAATGCTTATAACCAATTTCCTATTACTATAGGTTTTCTTTTCTCCCGTTTGGTCTTATTTGGAAATATTGACAAACAGAGCTAATTTTGGTTTAAAACAAGTTTGCTTCATTTTTTAAAAACACTTAAAAATTATTAATTTTTTAAGAGAAAATTAATTTTAATTGCCATATGAATAAATATTACTCGTCTAGTCCATGAATGTTTTTTTATAAAATACATACAAAAAATTTACGTAAATTTGAACACATTGGATCATTCTTTGTTCAGTTATGTTAACTTCATTTGGCCCTCTCTTCTCTGAGCCCTTCCTTCAATCTGAAAGGCAGAGATGGACTTCTTGGTCCTTGCTTCAAAAAGATTTCCCTTCCCATCCAGGTGCCTACACTTGGATCTCAAGAAGGTGCCTTTGAACACGTGCGTATGAGCTATTCTGGAGACCAAGGACAAACCATTCGCCAACTCCTCTCAGCACACATGATTAGAAGAGTGGCAATGTGTGTCTTATCTTCTCCACATGGAAAGAGACAACATCTGGGTAAGTAAACTTACGATTCCAGTGATATAAAATTTAAATGACTGTAGTTTCTCAGTGGTGCCTCTTAAAACTATAGCCCTAATGAATGTTGTCCTTTGCCTTTGGGTAGGTCTAAAAGGACATTTATAACATTCTAATCCTGGAAATTTAAAACTTCTTTCTTGAACATGTCCCACAGGTAGGGCCCAGCAAACATTTGTGGCCTTAGTTATGGATCCTGAAAATATCAGAATTTAAAGTTGGAATTCATACAAGGATATCATTTTTTTATTATTTGTGTAACAATTTTAAACTACTGAAATCAAAATATTTCAAATTTCAAACTTTTTATGAGAATTGAATTTAGAAACTAAAGAAAGAATTGAAATAACACCCAAGTACAACCTTGCATTCATAAAAATGAGAATGCTAACATTCAAAATTTGCCGTTTTCTGATAAGATCTAAAAAGCAAATTACCATATCTGCCCGAATAGAAGCCAACCCCGGATTTAATCCGACCCCCCAAAAATTTCCACAATTTTTTGGCAAAAACGTAAATTTCGTAGATTTTATGCTGAAGTTTGCCTGGCATTCATGCACATCAGAATACATCATTCGAGATCGAAGAAATGTGTGGGAAACAATTTAGTTGTTGACATTTTGAAATATTACTTCCATTAATAATTTTGCGTTGCTGAATAATGTTCCACATTCAGTGACAATAATTTCATTCATCTTCATTTTCACAGAAGGTCAAATATAGTAATAGCGATCTCGCCAAGATAATTTTTCATCCAAGTATATTTCCAATGAAATTAGCATTTACATTGCCTTAAGAAATTGCATTTTTATAATTATACACGTTCCATGTAAAGTTTTACCGAAATTCAAACATTTGAGCATTCAAAGCCGTCAACGCATTTTGCGTAATCGTCAATTTACGCAAACTATCTCGCCAAGATATTTTTATATATATTCATCATAGGTTTACTTTACAAAAAATATAATACTATCATTTGAATGCGAAGGCAATGAGAGACTTTGAGATTTAACCATAACCCAAATTTTCGTCGGACTTGCATTTAAGCCGAGGGGTGATTTTGTCATGATAGATTTTGACAAAAAACATCTGCTTATATTCGGGCAGATACGGTAATCTCTTTGGAATGATAAACTTCACTCAACAGAACCTTTCCTTTGACAGCTTCAGTTGATTGGCAACAGAAGTCCTAAGTTGGAGATGCTGTCATGTTAAGTGAGTCAGAAAGATATGAAGAAATGGACTTCTTTTTTGATACAACTATGTTTCAGTAATTATTTTATGCATTCCATAGCTTCATGGTTATGATGAAAGATAATGATGATTAATACTGGTTTGTCTTTCTGGTAGGACACATTTGTTATGAGCAAGAATTTACCAAGGAAATAATTATCGTTGTAAATATTTTACTCGTTTTCTTTAACAAATGCTTTTTGTCTTTTCCTCCATTATATGTTTAACCTTGTGTATGATAATTCTATTATAATAATTATTTTATTTATTTCCATAAAAGTTTAAGGATGAGTGAATTAATTATTTTGTATTTGAGTGCTCATGTTGTTTATTCAACCATTTTATTGTAATATGAGGTAGCTATGTAATTGGTATGACCTGAGCCAGGTAATTCATTTTTGAATTTGTTCCTGTAATGCACATATAAAATTTTAAATTTAATGCCTGAAATTTGATTTGGTGCCATGTTTTATCGTTTCTTGCTTCTTTTACCGCACCAAAGTAATTAGGGCATGAATGGGTTCATGGCATTTGGGATTATCATTTAAAGATAATGTTTTTCTTTAATTTTTAGCATCTAAAAACTTTTTTATGTATTGAATCTATTGTAAGAAAAAGGTATCAGCATGTTTGGTGGACTCAATCCCTAATCTTCACATAATTCAATAATGCATAAAAAATGTTTTAAATCTATATTTTACCACTTGAAAATTTTAACCTTGATTTAACATATTGATTGTTAGTTATTTATTTGATCCTTTCAGCTGTAACTCATGAGAAAGGGAAGATCACTGTTCTTCAACTCAATGCTCTTCTCAAGCAAGCAGACTCATCAAAGCGTAAGCTGACACTCACTCGTTTGGCTTCAGCACCTGTTCCTTTTACTGTCCTCTCTATTACTGGAAATCCATGCAATGAAGATTTCTTAGCAGTTTGTGGTCTTAAGGTATGCCATTGTCAATCTTAGCATATTGTTGAGGATTAACTTGTAGAAAAATAATTATGGTATGAATTTAAAGAATAATCAATTTGTATTTATAACTTTTACATGATCATGTATCATCTATTTTTATTAGAATTGAAACTACAGTAAAACCTGCGAAAGACAGAACCTCAAGGGACCAGCCTATTTTTCCACCTTTTGCAGGTTTTCCGCCTAATGCAGGTTAAAATACTTTATGCATTTTTACTTTTTGGTAGATTTTAATTAGAAAATACAAGTTTTTCTAAGTCTCAATGAAATAAAAGCTTTAAAATCACAACAGCAATTGATATAGGCAAAAATGCAAACATAAGCTTGAAATAGCATGCAAAAAAATCCTGAATTTGTTATCTCTCTATATTATAAAAATGTAGTCTATCATGTGTAACTTGACCTTGATGCTGTGACAGTGGCATTAGCGGAGACAGTCTGTGGCCGAATTCAGAACTAACACGACGTTGCATATATCCGTTGCGGCTGAGCCGGGGGTTAGTGAGTGGCAGCGAGTAGGGGGCAAAGCCCCCTAGTAAATTGATAATCTTCTGTTAAAAATACTGTACATTTTCAGAAGCAGGACAATAAAATGTGATAAAGTTATGAAAATTTTGAAATACACATTAAAAATCAATAAAAAACATTAAACATAGTTGAGAAATTCTAAACATTTGTTTGAAAATTTTGGTATTGCTTTTTCTGTGGTTTCATTAAGCAGATAAAAGAAAACCCTAATTTGGAGAATAAATGAATGTCGCACTAGCACCTTTTCCACTGATTTATTTGCACTTAATAACAAGAGACGACCATGGTTGTCTCTTGTTATTAAATGCAAATAAATCAGTGGAAAAAGTACTAGTGTGACATTCATTTATTCTCCAAATATGGATATATTCCACACAGTTACGCCTAAAACTATGGATTTTTCTACAACTTTGTTAACTCTCTCACGACCAAAGATGCCACGCATCTGCTGACCCTAAAAGTCCGAAATAATCCAAGATGGCCTCCAATTTCGGGAAGCATTAAATAAAATAGCGATACATTCACAATTTAAAGATATTTATTGAGAAATAATGTTGTTTTTACGGACTCCAATGAATCACTCCACGGGATATTTTCTTCCGTTTCTTCATCCAAAAAACATTTTCAGCCTCAACCCCAGATATACTAACTTCGTCATCCAAAATGTTGCTTATATCAATATCTGACTTGTATTGTAAACCCCTGCGAGGTTCTGCAGAGGAATTCATTTTCAGGAAAACTTTGTCTTCTACATCAAATCCGAAAATTCACTACCCAAACTTTAATTTACATCATAGTCGGAAGTATAAGAATTACTGTCGGCATTTGGGTTTATTTTTATACTGAAAAAAAAAATCAAAAACTTTCATTGAAAGTTCGGAAAGCAAATTCATACACACTTCAAAAAAGCATGCCAAACGCTACGTCTTTTGTTTCTATGGTATACTACAGGGGTGGGCAAACTTTTCTACATGGCGGGCCACATCGGTGTTTGCGAATTCTTCAGCGGGCCACATTGAAAGATGACAATGCTTAGGTGGGCTAGATTAGAGTTTAATTCGGAAATTGTTTAGATTCTTAGGAATCATACATAAGTGAAAAACAAGCACAAACAAGGATTGTAGGGCTTAATTTTCAAAACTAAAGGTTTTATTGTCATAATTTTACCAAAAGTTATATAAAATTGTGTTAAATTTTACAGATTGCTTTTTCACCAAAACTTCGTGACCCACATTAAATGCTCTTGAGGGCCACATATGGCCCACGGGCCACGGTTTGCCCACCCCTGGTATACTACATCATTTCCGTGAAGAAAAGTGAAAGTCGCAGTTTTCGGAGGTAAATTTGAAAGCATATTTTTCGGGCAGTTCCGGGCGTTTGGTCGGTTAGAGGCCGAAAAATTATGGGCGGTTTCGGACGGCTGGTCGTGAGAGGGTTAAAGAAAAAATTTTTACCCTTCGTTTTGGCATAATATTTTTAAACTTTAAGATAGTGTGAAACGTCCGATGTTGTTAGCATTTCCAGTACTTCACAAACTTCGTCACTCTGGAACGATTTCATTATTTTACCATTCTACTAGTTTTCAATTCCATTTCATCAATCTCTGTTAAAACACTTTAATAAATAGGAAATTTTTGCACTTACGTTGGTATCCTTCTTTACTTCATTTATATCACCAATCAAATTTTAAATATCACAACATAACTATTACTACCTGCTTCGTTGCATTCATTAGCATCATCGAAAACAAAGCCATAATTAATAAAACAATTCTTGATACATGCTTCATGTACACACTAACGAATGACTGAGACATGTAATTGTATCTAAAACATTGATTTTAACCATCAAGTCCAATCCTCTCTTATATTGATATATATATTGAAGGCCCTCGAGATGTATTTTATAGATAATGATTCCTCTTTCCATCTTTCGCAGGTTCAAAATTTACTTAATAATACAAAAATTACCAAAAAATATCCTTTTCATCTGCAATTGGCAGGTTCTGCCTTACAGAAGAAAAACTAGTATGATCTTATTTTAGATTTCAGGCTTTTGCAGGTTTCTGCCAAATACAGGTTCTGCCTTTCGCAGGTTTTACTGTATAAGGCAGGAGATTTGTTAATTTTTTTGATGAAAGATTATTATTAAATTTCTTTAATTATATTTTTAAATGCAATGTAGCATATTGAATTAATTGATTCAAAGAATGATTATGCAAATAATTTTTTTTGACAGTCATTATTCTGGATTCTGTTTTCATTTAGTGCAACCAGTTACTATGAAGACCTCTACCATTGTTATAACAGCAGAAAAAAATCTTCATTTGATGCTCTTAAACTGTTCAAACTGATATTTAAGAAAACAAGACCATTACATTATATTTATCTTCTGAAGGTTTATTTATTTGGAGTTTAATTTTTTGTAGGATTGCCATGTTGTAACATTTGGAGGCAGTGGAAGTGTTGCTGATCATCTTGTGTTGCACCCTGGTCTTGAGACAGGAAATTTCATTATTAGAGCAGCCTGGCTTCCAGGATCACAAACTGAGCTGGCCCTAGTAACAGCTGACTTTGTCAAGATTTATGATCTCTCACAAGATGCTCTTTCTCCTCAGTTTTACTTTCTTGTCCCTAGTGGCAAGATTAGGGACTGTACTTTCGTGTTCCCAGAGGTAAGTAATTCTACTATGGACTAATATATAGTTATAATTGAATTCTTAAAATGTTTTAGTCTAATCATGTGAAAACAGAAAAAGTATGATTTTTGAAATTGGTTCATAATTTGCAATTGATTGGCATTGAAACATGAATAGTTATTCAATTCAGATGTGGTTTTGACGTACCTAACATCAAGTTTCTATCTGACAGCACATAAATGCGAATACAAAATTGCAACTAAAATTATTTTGTTCAAATTCATTAGCCAGTATTTATTTTTAAAAAATCATACCTATTGATATCTCTGGAAAAAAGTGCTTTTAAATGTGGGAGATTCAGTTTTCCTTTGAAAATTGTTCATATAAATAATAGCTTTTCTAAGTTATTCAAATGTGGCTTGTCTTAATATTTTCAGCTGCAATTTTTACATGTCAATTGATAAATAATTGTAATTTAAGGGTGGAATCCCTCATATGCTCTTGATGTCTTCTGGAGGGCATATCTACAGTCAAGCCATGAATGAAGAAAGCTCAGCTCGCCATGGGTCTTTCTATGTAACCAATACAATAGAGGTAAAGATATAGTTAACTGTCTCCAAAGAATAACAAGATTTTTCATTTTAAAGCTTGTGATTTGTATGTACTATGAAGTAATTCATGAACCTTAAGCATTGTATTTTAAACATTCTTCCTCTGTAATTCATTTTGACATAATTATTTTGTTGAATGTTTCTTGTTTGAGAAGAATACAGAAAAATTAAGGCAGGTTTTTAATTGAAATAGTGAATTGTGGGTTTGTGTGTTTTTGAAACGGTAATGGCCTCATGTTCCTGTAAAAATTTTTTCTTACTCTAAAACTATATGTTTAAACGAAGTTGTAAAATATCCTTTTAAGGTAGTTATTTTCTCAAAACACTTTTTTGTTAAAGCAAAGGGTTTCAGGTCAAATTATATGGATTATCTAACAATTGTTACATTGCTGTAGAAATAAGTATGCATTTATATTGTATAAATATTTGAAAAAATTATGGTTTTAACTGCAAGAAATGAATTACTTTATTACTTTTAAAATAATCACCTGTAATTTTTACCAGGTTCATCACAAGGATGTAAAAGATGTTAATGGGCAAGTATGTGGTGGAGGAGTGTCAGTCTATTACTCACATGCTCTACAGCTTCTCTTCTTCAGCTATGCCCAAGGAAAGAGCTTCATTGCTCCGCTAAAATCTCCATCAGATTCACATTTGTCTACTGTCTTCCTTATCAACATCAAGGTTTGTGAATAAATAATAATTAGAAGTCAATATTATTAATAACTTACTAAGTTTCTCATTACAGTAAAACCCTGTTGTTTTGATCCTGGGTAATTCAAAGTATGGTGTAATTCGAAGCCAAGATCAGTCCATGGCCAACACCATAGATTTTGCATACTTTTTGGTATGGATTATTTGAAATATGTTTAAAATGAAATTCGAAGTCATGATCTGGTCCGGTGACTCACGAACAGTTCGTTTAATTCGAAACCTCGATCCTGTGTAAGTGGAAGTTTCAACGACGACGACTCTAGTCTGATTCCCTTTTGATTGTGAACCTTGCCCTAGTCTGACATGTTCCAGGTTGTAAGGGAAGTCTGGGTTTGCCTTTTTCGCTATAGATCATGATAATGACAGATCCACCATGAAAAAAAACATGGGAAAATTTTGTCCCGATTTTTTTCTTACAAACAAAGGGAAATATCACGTTTTCATCTCCTTGGAATATGGTCACCCTATTTAATAGTCAACGTGAAGTAAAAGTCTTAGATGATGCAAATAAATGAATCGCGTTATCCTTGCACCACTGTGAATGCTCACATTCTCAATCGGTTAGCGAAATTTAAGAACCAGTCTGAAATGAACAGAAGTTGCAAGAACTCCTATTATCTGAATCCTCATGCTCTCCCAAAACTGTGCAAGGTTTTTCTCATGAGAAAGTGATATGCTCCAGGAAATATCGTGGAATATTGATTTCTGTTACTGAACCAATCTTTAACCCATCGATGCCGAGGGAGATTTAATAAAATTTCACCTGTACGGTTGGGGGAGTTTTTTAAAAATACAGGTAAAGGTGAGAAAATTTGCAAAAATTTTTAAAAATTCATAACTTTTGATGTTTTCTTTTTATTTTTATGAAATTTTTTGTGGATTTACATAAAACATGACATTTTTAAACAGTATCATTTAAAATATCATACATCACGCATAAACATTGCTGCAGTAGAAGCTTTTGGGAAAGATTGTGCTTAGTAATACTTGAACGTCCACCAACTGCGATACTAAATACTGCTGAACACACAACATTTAATGACAGCATCATCATTTCCAACAGGTCTTAAATGTGAAAATTCCTTAGCCAATGTTACATTTAAGTGACATTTTCTTTTCTTGACTGAAGACATTTCGTAGGGCATCACAACAAAGATTTAAAAATCAGTTTAATAAAATGGAAGATTACATTGTAAATTAAAATGAGAAAATTATATTTGCCATAATAATGAAGTAAACGCAGCTATTCAAATTTCACTCAGGAAGGACACAGTATATAACTATTTTTTTACAATTCACTGGTAGAGGAAAAACAAAACAAGGAATAGGAAGCTGTAAGAGTTTAACACAGAAACAAAAACCTACTAAAATCACTCAACTCCATTGCCGATAACAAGTAAGTGAACAGGAGTGAATTGACTTTGTTTTATGAAAGAAATATTTTGAGGGATAGGATGGGATATGGGATACATTATATGCTGTATAAACCAGGATTTTAATAAACCATAAACCAAACAAATATAATCAAGGAGAAAACAAAACATTTATTCTAGCAGACAAAATGTTCTTTATCGCTAATAAAACATAATCAGCGAGCTGGACGAAGTTCATTTAACAAGCAACTTGTCAGAAAGCTTGGTGTACTCTGAGAATCATGTCTTTGGAGAAAGACAAACTCCCTGCACGTATAACAGTGTGACAGACAGGAGCAAAGCCAGTCAATTCACAAAAATCAGATGATATTGGTTAGCATAGGTCTGAGTTCTCAAAGTAGGTATAAATGTTCCATGGATACACAAAGTTAATTAAAAGGAAGGACCAAGTAGGAGAACATAGAAGGACAAAATGTTTAGGAAGGACAATGATTGAAAAAGTAGGACTGTCCTTCAAAAAGGAGGACGTCTGGTCACCTTAGGTTTAATGACTATTTTATTGTGATTTGTATGCATTTATTCAATTCATCGCCATAGCAACTGCAATTGTTAAAGTCTATTGTTGACTCGATTCTAATTGTGATAAAATCGTGTTCTACCATCATTTTATATGTCCATGACTATTATTACTTTCTGGAACATATGATTATGTGGATTTTATATTAATTTTTAACGTTTTAGTGCACATAAAAGTTGGTGTCATTAATTTTTATTTTATTTTAACATAATACTTAATTCATGCATACCCGTCATATTTGATGGGCAATTACACCAGTATTTTAAAATTTAATAACTGCATTACATCTTATGGAATTTCTCATTTGCCTGTCGCTGTTATCTTCTCTTTTGTTCTAATAACAACGCGAGGTAAGGGTTAACTTCATCCAACCTTTAGGATTTTACAACAAAAAAAATTGTTTTGTCCAAGAAAAGAAGGGAAATTATCCAAATCCAACACAATGTATTATCAGAAATTCTTGAGGCAAATTGATATTAAACAAAAGAAAGCGAATAGTGACATGCAGTCATGACACCGTTACATACAATACAGTTAGTAAATATTAAAATAATGCAATTAAACGTGTTGGATAGTTATATATTCCTTAACTAATGTTTCAAAAAAGTCTCAAAATTTATTTATTTAATTTGATTCATCATTTAAAAGTTATAAAGAAAAAAATTGCCTTTAAAATAATTTTTATTAAGATAACATGAGAGATACTAGAAGCCAGGAGAAAATTCTGGCATGACTGGGAATTGAATCCAGGTCTACTTGCTGGGCAGATATTTTGCCACTGAACTATCACTGCATACATACTCCTGATTCAGAATGTAGAATTTCTTGGCTAGTATCTACCTTGACCAATAGGTACAACAAAGAAGATATCTCATTCCCACTATAGTCTGTTTCAAATGTCTTGGTTGTTTAGAGAGAGAGAGAGAGAAGAGAAAGCGTGACCTTGAGGGAAGCAATAAGAATGAAGGAAGTGGGGCTTCCGCAGACGAAAACTCATTCTCTCTCAGGTCTCCACTGTGGAAACATTGAGTCTGTGTGTGCTGTGTTGCCAAGTGCTTACGCTACTGTTTGCTTGTTACTTAGTTAATTGAGTTTTTTTAGTTATTCGTGTAGTAGATACAGCAATGCAGAGTTTGAGTTAGTTCTTTGGCCAGGAGATGTGGCCCCACCTCCTAATATCGGAGACATACGAGCAGTCCCGAGTATGTACGAAATGTCAGTTGCAAAGTCATTTGAAGTGGACTGTAATAGGTAAGATTGTCTTTAGAATATTATGGAAAGTGTGGATCAGACATATGTTGAAATATGAGAGAAACTAGACATTTAGATGGCATGTAATGTTCAGTAAATGTTCCTATTGATGTGAGTGATCAATTCAGTTATTTATAAAACCTTTAAAATGAAAAAATGTACTGAAAAATAGTGAGATTTTATTAAGATGACATTAATGTAAATTGAAATAAAACTTAAAGAATTATCCAATATTGTCTTCCATTGTCAGAACTTATCGCATGCTTCAGGTATGACCAATAGATATGAACTACGTGCAGGTATGATAATATTTTATTCTGCTAAATGAAATAGAAATCTGTTTACAATAACTGGTAGAAATTACTATATTTTTAAGGCCCTTTGATCTTTGGAAACCGATCCCTGAATGGGAATGGCAGATAGTCAGTGTGGCTACTAATGGCTTATAATTAGCATTATGATTCCACCAGCTTTTGATGTCTTCAGTATTTTATAAAATTATTATTATTATTAATTATTATTTACAACAACCTGTAAATTGAATATTTTGAATTGATTTGTGTGATGAATTGTAACAAGTTAATTAATTCAGTTTTTCTGATTAATCAGAACAAATGAATGGAATCAGAGTCAGCCTTATAGTGTTTAGTCATTTTTGTAAATATTTTGATTTTTTACTTTCAGAGTACAACAAATAATAATGCAGGGAGTGGAACTTCAGGTGGTAATGGTGGAAATGCTACCCAGAATGGCACTGGTGGAGGTGGAGGCGCAAATAACAATGGCACTACCTCTGGTAACTCAGGATCTGCTGGAATGACAAAATCAGGCTCATCCAATAGTCCGCAACCTCTATGCCAGTGGAGTGAAGTACCAAATCACCCAGGACTTATATGCAGTGTAATGCAATTCAGTAAGTTAATTTTTATGTAATTATTTAATATTGTCTGAGAAAGGGAACTTGGTGCTTCTCCGAGGGTTGTCCGGAAAGTAAGGTACCGATTTTTATATCTCACCGCGCATGCGTGCTGATGTCACGAGACCTTGAGTGTTCGACGACCCAACCCACCGCTACCAGGCAGTATGCATTGTTCTGCAGTTCATTCATGTTCTGTATTGTAGTGACATGAAACATGGAACCTCTTATAAACAACGCGTGCCCAGTTGAAATCCGTAGCGTAATTCGGTATTTAAACGCCAAGAAAATGCCTGTAGGTGAAATCCACAAAGAGATAGTGTCGGTGTATGGTAATGTAATGTCACGAAAACAAGTTTCGATATGGTGTAAGAATTTTAACGAAGGAAGGGTAAATGTGTTCGACGAGCAGCGTTCAGGAAGACCGCGTACTTCGATTACTGAAGAGAACATTAATTGTGTGAATAATCTGTTACTGAGTGATCGTAGACTGAAAGTTAGAGAAATCGCGGATGAATTAGGTATGCCAAAAACAATCGTCCATGACATTTTGACAGAAAAATTACACTACAGAAAAATCTCGGCTCATTGGGTTCCAAAACAACTTACTGATCGCCATAAAGGGCTGTGTCTGGAAAATCTGATCCCTTACCATGAAGATCCCACCTTCCTGGTTAACATTATCACAGGTGATGAAACCTGGTTACATCATCAAACACCAGAAAAAAAACTGATTCAATGGTATGGAAACACCCGTCATCACCAAAAGTGAAAAAATTCCATCGAACTCTTTCCGTGAAAAAAGTGTTAGGAACTTTTTTTTGGGACTCGAAAGGAATTCATTCCGCATGGTGAAACTGTGAATTCTGCTCGTTACTGTGAAACATTGAAAAATTTACGCCGGGACATCAAACGAAAACGACCAAGATTACTGACTCACGGTGTGAAATTTTTGCACGATAATGCGACTCCCCATACCGCTACTCAGACGAAAAATCTTCTGCATTCCTTTAAATGGGAGGCATCTGCCATATAGTCCGGACCTTGCCCCATCGGACTATTGGCTGTTTGGTCCGATGAAACATTTTTTAAGCAGACAAAAATTCGAAAGTGATGAACAAGTCATCGACGCTACAACATCGTGGATACGCGGACTGGACACTCAATTTTTTGAGATGGGTATACAGAAACTGGTACCAAGATGGAACAAGTGCTTAGATTTAAGTGGCAATTACGTCAAAAAATAGTAGAGATTCTGACAATTATTTTCATGTATTTTTTGTAATTTCTGCTTCAATAAGAATTTTTCAGAATTTTTGTTATCTTACTTTCCAGACAACCATCGTATTTGGTATAAATAGTGGTATGCTGGTCATATAATATGGTTGGTGTATGTATTTTTATTCAGCAGCTTCAAATTTTTGTTGATTGAAATTGTAATATCTTAGCCAAAAAGGAATTTGATCAAATACAGTTTAAAAAGTATTATATGAAAAATTATGGTGAAAAAATGTTATTTTAAACCCTAGAATGTATTTGGAGCCTTTTTAATTGCTATGTCTTACTGAAATAATTGTTTATTAGGTAATAATCCTGTGATACTGATGCTGAAGCCTGACACTATATTGATTCAAGAGATCAAAGTTGTTCCTGCCAAGGCTAAGATAATGGACATGGTTGCCATTCGACATCCATCATCATCCTCACCTGAGCATCGAACCACTCTTATCCTTATGTGTGAGGATGGAAGTCTTCGAATATATATGGCAGGCATGGAGCAAACAGGTATGTTTCAAAGCAGTAATTAACTTTTTGCATCATATATCCCGCCAACCATTTTGCCAAAATATCTTGGTCCCACCATGGTAAAAATATAACCTTACCTTTTCCATGAAGTTCCAAGTGAATGCGTTTTATTTTTGTATTAACCCTCTCGCTACCAGAGCGCCTGAAAACACCCAACATGAGATTGGGTGGAGCGCCCAAGACTGCCCAAAAAATACACTTTTGAATTTACCTCCAAGAAAGATGTATTCCATTTAACCACAAGAAATAGTTAGTTTGGCAGCTTTTTTCATGTTTGCGTTTCAAAGTAATTTTCTGATTTTTTTATTGAAATTCGCGATTGTGCAATTATACCATATTTATTTATGTATAAGACACATTTGTTTCCAAATTTTTGTCTCCAATATAGGGATGCGACTTTAATGCAAGGAATAAATTGAAAAATGTGAGATAATCCTTAATATTCACTAGGAATTTGCTAAATGGCTGGGTGATTCAATGCACAGAGTATGATTTATAAAAACATTGCATAATTGCTGCAACAGATAATAAAGATAAGACATTACTATTATTTATGACAGTTATTAATGGCGATTATCAATTTATTCCCATATTCCAATAATTCTATCATGGGAACAAGGCCTATCTTTGCCATACCTGGGCCCTAGGCAAATTTTTCAATTTTTCAACAAAAAATGTAAAAATTAAATCAAAAGGCATGCACCAACCGACGGCAACCTACTGTACCAGGGAAGCACTGTCGTTTGAATAGAATGCCTTACGTTTCTCTGTTAGTGATAGCAGGTGTATGGATGTGTATAAAATTTATACTTTACATTAATTTGCTTTTACTTAAAAAATTTTTAAGAATGTGATTTTGTCTATGACCGCGACCAGCCAGAGTGGGCCCTTGGAAATTGCGGGCCCTAGGCACATGCCTTGTTTGCCTAGGCCTAAGATAGGCCCTGCATAGGAAACATTTTGGTAGTGTTTCTTTTGGTTTGTAAGTTGCGGTTTTTCATTGCTTTTCACATGCAGCATGTTTGGGTAAATAGCTGTGTATTCTGAGATTTTGATATCATTGCTCTTTGTATCCTACAAAATGAATATATTTCTGATCAGTTATAAATACTTCATCAAAATACTTCATTATTATACGTAATAACAATATTTTTTATATTTGCGTACTTTTACTGGTACATATTAATGATTTTTAGTTAGCCAGAATGGTTTACATCTAATCGCAATTTTGAAGAATTATGCATCAACGGGAAATTGCTCCTATATCAAATTCTAATATGTTGGATGAAATAAGTCTACAGAATGAATGCAGGTGTTTGAAGTTACATGTACAGTAACACCCCCAAATTCGCAGGGGTTACGTTCCCGACAACACCGCGAATTTGGAATTCGTGAAAATAGAAGCCAAGGCTTTATGAGAAAATGGGTGTTAGGTTCATGGCTCTCCATTATTTTGACAACAATAAATGATGAAAAGATAGGCTAAAAGTGGTTTTGAACCAATACAGTATGGCACTGAAATCTGCCATAGCCGTACAGTAGGTTTAAAGAGATAATTTTGCATAAACCATGATTAGCAAAGAATATACCGAAAAAATATTTATTGAATCACATAAATGGCAAAAAAAATGGATACATTAAATTTGATGAGAGCTAGAAAACAAATCCCACGTCGAGCGTACCATTATGCTACCGTTACATTCAGCAATATAATCACACCTTAAAATATTAAAATGAATATGAATGCGTTGGATACTTGTTCTCGTGTATTTCCACCATCGTCAATACATTTTTGCAGTTGTTGGGGAAAACTTTCTGCTGCAACATAATTCGCGGACGCCGATTCACCCATCAACTTCACATTGTGCAGTCTGTACCTTTTTTTAAATCTATCAAACCACCCTCCGCTCGCATTAAAAGATGTTTTAATATCAGTACTAGTCCCTTCACAACCTTATGTTTGAATAATGTGCCCGTAGAGACGCAAAGTTTTATCGCGAATGAGCTGACTGCTGATAGGCACGGTTTTTTGTGCTTGATCCTCGATCCACAAGTTTAAAACTCGCTCCATTTTTTCCAACTTGGGATCATGAGCATGAGAAGTAACTTTCGCGCTCTGAAGAGTTCCTGTGGCCACGCTATCCCTGATGTTCTGTTCATTTTTCTTATTGTTCCAAACTGTTGACTCATTTATCGCATATTGCCTGCCCACTGATGCCACACACTGGTCACTAGCAAGTTTATTTAGCAACTCAATTTTCTCACTTAAAGTCAACGTCTTCTTTTTGCATCTGCTTTCGGCATTATCACTTGCTTTCCTCTTGGTAGACATTCCGTAAAACGGGGCCACAGCGTGATAAAAAAACCTTGGTGATGAGGAAATTCATTTGTTTAGTGTTTTTTCTCTTCACTTCAAAGATTACAGCAGTAGTCGAAAATCCGTGAAACTGCGAAGCATGCGAATTTGGGGGTTCTACTGTACTACATAGAAAACCTCCCTCTATACTGAAAACAGTCTTGCAAGAATTTGAAATCGTGTATAACTAAATTTCAAGAGAAATACCTAATCTGCATTTAAATCTTCATTGTGTAAGATGATTTTAGAACACATTTTCGCAGCAAAAATTTAAGTTTTCTACACAGGAAAATATGGTATTTTCAAAATTTTGTCTCTCACCTATACAACCTTCATGTCCCACTGGTTGAGAAACACTTTTGGGGTATATGTATATTCCTTACTCAGTTTTAAATTCAGTAATTTAAATTATTTTAGAATTTTTCTGACTGGAGATATCTTATTATAGCTTTTAAATCCTCCTTTATGTTTTTTGTCTTTGATGTAACTTTGCCATCATCTTATGTGATGTTGAATCACAGTTATTTTGTCATTCAAATTGGTTTTTAATTTTCTCCAATAATGGCATCACTGTATTCTCTTTATCACTCAGACCAAGGTTTTACGCTGATGATACTATTAGCAAAGCACCAAAAGTGCTACTACTGAGAAGGTTTTTATCTTTTCTTTGTGAAAGATTAAATATACCTATATTTAATCACTGGAAAGATACCATAGCCACACATGCTGCTAAAGAAACTTTTTTATGAGAATCATTGGTGTATATGATTTTGCCCTTGTTAAAAACAAAAGGAAGACTTGACTTTTTACAGATTATTCTTGTATTATCATCATCATAGGTAGTCAGTCCATAGACAGGTCCGTGATTATTCATGGTTAAACCTGGTTCTCCATATACTCCTATTTTCCACAGTCTTCTTCATATCTTGATAACTTTCTTTCCCTTTCAAGTAATCTATCAGCTGAAACGTTTTCCTACCTCTTTCTCTTTTTCCATCCAGTTTTCCTTCTAACATTTCTTTAATCATGCTCTCTCTCCTCAGGTAACGTGCAATCCAGTTCACCTTCCTCTTTCTGATAGTCAGTATAATCGTTCGCTCCTCTCCTATTCTTCATAGTACTTCCCCGTTTTTCACCCTATCTGTCCATTTCATCTTCAGCATTCTTCTCCATGTCCACATTTCGAAGCTTTCGAAGTATTTTATATCATTTTTCCTTAGCGTCCATGTTTCTGCCCCGTACAAAGCTACACTCCATACATTGCATCCTTGTATGTTGAGCACTAAATACAGATGTGACTACTGGTACAGTTGGGCCTACCATTTGTTTGAAACCCTTGGGAATATAGACAAAATTAACTGTTGGTTAAAATACATAACTCATCTCTGCTGTGGAAACCATTTAAAGGGATGGTCATCCCTTCCATCCTTTTTGCTCGTACTGTCTATGGAAATAGTCCATTCCTATTGTATCATTTGCCAAAAATGTTCAAACTGATTTTCATCTATATCAATAACATTTTGTTTGTCAGGCTATTGGTTGTCACCGAGTGTGCAAGCCGCTAACTTTATGATGTCATCAAGACCATCAAGAAAGAAGAAGACTGTGAAGACAGGAAAACCATCTGGTATGAACTTGGTTGTTTGTTTGCTGATTCCTTCAGAATTTGTCTTTGTAATTTGAGTTAAATATTTTGTTGTTAAATGTAGTCTAAATTCAAAGTATAACACTATTTTATTGGTAAAATTTCATGTTTTATATGTAATTCTTAATATATTATAATGCATTGGAAATTTTGAGTATTAAGAGTAAAAACTTATTCATGTTCTTAATTCAAAGAAAATGATAATGAGATTCACAACTGAAATTAGAAAATATTGTAAAAATACAAATTGTGAGAGTATCTACATTATAGGAGCTGTAACCTTCCCTGTGGACTTCTTTGAGCACTGTGTTGGTATGCCAGATGTGGAATTTGGAGGCACAGATGTATTGCAGGTGTACAATACCCAACAAATAAAGCATCGTCTAAATACAACTGGAATGTACATTGCTTCCACGCGAGCCGCTGGGTTCTCATTAGTAATTACCAACTCAGACCCAACTATGGTTATGACAGGATTCAGAGTACTTTTGGGCAACCAAGATGTTTTGAGAGCACCTGCTTATGTTGAAGTAAGTATTTGGTTAGATTATTCCCGCCATTGCCTATGCTTGTGATTGAAACATAATTCATACAATTTCTATTGTTGATTCTATTTATAGTTCAGTGAAGTAATTTTTTGTCACATGAAGGTCACTATGTAAATTAAAAATTTATCTGCAATGGCTTAATAACTCAAGAAAACTAATGTGTAAATCATACCAATTTAACTTTGCTACAGCAGTGTAATTACATATGAGTTTGGTGACCTGTAGCACTTGGCTGCTCATTTAATTTCAATAAGTGTCATTGTAATTAGCAAAAATTTGGGGGTAACACTCATTATTTATAGATTTTTCCAATGTATTTATTCTATCTCAGTGAAATAATTTTAGCATAAAGGAGTATTTTGTTATGTGTGATGATATGCAAATTACAATTGAAATGCAATTGGAAAATATGCATTAAAAAAATCATTACCCAGGTCTTTGATCGAAGTGAAGACACTCCAGTGATGAGGAACCGTTGGTTTGATTTCCCATTTACAAGGGAAGAGTCTCTGCAAGCTGATAGGAGATTTGTTATCACATTTGGGCCATCACCCGATCCAGAATCTGTCACGATGGTTGATTCAATTAAAGTGTGAGTGCTTTCAAACTCTTTATTCTTCATTTAAATTTCTATATGCTTACGATGTTGAAAGCCACTGGAGATTGGAGATAATTTTAATCTGGGAATTGTGCTGCTTTGAAATTTTTATTTTATTAATATGTTTTTATAAAAAAGGGTGATTCTTTCATATTTCAGGTATGGAAAGACAAAAGAAGCCTTTGGATGGCCGGAGGAGACAGAAGAAACAAATGGAGGCATTCAAAACATGTCTGCAGCTGTGCAAGGTGGAGGTGGTCTCGTTGAAGGGGAAGCTGGCATTTCTTCTTCATCTGCTTCACATCCTCTTACATCTTTGGAACGGTTAGACATTGCTTAATTTTGAACCAAAAAATATTTTCAGCTTTTAAAAAATTTATGATGATCTCCTAAGCCAGTGGTCCGCAACCTGGTGCTTGCGAGCACTGCGGTACTCTTTAGTAGTTTTACCGTACACCTCTACGATGTTAAAAATCATCTTCCCTAGCATGATTAATGTAATTTGTTCAGTTGTTTTCTTACTAAACATACGAAAGAAGATTTTTATTTAATTTACGTGGTTTGATTTTATTAATGATCATTCCTACTTTAACAAAAGTATAGTGGTGCTCGCTGGGTGCTCTATAATGTAACCTGGTGCTCGCCGCATTGAACAGGTTGCGGTTCCCTGTCCTAAGCTCTATTTTTACTTTCTCATACGAAGTATCGAGAAAGTATTGTTTTCGCAAAAAAATTCAACCTCGAGATTTTTACAGAAATACATGTTTTAGGTGTCGCTGAATCCGAAAAAGTGGTTTTCTCAATGCCGTCTGTCTGTTACTCGCTCTGGAGCCTAGATGGTAGAACAAAAATTAATGAAATCTCGTACTTAGGCATTTTATCATACTGAGCAGAGTATACATAGAAATGGTTGACATTGATCAATAATTAAGAGTAGTTTATTCTAGGCATTTTTAACAATCCGATTTTCTCGAAAATGGCTCTAACGATTTTGATCAAATTTCGTACAGTTACTTGAGTTTACGTCTTCAATAATGCTGTATAGTTCATATTTCTCAAAAAATGAATATAAGGCTAGTTTATTCTAGGCAACTTTAACAATAATTTGATTTTCTCAAAAACGGCTCTAACGATTTTGATCAAATTTTGTACAGTTACTTGAGTATACATCTACAATAATACTACATATTTTATTTTTCTCAGTGAATGAATATAAGGCTAGTTTATTCTTGGGCAATTTTAACAAAAATTGGATTTTCTAAAAACAGGCTCATACAATTTTCATTTTCTAAAGATAACTAAACAATGCATTAGTATATGAGAAAGTTAGTACAATGTATGTTGTACCGATTTTTTCTTCATGATTTCTTAAGTCACGTTAATCAAAATAAATATAAAGCCATCATTTAAGCTTAAAAGCAGCATAAATATGTCAGCTTAAGTTTAAACATGCTAAATGTACCAGGGCTGAAGCCAAAATTTGAATTTTTTATTTTTCCTAATATTCTTATAGAAAAATTTTATTAGAGTTAATTTCATTGCTATAGTACCAAAAAAAGTTAATTAACCCATTAACGCCTGCGGGAAAATGGCCGGGTGAAAATTGTTCTAATTCATTCATTGGTTAGAAAAATGCAAAATAAAACAATATATTTTTAAAAATCAGTGGAATTTATTTTATTTATTTTAGAAAAAATGCCGTCCTCAAATGAGGACGCTAGGCAGATACATGGTATTTTTCGTAACAACCCTTTTCCAAGCACAATGTTTTTTTACACTTCTTACAGGACCATCTAGCTTCATGTTACACACACAACATCTTAATTGTTTTTCTAGATTCTCTGGAAAGTGATTGTCGTTGTTCAACTCAGGATTACTACTACTTCTGCGTCTTTTATTGCATTTATTTGCCCTGGCATCTCTTAGGTAACTTCGTACATAATACATAATTCAGGGGTTCTACGAAATGATAATTTGTAATTTCCACCTTACACACAATATATCGTTATTCTCGTCAAAATGGTAGTCGTAGTTACCTCTGTTCTTTTTGTTCATATCCTTGGAAGGCATAATAGGACAATTATGTACTCGATTATCTCTAACAGTTCCCATTGTTCTGATTTTATTCCTTTTGAGGTATACCAATAACGCGTAAGTGGTGAAATAATTATCGAAGAAAACCACGTGATTTGAGGGATTAGGTACATGGTTCAACAAATCCATCACGACTCGCGCACCTACAGGTAATTTGGAATTTTTCGGTTGATTATGATTTTTTCCACAGTACACATCAAAGACATAACAATACCCCGAAGAACTGCTAAGCATCCAATTTTTATAACCAAACCTTACAGGTTTTCCTTTTATAAATTGTTTTGCTGGATTGTGTCCAAAATACTTGACCATGGATTCATCTATTGAAAAATCTTTGTGGAAGAAACCCCATTGGCAAAAACTTTTTATAAGCATATTCATAAATGGTCTAATTTTGAACATTCGGTCGTCAGAATTCCCTATTTCGCTATTATTAGCCAAATGCAAAAATCGTTTGATTTCTAAATATCGATCTCGAGATATGCTATCGTAAACAAGAGGAACTCCCAAGTCCTCATCGAGAGACCAATACATTCGCTCTTGTGGTAAACTATTGTAACCTGTCAGCAATAAAACAGCAAAAAATGTTTTCATCTCATTCACACTAACGTTGAAGGCATGATGGTTTTTTTGTTGTGCATATTCCTCACAGTCAGTCAGTTCATCTAAAGTTGGTGGAATAATATTTATTTGAAACTCCCTGGAATTTTCGTCATCACTAGATTCTTCATTCATTATAGCAAGGATGGCCTCATCCAGTCCATAAAAGTATTTTTCTCGAGGAAAATACCTTCTCTCCATGGCACGGTATTTGTAATAAGTTCGAATATTGTACCTACAATGCACCAACATTTACATACATATGTGCCTAACGTCCTCATATGAGGACGGCCTGAAATAACTTGAAATAAAAAAACATACACTATAAATATAATTATTAAATGTTTTATTTACGGTAAAATAATGTATTTTTAATCAAATACGTTGTATATAATTTATAAACACGTCCACTAATTTTAATGAGGAACAACTTTCATTGCAGTGGTAGGAGAAATTTTTTACGTACTTTTTCGATGGCAGTCAATCACAGACTAAACGTTTTTCGTGACGAAGTGTGCACCTACAAAGTCTGCGAGACTCACCACATTCGAGATAAAATCACAACGGAAAGACTTTGTAACACATTTTGTCAAAATAGTAGTTAAACAAGGCGTCCTCAGATGAGGACGGCCGGCGTTAATGGGTTAAAATGCATGTGCACTAGTTGATATGAAGTAAGGGACCTTTTCTGCATGGCTGACTGAATATGTACCTATAATACTTCGATGCAAAATGTTTGGTAGACTGCATAATAGTTTACATTTGAAAGCTATCTAGAGATTTTTACATCATTTATGTGAAAATAAACCTTTTTAGCACTAAATAGTCGACATACTAGCTTTCATAACCATTATTTCAAATAACCATTATGAAATTGCTTGCACTTAATTTTGCAGATGATTTTAGTTTCATGTGCTGCATGAAATTTTCTTGTTGGCTGTATGTCCTGCTAGCTATATGTTTCCCACCATTGGTGTAAAGAAAGTCTGTTTCATTCTTTATATTTTGGCGTTAGTGTTTGTAAATTGCAAGTTATTTAATTAGGTATCTTTTCTCCCATTGTGTTTTGATTTTTTAAGGTTTATTAATGGAAAAACCTATTTGCAGAATGACAGCTGGGGTGTTGGAAGTACTTGAGGGCTGCTTCATGTTAGCACGTGGGAGGAAGGAAGGCGGAGGCACAAGAGTAAGCATAACTGGAGGAGAAGAAGATGGAGAGGAGGCAGGGAGAGAGGAGCGAGAAGATGAGGTTGGAGAGGAAGATGGAGCGAACGTCCTTCCAGAAGAGGAGGAGGCTGCCAGGCAAGAGGCTCTTGAAGTGGCCACTCACCTCCTCACCATGCCAACACCACCCTCTGTACAAATGCACGCTAAGGCATTGCTGGCTGCACTTCATCCTACAAGGGCTGCTTATCACAAATATAAGGTAAGTCAGCATTTTCTGTAGATATAGCTTATAGTCTCTGATGTTATTTCAAATTGGGTAATCAAATGTTTTTGGAAAGTGGATTTTTGGTGAATTATTTCAAGAAGCACACTATAGAGCGTTCCATCTTTAAGTTTCAGTATTGGGTATATGGCACACGGTGTTGCCACGTCTCACTACCCTAACGCTAGCAAAAGTCTGACAGTTAAAAATTTCCTTTATGTAACTTATTAAGTAAATGTTATTGTTACAATTTTTGCCGTAATACATTATTTTCTAAATCGAAACAAAAATACTGTGTAGTAAAATTTCTCTCGCTATGTACCGCAAATGTGTTGTACACATGGCTGCTATAGAAGCCCAAACATTCCAATGATCCCAAAACCCTCATAAAAGTGAAAGCTGAAAGGAGCTTAAAAGAATAGAATCTCTTTGAAGTGCCCTTGTTTTCTGTATGCACTCAGATTTATTTTTTTTTGTGCTAGCGTTCGGTTGTCTAAGCCAGTCTGAGGTACTCCTTTATCTTGTGATGTAAAGTTACCTACCCTTGCAAAAATGTCAAAATAGTACAAAAATTAAAAAATATTTTTAATGTTTTATAATTGGAAAAATCACTTATGATAAAAATGTGATAATTTATGAATAAACGATTAATTAAAGAAAAGATTTAAATTTCATAAATTTACAAATGCCATAAGTTCGGTAATATTGTAAAATATTCATTACCAACTTCACAGAACATCATATCATAACAAACAGATCAAGAAAAAATGAAATTCAAATTATTTGAAATAAAGGAATAATTCTCCACAAGCTGAAAGATGGGAAAAATTAATTGTTTATTGCATTTTGTATAGAATATAATTTTTAGTTTTCATTTAAAAGTATATCATCAGATTCTGTGTTAAAAATAGCACAATTAGAAATTTTGAATTTTTATTTTAATGCAACTTTAAATTATTAGTGAGATTTGGCAATCCCGGTGTTGTAGAGGAGGAGAGGCGATTGGTTTTTTAAGTCTGCAGGAGAGGGGAGAAACAATGGCGTTTGAGACCGTACTGACACTTTAAGATGGAACGCTCTATAGTTCATTTATATGCTACTATTACTAGAAATTTTTGTAGCAACACAAGTTGTCTTATGACCAGACTAGCATAATTGTCTGTGAAAAATAATGGGTATGCATGACTTAAATACTAAGTTAAATAAATTTAACTAAATAATTTTGTGGCCAGCACATGAATTTCTCCATATTTGGGGTATAGATATTTAAATTATTATGAATAGCATTATGAGGGAAAATTATCATTTCGTATTGTAAAAGAATGCAGTCGTCCTTATTGCTGTAAATTACGTATATTTTGAATATGTTTACAGAATTCACTGCTAAATGGTGGTGGCACTGTATACTAGAAAAAGCAAAATATCTCCGAAATGGATGGTTCTACAAAAATTTGTTTCAAACAAATTTTGGAAGAAATAATATTCTCTACAACTTTGGTCCTCTCAAAGATGACCAATTACGATGTTTTTAAGGAGATATTTGACGGAAACCGACAAAACCGATTATTTACTAATTCCTAAACAATAACTGCTATGAAAAATTGTTTCAAATGAAAGTTGTAGGAAATTACATTCTCTATAACCTTAGTATAGAATTGTATATACAATAATGATGTTTTAACGGAGAAATATCATAAAAACTGAATCGTGTTTCGAATAAACCTCGACTTCTGGTTAACCAGTATTGTCCAAAAACTAATCAGTTCTTTGTGCTCACCCTAAAGTGTTATATATGAAATTTGGTAACAATATGGCAAGTACTTTTTGAGTTAGTGCGCCCACAATCACACACACACACAGACATCATTCCGAAAATAGTCTAAACGTGTTCTAGGAACCTCAAAACATGTATTTCCATTGAAATCTCGAAGTCGATTTTTTTCGTGATCACAATACTTTCCCATACTACATATGGAGAAAGTAAAAATTAATGAAACTTTAATATGTGCTAAAAAGTAAACAATAAATATAAAATTTATATAAAATCCAAAAAAGTACTAGTGCAACAGTTATTTATTCTCCAAAAATTTATATAATTGAATGTTACTAGAAAGTAAAAATAGTTTTGGGTGTATAAAAGATTTGCGGCAAAGAAATATTAATGATTTATTTGTTAAACATTACACAAATTTCATATGCACAAAACTTTTTACTTTCTGGAACATTCAATTATGTGACTTTTAGATTTACTTTTTAGTGCATATAAAACATGATTTCATTAAAATAAATTTATATAAATTTTATTTTTACTTTCTCATATACGAAGTACAGGCGACTCCTGAGATTCGACAGGGATGCATTCCTGAAAACGTGGTCGAATCTCGAATTGTTGAATGTTGAATGCCGTTTTTCCATAGACTTGCATGTTATAATCGGGGGATACGTTCCTGCATCTCGGCTCATGCGAGTAGGATTGGGCCGTCTGCAGCACATCCCTGCATACATCTATCTATACATACAACTATATATCATAGTGAAATTAATATAAAAGTTATTAAAAAGCACAAAATTACTTGCAGCCTCGCCAGTTTAAGGTTATGCAAACCTACCCTTCTCTTATATCTGTCAAACCAGCCATCAAATTATGTGAATTTATCACATGTTCTAGAATTTTCTCCTTCTGTTTCACATAAGTGCTAATAGTTGAACGACGCTTTTATTTGTTTCACTTGCATTATCACTATTACATTTCTTTTTAGATATCATGTCAGGTGATAAGTTTATAAATAAATCAATAAATTAAATAAATTTAAATAAAATATTAATAGAAAAAAGAGTGAAATTTAGCACAAATTCAAATATGTAGTTAGAGCAGAAATAGCTATGTCTACACTGAAACTAAACCTCGCGTGGTTGGTCGGGGTGAAAATTACTTCGCGTAAACTAGCTCCCAATTCCATTGGCTGTGTCGAAATCTCAAATTTGTCGAATCTCGGTCTGCAATAATACTATAGATTTCATTTTTCTCAATGAATGAATATAAGGCTAGTTTATTCATGGGCAACTTTAACAAAAATTGAATTTTCTAAAAACCGGCTGATACGACTTTCTAAAGATAACTAAACGACACATTAATATAAGAGAAAGTTTGTACAGTGTATGTTTTACCGATTTTTTTTTATTTTAGTCAGATTTAAAAATTTAGTCAGCTTTTGCAGTTCATGGGTTATTGATTGAACATTTGATTTTTCTATAAAATATTTTTCCGCTAGATGTAATTTTAAAAATAATTCTAGCATGTGAAAGTATTGAGAATCTTGAAAAGTACAGCTAAATGCTGCTGCTATTTGATTTAATGGTCAAACTCTTTCTAGGATGGATCTGTGCTGATTCACGTCCGAGAATCATTGGCAGCATTAAGAGAGGTAGCTGACCCAAAAGACTTGGATGCAGAGGTCTTCTTCAGGCTGATTTTGATGGCTCGTGGTGTTGCCGTGGCACGTCCTCTCAATCTAGTTCGCTATACTCATGGAAGAAGAGGAGAAAAACCAGTTGAAGGTAGTTTACAGTTTTTAATTATTAAGTTGTCATAATTAATGAATTTCAATTAATAATTGAAAATATGTAATTGTACGAAGCTAAAATCTTGTTATTCCTCTATTTTTTGCCATCATTTGTAGTTTTTCATGTAATCAATGTAATTAATGCTTTTTGATATTATTGTTACTTGTTTCAAAGTTCTGTTTACCTGATGATCTCCTATAGAACTCCCCATTTACTTAAAATATATTCAAACTAGTGCTAGAATAGCCTATATTTACCCCCACCAAGTATTTTCTCCATGCTAATGGCATGCTTTAATTTTTATTTCTCTCTTTTACAATGTCTTATATTTACTTGATTGATTTTATATGCTGCAGCACCTTGACTTAAAAATGTTGAAACATGGAGTTATTTTATGTTTTACAAATAGAATCTCTTTTTCAGATGTTAAAAAACTTTATATTATGACCAGTAAGTTTGGTTTGTTTTACATGCTATATGTTCATATTGTCCATTTTAATTTTAAACATGAATTTTTTCTTCTATTACCATATCAATATCTTCTGGATAGTCATTAAAGTAATATTAACTTTATCATAAATAATTTTGTTGCACAAGTAAGTTTTATCATTTTTTTCAGATTTTTAACTGGAAACATTTATTTTATTCTGATATTATTTCATAAAAATATGAACACGTTCGTGACGTCGTGTACCACCAGTGCTACACGCCACCTTTTCCTTTTTTATCCTTCCCTAACCTAAATGGAAAGCTGGAAGTCTTTTGTTTTACACAGATGTCCACAAGATATACATTTTCGGATGCGTGTACCACCGCTGGAGCATGGGTGTGATTTTTTTATTTTTGCTGCACTTTTCAAATCAGCACTCATGAAATCTATTGTATGAAGGATTCTTTATTTGATAACCTATAACCAAACACGTAATTTGATATGTTTTACATAGAAAATAACATAATATTACATATGCAGATGGCCACGAGAAATACATTTTTGGATGCATGTATCACTGGTGGAGCACGGGTGTGATTTTTTTACTTTCTCATATACGAAGTATATTGAGAAAGTATTGTAATCATGAAAAATTCAACCTAGAGTCTTTGACAGAAATATACGTTTTAGGTGTAGGTTTAGGTGTTCTGGAAATCTAGTCATTCTTTTTAAGCTTCAAAATACATTGGATCAATTCGACCCAACACGAGTACTAACTTATTTTTTATGCAAGTACTTGAGGGTCAATGATTGTATGAACTTCACTTTTTACAGTACCTTCATGCTGATATGTTAGACATCATTTGTTTTCAATGCATAATGCTTAAAATGCTTCAGTTTCATGATTCAATAAGTAGGAATTAATAAAGTTTAATTAAGGAGTAGTGAAGTTATATCAACTTTTTGCTTTCTCCATACGTAGTATAGGGAAAGTATTGTTTTCATGAAAAAAATCTATTTCGAGATTGCAATGGAAATACGTTTTGAGGTCCCTAGAACACATTTTGTCTATTTTGGTGATGATGTCTGTGTGTCTGTATTTGATAGGAATTTTGTGGATGCTCGAACTCAAAGTATTTCAGTACCAAATTTCAAATATAATATTTTCACACATAGGGACAAGTGCTGATTAGATTTTTGGACAATATAGGTCAACTGAAAGTGGAGGTTTATTCCTGTCGTTTTTCCATTTTTCCAATTATCTCCTATAAAACTCAGTTTACGTAAATATTTGTTATTGTTAAAGTTGTAGAAAATGTAATTTTCTACAAGTTTTGTTAGAAACATTTTTTCATAAAACCAATAGTTTAAGATAAATTTTGATTTTTCTTCTAAATTTATGTTAAATGCATTGCTAAGTGATACCATTGTTTCAGTTGCTATGTTTAAATTTTCTAATTGTTGATAGCATTGCTTACGCTGTCAAGGGTAATTTTAATTGTGCATCAATATTTTGTTATCCATAGAAACAGTTTACAATTTTCGGTATTTGTGGGTTATCCTGGATCACTTTTCAAATATTATCTATAATTTAGGAAAAATGTTTTTGTTGATGTTGTTATGTTAACGTTATGGAGTATTGTTATTAATAAATAATAATAATAATAATGGAGAGGATATTGGGGACCCTTTGGCTCGCTTTGTTTTATTTTAGTTGTTGTCTCCGGGCACTACGACACCCTTCACCTCGCTGAAACCACACTATCCCTCCCCGTTGTCTGGTGATTGGGTTTGTAAATGTTGTGACAGACCAATCAGTCATGGCTTAGCAAGCTTTAGGGTACTTTTGTATTATTACGGCGCATCAGTCAAGCGAGATATTTTTGCACCTTAGTCACCAGTTTCCCTTTGCAAATCAATAAAGAGTAGTGAAAAAAGCAGTGTCGCATGGTCCGGGATAACCGACAAGTACCCAATTTCCTTTACTTATTGTTGTTTTTAAAAATAAATACTATTGAATTAAAAAAAATTATTCATGAATGTAATTGCTGATAATTATTTCTGAGGATTCTTATGTCGAGAGCAATCATATTCGTTGCTCTGCATGGAGAAAGTCATGTGTTGTCCACATCAGATTTTTGTTTCTTGTAGATGAGAGTGATGAAGATTGGGATGAGGGAGAGGATGAAAAGAAGGAAAAGAAAAAGTTAGAAGAAGGAGGAAGTGATAAACAGCCTTCTACTCCTGAGGAGAAGCACTTTATAGAGAAGTTAATGGATGCTATGTGGCGTCTTCACAGGGCACAGCCCAGCAACTTGGCCCTTGCTCCTGTCTGCATCCCAGGTAAGTTATTATTGAATAATACTTGTAGTAGCCACTCCTTCAAGCAACATGTATTATCAGACTTAATATTTAAAGAAATGGTATCAGATTAAATTTTGGTATTGGAGACGAAAGGAGATAATGCAATCTTTATTTATTCTTTCTGATTTGATCTATAATTTCAAAATTAATATCTGTCATATTTCATGTCTCTGTTATTTTTAGTTTATCATTAAATGATTGTTACGTCAATAAATTGTGAAATAACAGTGTATAGGGAAAGCATCAAGGCCAGTAACTTAAAAGTCATAGATCTAATCATGTATCTAATTCCTGTTCAGTATGGTTAGAAATTGTTAAATGAAACTCCTGATAAAGTTTTAGGATAAAGAATGAAAATAAATGTAGTATTGCTGAACTCAAGATATTTTTGTTTCCTTTGTCCAAAATACTTTTATTTTCCAAGTACAGTTAGCCCTGAGTTTCCAAGCCACCGTCATAAAGAAGATTCTGATTCAAGCAGAACCAATTATTTTTGGGGCCTGTGGGCATCATAGAAGTAATACAAATATGTGTAAACCTATTTAATTAAATTAGCATGTTTTTATTTTTCATGCTGTTTTACCGCCACACATTTGGTCACTGGAGCCTTGTTTAGTTTATTTTTGAACGCAGTCAATTTTTTATTATAATTTAGAGCATTTCTCTATTCACATCTGTAAAGTCTTCAAAAACCTTTCAAGAATGAGTGGTATCACTGTGGAAATGTACACGCTAACATTTAGCTTTCTTTTATACCTTCAGCAATATAAGTTAAACTATAGAAAATTATTTAAAACGTACCTCACTTGAATAATTGTAATGTAATATTTACGTTCAAGTTCATTTCTTCGACGTAAATTATCAATTCCTTTTCACTTTCAAAGCGCTTTTGTGTGCACGAAAGGAAAATTAACATGTTAATTTCAGTTGTTCGCCATAGATAATTTCCTTTCATTTATTACGTTCTTTGTGCATAAGAAAGAAAATTAAACGTATTTACATATTTGTAGTAGACATTGTTTACTTCAGTTGCTACAAAGATTGTTTTCATTGACAACGATTGATAAATCCGCATAAGAAATTTTCTAATTTCAAAATAAATTACGACTTTCTTCTTGAATTTTTCACAAACTGTTACAGAATAAGTGGTATTAATTTGGAAATTTACCATCAATTTTTCAGCTTTCTATCTTTTGTACTCTTGGAGATATTCGAAAAACAAAATTTTAAATGGACCTCAATCTGAACCTGTATATTTTTCATAACTCAAATTTAAAGAAAAACAAATGGTATCAGTACAGAAATCTTCCATCCAAGTTTTAGCTCTATTTTTTATGGTTTCATAACAATTTCAATTTAACCTTTATCGTATTTATTGAGATTGACCAAAGAAGATCCTAATATAATAAAAAGAAAAAAAGAACACGATGAACATGGGGCCGAGAGGATAAATCATGTAATCGAGAGGGGCACCATGTTGCTTTACGAAGAGGGAGAAACGAAATCGAGAAGCATTCTTATGAACTGGGCCTCTGCTTAGTCACCCTTTCAAGTGGTAAACAAACTCTATCTCAACGATAATTGGATCCTTACAGTGTTCAGTCATTACTAAGAAAGCGATGCTTTACACAATCTGCAAACATCAAGTCACTCCATGGAGTCTGGAATTCATGAATTCGAGTAGGCTGTCTGACTCCCTGCCTAGCACTTATGTAACACTGGGCCAACAGTGCCTACATTTTGTGTACAATAAAATGTACACACATATGATAAAGGTTAAGCAAGTGCACAGACAGATAGATGCCAATGTGAAACTATGAGCATTTTTTTTAAATGCACTGAAAACATAAGTAAACTTTTAAATACATACAGTGAAAAAAATAATTGCATAATGTACACAATACTAGGAGCCCCTGTATTAGTGATATTCATCTAAAAATAACAAAATCAAGTTAATTCTTTTGCCATATAATTTCATGTATTCCCTGTTTTTTATCCTCCATTTCACTAATAAAGACAAAAAGAAAAAGGAGTTGAAGACAAATAATCAAATAATAAGTTGAGCATATAACTGTGCCAAATTTGAAGCTCATCTGGAGCTCAGTTTTCTTAAAAAATACTGCAGGAACGCAAATAAAAATCTATTTTGGTGTACTTTTTCACAGGGAATATGAATAATTCATCAAAAAATACATATCTTGATCGATTATTCTGAAATATAATTCGGGCTGTCTTCTTTGACTTGAAATCATACCTCCTGCTGAGAGGTTTGCCTTCGGTCCGAGCAAAGGTTCGAAACCCTCGCCCTCACCACGAGTATCTATTGTGCTTCAAAAACTGACCTTAGTCCCCTCTTGTCAGGTATATTTCTATGTTTGCCCACACACAGAAGGGATAAAGCCGATATATCTGGAAGTGCACAAATAGTCCCATTTCAGCATTCCTGAAGCGTTACAAACCTGGCCTTTTATATAAGAGTAATAGTGGGTTACGTCACTATGACATCATAAGTTTGCACAGAATGATGACGAAGTCTTGTATAATATAATATAGATTTCTTACCAACATAAAACTGTATTCTCCGACTTAAAACTGGGTTATTTGTCCTATGGGGAAACTAACGTAAAAGCAGATCATCGTAAAGCGATCCATCATAAAAAAGGGACTGAGTGTAATTTTATGTTGGTATTCACCAATAACTCGAGTTTAAGGATTATTATGTTCATTTATCTGTTTTGACTTTTGCAGGTCTGACTCATGTTGAGAGTGTAATCACAGGATGTGTGGAAGTGATTCACGCATTCATCATGGTAGATCCTATGTACAGTATTCCAATTGCTGCCCGGGCATATATGAGAATGCTCCTTTGTCCTGATCCTGCAGTGTCCTTCACAGCAAAACATGCAATAGTGCGAACATTACGACCAAGACAAGTATCTCCAGCACAGCCACCACCACCTCCACCCCCACAGCCTGTGCAGGCTCCACGCTCTTCTCAACCGGGTATGTCTGGTTCAGGAGCACAACCCCCACCTACAGCCATGGTGCGCAAGAGAGAGCGGCGTAGGGCAGGAGCTGGAGGGACATCTTCATCGTCTATGTCATCGGTAGCATTTGCTGCAGCAGCTCAAGGTGAGAGAAATTTATATTCATTGAGCATGGGTTCTTAAACTTTTGTGCCTCATGCACCCCCAGGAGAATTGTGAACTGCTCACGCCCATCCCCAAAAAAGAAAAAATATATAAAAATAAATATACGTATGTGTGTGTGTGTGTGCGTGTATTTATGCACACACACACACTATGTGCTTGCATTCTGCAAGCATTTTATCTCACCTTATTGTAAAGAGTAAGAGCCGACAAATTTTAAACACAAAAGTGCTCTGCACCAATTTCAATGCTTTTCTTATGGGAAATAATCTCAAATTTAAGGCTGCCTGGAGTTGAACTGATGACACCTATGCAGGAGTTCTCAAATAATATGGACATATTCTCATGACATCTACAAACCCTGAAAATCTTTATTCCTCTTAGTTTCGTCTACATGCAGGAATTAATTTTTTCCATGCTTTCTTATGGGAGATATACTGAGTCATCTGGAGTCGAACCCAGGACACTTGCAGTAAAAGTGATCACGGTTCCCAATAGATCTCGTGGATATCTAACAACCGTCCAAGTTTCAATTCTCTATCTTATCGGAAAGTGCTTGAAATTAATTTTCAAAAATGCCACAGTGCTTTTCTTATGGAAAAAAACAACTTTTGGAATTTCTGGAGTCGAACTCATGACACTTAGGAGATCTCAATTTTTCTGGCTGTTTCTCCATGCCATCTACAGTATCTGAAAATTTCAGCTCTTCATCTATTTTAATTTGGGCTAGAAATTAGTATCCTCCTATATCCTTCTATATCCTCCTCTGTAAGAAGAGAGCATATATAATGATAGTCATTAGTTCTAGCAATGTACCGGGTACTAAAAAATACCGGGTACTGGGTACCCGGGGAAGGAAAGAAAAATTACCCGGCCGGGTAGGTTGAACCAATTTGGTTCAAGATGCGGGCTTGCTTAAATGAAATTTTGTTTGAAAATTTGAAAATTTTATTTAATGTCCTAACATCCCTCATAAAGAAAATCCTTTAACTTGGTGGGCAAAAAATGCAGCTAGCTATCTTTCCTGAACTGTCAAAATTGGCCAGACGTTACTTGTCATCTCCTCCAAGCAACATACCCAGTGAAAGGATGTTTAACGAGGTGGGAATCATATACGAAGAGCGGAGGAATAAACTCCTTCCGCGAAATGCAGAAAAACTATTGTTTCTTCATCATAATCTCCCGTTGTTGAAATTTAATTACCGTATTTAATCGATTGTAAGCCGACCCTTTTTACGTTTTTACCATCGCAGAAATCGCCACTCGGCTTAGAATCGGTCTAAAAAAAGTAGTCAATGAATTTATGTCTGTAGTTACATTATAACGTGAGATATAAGTGTACTAAAGTGGAAGTAAACTATCTACTTTAAATGTATGCAAAAAAGAATCAAAATGACTGAACGCCTACGAAGAAATAAATTATGTAAATAATACGTGGCGCATCAAAGTTGTAAAAAAATACAGCAATAGCGCTCGTATGCGTAAGAAGCTACATATGTACACAATGTTTCATTTTACTCGTGAATCAAAACATTTGCCTTTCCTACCCCACTCCCCTCCCACCTCTACCTATCTTGTTTCAGTGTGTCTAGCATGTGCGTACTGGGATTTCCCAAGCGAACCGTTACTTCCTCGTGCCTTAACGGCATAGCAGCAAACTTGGGAGAATAATTTAAGAATAAAAGTGAAAAGGAATGCCCAGGTGATACTATTGTAATACTAACATATGTTATGTAATATGGTGTCCGTATTTGGTTGACGAGAAACGTCTATTTTTTTACAAGAATAAGATCCGGGGAATAACGAAGTCAAATTACTCTTTTAGTAGAAGTTGTTATGAATAAGTGAATAAAATGTATTTTATGTCGCCATAATTTTAGTTAATACTCTTTTTTAATTACGAACTGAAAATCTGAGGTGTTCATACTTGTTGGTATTTTGAAATAGATGGCCCCAGCTGTCTAATCACTTTAAAATCAAAATTTTTCCTTGCGTGGCCTTGTGAAAAGTGGAGGTCGGCTTACAATCAGTGTCAGCTTACAATCGATTAAATATGGTATTAAAATTTTGACCACTTTTATTTCATTCTTATTTAAGAAGATTTTATAAAGTTGATAAGATTTTACAATCTGGTACTGTTAACCGGTCGTTAAGTATAATTATGCATATTATGTAAAATGTTATTTCATGGTTCAGTTTAACTTTTGTTAGAGTAATCGGTTTTTAAAAGTTTATTATAATTAAAATATCGTTTCTCTGAATGTTTCTTGCAGGCTAAAAATTAAAAGTAAAATATTAAGTTCCATTTAATTTGTTTTTATTGCTATCCTTTTTTGCTCATGAGGGACTCAGTACCCGGCACCAGGTCCATGAGCCGACAGAATGGGAGTCATATGATAGCTTTAAGGAAGCTCTTCGCAAAGTGCAGCATTTGCGCATCATGAACGACAGTGCAGAAAGAGGTGTGGGTCTGATGAAAATGTACAATACCATTCTTACAAATGGAGAAGAGGATAAACAGGCTCTTCTTCAGACTGTAGCGGAGCACAGGAAGACCTTTCCAAAGTGTACTAATGCTAAACAGTCGTGAAAATTAGCAAAATATTTTGTGTATTTTGTGACATGTTTCACAAGTTTTCCTTACATTTTGCTTTATATTTTTGAACTTCTTGACATTAACTAGCATAAAGCATGTATTAAGTTTCATTTCTTATCAATCCAAAACTCATGTATTGAATAATGGTACTGTTTAAACTTTCCAGCTGGAAAAAAACGTGTTTGCCCCTTTGAGGTAGGCAATCTAAAATTCTAAAACACGTCCCTCAAAACCAGTATGGCCCAAAATCGATAGAACACCTCTAAACTAACAATTTACCTTCTCAAACATTTTCTTTAGGTCTTATTGGTGACGAGATATGAAGGAATATGTGACAATGGTATTCTCACATAAAAACCGAAACTTTGAAACAAAATAGCGACCTCTAAAAGTAATCAGATTTCCACCAAATTTTGCAAGGAGTGTTTTTGCATCAAAAGGAAACTTTTTACGGGTTATCACGGTGAATTTTCGTAAATTTTTCATTTTTGGCACACCCTAGTGTACATGTATGTTATCTATTAATAGTATAATATTTACTCATATTTTTGATTAATTAGAATGATTTTATAGCGAAACCTTGTCAAACTTTTTTGTATTGTGTTTGCTTTACAAGAAATGAAGTGAGATATCTGTTTTGTAATTTAGGTGGTCTAGGAGAGATGGATCCCATTGTTCAGCCTGCTCAGCCAGATCCATCCGGAGACTTGGATGCACCATTTGATGTGGATCCAATGGTCCTCTTAGCACCAGAGGCAGGTTAGTATCTTATTACTTTCTGATGATAAAATTTCATTTACCATTAAGATTAATTTCCATAGGAATATGTACTCTCTTGATGTATGTACCTACATACATATCCTTTGGACTTAAATTGAAATTGAAAAAAAAATTTAAAACCAAAACAGTTATATTGTACTTTGAGTGAAGAAAACTTAGCTGGTTTATGAAATTTTCACATATTTTGATATTATCATCTTGAAGGAGCATCTGGTGGGCTTGGTGGTCTTAACTCCTTGGAAGCTCTGCTTGGTGCTGCAGCTGCTTCTGGTGGTGGTGCAGGTCACCATGGCTTTCCTCCTCTGTTGGACATTCCTCCTGATGCAGACGATGAGACAATGGTTGAATTGGCCATAGCATTGAGTCTTCAAGATCATGAAGCTGGTGGTGGTGGAGGTAGTGGCGGTGGCGGAGGTGGACCGTCTTCATCATCTTCATCCTCAGACCTCCAGCATAGCCTTCAGCAAGGCCTTCAGGGTCTACAAGGTCTTCCTGGATTGCAACATATCAGTGGACAAGCTCTTCAAGTAAGTCCAAATTAACTTAAATTTATTATGATAAGGTAAAGCTATAATACAGTTTTTTGTGAGCTTCATGCATTTGTGGCTCTTTCTTAAGACAACCCATGTTATCCTGGTTACCATAAATCTACCAATAAATCTACCAATAAGTATTGATTTAATGTTGATTTACTATTGATATCAAAATATAAATATTTAATTTATTTAGGAAAAACTTTAATTCCAAATATATTCATGTTTAAAATTTAATAATAAAACGGAAAAATTCCATCTTTGTGACTGCTGGGAAACATTTTTTGCCCCTCTGTTTGGGATCTGCTGCTGTACAGTAATTCACTGCTATATGTCACCTCGTTATGTCATTTTGCATATATGTTATTAATGATTTAAGAAGCATGTTTCATTGTAATTTGTGCCATCATTTTAGTTTAATTCATTATCACTTTCATCATTGTCACTAGATTCCTTATCACTACTCTCCTCCCAAAGCCCACAGTCCTCACTGCCATCCAAAGCATTAGAAATACCACACTTCTTAAATAACTTCACAATGACCTCTTCTTTCACTCCTTTCCATGCAGCTAGAATCCAATGCACTACTTGACACACACTAGCCCTCTTTATGCGCCCAGAAGGTGTCAGTTCTCTTTTTCAGTTGTCAACCAGTCAGCATAAAATCTTTTCAATTGGTTTTTGAAAGGCTTATTAATACACATGTCCAAAGGCTGCAGCTGGGATGTCATACCTCCTGGAATCACGGCCAAGTCACTATCTGCTTCTTTCATTGAATCCTTCACAGCTGGAGTAATGTGCCCTTGATAGGAATCCAGAACAAGTAGTGACTTTAATTTGAGAAGGTGCCATGGCCGTCTGAACCATACCAATTTTAGCCATTCAACTACCATTTCACTCGTCATCCACCCTTTCTCATTTGCTTTTACAGTCACTCCTGAAGGAAAATTCTCGCCCTTAGGCACATTCTTACGTTTTAGCACTATGTATGGCAGCAGTTTTGAGCCATCAGCAGTACAGCACAGCATCACTGTCAATCTTTGTTTTTCAGCACCGGCTGATAGTATTTTCACCTCCTTATCCCCTTTCTTTGCCACTATGTACGCACATGGCATATCAAAGTAAATTGGTGTCTGGTCAGCATTACTGATTTCACCCAGAAGATACCCTTTTTCTTTTCGTTTTATCATCACAAAACGCTGGAATTCAATTAACTTCTCTTGAAAGTTCGGCGGGAGTTTTTGGCAAATTGAAGTTCGCCGTCGAAGAGAAAGGCCTTTACGATTCATGAATTTTTGTACCCATGATCGTCTAGCTTTAAATTCTGTCCACGGAATTCCAGATTCCCGAGCCAATTCATGCACTTTCACTTGAATAATCTCGGTTGATACTGGCAACCCGTTGGCCCGCTGGGATGTAATAAATTCGTAGAGTTCATTTGTGTGCCTTCCTTTTTGAGGTCCTGAGAATGAACGCTGGAATTCAATTAACTTCTCTTCAAAGTTCGGCGGGAGTTTTTGGCAAATTGAAGTTCGCCGTCGAAGAGAAAGGCCTTTACGATTCATGAATTTTTGTACCCATGATCGTCTAGCTTTAAATTCTGTCCACGGAATTCCAGATTCCCGAGCCAATTCATGCACTTTCACTTAAATAATCTCGGTTGATACTAGCAACCCGTTGGCCCGCTGGGATGTAATAAATTTGTAGAGTTCATTTGTCGTGCCTTCCTTTTTGAGGTCCTGAGAATGCTCTCCTCGTCGCTGCACAGTTGAAAATCTTATGCGAATCCTGTTTCCAACATCTTACATTGCATTCAGAAACCCCAAATGCTCTTCCAGCGGCAGAATTTGAATTCTTTTCAGCAAACAATATCACTTTCCTTTTAAATGCAGCAGTGTAATGAGTTCTTTTCTCTGCTATCGCAATAATTTTAAGGGTGTGATCGTGACTGAATAGTCCTTTGTAATCACCAGAAAACTGGGACACATTCGTATCGTTGCTTCGAAACCAATATGCTGACAATGTTGCAATTTATACCGGTGGCAGGAAGACAGCTGACACCACACCCTCACAAAAGGTATCAAGTGTCAGCTAACCCGCACAGGTCCCGGGGCATTGTACCAATGCCCCGGTGAATGAATCATTGGTGGAACTAAGTAAATACGTCACAACAGGATTGGATGCTCCATTTTAAATCTGAATTAGATAAATTGTAACCAGTCATATGATAATATCGTGAGTTTAGATAACGTTAATGAAACTTTTGCTTCGCATGGCATTTCACCATGTACACACATGAACGTGGATATCTAGATTATGCAATGCCATTGAAGTCAAATAATTTTGCTTACGATTTTTGGAAGTCCCGGAAGGGAAAAAAACATCGTCTTAGATTCGTGCAAATACGGTGTATCGTTTGTGAAGAGTCAAAGGGGAAATTTTGGAAATTACAGTTGGAATAAGCAATTGGTTACTATAATTTAAATCCTTTGTCTTGTTTTTAATTTCATGTTCGTTACTATTCATATAATTTAATAAAATTTTGTTTAATTTCATTTTGCTATCCCATGTACAGACTGGACCAGAAATGCTGTCCTGAAAGTGACCTCATATTTAAATATGAAGGGGATATTTCATACGAATGAAAATTTCCACAGATGTGGGGAAAGGATGTAAGTTTTTGGCCAAGTATTGGCTAAGCTGATGAAAAATGTTTTTCACCCCCTTCAGGGGGTAGGTTTGAAAAATGAAGGTCGACCTTATGGGGTTTCAATGTTAAATTTTTGCGGAACAAAAATTTTTGAATTCAGGGGTGCCGATGTGGCCCCGGGGGTTTTCGACCACGGTGATTCCATTTGTGACAGTTAAAGATTCGTAAGTTCAACCCCTGAGCAGGGGTGACTACCCCTTTTGCGAAAAAATGAATAAAAATTCTGATAGCTTGCTCTTAGGGTAAATCGACACAACTGTTTACGAAAAAGCAAGCGAAAATTCCTGTTTAAAAGGATAAAGTGTGGGATAACTTGAAATTTATTATTCAACCCCTGAGCAGGGGTGACTACCCCTTTTGCGAAAAAATGAATAAAAATTCTGATAGCTTGCTCTTAGGGTAAATCGACACAACTGTTTACGAAAAAGCATGCGAAAATTCCTGTTTAAAAGGATAAAGTGTGGGATAACTTGAAATTTATTATTATTTGATTATCATGGCAGCTAGAATGATTTTCGGAAAATTTCCAAGTCAACTCTGCACCGAATTATAAGGGAACTTCGCCAAAAGCCTTACAAAATCCGCCACGTTCAGGAGCTCAAGGAGGAAGACTACGGTGAGCGAGTTTATTTTTGCAACTGGTTGATTGAAAAACTGAACAATGACCCCTTTTTCCACTTCAAACTCATGTTCAGTGACGAGTCAAAGTTTTTCCTCAACGGCTGCATATCCTCCAGTCACGCTTATTATTATGCATCAGAGAACTCAAATGTGCGAAAGGAGCGTTCGATGGATAAAAATGGCATTTTGACTTTCATTGCCATGACAGCCACGCATCTCTTCGGACCGTACTTCTTTGATTCGAATGTGACTCAGGAAAGTTACCAATATCTCCTGAGAGAGCAGCTGCTCCCAGACCTTCTACGTTACAACATCAACATTGAGGAGCTTTGGTTTATGCAGGATGGTGCACCTGCACATCGAGCACGTGCCACCATGAACATACTGCGCGGCTGGTTTGGCGACCGCATCATTGCTCTAGGTTCAGACATAGACTGGCCACCAAGAAGTCCAGACCTCACACCTCTTGACTTTTTCGTCTGGGGCTTCCTGAAGCAGATGGTGTACCGCAAGCAGATCAACACAATTGAAGAGCTCAAGGCCAAGATCAGGCGATGCGTGGAGATGATCAGCCCCAAGACGATAGAAGAGGCCTTCACACGCAGCCTCATCGAGCGTGTCAATCTGTGCTTGTATGCCAATGGAGGGCACTTCGAGTGAACTGACAACTGCCTCAGAAACTATGATATTAGAGCACGGATTACTGGTCATTTCATAGCAAGAAAAATAAATAATGAATTGGAAAAACAAAAAAATTGGTCAATTGTTGTTTGAAATTTTCCGAAAATCATTCTAGCTGCCATGATAATCAAATAGTAATAAATTTCAAGTTATCCCACACTTTATCCTTTTAAACAGGAATTTTCGCTTGCTTTTTCGTAAACAGTTGTGTCGATTTATCCTAAGAGCAAGCTATCAGAATTTTTATTCATTTTTTCGCAAAAGGGGTAGTCACCCCTGCTCAGGGGTTGAATAATAAATTTCAAGTTATCCCACACTTTATCCTTTTAAACAGGAATTTTCGCTTGCTTTTTCGTAAACAGTTGTGTCGATTTACCCTAAGAGCAAGCTATCAGAATTTTTATTCATTTTTTCGCAAAAGGGGTAGTCACCCCTGCTCAGGGGTTGAATAATAAATTTCAAGTTATCCCACACTTTATCCCTTTAAACAGGAATTTTCGCATGCTTTTTCGTAAACAGTTGTGTCGATTTACCCTAAGAGCAAGCTATCAGAATTTTTATTCATTTTTTCGCAAAAGGGGTAGTCACCCCTGCTCAGGGGTTGAATAATAAATTTCAAGTTATCCCACACTTTATCCCTTTAAACAGGAATTTTCGCATGCTTTTTCGTAAACAGTTGTGTCGATTTACCCTAAGAGCAAGCTATCAGAATTTTTATTCATTTTTTCGCAAAAGGGGTAGTCACCCCTGCTCAGGGGTTGAATAATAAATTTCAAGTTATCCCACACTTTATCCCTTTAAACAGGAATTTTCGCATGCTTTTTCGTAAACAGTTGTGTCGATTTACCCTAAGAGCAAGCTATCAGAATTTTTATTCATTTTTTCGCAAAAGGGGTAGTCACCCCTGCTCAGGGGTTGAATAATAAATTTCAAGTTATCCCACACTTTATCCCTTTAAACAGGAATTTTCGCATGCTTTTTCGTAAACAGTTGTGTCGATTTACCCTAAGAGCAAGCTATCAGAATTTTTATTCATTTTTTCGCAAAAGGGGTAGTCACCCCTGCTCAGGGGTTGAATAATAAATTTCAAGTTATCCCACACTTTATCCTTTTAAACAGGAATTTTCGCTTGCTTTTTCGTAAACAGTTGTGTCGATTTATCCTAAGAGCAAGCTATCAGAATTTTTATTCATTTTTTCGCAAAAGGGGTAGTCACCCCTGCTCAGGGGTTGAACTTACGAATCTTTAACTGTCACAAATGGAATCACCGTGGTCGAAAACCCCCGGGGCCACATCGGCACCCCTGAATTCAAAAATTTTTGTTCCGCAAAAATTTAACATTGAAACCCCATAAGGTCGACCTTCATTTTTCAAACCTACCCCCTGAAGGGGGTGAAAAACATTTTTCATCAGCTTAGCCAATACTTGGCCAAAAACTTACATCCTTTCCCCACATCTGTGGAAATTTTCATTCGTATGAAATATCCCCTTCATATTTAAATATGAGGTCACTTTCAGGACAGCATTTCTGGTCCAGTCTGTACAGGCAGTCCCCTACTTTCGTACATAAGGCATTCCTGAAAACGTGTATGAAAGTCGAATGTATGGAAGTCGAACAATAGACTTACATGTTATAATGGGGGTTCCGTTCCCAGAGAGCCAAAAAATATTATAAAATCTCTAATTATGGTATAAATGTTTAGTTTTTTGAGCAGGGGCCTTTTAGACACAATCATCGATTTTATAATATAGAGAGATGTGGCAAAATGGAATAAAATATTTAAATAATTGCACAAATAAACACTGCTGTACAGACAAAGATGGCGACGCAGCAGAAACTGATGGCTGGAGCCAGCACCACTCAAAATGTTTGTTCGTCATTTCGCTGATGTACAAAAGTCCAAATTTGGCATATGAAAGGTGGTTCAGGGGTGTCAATTGTAATGTACGAAAGTGCGAGTTTTTTTCCTGAAAGCATTTTGCTATTTTCATAGTTATTTTGTAATATTGCCTAATCATATAGAGAAGACAGAGAAGGCTTTAAACCTGTGAATCGAGACCCAAACTCGCAAGAGTCTAGCTGAGTTCACTTGTCATTCGCGAGAAAGCCAAGCAACTGCACAATCATTATGTCTCAAATTGTTTCGTGGTCTGCTAACAGGATATCACCATCATCGAAGTGTGTGTAGATTGGTTCCTTGCTCTTTAAAAAAATTTAAATCTGCTAGGTCACTTTCTAGAAACTCATCAATTGAGTAGAATGATTTAGATTTCAGCCAAGAAGCCATTACTCTTTTGAATTTTATTATATTTATGCATTTTGTTTCATTTGGTAATTTATTAAAAGAGTTAGCTTGGCTGACAGACAGTGCCACTATGCGATAGCTTGAAATGTTTGTTCGTCAGCTGACGTACGAAAGTCCGAATTCGGCGTACGAAAAGTGGTTTAGGTGTGTGAATGTATAATGTACGAAAGTCGAGGACTGCCTGTATGTTCACTGCCAAATGACAATGTATGTGGTCATAGTGTTGTTTCAGCTTGAGAATTATGACATTTTATGTTAATTTTGTTTCATTTTGTTAGCTAATTTTAACATATTGTCTTATGTGGTGTATTATAATGTATTATATGAGATACAAACACTACAAATGGGTCACAAAATGTCCACTAGGAGTGTAACCCCTACTTTTATCATCATGCCTTTGGAAAATAGGTTTGGTTCTACGTCACAGTTTTCAGGAATAAACAAACTTACTGTAGTATATTTCATTTCACTTGGCTATCAAATAATTTCTTCCATGTATATGTCCTCTTATACATACTAATTAATTGCTGCTTATTGCTTAAAACATATAAAGTAGTCACTATTTCTTATTGCTTTGTGAGTTTGACAACTAGGTCCCTGGTTAGGAGTAACTATCCTGCAAACCGGTGTATTTTTATTTTTTAATCTATTTTCATCACTATTATTTTTTTCCTTTTCTTTTGAAGGATTTTTTCTTTTGTTCCCCTTTGTGTATATAATTTTATAAATGGCATGAAATATGATTGTGAAATGGATTATATTTAGAAAGCTATATTTTTGTGTAAAGTTTAGTTCCAATTTTTTATGCTGCTTTTATTTTATTCAAGCATATACTTTTTACTTTTGCAGAGCCTTCAGGCACTAATTGGGGGTCCACCTCCTCATCCACCACTTTCGGTTGGACGTGGGATTGTTGGAGGATCATCTAGACATCAAGGTGGAGCTAGTCACCATCATCCACACCATGTTTCTCACCATCCTCACCTTGGAGGTGGGGCCTTTAGTGATGATCCACCTCCCCCTCCTCCTCCTAATGTGGCACCTCCCTCGCCTCCTCCTGGAGCTTCAGATGATGAGGGATCCACAGCTGCGACAGATGGCAGCACCTTGAGGACATCACCTGCAGAACAGGTCTGTTCTTATACTCAGATCTAATGAAATATCAGTTCAGTTTCAAGAATTTTGCTTTGCTCTGGTTTTGTTCCAGTTAATTTCCTTTAGAAAATATATGGGTTTCGTTATTGGTTCAAACTAGTTCCCTTGTTGTTTATATATATATATAAATATATAATAATAATAATAATAATAATAATAATAAGAAATACTACGGAAGAGGAAAGGTAAGTAAGGATATTTAGGGCAACTAGGTGTTGAAGGAAACCCAGTGAACATTTACCGGAAGTAGAGCCGCTGGGGTGTTGGAGAGAGACATTTGTAGAGGTTAGAGCTTTCAGGATGATCCCTTCATCAGCACAAGACACACACACACACATTTATATATAGATTTTGCCAGGTACCACTATCCATTTGCAAGATTTAACTATTTGTAATGGATTTCAAACATTAATAAAAAAATTAATTACATGGTGCAGTGTTCAACAATTACTACAAATAATTTTTTTTAAATACTTCAAGTTCCATATCATGGTCATTTATGTGATAAATCTCCCTAATAAGTAGAAATGCAATTTTTCAATTGGTTTCAAAAATTAAATAGCATAGGCAATGTAGATCATTGACTATTTTTCATGAAAATAATAATACTTCTCTTTGCTGCGTATTTAGAAAATAATTTACATCATTTGTAATTAAAGGTGTGGTAAATATATGTATTTTTTTGGTTTTGGGTGTAAAAAACGTTCTTTTCTTGAAAGGGAGGAAGTGGTGCTGGCAGTGACAGTGGAGGTGACAGCATAACAGGAGATCAAAACATATCTGGCCGTAGTTCAGCATATGATGATGGTGCTGGAAGTCATCAGGGAGGTGTTGGTGGTGGTGGAGGAAGTCGCAATTCCGTGGCTCTTCAGCAGATGAGTTCTCACGAAGAGGAGGAAGGTGCTGCAGGTGGTGGTGCAGGTGGAAGCAGAGGTGGGAGTAGTGGAGCAGCACTGAGTGGAGAAGCCAAGCACTTGCGCTATCTTCGTCTTGTATTGTTGGAAAGGTTAATTCGATATATTCCAAGGCTGAAGAAGGTGGGTGGACTCAGGTCCATCCCATTCATGCAGGTGAGATTGTTATTAGTTTGGCTTACATTCTCAGTTATCAATCTTTGGAAATTTTGTTGATAAATTATATAAGAATTGATGTTATGTAATGGGACTTTTTAAGGAAATATTGATGATAACACTAAAAAAAATTTTTGTATACTTAAATGGCTTCTTATTTTTTTGGTTTGTCAAAATTCAGCAAATGGTGTTCAAGTAGATAATATTCCTGGACAAGTGCACCATCAAGTGTCACCATCAAAGTGATCTGTATAAATGAAAATAATTGTTCATTACTTACAAATGTGAGAGAAATTAATTTTCTGTTAATATTATTGGTATTAGCTAGTGAGTTTTTTTACCCTTTAAGCAAGTATTAAAAAATTTCATACTCATTTCATATTCTGGATATTCTGAGTTAATAGTGCTAATAGTGAACTCATCATTATCATAGTATATGTACCTTTATTTTTATAATAAAGATGTAATATTGTCTATCATAACAGTAACGAAACAAATTTTTCATAAGTTAATTACTCATTTATAGGTTAAATGAAGCAAAAATACTTAGAGGATTGAATTAGTTTCATGCCATTTCATTTAAAATAGAAAGAAAATAATTGTAAAATCATGAATGAAAGTAAACTTTTTGTTAAGATTGTAATTGTCTACCATTAATATGACAAATGATACTGGTTATGTTGCTGCTAGATTAAGTAGAATTTATTTTTAAATTAAAACATTTGCTATTTTAATATTTTCTTATTTGAAATTTTCTTTAAACAACTGTTGATTTCAAAATTCAGTTAAATATAAGATTATGTCTACTAAGTTAATTCAACTTTTAATCATTTTTATTTTTCACAAAAAACAGGTAATCCTAATGCTGACTTGTGACCTTGATGGCGAAGATGAAAGAGATAGAAAGGTTGTGGAGTCATTGCTAAATGCTCTTGTCATAGAATTACAAATTGGTCAAGTGGAGACAAAGGCAGATGGCAGCAAGAAAGTTTCAGAGGGAGCAGAAGAAGGAACGGCCTCTGACTCTCAGAGTGAGGAGCCTCTTAACATTGCTGTTCGGACCCCACAGAGAGAGGTTCAGCTTATCATCATCAGACTGTTGAGTAAGTTAATTCAATCATAAAAATTTCAGCAGGTTGGGCAGATGTTCAATTTTACAGCTAATCTTTGGTGAATTTAACATGATTAACACGTTTTTCACTAAATTATTTATTTTAATTAACCTTTATCTGCCATATTTAAATGCCTGTGCATAGGGTCTCACTGCCTGATTTCATTTTGGGCATTGAATTAATTTTTGTCTGTGTTCTGAAAATACCGAGTTTATCTAGATATAGCTACATAAAGTTGACCGTGTCCAAAAAATGGTCTATGTTGGTTTATATATGCAATGAAAACCATGAAGAAAGACACTGAGCATGCATGTTCCTTGTTATTTCCAGGCCTAGCACGTTATGGTAGTTTTCAGTCTACTTTAAAGAGCAAATCCTTTCTCACAGAAATAAGTCAAGCAATTGACAATGAACTACTCCAAAGAATAGAATAAAATGGATAGCAACAATGTGATCAAATTTTGTCATTACTATTAAACGAATTTTCATTATAGATCTTTCAAAATATCATCCCTGCTTGCTACGCTCACCAGCCCCAATTTCGCTCGATATAGAGAGATTATCATTTTGCAAAGAATATGCATCCAAAAGTACTTTACACAAAATTTCTTGTGTAATTATGCCCTTTCCTACTTTCCCTTGTCCATAGCTCTCTGAAATGTTGACTTTGATGTCTTATAAGGTAGAAACTCTTGAATATAAACAAGTTAGGAAAGTGTACAACGTATCACAAATGGGCGCGTTTCGTGCAATGGAGTATTAGAAAGAAATTAGTATATACCTATAAGTAAGGGAAATTGCGTTTTAAAATTCTTTTCTTCATCATAAATAATCCATTTTCTTCCTATTTAATAATATTACATGCACATCTAAGGAAATTAAATGTTTGTTTGCGAGACTGTTTATGTTAGCAACAGTGAAGAAGTAACCATGCAAGAAATTTTCTAAGTTCAACTCGATTTAAGACGTTTTTGTTTTATTTTATCGATAACGGCTACTACTATGATAAAAACGTATAGAAAAGGAAATACTCTTCTTTACCAGTTCTACAACTTTTATTTGAAAAATATTTTGATATGAGCAATACTTTACGAGATATGACGAAAATTTCATTTTTTGTCACCAGTAAAGTGGTACCCCTGATTGGTGTACGAGATTCATTTTTGTGATTTTCTTCTTATATTTGATTGTAAGTCCTTAATATCAAATTTCATGAAAATCCCTTCCGTAGAAGCCAAGAACGAATATGCGGACAGACAGACGGACGGACGGACCGACCGACGATAATAGGCGCTCACGCTGTAAGCGAAACGTGCCTAAAAAGGATATCCTTAAGAAGTTGATAAAATGCTTTATGGAGTATAGCTTTGTACAGGGCAGAAACATGGATGTTAATGAAAAATGATATAAAATACTTAAAAAGCTTCGAAATGTAGACATGGAGAAGAATGCTGAAGATAAAATGGACAGATAGGATGAAAAACGAAGTACTACAAAGAATAGGAAAGAAGCAAAAGATCATACAGACTATCAGAAAGAGGAAGACAAACTGGATTAGACATTAACTGAGGAGAGAGAGCATGATTAAAGAGGTGCTAGAAGGAAAAGTTTCAGCTGATACACGACTTGAAAGGAAAAGAAAGTTATCAAGACATGAAGAAGACTGCAGAAAATAGGAGTATATGGAGAACCAGGTTTAACCATGAATAATCACAATGTCTACGGACAGACTACCTATGATGATGATACATTTGCAATGTTTAATTTTTGAGTTGAATTTTTGAGGTCTGATTCTCTGTTCTTTACAGGTGTACTTATGTCCAGGACAAAGTCGAGCTACAAAGGAAGTGGAGGTGTTGATAATTCAGGATTTGTGGCTGGTGTTACTGCATCAACTCTGATACAGGCTGGTGTTGTTGACCATTGCCTTTATTTACTTAAAGCTCTCCTACAGCATTGGAAGAGGTAATTAAATGTTTCATGTTGTTCAATATTGTTTGACGTAAAGGAATTTTTTTGTTCAAGAAAATTTGCTACCCTTTCACTGGTGAGATGTCTGTCATATAGGGGATTTATGATCCTTACTTTGCAATCTGTGGTAAGAGGGTAGTGGGTTTTCTTTGGTGTTTGTCATGGAGGACATTTTAGGGGAAGATCGATACTAGTTTGAGTAGTCCAGCCCAACCAGGAAATTCCATGTTCTGAGACAGGAGAATTAGTCTGCCACAATAATTCAGTGCTAGAATATTCATCTAGCAAGTGGAAAACCCATTCTTGATTCACGGTCATAGCAGACTTTTCCAATTTCTTATTTTGTCATATATCCCGGCATATGCCTGCCAGATAAGAGATCTATGATCCTTACTGTCCATCAGGCTTTTTAAATTTGGTAAATGCACATTTTCTTATTAACTTTAATTCGTTTGAATCTCTACTCAATCTCATGATCAAACAAATCTTCTGATATATGTGACACCAATAAATCTCTATTAGAGAGAAATTTGTGAAGAGGGCTTTTATTTCCACTCTTGGTTCTACAAAACCTCACTTCAGTGGCTGTATTGCTTTAATATCACAATATTGATTAACATTTATGTTTGATGGAAATAAATCACTTTCTGATGATCCAATGTCACTCTTCAAATCTATAGGCAAATTACTTTCATTTATTTCACTGTTATCCTTCAACAATACATGCATTGTCCAACTACTGCCTACACTTTGTCATATTTCCTCTCAGCCTTAATCAGCTCATAGTATAAAAGTCGAGAATAAAAGAAAGAAAGCTCGGAAAAGTGACATCATTGACTGAATTCTATCATTTTATTTATTTGTTTCTCTCAGTTCCAGTGTGGAAGAGCAGGCTGCCACAGCATCATCCTCCACTGGCAGTGGTACTGCCGGAGTTAGTGGAGCAGTTGTTTCTTCTGGTGGAAGTGCACCTAGTGGCTCTCTTTTGCGCCCACATCACCCATCTACTCTACCAGATATGTCACCATTCTTCATGCGGCAGTATGTGCGTGGCTGTACAGGTGGAGATGTTTTCACTGCATACCCACAGTTGCTGACTGAGATGACCCTTAGATTGCCATATCAAGTGCACAAACACCATGGACATCATCATCACCATCATCATCATCACAAGCATCACCGTGGACAGACACCTCCTCCTCAGCAGCAAACTGTACCAGGATTTGATCAGGTTGGTTATCTTGTTATATATAAACTCATCTACATACACATTATTTAATAATTGCCAATGTTGCTCAAAATGTTTTCTCCAAAGTGTTAGGTATGTTTCCATTATGATTTTGTGGATTTTATTTTCATTTACTTGCATAAAACGATGAAACTTTACATTGAAGTATAATTTTGTAGAATTGACTGTTAGGTAGGAAAAATTATATCAGTTCTGACTTATTTATTAGTAAAGATACATAACAGGACATTCTATATTTTCCTCTATATTTTAGGATTAATTATTCAATTCAATGTATATAAAGCTAATTTGTTATTAGGACAATTTTCATTAAAGATGTCTCTGGTGAAATACATTTAAATAAGACCAGTGTTGCAATTTTTCTGTTTATAATTACCAAATTCCTATATTATACCGTATTTACTTGTGTACCCCGTGCACATTTTTTCCTGAAACGCCGGGGAAAAAAGGGGGTGCGCATCTTACACTAGGATTTTTGAATAGGTTATATAAATTGAGAGTATTGATAGTAAATTCCCTGCAATATGCTTGCGTCTACGTTTATATTCATAAAAGACGTCAAATTCTATGAAGTATACGCATATTTATGCGACCAAGCAAACGTGTAAGTTACGCCCGTGCTGCAGGCAGAAACTCGCAAATGTAGGCAGAAAGAATATGCTGACTAACTGATAACTATAGTTCAATGACTACTGAGGGTTTGCCAGCTTGAGAATAGGTAGGCTCAAGTTTGGTCCTTTTGCCTCATCCACTTCAAGGAATTCGGAGTGGTGAAATTTTGTTGCGAATGAAAGATTTCATCGTTTGAAAGGAAGACGGAAATCCACATCTCAGGTATTTGGACTCATTTGTTCCTAACCTTCCAGTAGTTACGAGATGATACGCGAAAAAACTCCCCATCTGCGTAGGGAAGTTCCTGTTCATAGATGAACAAATAGTTCGTGAAGCTCTGCATCAGTGCGTAATATTACATCAAAAACAGTGAAGTGAAGATGAAGTTGTATAATATTACAACAAAAACAGTTAAGGGGTTATCAGAAGAGGACTATTGGTGAGGAGATTTCTGCTAGTATTGTCATAAAGAGATCATCCAATAAATTGCATCACGTAGAAGGGAGAAGATGCTTAACTTGAGTGGAACTTGTTTCAGGGAGTGGGAATCGGTGACTTAAAAAAAATTTATTCTGGCTCAAATTAATTTTTTCCCTCTGAACTGGCCCAAAAATAGGAGTGCACAGGGTACGTTCCTGGAAACCCTCACAAATGGTAAATAATGGGATATATGGAAAAAATAGGATTAGGTTCTTAAGAGTCCCTATTCCACTATGTAACTTGCATTTTAACCCTTAAAAATATAAATATTGACATAGTGATCGTACAGTTCTTTGTTTTTTTTGCGAATGACAAGTAAACTCAGCAGGGCTTTCTTTCACAAGTTTGGGTTTCGATCCACAGTTTTAAAGCCTTCTCCATCTTCTCTACATATGGATCCCGAGGAACAAAGGACTCCTTTGCACTTGTTGAAGTACTATTTGCAACACAAGCTCTAAGCACTTCTTCACTTCTCTTAATTGATCTTATTGTTGACTCTTTCACACCATCAGTTTTATTTTCCAAACTCGTCACTTTCTTGCCCCTTTTACCAACTTTTCTTTCATTTCACTCATCACTCTCTTTGGGGCCGTGCTTAAGCAATATTACTAATAAAAAACTGAAAATGTCACAATAAATTCATGAAATAGGCAAGGAACTGTGCGCGTACACTAACGCTGTGACTATGAGACTGTTTGAGAAAGAAAGAAGTTTAAAAAAAAATGTCGCGGAGAGAGCAGTACTTAAGCGATCATTCGCGGATACATGAATTTCAGCCTTGTGAATGGAAAAACAGGTACTCGAAATGAAAATCGCAGATACGCAAATTTCGCAAATGGCATATTCACAAATAGTGAGGGATTACTGTACACATTGAGATCCCTTGAGTACGTTTTCACTATTTTCTCAATGTCTGTGTGCGTGATAGGAATTTTTTTGGTGCTCGAACTTGAAAACTAATGATCAGACCAAAACTTTATACTTGAGATTTTTATTAGCAATTCAAGGTCTGAAAAGGTTTTGATTGAAGCTGGTCAACAAGAAGTGGATGTTTACTCTTATCATTTTCCCATTTCCCAGATATATCTTTTATAACTTCGTTTATGTAAATATTTGTTATCATCGAAGTTGTAAAATATTACATTTTCTTCAAGTTTTGTTTGAAGCATTTGTCTGCATTTACATTAAGTACGGTATTTACCCGAATATAAGATGAGGTTTTTCTAGTTTTAGCGCCTGAACAATATTGAGTTGTCTTATATTCGCGTAATATGGAATAACTTTGTGTATATCAATTGTATGTCGTAAAAGTGGATGACATATGTTTTGATGCCTGTGGATGTAATTCTATCCTATCCCAGTGGAAAGCTGGGGTTTAGAAACCTGATACTTCATGCACTGCAATGTAGCATAGTGTAGCGAAAACTAATTAGAACATTCCTTGTTGAAAGTGAAAACATTCATTTTGGCACTAGCAAATGCCATTCTTTCCTACTGTGGGTGCGTGAATATTGACACTGGGTTTCTATAATGGTTTATTTAACAATATATAACAATAACAATGATAATAGAAACAGGTGAGGGAAACGCAGGGTATGCTATAAAGCTTGTGTGTGGATGACTCGGCATCACTGGTTCCCATCTGCACTGCCAGGTCCCGCAGCAGGAAAAATGATCTCCACACTTGGTCGCTCAGTGGCCAAGGTATGCGCTGAGAAACATTCTCATCGCATCGGCAATTTTAATAATTTCAATTACGACTTGATTGCAAAAATTGTAATAATTGAACATAATCAGATAGTAAATTTGTCAAAATTACTGGTTTAAATATATTTTCTTAAATACTGAGTTTAAAAAATGGGGGGGGGGAATCATCTTATATTCAGGTTGTCTTATATTCAGTTAAATATGGTGTTTTGCTAAGTGATACCTAAGATCAGAGGTGAGGAACCTTTTTTCATTAGAAAGCCGAACAAGTAATATTTCATTCCTTCACATTTACCAAAATTTTAAAAAAATTATGAAGAATTGAAGAATTTAATGATTTTTAAAGAACAATGTTGCATTCCTTAACATTTACCAAAATGAAATAAAAATTACGAAGAAACTAACACAATTTTATGACTTTTTGCGTGTTTTTTTTAACTAAGAACTTGATATTTGTTTTCAGCACTGTTGTCTTCAGGCTCAATAGGTCTTTCAGGTGACTGTCATTTAACTAACTAACTACAGTAGTCTCGATTATCCGAGTTCGCTTATCTGAGGTTCCGGGTTAACCAAGGCGGTGGCGGCGTAACATGGCGGCCAAAAAGCGATTGACCAAAGTTGGGCAGAAATCATTAAAAGACTATTTTGTTTAAGTAATATCAATAAATTGTTCTTTTAGTTTAGTTACGTATGTACAAAGTAAATTTTCTGAACATACATATACATAGGCCTATTTTTAATACCTAAAAATTAACTTTCTGTTTTATCCGAGTTTATCATTATCCGAGGTTAGGTTGGTCCACTTTACCTTGGATAATCTAGACCCTACTGTATTCCTAACGTGTCATCTAACGTTGCAGACTTGGCACATAGGCTCTATTGATGCAGAATGTAGTGAAATGAAATTAAGCCATCTGGTTTTTGTAGTCCCCTCTGTAGCAAAGCAAAAAACCTTCACGTTTTCCCCTCATGGCAGGTGCATCGTGCATCTAACGAGATTACACAAATTCAGTTTTGCTTCCAGACGCTTCTCCTGAAAGGCAGTAAAAATGTCAATTCTACGTGTTTTCTCCTTAAGCGTAACCAAAGTCAGTAACTCTTCATGGCACTTAAAATCTGCAGTCACAACACAAATAGAAATTGACAGTTGTGCAGAGTCAATAATATGCTTTGGCAGATTTTATGAAGTTGTTTGGTGATGTTGGCAACCAATTCATGCTGACGATTGGTTATTAATCATGTTTATTTATCATTGAAGCATCTGAAACAAAATAAATGAAATTGTTGAACTAAGAAAGCAATTTTTGGAAATAAGTGTCTCGGAACAAAACTTCACGGCATGTTTCAGTTTGTTTGTTTAGAAGAATATGCAAAAAGGCCACACTAAGGGTCACAAAAGGCCGCAGGTTCTCCACCCCTGCCTTAGATTCTGTTACATCATAAAAGTTTTCTAATTGATAGCGATGCCGACACTGCCAGGGGTAATTTTACTTTGGCAATGATATTTTGTTATCCATAGAAACAGAGCTAGTAATTTCATTTGCCTATTGTTTTTTCAACATGAAAAGTAATTCAAATTATTTTTCACTATGAAAATTATTCAGTGTTTATAAACTATTCACAAGTTTAATTGCTGATAATTATTCTTGGGATTCTGATGTTGAGAGCAATCATATTCATTACTCTGTATGGAGAATGTCATGTGCTGGGCACAACATTATTTCAGAGCTCTATTTCAGACATGATTTAGTCCTGTGACTTTTGTACTAGTCATATTAATATGTCAATTTTTCTGTGAATTCTTTGTTTATTTTTAGGATTGGCATTACTACTTGTGCGAGTATATGATGACCCAACAAACACCATTTGTGAGAAGACAAGTGAGAAAGTTGCTTCTGTTCATATGTGGTAACAAGGACAAGTATCGACAGTTAAGAGACCTCCATGCATTGCAGTCTCACATGAGGGTAATTTTTTCTTACAGTTCTCATATTGTGTTAATGTTTGTTGTATTGTTCATCTTTGCTTGGACATTGAAATGATTGTTGGCTTCTTGTAGGCTGTGCAACAGTTTTGCGCTCAGGGTGGTCTGAGTTCCTCAGCTATATTAGACGAGTCCCTCCTCGATGATATGGTGGAGTCCGGCCCAGGAAGCGTTTGGGCTCCACAACATTCAATTTCTCTACCTTATGATGCCCTTGTTGAATTGACTGAACATTTGAGAGCATGTTTAGAGGTAGCCCAGTCACGCACAGGCAACTGGCAACGTTTCTGCCTAAGGGAAGGTGGTCTCCAAGGGACTGGAGCAGAGGGGCAGTCCGTCCCTGTATTACTGTTTTTGCTCCATGCTGCTTGCATGCTGGATGATGGGGTATCTCCATCTGTGCTGCAGCTTTTACAGTATGCAATCTGTGGTTCTGGAAGTGGAGGTGTGCAGACATCAAGTAGCAGCACCAAGGTAAAGCATGACTTATAATTCATATCTTAAATTGTCTTCAAATAAAAATATTTTTATATTGATGTGTTTTAATTTATGTTGGTAGTTGGAAAATTTCTAATTTTGCAAATCATCCTATGAAACTAAAATTTGGCTCGTTAAATTTCTATATATAATACTCAGTGATCTTATTTTTATGCTTATGTTTGCATTTTTATTAGCACCAAGTTTGCAGTGCTTTGATGGTATTTTTTCCTTTTTCTTAGACTTATGCTAGTGCTGTATCTTCTACCACTTCTGCGGCAAAAATCACTGGGACAGAAAGTGGCACTGGTGGCACTTGGGAGGGTGGAGAGGAAGAAGGAACTTCTGGAGCACGATGGGAAGAAGCCCAATGCTCTGCCCTGGTACAGCAGCTCAACCGCCGTGTCCCTCAGGCCCTTCTTTCTCGTTTCATTCGGACATTCCTACTTGAGACGAATGCAACATCCGTGAGGTGGCAGGGCCATGCTCTAGTTCTTGGAATCTACAAGTGAGTGAAATACATTTGTTTTTTAAATGGCCCTGTAACATCTTGAAAGAATGTTACTGTACTAAGATGTGCACTTAAAAAGTATTATTCAGCTATGTGTTATTATTACAACACTGCATATGCCTGTCACTACCTTTTTTAGTCAAAACATTGAGCTGCTTTTTTCAGTTAATTCACACCAAAAATAAAGAGATCTTGAGTGGAACTACAAGCACTAGCATTGTATATAAATATAGTAGCATTTTAATTAACTAGGAAAGCTTATACTTGATGAGTTTCCATTATATGAACGAAAAGGAGGGATTTTTTTCTTCACTTAAACAACTTTTATTTCCACAAAAACGTTTTTGATTTTTGATGGAAGAGTATTTTGTGAACTTAAAAGAAAACTATGTAAGTGAGAAGAAATTGTTCTTTTTTTCCTTCATATAGTAATACTAGCAGAAGTGCCCATTGAATTTCAGCGGATTTAGTGAATCTAAAACTTCGACCGCGTAACATGTAAACATCGCAAGAATAAGGTAGTACAGTTTTAACAGTCAAATAAGACAACAATGAAGAAAACCGATCCGCATTTAACTATTTAGTGAATGAAGGAAGAAAATCTTTTAAAGGAAAAATCAAATATTACGTGTAAAATTATGGGAAAATACGTAATTATTGAATTAAGCTCTCCATCACTCCAAATATTTCCAAGTTTTTCCTATATTACCTGCAGGGTAAAATTATATACCTATACGAAGTTTCGTGACGATATCTTCAAAACAAAAACTGTAAGTTAAACCAGCAAGAACACAATAATCTACAGGAAGTGGATGAACAAAGGAACAAATGAAATTAATTAATTTAACGAAAGACGAAAAAGGAAATAGGACGTTTAAGAATCACAGAGTGAATATTATCCTCTGACTGTTAACTCAATTTTCTCATCCTGGAGTTCTGTTACGAGAAAATTGTTTACATCCATAATACTTTGGAAACAATGAAATGATTTATCCAATCACAATTTGTGGAAAATCTAAGTCTAATTATTTAAGTTACATATGTAGTTTTAAAAACAGTTTGCTTTGGAGGACTCTACGACACGAAAATATCACTATAAACATTTATTAGTAACTAGTGTAATGCCCGTTGAAATATCAACGGAAGAATTATAGATAGATTATTATTATTTTCATTTAAAATAATTAATATTACACTTTTACATATGAAATATTTTGTCAAATACAACATTTCTTGTGAATATTTTGTTGTTGACGGACTATCTTTAGTTAAACTTAAAATATTTGCCTCTCCTTCCTTCCCTCTCTCCCTCTCCCCCTTCCCTCCCTCTCTCTCTCCACCTCCCTCTCTCCCCCTCCATTACCATCCCTCTCTCTCCCTCCCTATCTCGTATTAAAAGCATTCAAAGCACGCTTACACCCATAAGGATTGATACAGCAATAGAATTTTGAGATCTAACAATATAATTGGTAGCCAAGACAACATGCCGTTAAAATGGCAATATTTCCACAAAATATGTGAATTAAACGTATAACATGAGTGATTTCGAATTGTATGCAGAAAAAGATGAACAGAATAAGAAACTGTAATTTCTTCTTCAAAATGGTTCAGATCCGAAAATCGTAGGTTAATTCCTTCTAATTTTAATTTCCAAAATAATAAAAGCCTGCACATCAAAAAATTGATTTTTACATGTTACCTTACGGAAAATGGAAATGTCTTCCTTGGAGTCGAACCCAGGACTTTTTTGAGATTTATTTTCGTCATTATTTTAAAATATGTTAATCAAGCATCCTTGCCAAATTTCAATCTTCTACCTATTCAGGAAGTTTGTTAAAACGCTTTATATCGGCCATCGTGAAAGCATAACCAACCAACCAACCCACAGACCTGGGCTATTATAGTATTAAATATTTCAATTAAAATCAATAAATATTTGTTTGCCATGTAAACAAAGCAAAATTGCACACAGAAATTGAAAAACGATTTTACATTAAAATTTTTCTCATATAAATGCATTGGACTCTCAACTTCGATGACAATAGGAGTTGTAATGGTAGCTTATAATTGGTATTGTCATAAAACTGATAAAATCATGTATTTTTCTGATTCTAAACACATTTTTACACTAATTTGATCAGGATTCAGATTCTGTCTTCAATAAAAATAAACTGTTCTTTCCTTCATATAACCATTCAAGTCTCAAATTTATACCATGTTTCTAAGTAATTTAAAATCCAAATGAAAAATAAGCTGCACTAATCCCTATGTTATTCAAATGAAGAAAATGAAAAAAAAATTTTTTACATTAGAAAGGTTAATCAAACAGGTATAAAAACCTGACTACACACTTAACTCTTTATTCCGATTAAAATGATGCCTTCCTCTTGTTTCTATGTGCTGTAGTTGCTGAGTTATAAAAAAAACATACATACAAACCTTTTACTTTGTAGATATCTATAGATTACATTTTTTAGTGCTAATATAGAAATTCGTTCAAATTAAATTTTTCTCTTATTATATATCTGTAGATGACTCAATTTTTTATTCCCCTAGAAATTCCACTCAGCAAGACCAAGAAGCGTTGCTTGACCTTCTTTGGAGTTTATGGCCACAACTGCCTGCCTATGGTCGTAAAGCAGCTCAATTTGTGGACCTCTTGGGATATTTTTCATTAAAGACTTCACAGACGGCCAAAAAGGTAAAATGTACTTCCAGTTGTTTGGTGTTAGATACCATCTTCTTCATTCTTTCACATCACCAGAACCAGTAGAAATTCAAATCTAAGTCATTACAAAAAAAATTGTGTCAATGGGACTGAAAGAAGATTGATTTATTACAATTTTTAAATTCCTAACAATGTCACTTTTTCATGCTGATAAAATAAAAAACAATTGAGGGAAAGACTAACTTTGTGAAAACTATTTGTGGCTCAGTTTTGGGATTTCATAAGCGTAATTATTGCATTAACGGAGAGCAGAGATAGGAAAATTACTGACTTGAGGGGGTTAATTTAAAATAAATTAAGTTTATTTTATTGTGTCATAAAAAGATGGTCATAAAAAAATTCAGTCAGTATATTTCAAATAATATTTTGTTACTCTTCTTACAGATGGGAATGTGGGTTGAGCAGGCTGTTGGAGTACTCCATGCTCAAAATAGAGCACTTGCTCTTCATCCGAATGCCTCACTTTACACTCAGCTAGCCACTCTGGTTGATCTTGATGGCTATTACCTAGAAAGTGAGCCATGCCTTGTTTGCAATAATCCTGAGGTCCCCTTTGCACCAATCAAACTATCGTCAATAAAGGTATGTTTACTAACTTTTGTTACAGATATTTGTAAGATATAAGATAAATTGCTATTATTCTGTAACATAATTTGGTGGTTTGAATCTCTTAGAATAAAGATGTATTTTTTAGATAGGTATATTTGATATATTAGTATATTTTAGCAAATTAATGGAAATTAGAATACAGTATATCTTCTTGGTTCATCAATTAATTATTTGTCTTTCTGTTGATTTGTTGTTTGAAAATAAACTAAAAGTATTTTCAGTAATGAGGGCTATTAAAAAAAAACATTTTTCACAATTTTTATTTTCCTGACGGATATGATCAATTTAAAACTTAAAGAAAAACTGATTATTAACTTCAGAGTGCCAAAATTTAATGAACTATCTCTTACAGTTTCTTAGATTTGGTACTGTTTGGTTAATCTTGATCACTTATATTCTCCCTTTCATTACGTTGCAATGGCTGCCTATTCTGTTTAACTGCAGAAATTTCTCATGTTATCATCATAGTAACTTCAAAGACTAAAATGTATGATGATATTAATTTTTTAAAACTCAATTCCAGATTGATTCTAAGTTTACCACCACCACCCAGATTGTAAAGCTGGTTGGGAGTCATACTATTAGTAAGATCACTCTGCGTATAGGAGACCTGAAAAGAACAAAGATGGTGCGAACCCTTATAATCTATTACAATAATAGGTCTGTACAAGGTGTGGTAGAATTGAAGAATAAGCCAGGTGTGTTGAACTGTTTTATACAAATAATTTGGAAATGTGGGTGACTGATCTGATTAAATTATGAGTTACTATAAAATTTTAAAGAAATTAAAAAATATCATTCTATAAAACTTCCAAACAGTTGTAGTGCATAAAATGTAAATAGTAAAACTAATTCATAAATCAGCCTATGTTAATAGAATGTAGAAGAAATGCTAATTAGGAGTAATTTAGAGATTATCTTAATAATTTTTTCCCCCTAACTTTTAGTACATAACTGTTTCTGATCACGTTATTTTGACATTTGTCTGCTTTCAGCCATGTGGCATAAGGCCAAAAAAGTTACATTGTCATCTGGACAGACTGAGGTAAAGATGGAATTTCCATTGCCCATAGTAGCCTGCAATCTTATGATGGAATATGCTGAATTCTACGAGAGCATTCAGGCTTCTTCTGAAATATTGCAATGTCCTCGTTGTTCTGCATCTGTTCCAGCCAATCCTGGAGTGTGCACAAATTGTGGAGAGAATGTATTTCAATGCCACAAATGCAGGTTTGTTACTATTTCAAGGTGCATCATTTTATAATTCTATATGGTTTTTTCTTGTGTTTATTTTTCATTTTATTTATTTAGGGCTATAAACTACGATGAAAAGGATCCTTTCCTATGCCATTCCTGTGGTTTCTGCAAGTATGCCAAGTTTGAGTACTCCCTGACTGGGCGACCAACATGTGCTGTTGTGGATCCTGTTGAATCAGATGAAGATCGCAAGCGTACTGTAGCCACTGTGAACTCACTTTTGGAAAAGGCCGACAGAATTTATAGACAGCTGGTGGCTAACAAGCCTACTTTGGAAGTATGTTTTTGATTTAGATGATTTTTTTTGCTATATTCTTCTCATTCTAAGATTTTGAAGTTATGAAGATAATCAATTATGTAAGACAAGCATTTTAATTTATCATGATAAAAGGTTTTTTGGAAATTCTTATATTTGTTTGGTATGTTGATGTTTCAGAGTACTGTATTTTCCTAGACAGTAAGGTGCACCAACCTAGGATGACTTGAAATGATATTAGAAATATCAATTTTCTATGTAAATTTCTTAAAAAGTACTTTTTCATTTTGCCTGATGAACCTTTCTGAGAAATATCTTGATCCATTACAGTCCAGAGTATTACATAAAAACATATCATTTATTAGATGCTGCTACTTAGAATAAGTGAGCATCGCTCTGATCGTGGTTTGGATGGAGATATCGGAGCTGGTGGAGGTGGATCTAGTGGTGGAGCATTACAGGCTGCTGGAGGAAGTGCTGGAGCAACTGCAGGTGTCACACAAGTGAATCGATCCATACATCTTCTTGCTCAGAGATACTGTGGAGAGTGCAGAATATCATTTGAGGAACTGTCTAAGATCATCCAGGTAAATCACTTTAAAAATATTTTTGTAATATTTCTTTGTTATTTTCTCTGATATGTTACATGAATTTTAAGAGCTGGTCTTGGCAGATAAGGATGGCTAGACTGTCTGGCTCCTATTGCCAGGGCTGCAGGTTCAAATCCTGCCAAGGGCATGCTTGTATGTTTTTGTCTTTGTTACCATTTTTAAAGGTCATTAAAGGCTTTCTGTGAGCTAGTTAAAATAAATTAATAAGTAAACAATTAATTTAAAAAATTTCCCTGTTCAGTTTAAATGGGTTCTTTAAGTCAGTGGTTAATTGATGATTTTAAAGTTATATTGACAGTTGCAATATAATGTCAGATTTAAAACTTGATGTTATTGAGGTGAAAATGGTGTTGGCTTACTGTTATTCGTATTGCTATTTATTTTGAGGTTGAATAAATGTTTATAGAGCACAGACAATACTTCTTGAACATTCAAAAATGTATTTCATATTAATACCAATATTTAATATATTGATTATCTATTTCAGAGGGTCCTAGCTTGTCGTCGTGAGCTAGTTGCTTATGATAGAAATCAGCGTGAACTTCATACGGGACGGGGAACTGCAGGTGGGGGAAGTCGAACACCATCAGGAACTTCAAGTGCTTTGTGTGTTTCTGAAGACTCTGCTTCAGGTAGCTCTACTGTTGTTGCACCAACATTACCTGTGAAACCTGGAGGAAGATGCTATGGGTGTGCTATTTCAGCCACAGAGCATTGCCTCACGCTACTTCGTGCCCTTGCATCAGAGCCGAGAGCACGTGAGGTCTTATGTGCCAAAGGTCTTGTTGCAGAGCTTGTGGAAAATAATCTGAGGAGGGGTTCTGTTCAGGTATATTTTACGAACATAAGGTTTTATGATTGCATTAATTTTAAATGAATCAGAATAAACATCTGTTGCAAATATGCAACTAATATGAATTATAGAAACTGATAAAAGATGTATTCAAAAGGGCAAGAACACAGCTGTGTTCTTGCATCAGTTTTAATGAGAAACAATTTTGCTTGAAATGGCCATGGGCTGTTTTTAATTAAAGGCCTTAGAGCAATTTAGTTAGATATCTCACACATTTGACTATTGTGTACTTCCTTTTGTGCCAAATGATAGTTTAAAGGAGAATTTGTTGTTTAACTGTAGAAATAGTTAAACTAAAAGGGAATTTTTCGTATTTTCAGTCCTAATAAGAATTCTTTCCACTAAAATTTATATTTTGATTGCGTGTTATCTATTGGAGACTTACTGGGAGAGGATAATTTATATTATATTTTCCTCTTTTTAATAATGGGATATCTACTCTATGGTTGAATTTATAAAATTAAAAGAAATGCTTTAGCAATCATGGATATTCACACTTGTAGAGGTTTTATTTAATGTTCTGTCATTGAAAATTGTGTAAAAACTAAGAAATGCAATAACATGGTGGTTTTACTTTGTTTACATACATATTGTAATAGATAATTTTGTATTATTTTCTGTTATGTTATTATAGAAAGCTATTAGAAGTTTTATTTATAAATTGAATATTATTGGATATGTTAAAATTTCATTTAAATTACTATAAAGAATGTCATTTTGATAAGTTACAGGAAGAAGTTCGTCAATTATTATGCCTATTAACAAGGGATAACCCTGTTGCAACGGAAGAACTGCGTTTGTTATTGATGGAGCGCATATCTGTGGCACTTTTGAGAAGGAGTCCTACTCGTGTATCTCCACCTCCTTCAACTGCTTCCACTCCTGAAGCAATAGTAGATATGAGTGACGATTCTTCCTCTTTGTCACCACCGACTGCCGATCTGCCTCTAGCTGTGCGCCATGAGATGGCTCTGCTCTCTGCTCTTGTGCAGATGGAAGATTCATGTTGGGAACAAAAACTAAGGTACCGTATATTCCGGCATATAAGTTGACCCCTGCTTTTTTGAATGAAAATACATGATTAGGCATATGTTCGCCGTATAAGTTGACCCCCACTTTTTCACATAAAAATACTTCTCATAAAATCATTTCAGACAAAACAAAGTCATGTACATTCCAAGTTTTAACAAAACAGAAATAAACATAATAATAAAAATATATATAAATACCGTTTAGAGTCCATGCTATTCTTCTTGAGCATTCCATGTGACAGATGCCTTATTTTCAACCAATAAGAAACTGTTATTCTGGGAGAGCTTGAACCACTAAATATAGTTTCTTATAATTCGATTGATTTCAACTGCTAATGATACTATTGAAATGAACTATACCTAGTGATCGCGGTCGATCTGTACCAGGGCTGGCAAACCTTTTGAGATCGCGTGCCCAAATTACAGGAGTAAGAGATCATTTTCTAGCTCGTGTGTCAACCATAAGCATGGCTGCCGAGAGGAATATAAATATTACATACAAACAAATGATATTTAATCTGTGATTTTAACAACTTAGATTTTCTCAAAAATAGCTTTAACAGTTTTGATCAAATTTTTTGCAGTGATAGAGCTAGGCATCACCTATCATACTGCACTAGCCATATGTCTAAAAAAATAACTATTTTGTGTCCAGCGACATTAAAATAAATTGAGCTTAAAAAGCCTGCCCAACGGTCACCTATCCCTGCATACGCAAGTCTGTGCGATGCATATTGGACCGATTTTTTATTGCAGCTGAAAACCACATGGCGGGGCTGATGGTTTGCTGTAACACCATGAAAAAATGAATTTGAAAGCTCAGAAAAAACACATGGTCTTATTGAATTAAAAAAGTGCCCTCTAAATCACTTGTTTCCCTCCCGACCCATCTGAACATATATGCCTCCTGCTGTCCCCCTGTTATTCAATGTCTGGCCACACCTTTGGTGTGAACATTACAAACAACTTAAAAATATTATTTATGCCAGTTAAGGTTACTTATCCGTATATCATGCAATACAAATTAAATACAATGATAAGAATACCAATAAAAAATAAAATTAATTTTACCTGTTACTTAGTGGGATTTCTGCTACTGTACTATGGAAGATAGTTCTTGTATAGCAGGTGTGTAGTTTGTACATTTCAATACTACACAAGCAGCACTAACATCATCAGTCAGTCAGTTTCTTTTTCTGTCTTTGTGGTGTTCATAGCAGAAAACAAAGATTCACATGAGTAAGTTGATGAAAAATTGTCTGAATCGCTTTAGCAACTCTTTTCAGTTTGTCAAACGTTTCCGGAATGGTATTCCAGAATTTCAGAACCTCATTGTCAGCACTCTTATTCATTACTCCTGTTAACCGATCTCGTTCAACTGTTTCTAATTCTGATCTTAAGTCAATAAACTTTTGCTTCTAAATTGAGCTGGGCTGGAACTCAACTAGCTGCATTTCAAAGTCATTTAAGTGCATCCAATCAAATATTTCTAATCTCAAATTTTCCAAAGTATCAGGATATTTTATGAATCTTGCATTGTCTTCAAATTCCCTGAATTGAATAAATCTGGTTGAGAACTGTTTGATTATTGAGCTTAAGATCTCACTAAACTGTTTCAAAATTTTTTCGAGTCAAGTTTGTCATGAAATTCTGTTTTGTTAAAATGCTTCTTCAAGTGGGGAAAGTACTTAAAACTACAACTTTCCACATCACGTTTGAATATTTTAATGATTCATCCATAAATATGTATTGATTTGCTAGGGCTATTGTTGCCATGTCTCTACACTAGCCATTTGCATTTATTTCTTTTTCCCTCGCAGTGGTGTGCCAACAAAAATCGTCTCGCGTGCCGTAGGTTCGCCAGCCCTGATCTATACGGTGATGAAATTCAATAAAATAACACGTGTACCCCGTGCAACTTTTTCCCTAAAATGTCGGTAAAAAAGAGAGCGTGTCATACATGAAGATTTCTGACCAAGTTTTAAAAATTGCGAGTTTCGATAGTAAATTTACTGCAACACGCTTACGTCTACATTTATACTCACAAAAGATGAAGAATTCTACGAAGTTTAAGCGTATCTACATGACCAAGAAACGTTTAGGGTTGAAATGAGCGGTTTATACTGCTGTTGGAGCATCTTCAGCATTGAGATAACGTAATATTTTTATAACATTAAAGCTGTACCTTTTAATTGAGTTTTAAGTTTATTATTGTTACTCAAGAAAAGCTGTTCTGTCATTAAAAATTTACTATCAGTTTCTGCCTACACTTTTTGTCGGAATAAGTTGGCATCTGTTATCTGTATTCGCCAAATTCATCATGAGCCGCTGACGCTCCTTTAAACCGGGAGAGAGCCATAGTTCCCTTTAATTTTTTTCATCCATGGGTGGAATGAATATTGCTATTTGCGCCTACATGATGCTAGTGTGCGGATGTGCACCGGGGTTGACACAGCCCTGTTCCAATATATTCTAAGATACAACCGTGTGCGCTTGAAAAATTTAGTGCGTGGCACTTCAAAAACTGCTGCGTGGCCACACAGTCGCACAGCTTAGAGGGAACCACGGAGAGAACACACCTACGGGGAATCTCCAACTTTTTTGATTTTTTTTCTAATTTTCCGCCGCCGTAGACATCAACTTATTAAAGCATAAATTTATTTTTTTCTCCTCAAACTGGCCCAGAAATAGGGGTGCCCGTGGTACATGAGGACATGGATTACATTAGTAAATACAATGTTGAAATTAATTATTATAAATGTTCTAAAATAAATGTCATAAATGTAAACACTGGTACAGCTGATCAATGGTCTTCGTAAATATCGATGTTATTCATCTGTAATTTAAGGTTCACATTCTGTTTGGCGTATAAGTCGACCTTAAGTTTTAGGAAAAATTTTTAGGCTTCAAAGGTCGACTTATACGCCGGAATATACGGTCTTTTTATGTTGTTACTTCTAGTGATTATTTGTATATACTCTTATTCCATTGAAAAAAGAAATTTTAAAATGAATTTGAATTTCACTACATCTGTGTGGTATACTGCATTTCCCTGAATATAAGACAATGTTTCTCCTGTTTTTGCATTTGAAAAATGAAGACTTACAATTGATTAACATCTTATATTCAAGCAATGTGACTGTATGTGTACATGTATAAAGTTGAATTTTTCCCTGCCTTTTGCCCTCCCTTTGTCATCCAAAAACCCTTTCTTTTAATCCTTTTTGGCAAACAAGGTTTCCTTTTGCCACCTAGCCTCCTCTTTAGGAACATAGGATCACACTTAGGTTGTGATGGTAATATGCCATTATCCTGAAGGTCAGCATAACATGTTCGTGTTTTTTTTAAGTATTTTGATTTTTTACCTAAATGGCTGTTCATAATTAGAAAAGGAGTTCTTCTGAATTGTTTATATCAAAATTGGCATGTTGTATTGTGGATACAAACTTGAACTCTTAATTATTAGTCATAAATTATGCATTGTGTGGTTGGAGAGAAATGAAGCAGCAGTCACACTCTTCCAGTGATGAAAGTAAAGAAAATTATAAATAAGCATAGACTCTATGTGAGGAATAGTTAATGTGAAAACATTATATTAATTATATATCATCATGAGTAAATTTTTCACAAGAATCACTAAAACTGGTTTAAATTTTTTTTGCTAAGTAGGGATTGCAAAAAAGGTTTGTCTTATATTCAGGTAAACACTATGCATATTTTATGACAGCATGACTTTTAAAAATTTCTTGTTTATTCTTAGATGTGTGATGCAGTTGTTCTTGCTGGCTTGCAAGGACTCACGATCTCCTGTTGTAATGGAGTCCATCATACTGCCATGTCTCAAAATCTTGCAGGTAATTTTTGCCTTTATTAATTGTATTCAGTGTTATTCAGATATAAAAATGTAATGAGGTAATGTTCATATAAATATAATAGCATAAAATTCTTTTTTTAATTTGAAAATATTGAATGGGTAGTGTAAATTCCCAAGAAACACCAATAGTGTGTTGGACATGAACAATCAACTGAAACTTATCTAATGAAAGCAACCTTTGTTGATTTCTAACCTGATTTTAATTGATAGTATTATTACTTTAGGTAACAACAATAAGGTCTGGTTTTTCTCTTTTCCAGAGTGTGATCAACTTTAATGCAATTGGTGTTGCACCATGTGCCGAGGTAGTTCCAACCCAGCAGTCTACTTCAACAGGGAAGAAAGGACGAGAAAAAACACCAGAATCTCCTCCTCCAAGCATAGGGATCCAGCAAGGTGTAGGTGGCACTGTGAGGCCGGCTGAAGAAGGTGTGGTTCGTGTAGACTTAGGGTGCTGGTTATCTGGAGACCCTACACACTCATATTCTGCGTGGAGGGCCAGAGCACCAGCTGTGGCAGATGCACAAAAGCAGCAGAAACCACTAACTGTGGTATGTTTTTCAGTTAGAATTTCATCTTAATTTAATCCAAGTAGACAATTTTTTTATGGAACTGCTGAAAACTTCTGATAACTTGAAATTATAAATTAAATTCAGCAGCAATGTTTCTAATCACTCCAGCTAATCACTTTAAAAGGTATTTTGCTATGACAAAATTAACAGAGGTTTTGAAGTTGAGCAATTCCTTGATAAAGTTATATTTAAAATTAGGTGACTGATAAACGTGCAAATATGTAGAGAGTTGAATAGTTTTTCTGTATTGAGTATCTCCTCAAGCACTATTATGATTTCAGTTATTAAACTTTAAATGCTGAAGTACAATGCATGTTGCCAGGATTTAAATGAAAGTATTTAAATACCGCAACATATACAGTAGTCCTCGTTATCCACGAGTTTGCTATCCGTGGTTTCGATTATCTGCAGGTGACCCGCGCCTGAAGCTAGGCCACCCGTGGTACACTCTTTTCACACTACACTCATAGTTTTCTCAACATTGCCAAATTTTCGTACGCATACGAGAATGATTGTCCATCTGACACCGCCGGGATACCTAATACGAATAGGTTTTATTTACTTTCTCGACTGCACAATTAGGGCGAGTATTGCGGCTAGTGTGCCTTTGAGCTCAAAGTTACATACACATCCGATGATACAAAAATTGAAAAGGCCGAGAAAGCTCTCTCTCTGTGGATTGAGGATCAAACACAAAAAAAGTTCCTTTGAGTAGCAATATGATTCGGCAGAAAATAATACGAATCTACAACCACCTGTCCGAGACATTAGGTAGCACTTCTCAACCTTCCACAAGTTTTCAAGCAAACGAGGGATGGTTCAACAGCTTCAAAAAGAGATACAGCCTGCGTAATGTGAAGATTGTCGGGGAGACAGCATTGGCAGACCATGAGGTCGGAACAAATTACGTGGATGAGCTGAAGAAGCTGATAGAGAAGAAAGGTTATTGTCCAGAACAGGTCTTTAATGCAGATGAGACTGGACTGTTCTGGAAGAGGATGCCATCTAGAACCTTCATCTTCAAGGAGGAGAGGACTGCTTCAGGTTTCAAGGCATCAAAAGACAGTGACGCTTCTCCTGTGCGCCAACACGTCAGGAGACTGTATGGTGAAGCCAATGCTTCTTTCCAGAGTAGAGAAATCATGCGCACTTAAAGGTAAGAATAAGGAACAATTACCAGTCTTCTGGAAGTCAAATCGTAAGGCATGGGTTACCGGAACTGTGTTCATGGACTGGCTACTTAACTGTTTTGCTCCTTATGTGGAAAAATACCTTTCAAGAAAAAAACGGGAATTCAAAGTGCTTCTAATTATAGACAATGCACCAGGTCATCCAAGTAAGAAGTTCCATAGGACACATCCTAACATTGAAGTGGTGTTCTTACCACCAAATACCACATCCCTTGTGCAGCCATTAGATCAGAGAATTATGAAATGCTTCAAAAGCTGTTACATTCATAGAACTTTTGCAGTAATCTGCAAGGCAATGGACCATGATTCATCTCTAACAGTAACTGATTGTTGGAAACGTTACACTATAGCTGAGTGTATAGTAAACATAAAGGAGTCCATAGATGAAATCAAGCAGGCCATCATAAATGCTTGTTGGAGAAAGCTTTGGAAGGAAGCAGTGAATGGAGATGCAGGATTCCCCACAATTGCCGCAGAGATGCACGAGATAGTGGAGTTGTCTCATCGTGTGGGGAGTGAGGGATTTGAGGACCTCAATGTGGCAGAAGTTGAGGAACTTCTCGAGTCACATGAGGAAGAACTGACAGAGGAAGATCTGATGGAGTTAATAAATTCAAACACCAGCGAGGATAAGGTTGACAAGGAGTTAGAAATAGAAAAGCCGAACTTCAACCTCAAAAAGTTAAATGATATAATGCAAGCTGCCAGAAATTTTGCTGACATGGTGCAGAATGCCGATCCTTTTATTGAAAGAAGTTTAAAGTTCAAGAGGGAGCTTGAGACAATACTGATGCCGTATAAAGAGGTACAGAAGGAATTGCAGAAAACAGTGATTCAGCCATCTATCCTCACTTATCTCAGTCGACTTTCACATGGTACCTCTACAGCCACTACAGCTTCTGGTAGTGCAGGCCTTCGCCAGAGATCCCCATCTACATCATCTGAGTGAGTAGATGATGACTTTGAAGCTATTCACCGTCTTTAAAGTACCACCCATAAAGGTTAGTGAAAGTTTTACATTCTAATTAACGTGCAAATTAAACCGCCAATAACTAAAAAGCTTTTCAATCTTTTTCGATCAAACTTCAGAAATCACTAGGCTTTTCAACTTTTCAATTTGAAACTGCTCACCATGCATATAGTAGTCCATTTGAATAACATTGACAGAGCTGATATGAAGCAAGCAAGCCTTTTTTCTTTACATTTTAAAATATCTTAAAAATGAGATATCGATGCAGGATTTTCAGTTATGCCAAGAAAACTATGGAAATAAATTCCCATATCGTAGAAATTCAAATCTCATTTGAAAAAGGCCAAAAATTATGTTTTACCACTATTTTTCATGATTTTTATGCATTTATTCAATTCATCGCCATGGCAACTGCAATTGTTAAAGTCTGTTGTTGGCTTGATCCTAATACATAAGAAATGTACAAAAATTATGATAAAGTCATATTAAAACAATTTTTGGAGATTTTCGGATGTTATTTGAATTTCTGTGATATGGAAATTAATCTTTATAATTTTCTCTGCATGATTGTACAAGTTTCATGTCCAAATCATATTTTTGAGTTATTTTAAAATGTTAATAAAATAATGTCTGCACATCAAAAAAGTAGATCTATACGTTTTAACTTATGGGAAAAAGAAACTATCCCGTAGTGTCGATAGGAAATATGTACCTATAAAAATTAACGATTTCTCGAGAAATCTACAATGACAAAAGCATACTTCCATCAGTGCTGCCAATTTATGGGCTTGCAATTTACAATTTTAAACACTAACCATGTGTAATCACAGATATTCTATTACATAAAACCAATTCTGAACAACAATAGCCAAAAATAATAATGTATTATTTACCATTATCCTTTCAATTAATACCGTTCATAGTCATGGAAAGTAATGAAACTCAAGATAAAAGGAAAAGAAGACTTAACAGAGGAGCACAAACTTGCTGAAGATCCCGCCAAATGGAAATATTGCTGAAGCTAAGAGAAGAGAAACGGAACAGGATAGAAAAGATTGAACGATCAGAACAAATGCAAAGCGAGGCATAGGTATTGCTAATGAGTCACCAGAAGCAACAGTAAATTGATTGACAAGCAAAAGATTTATAGATGCAAGAAAACGATCACATGAAAGTTCATTACAATCTGAATAGCGATTATTGCAGATGAGGTTATTTATATTTATGTAACAAAATTCATGTAGAATTATTTAGTATGTTTAAAGAATAAATCTTAATTAACATATATCTTTGCCAAACAACTTTTATATTCCCATGACTATTATTACTTTCTGGAAGATTTGGTTAAGTGGATTTCATATTAATTTTTTTACATTTTAGTACACATAAAAGTTGGTGTCATTAATTTTTATTTAATTTAAATGTAATACTTAATTCACACATACCCGTCATATTTGATGGGCAATTACCCTTTTTTTAATATTGTTTTTATATTATTTTTATATTGTTGTTTATATTATTGTTTATATTATTATTATATTATTGATTAATGCAGTAGAGAGAAAAGATGTTTAGCTGCCATGAACTAAAGTTAATTAACACTGAAATTGTTAAGTTGGAATAGTAAGTTTTGATGCATTATTTTTGTTCTTGAATCTTCAGGAAGAGGTGCGCATGCTTTACCTTACTGAGAAGTATGCCAACCGTTGGCGTGCCAGGATGCTCTCTCGGCGCAGCAAGGGAAACCTTAGTACAATTGGGCCAATTCCCTTGCGTCTCACACATGCTGCCTGGTTAAGAAGAGTCCTTTTCAACCCAAGTTCACGACTTGCACGTCAAGTAGCATGCAGTCTGGTAGAAAGCCTTTGTCTTGTACCTGGAAAAAAAAGAGAGGTATGTTTTTCATCACTAATTTTTATGAACTTTCACATGTCAAAGAAAATTCATTGATGCCTAGATTTGTTATGAATGCCTGGAATTTGAAACTTTTGAAGTCTAAGACTGAAGTTTGTATGATGTTATTACTAGAACATTTGGAATTAAAAGTTTCTAATTAGATATTTTGAAATTTAAATGGGAAGTTTTATTTCTCTTAATTTGTTTTTCATTTGGGCTGCTTTTGAAATAAAGGCATTTTGTAATTGCTGAAGGTTTTAATTAAAAGTGTCAAAACTAATTTAATAGAATACAAATTTAGAAGTTGCATTCTTTGGAATGGTATATAAAAATGTGTTGAATTTTAGTTTTATGATTATGTTCTCTATTATCTCTAGCTCCTTTTATTTTTTATATTTCATCTTTTGTAAACGAATAAGCAAATATAAAAATCTTGCCAACTAGCAGTACTATAAATTATGTTAAAACTGTATAAGTGTCCATCATAAATGACGGGGATGATCGATTATTCTGAAATAAAATTGAGACAGTCTTCTTTGACCTGAAATCACACCTCCTGCTCAGAGGGTTGCTTTCGATCTGAGCCATGGTTCAAAACCCTCGCCGCGGGTATCTATTGTGCTTCAAAAGCTGAGCTTAGTCTCCTCTTGCCATGTATATTTATGTTTTTCAGAGAATGACAGAGGAAGTGACAAAAGGACAAAGGGACAGAATAAGGCTTTTATATATTACCGATACATTAAAACGTTTTGTTATTATATCATAATGCTATCCTGAAAATTTCATCAAATTCGGTTCAGTCGTTTGCGAGATATTAATCTTCAAAAAGCATTACATGACAAAGGACAAATTGACATAGGGACAAAGGGACAAAGTGACACTGTCTTTTATATATGTTTTATGATAAGTAGCATTTGGACTAGTCAGTTCTCTCTGGTTGAAATATAATGAGTTAAAGTTTTGATGGAAATACAGCATTCAAGTGCATGTTGTGAAATGTTTTACTTGTATCAATTTTAATTTGATTGCTTAATATTTGACAGGTTTTAGACTTACTCACAGAATTCCTTGGGGAACTGGGTTCAGCTGGTGAATCTGCAGCAGAGTTTCTCTCACTATACCAGTCTTTGATTGGTGAACCACCTTGGCGGCAGTATCTTGCTGTCCATGGCCTTCTTCCAAGACTTGCCTCTCTTCTCACAGCTGAAATTAGGTATCTCCACCGCTTGGAAGAGACTACATTAACTTCAGATCTTGCACAAGGTGAAAATTTATTTATTTAAATATTTTTGTTAATGTTATCTTTATATTAATCGTTTAGCATTGCTGATTTTATTTTGGTAAAAGTTAGTAAGTTCTTTAAGCAAGGACTTTTAGTTATATGTTACATATGTTAATTTTATTTATATTTTGTGATTATATAATTCTACCATAATGTACTGTTGTCTGGTAGGTTATGCTCTAAAAATGTTGACAGAGCTACTTGCATCATTTATGGAATGCGAGAGCATCAAGCGTGCTCTCAAAGGGAGACTGGTTGGGGCTGTTCTGGATGGCTATCTCTCGCTGCGGCGGCTTGTTGTGCAGAGAACAAGGCTTATTGATGACACCCAAGAGAAGCTACTAGAATTACTTGAGGAGATGACCACAGGTTACTTGTCATTCATATATTTTATTTATAGGTATCATTTTATAACTTTTTCTACTCTAAAGGTCATGAAGGATGTGTTTATAGGCCTATCATTATTAAAGTGGAGATGAGAGTAATGAAATTGGGTTAAGGTCAGTGGAAGTTATTTTTTTCTGTGTATGCATATGTATCTATTTTCATGAGAAAACTAGGGAAGTTTTTGATGGAAGTTTGCCAAGAGTATTTTGGCAATGACTCAATAAAGAACATGAATTTTTAAGCAAAGATTAGAAACATAGAAATGCATCTACAAGAAGGATGTTGGTAGGTAATGTATAGGGGATCTCATGATTGATGATGAAATTGCAATAAAAAGGGATTTTAGAAATCCTCCAAACTTTGCAAAGATACCTATAAGAATTTTAATCTCTCTTCAGGGCAAAATATAAACACTAAAAATGTAATTGTGAAACTTTTTTAAAAATAAGCATTTATTTCTTATAGGTACAGAAGCTGAGACACGAGCATTCATGGCTATCTGTGTTGAAACAGCTGGACGTTGTGCTCTTGATGATGTTCGAACCCCTGTTTTTGTCTTTGAGCGTCTTTGCTCCATAATATATCCAGAGGAAAATGACATTGGTGAATTCTTCTTGACCTTGGAAAAAGACCCACAACAAGAAGATTTCCTTCAGGTAAATCCTTTTTATTTTATAGGCAAAAGCAATCTTATTTATGTTTTTTGTCCAATAACAGTGTCTTGGTGGAAGAGGTTTTTAGGGTTTGGTTTATTTTGTTGCAGCATTTGTAGCAAAAATACTTATTTGTCCTTATTTCTGCTTTAGTTTTGATAATTCTATGCTCAGATATGTGGACCCTTAAGAGAAACACAAAAGAATCATATAGATAAATTTTAAACTTTTGTGTCAATATATTACAGTTCTGAATTAAAATTCCACAAACATTGTGAAAATCCTCTTAATTTTTATTAAGAGTACATTCTTTTTATGTGAAAACTGAAAGTTCTAAATAAAAATTATATGCAATTCACTGATACATCAGTAAAATTTTTGCAATTGGCTACATTTGAATACTTTTTTTGCAGGGTCGAATGTTAGGAAATCCTTACAACAGTAATGAAGCAGGGCTTGGACCGCTGATGCGAGATGTTAAAAATAAAATTTGTGTAGATTGTGAGCTGGTTGCACTTCTTGAGGATGATAATGGCATGGAGCTGCTTGTCAACAACAAGATCATCTCGTTAGATCTACCCGTTAGAGAGGTGAAGCCCTACATCTTTAATTTGTTTTAAAACTGAGATTATATTTTTGTGCTGCATTTTTTATTTTTACAAAATGGACTCATAAAGTTGGGGGAGTAATAAAAATAATACAAAACTGTTTAACTTAGTGAAATATATTCATAGATATGTACTTAATTTGAATTAATATTTTCTACTTTAATTTGCATGTTTTATGGTTTTCAGGTGTACAAAAAGGTTTGGTTAGGTGAAGGAGGAGAGGGAGAAGTGATGAGGGTGGTTTACCGAATGAGAGGTCTCCTTGGTGATGCAACTGAGGAATTTGTTGAGACCCTAGATGCTCAGACCGAAGCCACACTAGATAATGAGGAAGTTTATCGTATGGCTAATGTCATGGCAGAATGTGGTGGATTGCAAGTAAGACCAATTTACAGCCAAGTTGTTTGACTTTAAAACTTTTAAATAAAATTCAGTTCATTATTTTTAGATATGCATAACTGAAATTTTTGAGCTTGGGATGAATGTGTCAAGACTACTTAACTTTAAGTTAAAATTACCATTTAGTGCCCTTAACCCTCAGAGAGTGACTGAAGTGGTTAATATTGCATTTTTATTTGTTAACTGGAAAAACCATTCCTCAGACATTTATCCTGCATTAATAGCAGGTGCAGAATTTAAGGTGTGAGAACAGTTTGCAAGACTCGGGCCTCCTGATTCCTGAAAATATATGGTTAAATTTTAAGAAGTAAAGCAGGCTGTCAATTTATTAATTTATTTTCATATATCTCTACATTAATAAAAATGTAGTGGTCATAATGGTCATGCATAATACTGTGGGAATGAGTGCAGCTTATTTTTCATTTGGATTTTTAAATTACTTAGAATCATCGTGCAAACTTGGGACTTGAACCAAAGAAAGCCTAAAAGAATGAAAAGTTTATTCCTACTGTTGATTTTATGAATCATGGCATGGAAAAATAAAATATCCCGGAAAAGGTCCCAGGTTCGACTCCATAAGTTTACGCAGGATTGTCGATATTTTAGAGTGCAAGGATGTTTTCCTTCATTCATCAGAATACCTAAATATGGACTAATTTTCTTCTGCTATCTTATTCGTATGATGTTTACATGTTAGGTGGCCGAAATTTTCAGAAATAGGCATCCTTTTTCAAAATTTTTTGGATTTTTTGTACTCTTTCTGGGTGTTGCCAAGGTGATCCTCATTGTTGCTTCTGACTCAATTAGCATCAATTAAGCCTTCAAATAGACGAAAGAATGGCATTATTTGCTTCAAATTTTTGTTTAAGCATCAAAATTATCATTATAACGTCAATCTTTATATGTACATAGGAACGTAATTATCTAGGAAACTGCATGTGGGAAGCATTTAAAACAATTGACCAAAGCAATTGAATCTTCTTTCATCATATGGATACTGGAATCTTACCTTTTTGTAAGTAAAATCATTATATTCTACATTTTTTCTTTATTAACGCAAATAGGCCCACGCATCTGGTTTACATTTACCAGAGCCAGTGCTCAATCGTGGACAACTATACGTTGGCTTTTCAAGAGTTTCTACCTTATAAGACATGAAAGTCAACATTTCTGAGAGCTATGGACAAGGGAAAGTAAGAAAGGGCATAATTACACAAGAAATTTTGTGTAAAGTACTTTTGGAGGCATATTCTTTGCCAAATGATATTCTCTCTATATTGAATGAAACGGGGGTTGGTGAGCATAGCGAGCAGGGATGATATTTTGAAAGATCTATAATGAAAATTCGTTTAATAGTAATGACAAAATTTGATGACATCGTTGCTATCCATTTTATTCTATTCTTTGGATTAGGATTTGCGCTTTATTAAAGTAGACTGAAAACTTCCATAACATGTTATGCCTGGAAATATCAAGAAAGATACATGGTTTTCATTACATATATAAACCAACATAGACCAATTTTTGGACATGGACAATTTTATGTAACTATATCGAGAGCAAAGTCACCTCAGGGTGTGAAAGTAGAAATAACTGGGTGTTAATAAACTAGAAAATAACAATAATATAGTTTATAATGAAGTGATTACTTCATTTTCTTTTCAATTTATTATTTTTGTTAATTTATTTTTGTTAATTTATTATTAGAAATTAAACATACAGATGGGCCCCGCTTAACGTGGCCCCAGCCAACGCGGATTCATTATAACACGGACTTTATTTCAAATTGAATTTTTTTAAAATATAGATATCTTATGCACAGTGCAACCACAGTCGAATATCTTATGATTTTTTAAATTTCGCATTAATCAAATTTCATAAAGTATCCTAAATATTGTGATATTTCAACAGTGTTGCATAATGTTGCATCACCTGGTGGCCAATTCCACTCTTTTCCCCATAAATTTCACGGGTCTAATACAAGAAATGTATCTCCTAAGGCGGAAAACATTTGAAAAACGGAAATAGAAATATGATTTATGCTTCATGTTACTTTGGCATCATTGGATCGTAAAGAATGTTTTTGATGATTTATATTTTTTAAATCTATAATTTTTGACAATTACTTTATTACAATGTTAATTTACTGTATTAACATGTCATTATAAATAATAATGAAACAATAACGCTACACAAAAAAATTATAACTTTGGTCTACATATGAAAAAACGTGTGGTATGCAAGGAGGGATCTTAATGTTTGAATGCATATAATGTATAATAATGTATAATCAGTGATGAGCTGGAAAAAAATTAAGAACCGGCTGTCTAAAAAAAAAGTCGTAAGGAAATTTGGATAAGGATGGCAGGGGAGGCCTATATGCCAGGGACACCATATCGCTTTAGTTTAGTAATACCGTTCCGCTAGCTTAACAAGTGTTCTGTTCGTAATATATTCCATTTCATACACTGTCAGTAATTGACTATCAGATAGGGAAAAATGTACTTGAAATGGCAAAATCAATAAATTTCCATATTTTCTAAAAATTTAACAACAGGCTCGCAGATTCTGAGAAAAATTAACAACAGGCTCGCACGAGCCGGCTTCAGCTCATCACTGTATATAATGATATATAAATTGCAGAAAACCCAACGCGCACTACTATGGGTTTGATCTATAGGCGGAGCTGCAAGAGCATCATCGATCAGTGCATGACTTTGTTGGAGGAGCTCAGTGACTTCACACGAGTGATGTGAGTCTCGTGATGCAGGGCTGTGATGGACTATTTGAATGCTATCGACAAGTTTTACATAATAAGCAAAAAAAAGCAAAGCAGTTGACCCTGGACTCTTTTTTTAATAAAACTTCATAGGTGTTCTGAGAAATATTTTGAAATTATGTATGTCTACCGCTAAAAAGCTTTTCTGTCTTACTGTTTATTAGATAATTTTATAGTTTGTTTCATAAATTACGTTTTAAAAGTCCGGTAGAAATATGTTTTATATTGAATGTGGGTCCAAAAATATCATTTGGGAAGTTATTTCCCTCTGGACACCTAAAGGTTATGGTGCCCCGGTGAATGCAGATTTTCGCTTAATGCGGAGACCTCAGGAACGCATTCCCCACGAAAGCAGGGCTCACCTGTACATTTATTTAATTCATTTTCAGAACGTATTTCTGTTATACTTATCTAAATCCAATAAATGGTATAAACAAAGTGACTGTGAGCGAAGCGAGCAAAGGTGCTTTCCCCCTAGTACTTACTGTAATACTTAAATCTCTTATGCCTCTAGCATGAGGCAGTGTGGTCAGATAGGATGCCTCTTATGAATAGTTAACAATGTCAAAAATGATTACCGATATAATTACTAAATAATTTTGATCAACTCATTAATGCCTTTTACGTTTCTCATCTATATTTTCAGTAAAGTGCCAGAAAGGCAGTATAGCATTTTATGTAGAATTCTTATCAGTTTATTATAAGATGTACTTCATCGAAAAAGTTATTTTTTAATAATACAATTTTCGTGCATGTAGTAATGTAATTTGTTACAAATAAATTTATCTTTCTTTGTGCAGGTCATGCTGGAACGATTGGCAGCTATTAAAGATGTCACACGATCAAGACCTCTTCTCCAGGTTTTGCTTAAATTGTTCCTGCTTTGTGTGAAGGTAATAGAATATTTCGTTTTTCTCAGAATTTTTACTTAAATATCATAAGACCATAAAATGATGCATTCCTTTGGAAAGCAGATTTTGGAAATAATATGATTCTTTAGGAAAAAATAAGAAAAATAACTTTAACTTATTAAATGAATTTGTGTTTTCATAAAATTTAAAGCTCATACTTGTGTTCTCCAATTGTTTGGTTTCATGACCAAGTTTATCTATGCAGTATTATGTTTTATAATTTTACAAATCTGTCTCTAGAACCAGTGCTATTTGTAATTAATAGCTCAGGAATTCCTTTAAAAAATTTTTTCCTTAGTTATTTAATAGAACAATATTGTCAAGATATTATCTAAGAGATGTATGGTTTTGTTATTAATTGAAGTAAAATTATTTTATTATTCACAAAGAAACTGTGATAACATAAACAGTGCCACAGTGCGATTAAAATATATGGATGGACAAAATACATGAAATGCTTTTAAAAAATTCTATTTTGCTATACAAGAATGTGACAATTTTTAGTAAAATGCTGTGATTGAAACTTGAACCATGTATAAATTGAAAAAATACAATTAATATATTTATCAAGTTTTTGGATTAAGACATTTTGTAATTCTAGTCTACTGAATAAGCATCCCTCGTTGAACACGGTAGATACGTTCTGGGAAAATGTCAAGCTAAACGAAAACGAGCTAAACGAAAACACGCTAAACAAAAATTACTTTTCCATAAGAATACATATAATAATGATGTGTTCCTAACTAAAACATTTTCACATGTAACTCCACAAAAATTTGCCACGCCAAGATTTTTCTGGATCTAATGCCATCAGTAGTCAGTTTGCTAAAAATATTACATCGCGATAACCTATATAAAACATTTAAAAAATTGGAAAATGATTGCATTAAATTATTAACCGTAAAAATGAAAAATTTCATTAAACACTCAACAAAAAAGAAGTTCCTGTGTGAATTTATTGGGAGTCTGTGTTAGAGACGGCCTCATCACTTTTGCTGGTTGCACGAATTACGTCAGTGTGTTCTAAAGCAGTTGTTGAAGGCATGCTTGTGCTTGGCGTTGATAATGGTCTTTTTCTTAAAAATATGTCCAATGTACTTTGAACCGTAGACTTCTGCTTCTCCCTATAAACTTCCCTATAGCATTCAATCGATTGATCCAAGTCCCTGCAAACGCAAACTCCTCGTCCTCTGAAGATGCTTTTGTCATGTCCAAATTAAGTAGATCTTCATTTGATAGATCTTCACTATGTGAATTTAGTAACTTCTTCACATCACCTCTCTTAACCTCATTAAAGCCCATCTTTTGCAAAAGTTTAACACTTTAAGTTGAATACTTTCCCTCTTAGCTGCCAAAGGAGTTGAAGATGATGGTCTCTCTGAGGATATAATGAGGATTATATTAATTTTAAATATGAATCACTAATAATTTTACTAATTCACTGACCACATGTGTAATGCATGATTCCTACTGCGTAAATTACTTTTAAATATAAAGTACAAATAACTTTAAAAATTTACAGAGCATACGTAAATCATTTTTCACTGTGTAACACATGACAAAACACTGATAAGGGAGAAGGGGGAAGACCCTCGAGTATCCGGGGAATTTCTTGCACCGAGTGTGGGAGACAGCTTATGCAGTTTTGCCAAACGCTTGAGTGACCCATTCTTACTCGCAGCCCCATCTGAATCCTTTGGGAGGGACTTTAAATAATTGCACCCCTTGTGTTATTTGCAAGAGTAGGCTAAAGCTGGCACCAGGTTTTTCTCTCTTTGCATGTCCTGGCTGAAGAGGGTGAATATTAGGCTACAACCAGCTTGTAGAATAATTCAAAATTTGGAGTTTTTAAAATTGTTTTTTTCATGTTACTAAAATGAAAATTTCACAAAGATTGCTGGAGAAATGTGGGAAAATCGCGCATTTCTATTTACACATCTAAGGAATCAAAATAAAAATTATTTCCATAGTTCTAATCTGATGGAGCGATCTCAAAAGTATGGTATTTATTGTTTTACGAAAAAACAGCAGGTAAAACGTGGGAAAACTTAAAAATTCATTCAAGTAAACTCAAGAATATGAAGCGAATGGTGTCAGGCGTAACTATATGGAATTCCTTCATCTCATAAATATATTTATGAATTTTTGTCTAGTTTCGAGTTTGGTGGAGTAAAAATTATCATTAAGCCCGTTTTTAGGCGCATTTTGCTTCTAGCGTGAGCGCCTATTATCGTCGGTCCGTCCACGTTTGTTCTTGGCTTCTACTGAACGGATTTTCATAAAATTTGATATTAAGGACTTAAAATCAAATATAAGAAGAAAATCGCAAAAATGAATCATGTACGCCAATTAGGGGTACCACTTTACTGATGACAAAAAATTAAATTTTCGTCATATCTTGTAAAGTATTGCTCATATCAAAATATTTTTCAAATAAAAGTTGTAGAACTGGTCAATACGAGTATTTCCTTTCCTATAAATTTTTATCGTAGAAGTAGCCGTTATCGAGAAAATCAAACAAAAACGTCTTAAATCGAGTTGAACTAAGAAAACTTCTTGCATGGTTACTTCTTCATTGTTGCTATCATAAACAATCTCACAAACAAACGTTTAATTTCCTTATGCGTGCATGCAATATTATTAAATAGGAAGAAAATGGATTATTTTTTAAGAATATAAGAACTTTAAAACGCTATTTTCCTCACAGGTATATAATTTCTTTCTAATACTTCATTGCACGAAACGCGCCCATTTGTGATACGTTGTACACTTTCCTAACTTGTTACTTGTTAAGGCTTAGCCTAAATTTAAAGAGTTTAAAAGTTTCATGAGACTAAAAACTTTATTAAAATATTTTATAAGGTGCATGCGACTGTTATAATTCATTTTGGCTTTCAAAGCTGATAAATTGTATGAATAAATATGATAAATAGGTCAAAAATCGAGATACATATAAAACAGAGATTTCTGAAATAAAATTCTTGGAATTAAAATCGTGCAAATGCAAAATTATTACCGCGATAAACGAAAAAGGTCCTCGGTATGATAACCACGTAGAAGTGAAAACGTGCTAAACAAAAGTGCACTAAACGAGGGATGCTGTATGTCTACTCTAAAAAATAACATACACATTAGTAAGACTAAATTTTTCTGCAGAAATGAGTTATCATAAAACATTAGATCCATATAGAATTATTTCAATATTTGAAGATAAGACACTTTTACGTTTTAATATTCTGAGAAACCTTGTCTTTCAAGCCAGTATTTTTCTGGTTTGGTGCCTCCCAGGCATTTAAGGCACAGTCATAATTAGCAGATGGTAGTTTTTAAAGTTGCTCAGTCCAATAGAACAAAATTGCATAATCATTTAATTGACAATATTTATATAAAAAATATACAGCACTAAATAATGAAACTACATTTGATGATTGATCGAGCTCTTCTACCTTCCTAAACTTGCATAATCTGCTACTCTGCTGTTTAAATTAAGAATCTATACGATTAATCTTTTTGTCCATGAAATACTATGACTGAATTGAAGGGTTTGAGAGATATAAAATTGGGTCACATGGTATTATTGGGGCTTCTATCCAGCTATTACATGATGGAAATTTTCGAAGGGTAGTAGTGGGACACTGAACTGATGCAGCCTTGCCTGCATCTTTGGTTGATTAATAATTTCTCACCATGCATGTACTCAAACCAGTTATCTCAGTAACAAAATTAATGTTGTATTCTCAGCTTAACAGTTGTTTAGTTATAATTTTTGTTCAAACTTATGAAAGTTGAAAGTTATTTAAGTGTAAAATAGTTTTGGTGGACAGTGTCTATCTTGTCTTTCCTGATGTTTCACCACTTGACTATTTTAATTACTAAAACTAACTGAAGGGGGTCTATCAGTTTAATGGATGTATATGTTGTCTCTCAGGTGAAGCGCAACCAGGAACTGTTGACGCAGCCAGAGCTTGGTGCCATTGGTGTTTTCCTGGGAGTGTTACAACTTTGTCTCTCGGCTGAAAGTGTAGATGGTGTAGGAACAAGCAGCGGAGCAACCTCAGGAACATCATCTTCAGGTTCTTCATCTTCTGGCCCAGCTGGAGCATCACTCTCTGAGCAACTGCTTGATGTATGTTGGAAATATTTTATTTTTGTTATTATGACATTACATGAAATAGTTTTCATAGTGATTCTGCAGATGATTTTTATTTTGTGATATGAATCTTATCTAAAGTATTGGCCAAAAACCATTGCTCTTGAAAAAATGGTAAAAGGAGATACATATATCCACCTAGAGCATAAAAAGAAAATAAAAAGCATTGTGTATATGGAATGCTAATAATGCATGTGTATTTGGCAAAAGGAGCCTGGTTTTTTATTTGTTTTATTTTCTCCAGATTATGGACACAGTATTATCCAAGGCTGCATCACAACCACTTGACTCTTTCTTGAGGTTTTCTCGTACCTTTGGTGGTCCAGAACATATTCCAGCTCTCCTCTCTTGTGCAGCTGGTACGGCACAGCGCCTCTCTTCATCTGCTGCTGCTGGTGGTGGAGCTTCCACCGGTGGAGGTAAGCTTGCCATTTGGCTATTTTGGACAACTCTGCATATGCCTAAACGACATACATGACTAGGAATATTGGCATTGCACAGTTATTAGTCCTTTCCAGACATTTTAAGTTTAGGGTACAACCATATACAAGAGTATGACATGAATAAATTAGTTGGATTGTATTAAACATATAATAATTAATGCATCTATCTATCTATAGTCTATAGATATCTATAAAGAAAAGTGTTTGTTTGTATGTATGTATGTGTTTTTCTGTAGCTCAGCAACTACAGTACATAGAAACAAGAGGAAGGTGTCATTTTAATCGGAATAAAGAGTTAAGTGGTGTAGTCATGTTTTTATACCTGTTTGATTAACCTTTCTAATTTAAAAAAAATTTTTTTTCATTTTTTTCAATTGAATAACATAGGGATTAGTGCAGCTTATTTTTCATTTGGATTTTTAATTATTTAGAAACATGGTACAAATTTGAGACTTGGATGGTTATATGAAGGAAAGAACAGTTTATTTTTATTGAAGACAGAATCTGAATCCTGATCGAATTAGTGTAAAGCTACGTTTACGCTAAGACGCGACTTGTCGCCGACCTGTCGCCGACTTGTAAAATCGTAACATAAACGGCTGTGAAAAACATGTTTTAGAAGTCGGGAGAGTTGTCGGAGTCGTGTTGAAAAACCACCACGACTCGGTCTTGTCAATTCCGTTTGTCATAACATAAACACCCGTCCCGACTTGTCGGGCAGAACTGCACATGAGCCGTCAAACTGTGCACGCTGGCCTCAGTTGGCCCGAGTTCGTTGTGCAAAGCTATTCTGCTTTCTGACATATTACTTTTTGTCGTTTGTAATGGAGTGGAGTAAAGAGAAAACTGTTAAATTAATAGCAGCATACGAGAAACACGCAGTTCTGTGGGATGTTTTGTCGGCCGATCACAAAAATTCAAATAATCGCCTTGACACGTTGAACGCATTTGCCAAAGAATTGCAGTGCGAAATGTCATGCGTGGAAAAGAAAATTTCCAATATAAGGAACCAGTACTTTCGTGAAATATCCAAAATAAAAAAAAGAAAAGTGGAAGTTCATGAGGGACTTGTATGCACCTTCCAAATGCCGCTTAGCTAAAAAACTTCGTACTGCCCACCTTTTACGTCACCTTGGATTACGTTTTTCCTGATTCAAACGTATCAAGAAACTTCCTGTCAACACTACAAATGCCGACGTGGCCAACAAGGTGTCGTCCTCCATCTTCCAAACTCTGTACTCCAGTGAAAGCTAGAATGATGGATCACGACTTGTCGTGACCCGACCAGTCTAAATGTAAACACCTGTGCATTCCTTCTGACAAGTCGGGTGCCCGACTAGTCGGCGACAAGTCACGTCTTAGCGTAAACGTAGCTTAAAAATGTGTTTAGAATCAGAAAAATATATGATTTTTATCAGTTTTATGACAATACCAATTATAAGCTACCATTACAACTGCTATTGTCGTCGAAGTTGAGAGTCCAATGCATTTATATGGGAAAAATTTTAATGTAAAATCGTTTTTCAATTTCTGTGTGTAATTTTGCTTTGTTTACATGTCAACCAAATATTTATTGATTTTAATTGAAATATTGCTAATAAATGTTTATAGTGATATTTTTCTGTATCGCAGAGTTCTCCAAAGCAAACTGTTTCTAAAACTATGTAAGTAACTTAAATAATTAGACGTATGTTTTCTACAAATTGTGATTGGATAAATCATTTCATTGTTTCCAAAGTATTGTGATATAAACAATTTTCTCGTAACAGAACTCATGAATGAGAGAATCAAGCTAATAGCCTGAGGATAATATTCACTGTGTGATTCTTAAATGTTCTCTATTTACTTTTTTGTCTTTCGTTAAATTAATTAATTTCGTTTGTTCCTTTGTTCATCCATTTTCTGTTGACTAAATTGTGTTCTTGCTGGTTTTACTTAAAGTTTTTCTTTTGAAGATATTGTCACGAAACTTCATATAGGTATATAATTTTACCCTGTAGGTAACATAGGCTATATGGCATTAAAAAATTTGTGGGAAGGAGAGCTTCATTTAATAATTATTTTCCCATAAGTTTACACATAATTTTCATTTTTTCACAGTGCAAGATTTTCTTCCATCATTCATCTAAATAGGTAAATGCAGAGCGGTTTTCTTCATTTTTGCATTATTCGATGTTTAAAACTGTGTACTATCTTATTTTTGTGATGTTTACATGTTACGAGGTCAAAATTTTAGATTCACTAAATCAGTTGAAATTCAACGGGCACTTCTGCTAGTCAGCTTATAAATTTGTTAATATTGCTGATTCGATTTTGTTTATTTGCAAAACAGGTATTGGTAGCAGTCATCATCACTTGCAGGTTCTTCTTCCACGATTGGCTCGCGTTGTAGCAGCCCTCACCTATGGAAGCTCAGAAAAGATGGCACTTCTTGCGTCACACTTTGCGCCTTGCCTAGACTTCGAGAAACACAATCGAGAAAGACCTCCAGAAGATGAGCAGAGGCTTGAGCTGTTTTGCACTCTTGTGTCTGGAATAGAACGCAATGCAATTGGAAACACTCTGAAGGATTACTTCGTCTCTCTGGGTGTGGTGGCTCTCGCTTTGGATTATATTCAGGTGATTAACTTGCTCTTGGTTTTTTCAACACTTTGACAGTCCGGAGTAACTTTCATGAAGCCTGCTGTTTAATTTTTCTAATTAGTGAGAAAAAGCTAAAAATTGCAATTTATCCTGAATTTTTGCTTTCTCCATATACATAGTATAGAGAAAGTATTGTATTCATGAAAAAAATTGAATTCGAGATTTCAACGGAAAAAAACGTTTTGAGGTCCTGAGAAAACATTTTGACTATTTTCTCGATGTGTGTATGTGATAGGAATTTTTTGAAAAACTGATAGTTTATTAGATATTTTGATCCCTAGAACACATTTAGACTTTTTGGAATGATGTCTGTGTGTGTGTGTGTATGTATGCGATTGTGGGCGCTCTTAACTCAGTCAGTTTAAGCACATTATTTGGAATTGGTATTGATGTATTAGTTAATCTAAATTCACAAGTTATAATAAAGAAAAGATTCATTATATTTTATGGATTTCATAACTTGGAGAAACAAGCTGTTTATCTGAGTATAGCAATGGGCTGTTTTGACAGCTCTGGGGTTCGCAAATGTTTCTTGTCAGCATTTTTTATGCACTAAAATCGATTTTAATGAAAATTTGGATTCGGCAGTTAAGAAGTACAGAAATTATTATTGTTAATTTTGGAGTCAGATCTATACAAGATATCCTAATGATGATTTCTTTTCTCTGTTTGGTAAAGATGAAATGAATGTGGCATGTTACTGAATTGCATTCATGTAGGTTCAAATCCTGCCATAAACATTCTTTGACGTTGTTGATTCAACCATTATAAGTGCCATAGAGTGCTGTTAATTAGCTAATTAAAAATAAGTGCATTGTTTATTTTCACAAAAATATTTTTCGCTGTAATAGTATAAGATAAATAATTGAACAACAAAAGCTTCATTAAAAATTTATAACAAAATTTTTTAAATTAGCGTATACTTAACTGAATGTGCATGAAAGTTAATGTATTAAAGTATACATCATTTATTAATTGCAATTCATAATTTCTAAAACTGTTTGATGAAAATTGTTTATTGAGCTTTATAATTTTAACAGTTGGATATGTTAGAGTGACTGTAAATATAATAACTGTAAAACATGGAAAAAGTGAAGATCAGAGTTTGGAGTTTTTTTTTAAATAACTTTACAATATTTTTCTTAAAATAGTCTCATACGGCCAATACATCAGCATCTCGCACAGATAGTGAGGAATGGAAGGAATTTATATCCAGGCCTGCTCTCAAGTACGTCTTACGCTTCCTCACTGGTCTTGCCACAGACCATGAGCCAACTCAGGTCAGTTCCCATTGTATTTTACCAGTGTCCCTTACTCATGTTATTTCAAAGATTGGTTGGAACAAATATGAGAGTAATTTAAGTATCAGTACAAATGTTTTTTGTAGAATTTTAATTTTTCATGGTCGATCCTTTTAAGTACAAAAAATTAAGCAAAAATGAAATTGATTGCATTAGTGTGTCACATGCATCAATTTAAGAAGTTTTGTCATCAGTCTTATACGTATAATATTGAAAAAGTGGAACCATAATGCAAAATTCAGGACCCGAGTTTTGTGAACTTCTTTTTGATTATTTTTTGTTATAATTTATTTATCTTATTCCTATTCTTACCTTTCGTATTTGTCCATTCAAGTTAATGAAAATGTTATATTAAGAATAATCTTTGATTATAATATTTTCTTTGAAATTTAAAATGATTGCTTAATTCCCTGGATGCTATGACAATTCTACAGTTGGCTGTGTCAGCTGAGGTTATTCCAATAATCCATCGTTTGGAGCAAGTTTCGTCTGATGAGCATGTTGGTTCCCTTGCGGAGAACTTGCTTGAAGCTATTAAGGGTCATGGTGGAGCTCTGGCACAGCGTGTGGATGAGGTGCGCGAGCTGACTCGTGCCGAGAAGAAACGTCTTGCAATGGCTGTTCGTGAGAGACAGTTGGGTGCATTAGGGATGCGTACAAATGACAAGGGACAGGTAGGTATCTTTCACCTTGCATGCCATCGGTCAACTTTCTCAAGGTTTATACCATAACAAGTAAATAGTGACAATCGATCAAAATGGAAAAAAATTTCCGATAACACACTTCTGAAGTTCTGCTCAAGTTAAATGTTTTTGTAAAGATAAGTTGTTGAAGTGACCATAGGTATTTCAAATATAGTTCTTGAGATAATGTATCTGAATTTTCCAACTTCTCTATAATGGAAGCTATGTCTATCCTTTGTCTGCTTAAAACTTCAACTATTGTGTATGTAGTATACTACGTATATACTAATACTATATCTTTTGATTTCATGCTGCTGTGTGTTCTCATATTGGCATAATGGAAATAGTGGCAGTGAATCACTTGATATATTAGGAGTTGCTTAATCAGAGGGTTAACGCTACTTACAAATATTTTAGCAATCACCGATAATTGTTTTTATCAAAATTTTCTATAATGCAAAAATGACTATTGAATGCAGAAATAGGCTGATGGGCAGAGATGTACATATCTTCAGAAAAATATATTATAAACTTATATACAAAGTATTAATAAAATAACTTTTCTTTAATAGGTCACAGCCAAGAGTGCATTGCTAGCACAGCAAATGGAAGACTTAGGTGAGGAGACAGGCCCTGTTTGTGTAATTTGTCGTGAGGGTTATAAATTCCAACCTGCCAAGGTTCTGGGTGTATATACATTTACAAAACGCTGTCCTGTTGAAGAATTTGAGACTGTTGGTGGTGGGTCAGCATCCTCTGCTCCAGGAGGAGTTAGTTCAAAGTCGAGGAGAACATTTGGCTACAGTACTGTGACGCACTTCAACGTTGTGCATGTCGATTGCCACATGTCAGCTGTTAGGTGAATATTATTCAATCTGATTCTATCATATCTTTCAATTTTGCTAATGCCTATAACTGCATTTATTTTAGTAATCAAAGATTTAAAACAATTTTATATATTATATTGTTTGTACGTATTTTAGGCTTGCACGAGCTCGTGATGAGTGGGAGTCAGCAGCCCTCCAAAATGCCAATACTAAATGCAATGGTCTTTTACCCCTTTGGGGCCCTCAAGTTCCAGAGTCTGCTTTTGCCTCCTGTTTAGCTCGACATAACACTTACCTTCAGGAATGCACAGGGCATAGGTGAGGCCTATGTAGTTATGTAAGATAAAAGTTATCTTTTTTTGGCAAATAGATGGGTTAGGTATAATTTGGATGATATCAACTTGGCTGGCTCGACCTTAGCATGAGAAAAACCTGCTTCTGAAGCGGGAGAATCTGTCTGCCTTAGTAGTTCAGGAGGTGGAATATCCACTCAATAAGTGAAAGGTCTGGGTTTCTGTTCCCAGTCAAGGCAAAAATTTTCTCTGGCTTTTTCAAAAATTTTTAATTCTAATTTGTAAATTGAGTCATAAATCTAAGCATAATTTTGGTTTAAATTTTTATTCCCAATTGTCCTCAGTGTATTTGTAGATCAACTAAAGTATTGTTGATGTTATATTCTTATGAAGAAAATAAAGGCATGAATTATTGTTAAAACATAAAGTTAACATTGTAAAATTTTATCCTAATACATTTATGGAATACTGATACAATTAGGCAGCGATAAAGGAGGTGGATTGAATTGGAGTCTATCATTCTCTGATCAAAAACATTCAAGGTTTAAGAGAAGAATTTTCACCAATATAGAACTATTTCAAGTATATTTTTTTCAGTTATATGAATATATCAATGTTTTATTCACATATTGACCATTGAGTTTGTTCATTATTGTTATTATTTATTTTTAACTTTGTAATAGTAAGGATATTTGCTATTCTGTCTGCATAGAATAATTTCCAGCAGTTTGGGATCGTTTTAAATTTTATAGTAAATATGTATAAGCATTTAGAAAATCATTGTAAGTAAACATTATGTGATTGATGGAACAAGTATTTGTTACATATACAGTAAAACCTCTTTATAATGAAATTGAAGGGACCCAATTTTTGGCACATTGTTGTAAGGAGGTTCTTTGTATGGAGGTTTTTTCAGATTCATCAAATATGCATATTAGTGTATTATTGTTGGTTATAACCAGAGCTGCAAACTGAACCAAACTGCAGTCATTTTGCTGAACCGCAAACCGAGCCGAAACCACTGATTAATTTTTCAATTAACCGAAAACCAAAAGTGTTTCGGTTTCAGTTCGATTTTAGTCCACAAAGTACGGACCAACGAAAAGACCAGGAATTTCCGTTGGAAAAACCAGTGGGTTTGCTTCAAAGGAAAGAGTGCCTATCTCTTTCCTCTCTGATACTATTGTTATCCACAGATGACAGTTATGGTGAGGGTTATGGGGACACCAACTGCGACAGTATCCGGGTCAACCACTGTAGGCAGAAACCGACCAACAGAATATAGAAAGATCTTTATCTGAACGCAGGGAAAAGGGTCGTTCTACAATGGCCTAGAAAGGAGCCATAATCTGCTTTAGTGCCGAGAGAAAAATCCATTCCCTTAACATCACCCCCTTCAGCATTGTAATTAGCAGACCTGAGAAAATATGCCCTGCTGTGTCTTTCTTAGAACACCATTAACTCTCCTCATATCTTTTTCTTCGGAAAAATTCAAATTGTTGCTCTCAACGGCTTGAGCTTTCAACGACATCATTCCTTTTCCAACTCTCGTGTGGTGTTCTTCTATGATAGGTATTTCCATTACTTGGTGGTTTATATTCCAGCAAAAACAGGCGAGGACTTCGGCGGATCCCTTGGATCGGAGGCATTCATTTCCCGCAGAATTCCTTGAATTATCTAAAGTGTGTATTTTTAATAATATTTTAGTAAACTTTATTTGAGACAAATAAAATTAATTAACATGTTAGTGTTATTTAAAGAGGGTCACTCTACATTTTATAATCGTTTGTTTTGAACCACAAGTGTCCGCACTTCGTATATTGAATAGTCTGCCCCGAACTGTTGATTAATTTTAAATTATTCTTGTAACGTAATTTTACTATCATATTGATTTTTTGATTACTTTTCTAAGGTGGCAAAAGAAAAAATTAGCAATATGTAATATGTTTGGAATCGAGCTAAAAGTGTCTTTTTGAATTTATAATTTATAATATAATAATAAGAATTAATAATCGAATTTATTAGTTTTATATATAATAAATTCATTCGGAGCAATATTTTATTCCATATTTTTTGACCAATTAACTAATTAAAACATTTTATTTACATAAATTTATTATTGAAAGTTGGAAAAATTGAGATGCCATGCATCTTCGCCATTGGAAAGCAAGAAACTGTCTACTTCAATAATTAACTCTTATCATTCAATCAAGGAAATCTTAATAAGGGCTTACAGAAAAGAATTTTCCTAGTCGATGAATTGTGTTTCAGTGAATTGTGGTTGGTGAATTTTCCTAAACCCTTGATAAATATAGCGAACATTTTTTATTTTATTTGTTATAAATGAACCAAAGGAATAACGCTTGTAACTTCCATTGTTTTTATTTCTCTTACGACCTGAGTTGCAACAATACAATGCTATCGTCAGGTGCAAATATGGTGAGAATATACAGAGAAATGGATAGAGAGGGGGGAGGGAGGGTAGTTTGTAAGACAGAAAGGAATGGAGGGGAGGGAAAGGAGGAACCTATCTCTAAGGGTTACTGCGGGGGGTAGGTTGTAAAGGGATAAAGGGGGAGGGGAAAGGAAAGGCTGGAGGTGGGAGACCATCTTGGGAGGGTTTGGGGAAAGAAGGGGGAAGGACTAGGACTAAAAAGAAAGGCCTTGTGGAAGACGGGGAGAGGGTGAACCCCAGAGAGAGGAGGGAGGAAATTATCAATGTGGCAATGGGTATGTGTGTGGGAATAAGGAAAATAAAGGCAAGTGCGGGTGGTAGAACTAAAGAGGTTAAATATTGGGAGACTGGCGGTAAGGCCCTTGTTATAAATCTTTTTTCCTCTAAATAATGTGTATTACAGGTAAGAAAAAGAAATAAATGCCTGAGGAACTAATTTTCGTTGATTTTTAATGATTTCTTTAAAACACTTTTATGTTTTGGGTTTGTCCGTCCATCCAGGGATAATCTCAAAAGCGGTTTAAGCTAGAGGCGCATTTTCTTTCTGATTATGTATGATTGTGTATGTTGGTAAATGAATTTGAAGTGAATCCATTCAGAGAATTTTTAATTGGTATGTAAACAACAATGAACGTAAAAATCATGTTAGGATCAAAAATACCATTTTTTAAATAAAAATAATTGAAGATGATGATGGGATTGTAATATATTTAACCACTCATCTGGGTATGACGTGTATAGACGTCATGGCCGGATGCGCCAGTACTGGGTATGACGGATTTAGACGTCATGGCAAATTTCAGGCTGATTTCTATGGGTACGCCGCGATTTTCCGTCCCGTAGCTTCTCGTACTTATAGCTTGGTTCTTCTAGTTCGTCCTGACTGCCATAGATGGCCTTGTCTTCCTTTTTCTTTGAGAAGCAGGTCTTCATAAGGGAGGTCTGCATATGTGTTGCGGGTTGCATTTCCGTGATCGCCACATCTGGAATGACCGTTTATGGCACTCGGGGTTTTTTCACACTCCCTTGCGAAAGCTCACACTTTTCTCTGCATGCACTTTTGTCTCAAGGGTAAACCTGCTATTTATGAATTATTTTCCTGCTAGTAATTGTCTTGAAATCATTACAATTTTAGATGTCTTTTTTACACAGCTGGTCATGTAATATTGAGAATGTGTTAATGTTTTTCCCATTTCATTATGTAACAATATATATAACAATCCTTTGTGTTTGAACCGAGTATAATATATATATATATATAATATAGTAATATATATATATATATAATATTAGGCAAAAATAGTCTTATAGATATTTTTCAATAATATGCTAATTGTTATTACTTATAGCCATATTATGACAAAATTTATATATTTTTGAGAAATAAAATTATTTTAAACATACATAAGCATTTAAATTTAATGCTAACAGGCAAAAAAAAACAATATCTGATTGCTAAAATGAAGATTTTATAAATTATTTAAATAATATTTATACTTAAAAGAAATTATTTTAAGTGTTTGAACTACATCAAATCTGACCAAATACCCCAACGAATCTGAATAGGAAGGATCAAGAGTTGAGGGTTGAATTTTCCCTTGGGACTTCCCTGTCGTCAAAAAGAAAAAGCTCCTGAACGGTGATAACAGGTTATATTTTGCAACTTTTCACACGTGAAGGGGCCCTAAAGTGTGGAAGGATTGCATCCTAAAAATATTTAAAAGTATATATAAGACACGTGTAACTAATTTTTTTAAATTATGCATATATATTACGTTAATGCACTTACCTAAACCTTTTTACATATTAGAATAACGCAACAATATTTTTTTTAGGTCTTGACTATAGGATATAACGTGAGGAAAATGAGATTCATTCCACATTTAAAAAATTTCATGTAGCCTTTTCTGTGATTTTTCTCCGCGAAAGAGTGAAACATTAGACCACGAAAGACAAAACTGGTTAGAAATGCGGAACCGTGAAAGATTGAAATATGCAAAAGATAAAGCTGTGAAAGACGAGGTCTACCTGTCTATCTTATCATTCGAAATTACAACAAATATATGCTTTAAATCATTCAAGTGAGATCATAATAACAGCATTAGTGCCCGCATAGATGGCATTGAGTTCTGCTTTACAACAGTGCGTACAATATTCTGTTTCATTAATGTCACTATGTGGATGTTTGTTTTAGTAAAATGGGTGCGATTTTTATTTCGTAATTGGGAGGTTTTGTAATTATCGGATGTTCGTAATATAAGAGGTTTTCTGTATAGTGCTATTAGTGAATATTTCTGAACCAGCAAAAATTTTTGTTATATGGAGTTCTTTGTTGTAAGGGAGTTCGTATGGTAGAGGTTTCACTGTATCCCTACTCAGTTATGGCCATAGGATATCCTTATATCAGTTTATCCTGTTATGCATATTTAGTCAACTTTCATCATGAAATTTGTTTTATAAAAGGAATAATTTGGTTGATTTAATTTTCAGGGATATAAGTTACAGTTCAACAGTGCATGACCTGAAGCTGCTGCTTTTGCGCTTTGCACAAGAGAGGGCATTCCATGAAGATACCGGAGGTGGTGGCCCTCAGTCCAACATGCATCTTGTCCCTTATTTGATCCATATGGCTCTTTATGTGATAAATACGTAAGTTAATATTTAGTTTTGTCATTTCTCTGTATGAAAGGTTTTGTAGTTAAATAAGCGAGACATAATTTGTGCAGTTTTTGAAAGGAAAAAAGCACCTATTTTATTTGGTTTGCCTATACATAAGAGATGCCATACTGCCACAGGTATTTTGAATGGATTGTTTATTTATGTTTATAAAGAAGATGATGAAAATATCAAAACACCCAATTAGTGCTGCCTTTAGACTGGAAACAAAAGGTTCACTTTTTGCCCTAACTCAGGGCTTGAATAAAAGAATGCCTAAAAGAAGGAAAATTTATTTTCCTACCATCGATTTTACAAATCATGGCATGGAAAAATAAAATATCCCAGAAAAGGTCCCAGGTTCGACTCCATAAGTTTATGCGGGATTTTAGATATTTCACAGTTCACAGATTTTTTCCTTCATTCATCAAAATACCTAAATATGGGCTGATTTTCTTCTTTTTTACTTTCTCCATATAGTAATAATAATAATAATAATAATTCGACTTTATTTTCAAGGGCGATATTTAGACTATATAGTCCACTCTTACATAGAACCCATTACGACGAACACAAACATCCATGCCCTCGGCAGGATTCGAACCCGCAACCTTAGTATTCAGCGGCAGATACTCTAACCATCCTTCTACCAAGGCCGGCATGTACGTAGTATAGAGAAAGTATTGTTTTCATGAAAAAATTGACTTCGAGTTTTCAACAGAAATACATGTTTTGAGGTCCCTAGAACACGTTTATATGATTTTTGGAATGATGTCTGTGTGTGTGTGTGCATGTCCATATGTGTGTGACAGAAATTTTGTGTGCGCTCTAACTCAAGATTTGAAAAGATTTGACAATCGGTCAACCAGAACTAGCGGTTTAATCTTGTAAAATTTTAGTTTTTCTCAAATATATTGTGCGTAAAACTGAATTTTTGTTAACATATATATATAAAAGTTGTAATATTATTTTTTTCTAACTTTTGTTTGAACTAAATTTTTATATGAGGAGTATTTCAAGAGATATTCAATTTTCTTTGAAATTGACGGTTAGTGGGCAGCTCGCATGCGTGGTAGTGACAACAATTGAATTGCTAGCGCTGAAGCGTGTAAGTTGAACTGTTCCTATGACCGTATTTATTTGATTTTAGTTGAAAACTTACATATGGGGAAAGGCATGTGTTGGACACCTCAATTTATTACTTTATTTGACAGCTAAAACTGGATGCTATCTTATCCCTATGATGTTTACATATAACATGGCCAAATTTTCAGAAATAGGCATCCTTAATTAATTAATTAATTTTAAAATGCAAATGAAAAATAAACTGCACTCATTCCCGCAGTGTTACACATAATGATGATTACTACGTTTTTATTATATGTAGAGGCAAGGCAAGATCATAATAAATGTTTGAATTGTTAGCCATAACTTCAACTCCCTATGGGGTGCGACTTTTGGGCCACCCTGTATATATGCATAGCATAATTGCTGGATGTACTTATGGTGATTTTTTATAATTATTTACCACATTATAATTATTTATATTTTTCATAATTCTTGAAAACATGTTGGTTATTTAGAACACGTTCTGGTCCCCGAGAGGAGAAAGCACTGACAACATACCTGGATAATACAGTGCCTGACCGCTGGTTGGATTCATCATTCGAAGCTGAAGGTCCACTTTACTATGCTGCTCTCTCACCATTATTGCACTCTGGCCAGCGGTGGTCACAAGGGACAAGGCTTTCACACTTTAGGCGCCTCCTAGTCTGTGCCCATGCTCGACATACTGATATTGGCAGTGGTGCCACTGGTAGATTGGCTGATGCAACACCCAAAGAATATGCCATATACAAGCCATATTTAGTGTTCTTTGGGCTTGTAGATGGCATATACAATCATTTTTTCAAGGTAAGACTTACCTATATATCTGTAGCAGTATTGTACTTTCTATTAATTTTAAGATTGTTGAACTTCTTATTAGCCCACAAATACATGGTTTTTGGGTTTATGCTATGTTATTATACTGACAAATTTATTTACCTCTAATTGACTTAAGCAAACGGGCTTTAATTAAGAGGAATTCACAAGAAAAAATAAATTATGAAAATATTTTCTTGATGAAATTATTTTAAATTGCTGGATATCCCATTATGAATTGCTTTATATATATTTGATTTTACGCATGTGTTTGTTGTTATTTCACAAATTAAAATGAACCTGTCAGCAATTTTTTGTTTTGTTTTACCATTTAGAAAGTGACAGCTGGTGCAGATGAACAGTGGCCATCAATCCTTGCAGATTATATTCGTCATAATGATGAGACTCTCCTTAAAGCCTCTGAATCACTCCTAGCCACTTACCGAGAGGAACTGCTTCCTTGCACTTCTTTTATTGAGTTTTGTGATGTTGTTGGTATGTATACAGTCTACAGTATTCCATTGAATTTGCAGGAGATACATTATTGAAATTCACAGTGAACAACTAAACTATGAATGGAAAGTCATAAGAGTAATGAATAGATTGCTGATCAGCTCCCATTTTCCTAGGAGCAAGCTATAACTTATTTTAAATGGTCAAATTTCAACAAAAAAAGTTAACAAAAATTGCATAAATAGGGTAATGTAAAATGATCTACCATGGAAACGTGAATATATTTTATTCATTTATTAAGAAGAAGCTTATCTGCCCTTGTAGAGAGTTATGGAAAAACATCAATTTAGTTATAATGGTTCAATAAGACATTAGTTTTGATTATTGTTAGCCACAGCATTACAGTAATGAACTTTTGCAAGTCAGATTGTTAGCATTATTAAATTTTCGTTTGAGTCAATAGTGTACTTTTACTGCTCATTTCAAAGGTTGTCAGTGACACATTTCTAAAGCTCTTCAGATAGACTTTAGCAATGTGTAAGGTTGTCTTTATGTGGTTGGTAAATCAATCTGAATTTGGGAGTTTGGTCACCTTGCTTTCCAGGCACATTGGTTGGCAATTTTGGTAAGTTATGAACCATGTATTGACATAACTCAAATGACAAAATTGGTCACCAAATAAATACAGCATAGAACCTTTTATCCAGCAAGCTTGGGATATGGGGATAGCTGGTTATCTAGAATGTACTCTTAAACAATGCTCGGAAAGAGCTACAACTCACTGCTTTCAGTTCTACTACCAGAACATGCATTCCATTTCATAATACTTTCCATTTTGAGCACTATTATAATACATACCTGTACTCCATGATGAGCTGAAGCTGACTCACACGAGCCTGTTGTTAATTTTTCTCTGAATTTGCGAGCTGGTTATTAAATTTTTAGAAAATATGAAACTCTATTGATTTTTGTCCCTTCGAGTACATTTTGTTCTATCTGACATTCAATTTTCGACAGTGTATGAAGTGAAATTTATTACGAACAGGACACTAGTCAAGCTAGCAGAATGGTATTACTAAGCAATCTGGTGCTCCTGGCATGTAGGCCTCCCCTGCCACCATAATCTAAATTTCCGTATTACTTTTTCTTTTTTAGAGAGCCAGTTCTTAATTTTATTCCAGCTCATCACTGCCTGTACTGTACAGTAATAATAATACTGCAATAATCAGCAGGGTAGGCTTGATGGCAGTGCGAAAGGTGCAACTGCACCGGACTGCGCACTTAAAAGAGCCCCCGCCCTTTCTAAAAATATTTGTCATACTTATAAAGTGCATGCATTTTTAAAGAAAATTTGGAAAAAATATCAAAGTTTCATAGCGAGAGAGACTGCCTTATTTATTTAAATTTACTATTTAAAATGTGTGACGCATAAGAAGCTTCATGCACACACTTTGTACCGGGACCCGCAATTTTCCTAGCCGGCTCTGTTAATCAGGTACTTTCCATTATAAATTCCTTGTTCTCTTCCAAATTACGTGTTCACTTGTTCACTGGAGCACCCCCAAACTACTAGTGAAGCTTTAAATTTAAATTTTCTCTCCTAGCAAATTTTGGAAAAATGCATTATTTAAAAAAAATAGCCTGTTAACTGGATTTCCAGATAACTGGAATCCAGATAATAGGTTCTATACTGTAAGTGCAAATAATTAATACTGAACAGTAAGGCTTCAAACAGTAAAGGCTCGATGTGTTCTTTTTTTAGTTTGCCTAATTAGAGTACTCATGCATAGTGAGTATAAATATGTTTAAGTGTAATGGATTTACAACGTGAAAAATGACAATGAAATTCAAATTAAAAAAATAGAATAAATGAGTTGACCATGTGTATAACCAATTATGTGAATGTTATTTTTAAGATAACTCAGCTTTTTTGAACTTAATATTTTGAAGAATTAAAAGATTGTTGTAAATTACATTTTTACTTACAAAAATTACTTAGAAGAACAATTTTCATCAATAGAATTAAATCGCTACCAATTGGTGTTAATCATTCATTTTCTCCTTCCAGGTCTGCTGGGAGATATGTCAGATCCAGATACATACCTGTCTGATCTTTTCCAAGGTCTTACATAAATACCTTCCTGGATTTCTTACCACAGATTTTGCATACAGGGTTTAACTCACTGGTGGCTTTGATTGTTAGTTTTATCATATACTAGAGAAATACTACAAATATTGCTAAATGATCTACTCAGTTGAGGCAATCACTTTACATTGTTTAGTTTATTGTTCATGCCGTAGTTGCAAATAACCATATTTATATTCTCTTAGCTATGTGTTTACGTTGATTCTGTGATTTGCGAAGAATCACAACAATTTATAGCTTCCCAATACCAAAATGTGTTTACAACCATTAATATAATAGGTTTGAAGGATATGTTAGCAAGATATCCACTAACTGAAATTTTTAATTGTTTTTCATAGCCCATATCTTAGTGGACTCTTTGTACACCTGTGTATTTCTTTTGCTGTACAGTTTAGGATAGGGTAAGGAAAGAAAATAATTTTGATAAATTTCTTTCGAAAAACTTGAATTTTTATTTGCATAACAAAGCTTATAACATTAGTCATTTATACCAAACTGGTAACAGAAAAGGGAAGCACTTTCATATGCTCAATTGTAACAAGTAACAAACTAGCAAAATATCAATTTTTCCTGGCAAAATGCACTTTCCTTTGCTATTAAACCCTGTTCTCTATGTTTACTATGTTTGATTTTTAAAATCACGTATTTTATTCTCCTAATGCTTTAGTTTCTTCCATTAATAATAAACGATTGTCTAGGCATTTTCGTAACTCATAGAAATTTAAAATTGGTGTGCTCTTGAGATAGTTGCTCCTTCGTTTATGAGTAATAAATTTTATTCGACTCTCTCTGAAGGTGTTTTATTTTTCCCTACAATTTTCACTCTTAGGAACCTGAAACTTGCCCTATAATGCTTGACTTTCATCTGCAGTAATTGATGTTTGCAATTTTAAATTTACATGGTGTATCCTTAATCTATTTTATGTAAATTTATTTGTTAAATTCACCATGTTTTGTTGAAAACTGATTTTTCCAAGTAAGGCCTCACAAATACTGCACAATCACATTGCCACTTTGGGAATTTTTGTTTTCTTAAAATTTTAATTAATGAGCTCATGGTAGTTAAGCGCATCGATTTTAAATATTCTTGTCTAGTATATCTTTGTAGTAAGGCTTCAGTTTTGCTCTTTTTATCTATTGATGAGTTTTGCATTTCTACTAAGGAAACAGTTAATAATGGCAGGCACAAATAAAAGGCCAATACACATTAATATGGAATCATTGATTTTGGAAAAAGGATATCTTCTTAGCAAATTATACAAAAAAGTTTAATGGACATGCTGTGTAGCATTCATAAAAGTGACTGATCATCCACTTCAATTTCATTTTGTGAATATCTTGAATGCATTGTATTTTCTAGTATTTGTACTAGCTGCTAGAAAACCATCTGAAAATCTCTCCTTTCTGTATTTATGAAGTTTTATCACAGCTTTAGTATGTGTATAACTGCAATTTAAAATGTTATTCTTATGCTACCTTTAGGCAGGAATATAAACAGCTGTAATAATTGGTGTGTGGTATAAAAATTTCACAAAGCGCTTGTATTGAGCTCAATTCTTTAGTAAAAGAGAACATATCCAAAATTAAATAAAACATATCAATGGTTTTATAGCTATAACTCATGCCTGCATTTTTTCAACTATGATTTTATTGTTATTAGTTCAATATTTACCTATCCTTTTATTATATCACAAATTGTTTCAGTGAACCAAAGAAATGCAAAATGCATTCTGTATGCCAAAGCATTAAATCTTATTGAACTCTTGAATAATTATTATCATTATGAACTCTGCAGATACGAGATATTGTCGTAAATACCATCAATATGCATCTAAATGGGTCAGTGTTGCATTGTCTATATTTAAAATTGCCAGTCTTGCAATATTAGTAATTTTATGAAATATTAGGACATATAGTCATTTAAAAATCAAAGGAATGGCTTTATACTAAGCTATTGGATGTAATGTTAATAGTTTCAAGTGATTATTTTTTAAATTTGGCTTTGTGCTTCACTTGAGCTATTTAAGCGTAACTCATGAAACAAAACCTTTTGTTTCTGTTAATCTATCCTACCAAATTTCTTTAGCAATGTGTTAAATTGTAAAATAAATCTTACTTTTAAATTAGTAAGCTTTTCACCACCAATCACATTTAAGTAAAAAAATATGCCCTTGATGCATGAAAGCATTGAGCAGGATCAAATCATTTTTCATTTAGTGAGAAAATGAATTACAATAATTCAAAGCAATACTACTATTCTTGTCAAATGAGCTTAAACCTATTTTTTCAGGCTGTGCTTAAAAATCCTGCTTCAAAACAGGTTATAACTAACAAATACAATTTGCTGGTATAAGAATGCTAGATCTTACACGTGTGTATTTATGCTGTTTGTTTAAGGCTGGAGCTCTTTGAGTGCTTTTTTAGGGTATTTGAATTTTACTCAAATTAGTTTCTTTTATTTATCTGACAGACTAACTTTTGAATTAGCGCTGTTGCTGCTAAATGTAGAGTAACTCATTTTAGTCCAAAAACAATTATAGCATTATGTATTCCAAGCAGATTTTATTATAAACTAAAGGATCAAAAAAATTAAAATTGTTTTAGCGACATTGGCATTCTGTTTGCATATTGCTGGTGAAATTTATTTGGCAGCAATAGTTAATTTTCCTAAGTGGCCATGCATGCTGAAATAGGATATATCATTAAACCTAAATGTTCAGACCTCAAACTATTTTTTTTTGAGAGATAAAAATATGATATGCAAGGCTTCAAAACTGCTATTTTAGTACTATTTAAAAATTCCAAATAAAAGCTTTGAAAGACTTAATGAAATGTCAAATGAATTACTACTTTGTATTGGAATGGGTGCTTTGTAATTTAATATATGATATGTTAGCATAAATGTATTCATATGCTATTCCATTGATTAAGATAAAATATAGTATTAATGATAATGATTTGCACAAAAAGTCTTTAAAACTCCTCATATTTTAGCATGATATTTAGTCACCTAATGGAAGTCGGTCCTTAAATAAATAGAAGCAGCATAAGTAATTATGCTGTGTTCAGCAATATAATAGTGAACAAGTAAGACTTGAATGATAAATATAAGGAATTAAATCAGATATTATACTCTTGGAAGATTACAATTGTTATAAGAGCAACAGAAAGAGTTAAAACCAGAAATTTGGATAAAAATACTATTATTACTTAGAGAAAAAGAATGACTGTGATGTGAAAATTTTATTGCTGAAATTATTTAACTAGTATTTGAAATTTTCAGCATTGTATGAGTGATTATAAGATTCAGGTTCATTTAGTTGCTACTAAATGTGCAATAAAATTTCTCAGTTTTTTTCAGATGATTAGTAAATTTAAAACAGGATCTTTTCTAAAAAGCCTTAATTTTTGTGTAATTTTTATGAAAGATATTTGCATGCATAGTCAAATGGTTAAAAAAATAACCAAGTAGATACAGGACCATAACTGGAAGAAATTTTTACCTGCCAAAAATGAGGCAGTAATGGCCACTGAATGATGCCAAGATCTTCTAACTTTGATTTTCAATTTGATCATTCTTTGTCATATCCATCCCCAGTTAAAATTTCATAATGATGAGCCTAAGTGGTATGATTTAAAACTTAGCTTTATTATGTTTTTATCGATGGATTTGTATTATTTGAAGTATTGTATCTAATATCTAACTGCATCGTGAAATCAGATGATTTTTTAAAAATATTCGTATGTGTATCGATTGCATTGTTATTTAAATTATTGTAAATTATTCCTGCTATTTAAAGTTCAATGTACAGTTATTTGGGAACAGATTTTTATACTTAAATGCTTCCATTAGATTTCATTCGTTTTACATATTGAGTAAAATTAATGTAAGCTCTCATCATAAATGTTTTAATTGGTGGTATTTAAAAAGAAGACTTCACGTAATCTTGCTTTGGCTGTAAGATGTAGGAGTTGAATAGTACTGCTTTGAATTCTTATTTGGAGTTAAAATTTCAGTTTGTGCTTTCTATTGCAATCAACCAAAATATGTTATTAGAAAGTTGCTTTTCTGTAGAACTTTTTTTCAGCAATCCCTCAAATTATGTTATGATTTCAAATGACTAGTAAATTTATATAACATTTTGTCTAAAACACCTCCAAGTCCACCACACAATTCATCATGAGGTAATAACGGCATGAAAAAACATTACCCTTCAAGATGGTGGGGTTTTGCAGTATATATACATATGTAGTATGACGTTAAAGTCACTTTACAAACATGTTTCTTTTTGTGTTAATTCACTCTAGTCATTTGAATGATTCAATGAAAACGGCACTTGTGTAGGAAAAAGCACATTGTCATACTCACACTCCAAACTCTGTGCTTCTAGAAGTTGCATTTGACGAGGAATATTCGCTTAGAGCATCCTCCCCTTCGACCAACTCATCTCCACTGAATCCCTCCAAATCATCTTCATCCTCTTCCAATCCTCTTGCGCCTTCATCATCCATCGATAACCTCACTGCACAATTAATGTTATTCACAATATTCAAGTATTTGTGGTTTGCCGAACAAATGATACAACTGTCAGGACGTTTTCCTACCACACATACACAACCTAAAGCAGTCTTTTCTTCGTCCAAAATATCACCGTCATTGTTATTGTTGCTGTTGTCATCATCATTATCGTTGTAATGGTGGCACTCTTGTCTGCTTCGAATGCCTCTCAAGCAACCAACACCTGATTTGCGTCCTTTGCTACCACCTCCAGCTCGCCCTCCGCTACCACCACTACCTCCAGTGCCCCCACCTCCTCCTCCACCTCCTCCACTCCCTGGTGAAGGACTTATGTCTATTTCTATAGGAGGGAGCACGTTTTGCTGAAATTGTCCAGAAATATTTCCAGGGGGTCTGTAGTTTGCTACCACCACCACTTTTCCTGAGCGACTCCTGGCCTTTCCTAGGCCAAGTTCTTTACTTCCTACCCACACCATTTGAGTAAAGTGACCTGGAAGAAATAATAATATTATTTGTGACAATTCCAACTTTTCAGAGTTATGTTACCATCTCATCAGTTGTATTGAGCATTTTTTTTGTTCTTCAGTTTGGCATGTATAGAAACTGAAAAGAGGAAATGATCTCTCTGAAGTCAAATTTATATGTGTAGAATGAAAATTAAGCATGCTGTAAATGTCCACACAATTATGGTAATGAATACTGTAAGCAAATGTGTTATAGTGATCACTATGATAAAAAATATTCCAAAAAGATGGTTCAGAGTATAATGAATATTCAAAGAAAGGGTAATTTATGGTGCATGTAAGATATAAATTTATAAGGAAATTTATTCTTGAAGGAGAGAATATACTAACTATATAAATGTTTTATGTTACTGATGCAACAAAATCATTCCTAACATATAAATAAGTCAAATTCATTCATAATGTTACAAGGAACTAAAGATTTCATAAAATCATAATTAAACTAGCTAGCAGCTGATTGCCAATTCTCAAGCAAACAACATTTAATCTACCACTTTCAGGCTTAGCAAGTTGCTATTTATGCAAATTTTTCATAGACATATGCATTTTATCAACTCTAATTCTAGTATACTATGGTCTTGCATTAGCATATAGTGTTTATTTGTACATTACAGTTTTGTTATGATTTGATCTAGTCCCACATCACAGTTTACCTATAATTTTAATACTGCTACTATTAATACTAAACATTAAAACAATACATGTAGTATTAATGACTAATTATCACTGGGTTCGAGCATTAGCCATATTTTCCTATTTTTGACTTTGCTGAGAAAACTGTCTCCATCTTTGAACAAAAGCTATATAATTTTATTGCATGATTTTTTTTCTTTTTTACATATGCTTTTGGCTCTCATCATGAGAAAATTAAAACCAAGTATAAATAACATTCTTCAGAGCAAGGGGCAATGGCAAATTTCTGTAAACCACAGAGAAAATTCTATTTTGCAAAAAATAAATTTTCTTTATAGATTTTCGTTTAAGACTTTACTAAAACATTTGAGATAAAACAGTTCATTTTCTGCTGGAGATCTTAGAGAACCAAAAAAACAGTAGCTACGTATGCATTCCTCACAATCAAATTTTAAGTTTGGAATTTCCACTAAAATATGAGCCCTACCTTTTCATTGTTCACATTTGTGACTATTGTATATAAGAGCTTACGCTTGATTTCATTATTTTTCACTTCGGATTATCCTTAAACCATAGCTTGTTCTCTTTTTGATTTGATATTCATGCAAAGTTTAGCAGGCATACAATATTTCTGATCTGTAATAATGCATTGTGGCTAGTTATGGTGTTGTAAAAAATATAAAAGTTTGATCTTGTAGATTTAGGTCCACAGTTTCTTTTTCCATATTCTACCCATGGACTAAATATCTGTACCTACCAATAAACGATTACTGTTAAAACATGTCATGCAATGTATCCACATCAGTGAATACTTACACTTATTTAACTCCCAAATGGTTGATGGGTTTTCCTTGTTTCGCAGCAGGATATGAGGTTGAGGAAAGATATAGTTGAATGAAAGAATATGCAATTTTCTGGGAATGACAATAATGATAATTTCCATTTATCAGCTGTATGTTTTAGCACTGTTTAAATAAACTGTTAAAGAAATAGCTTGAACTGGTTTGTTGGAAAATTGAATCAAATCCATTATGTAAACTATGCAGTGCCATGGGCAGTGAGGATCAGAGGCAGATATAGGGCTAGGCGACCACCTAGGGCCTCAAGCTTCTGGGGGCCTCTCACTTATAGGCACAAGAGAGTATCTTATTAGTAGTAGACCTCAGAAGCCCAGCCACTATATTTTAATTATATAGGCAAATAAATTATTAAGAATTTGACAGCCTGTTTTACTCCTTCAAATTTGACCATGTTTTCAGAAATTGTGAGTCATGGGCCTCCCAAACCGTTATCGCCTAGGAGTCTCAAATCCCTAAAATCCACTCCTGGTGAGGATTACGATATAATTTATCAGCATCATCATTTGACTGATGAATGTGGAAAGTTTCGTGTATAAAATAATGAAGTGAAAGGATTGAAACTGTCATCAAGTTGTAATGTGATGATGTTAAAAACAAAAAAATAATACTTTGCGTAAATCAGAGGTTGAGTAAGCATACCAGCATTCACATTGGCATGGAGTATATCAGGTTCCTTAAGGTAATCATACTGCCTTACAGCACTGTACCAGTGGGATGCCACCTCTTGCCCTGTAAAAAAATATACAAATGAGAATGATTTATTGTACATTTTGTGATATTTAGAATTTCATAATCAATTGAAACTGGAATAATTGACATTAACCTCTTACTACAAAGTGAGTCATAAATTGCACACTCTTCCTTTTATAGCAAACAGATTCTGATTAACTTTTCATGACTGCATAACATTACACTATGAAGAAGAGCATTGATGATGTTGATGTTATCTGTTTGACCAATGAATAACTTTTTCGGTCTTATAATTATGCCACCTAGAGCTACTGTGTGATATCACTCTGAAAATAATCAAAACTTTATATACTATCAGCTTCTGTATTATTGTTCTGGAACTTTATAAATGTTTGGATAAATAGAGAGAAGATAGTTGGAATATCTGTGTTACTCTCAACTTACTATCATCCAAAATAGGTATGTGACACATGCTGTTACCAATCATATTAATTTAATGCTATACATTTTAGCTAATGCACTTACTAACATTTTCATTTCTTTTTCTTTTCATCACTAAGGTGATTTTTCTCACAATTACCCATTTGAAACATAATGATTGTAAATGAATCTTGGACTACTGAAGATAAACTGCTTCACTTTATCTATGGATGCAAAAGTTATTTATGGTTTCTCAACAACTGCAGTAGAGGATAATCCTGATAGAAATATTAGTGAAGACTCTCCCATGTTTGACAAGAACACCATACTTTAGTCCAGACCTATGGGAATCTCATAAATCCTTGCCCCAGAGTCAGAAGATGGCATTGAATTCTGAGCCCCAGAACTATCAGATAAGATTATTCCATAACAAGATAATGAAAATAAAGATGATGACAATATTTCTGTAGCACAAATAACAACCACATGCCCTGGGAAATTGTTTATATTTTGTCAAAAATGTTATGCACCATTGTGTTTAAGCAAGGATAGAAAATGTTTGTGCTTCTCATGAAAACTAAAGAGAAATATGGTATTCTATTTTCCAGACTGTACGATGTGTCCTTTTCTTTATGAAAAAAGAGTCATGTCACAGCTGCGTGATATGTCAAAGACAATATTGAGCAAAGCAAAATTAATTTTTCTTGTTTTTAGAACTTTATAAATATTTTTCTTGATTTCTGTGCGTTTATTCCGCTTTGGATTTTTTTCTGTCAAAAAAGAGAAAACCTGGTAAGAGGTTTAAAATTTGCTTTGAGACTATACTATCAGCAGTTGATGTTAAAAAATTCTTATCGTTACATTCATATAACAGTATGTTATCTTTATAAAAAACAAAATATGTACAGTAAAACCTGACATAACGAGGTAGTTGTGTTCCTTTAAATTGCTGCATCTTGTGAAATCACGTTATATGAAGCATTAAGTTAGTAGGAAATAAGGAGTTAGGTTCTTGGAACTCATATTTTCTACATTTTTTAGAATAATGTTTTCACCGGTATTTACATATGTAAAATAATACCATATTTACTTGCATAATCCATGCCATCACATAATTCATGCAACCTTATTTCTCGATGTGGAATTAAGAAAATATAATAATACAGCACATAACGTGAAACAAAAAAAATTCCTGAATTTATCATAAATAGAGTAGAAAAACTGTAGGATTTTTCACATCGCAACATTACAGTTCCATACAAAAATGTGGAGATCACATTACCCGATACTGTTCCATATGACTTATTTTCTCCAAGATGTAACTATGTTGCAGCTTCAAGTAACTGTAACATATTCGGCCATAAAGTATCACTGTTTATTAAAAATATATTTTCTGTGGTCATCGCAGTAAGATAATAAAACTCAGTGATATCCTTCCCTTGCTTATAACATAAAATATATATCAAGGGCTTCAATGCTGCACACCGGATGCAGAGCTATGCCGTATCAGCACAATATGAGAACCACACATGCGAATCTCTCAATACAACATTTTTATAAGGTAAAATAATTACATGAATGAATTTGGCAGTATTTTTCCTTTAAAATATTTTAATTTGAAATTTTTATCATTTATAGTTTACGAGATATTTAAAGGTTATCTTGGTCTTGGACTTGTCAAACTGCATCTTAGCAAGGCGAACCACTGCATCTTCTGAGGTTTGGCAGGGAAATGCATAACGTCTTAGCGAAATTGCGTCTTGTGAATTAGTGCTGTGAGATTTTAATGTATGTGTAAGCTCAACAGCCATCTGTAATTCCAAGACCACACTTGATGACCAACTTAACTTATATAACTATGAGTACAGTTACTTGGTAGCATAAATGTTCATGCAGTTTACCTAATAATTTTATCAGTAAAGCAGTTATCTTCATTACTAGTTGGCATCTAACATCAAGTGACATGATTGCCAAGGGAGTCATATTTGACCCTCTTGGAATAAAAAAATTCTTTCACTTTAAATTTTTAAAATCTTGATCAATTGGAAGGAAATATTATATGACAAATTCTTTTTCATAGAGAATTTCTCCACCATTATAAAAGATACAGGCTAAATATGAAAACATAGTTATAACTTATTGATAATGGATTATATAGGTATTATTTCAAATGGTCTAGTAAGGTTTCAGAAAGGCATGCTATACAGAATTTATTCTATTATGAAACAGCAACAAAGTTATTGGACACTAGCAGGAATTCCTTAAGCTAGGGAAAATTACATTTAAACTACTGTCTTTACTTAGAATTATTTTTTCACTGTTATTTGTGATGAGTATCAGTTTTGATATTCATGAATTATTCAATTCTATACATTATATTATCAGAATCAAAACAAAATAAATTTTCCAAAGGACAATATGACAAAAAGAAGTTTAATGTTGAGAGTTTCCTCACAAGAATATAATTTTAGTGGAACATGTTTGTAAATTAGACGTCTTTATATTACTGTCCAAGCATGATAAATGATGCCTATATACTAATTAACTCGAAGGAAATTTTTGATTAATAAATTAGAAAAATTGAGTAAGCATCATGCCCATAATAGAATAAACTTCTGATACAGCTTTCCTATGTTTTAGCTTTGTTAAAGCATTAAGTAAATCTTTTAATCAGTGTGATGAAATGATAAAACATTAATTGTAGACCAGCTGGACACACAGGATTTTTAAGAGGGATGCAAAATTTAAAAAATGATTAAGTGAAACTAAAGCTATGCAATGTAGCATATTATGTGATTACTTTCATTAAATATCCAAATCATTGAAATAAGTAATGATAAAACCATAAACCAGTGGAATAATGGCATCAATTTTAAAATATGTAGGTACTCTTTAAAACTATTAATGTTTTATTGGGATAAAGAGGAGTCAGAAGTTGCTCTATCTCTCCTGTTTACCTCTGATACAGACATTTCTTGAATTTTATGTTGTGGTAGTTTGTCCAGGCAAGGACACCCATAGGGTTATTACACACATGACTAAGTAATTAAGGAATCTAAATTTTAGTAATTTCATACTAGAATACTCTATTGGTTATAAATTTTATCCACTTTACTGTTGTCTGAAAATGTATTCTGCAGTATGACTAATTTCAGTGTTTGACATTATCAAGATCTTTTTCAACATAAATGGCTGTAGTTCATCTTTTCCCCCTATTCCTTATTTGACAATTAAGTTTAAACCTATTGTTAATATTCATCCTCTGGTCACATGGAAATGATAACATATTTATTATTATGATTTTGTTAATTATTATTTTACAGTCACTTTATAACCATATGATAATAATAAAAATGTAGGCTTGATTCTTGAATGGAAATTTTTACAACTTTGTTCAAAAGTAATCATTTTTCTACATTTAATTCATGGCTTAGTTTCTTTAAAAATACCTTTCTTATTTGGTATTTTTATTCTTTTACAATATTTTGGGAATTAACAACAAAGGGTATAATTTCTTTTAATGTAGGAAAAATTTTCATTGCACCTTGTAACTCTTCATCCTCATTTTTATGGTATAATTTTATAAAGATCGTAGGAATGTTAGAAGAGCACTATTGCACTTGATATAGCATGCAATATGAGGCAAGATATAAAACACAATTCACTAGTAAAGTCATCAAGTATGTTTAAGTCATTTTTCTATGTGCGACGATCAATTAGTATAATAAAAAGTTTGCCATTGCGCTAGAAAAGGTTATGCTTTCCTTTGGCTAAGAAATATCTGCATAAATCTCTCCTACATCATTGTTGAATTAAATTTAATATTTTTTATATTCCGCTAATGTTGCTATATTCTTTTACTAGTCAAATAGCATTTGAGAGAAATCTAAAGTATCTTTCAACGAAATATAATACTGACTAATACGAATCCTCATGGGATAACCTTATAAGCCTTAATAGTGCATTACATTGGGGCATATGAGTTCAATAATAATATATAAAAAACCGCCAAATTTGAGATAATTTCTTCTCTAACCAAGTTACTCTTAGTACTTAGAGTAATAAAAGGACAGGAAATAAATACAAAGCGTTACAATTCATCATCACTTAACTTGTGAAATGTAAATTATTGTATATTAGATTAGGTTTTATTTCATATCCTACAATTATTTCTTTATGACAAAATGGATTTTTGAAGTTTACAAGTAGGAATGTACCTATCCATATGCAGTTGAAAAACTTTATATAGGATTAACACTCCACATGCGCTGGAGATGAGTTATACTTACAATTAGTACGATGCTTAACATAATGAAATGAAACAACTTAAACACAAATGTTAATAAAACAAATGCTATCGAATAAGGAATACCGGAGAACTTAACAGACGCTTGCTTGGAGAGTGAAGGTAATGTTTATTTTATTTCACATTTACAATTTCTATAACTTTCTATAATATATTTTTAAAGATCGTATAAGTTTTATAGTTATAATTGAAAGTTATTCGCAATATAATGTACGGTGTGTAATATTCACAAATGTAAAACTTTACATATCTGTTTTAACAACAGTACTTATGTATTTATACAAACATGCTATGCATTTTAAACGTTTCTGAAATAAGTTGCATAGATATCTAAAAATTGGTTACCTTAATAGATTTATCATACGCAGCACATTGTTGAGCTCGAAATTCCAATATGAAATATTTGTAATTGATTTGAAACCGTCAAATACGAAACTCAAAGAAGCTACTCTGACGGAAACGCTTATTTTATATAGACTGCACTTACAATTATAAGCAGTAGGTATATGTTCATTGTTATTAGATTTAAACGAAAAGCTCTCGATAAACGTTTATCTACAATGCCTGGACTGGTATTCCACCAGACATATATATTGTTTTAATGTTTTCTAATCTATGATCTACAGATATCTTTAAAGTGCTTCTATGTATGTTTTTATAATAACTCAGCAACTACAGCACGTAGAAACGAGGAAGGTGTCATTTTAATCGGAATAAAGAGTTAAATGGTGTAGTCAGGTTTTTATACCGATTTGATTGCCCTTTCTAATTTTTAAAAATATTTTCTTTTTTCATTTTATTCATTTGAATAACATAGGGATGAGTGCAGCTTATTTTTCAGCGTAAAAATGCGTTTAGAATAAAAAAATACGTGATTTTATCAGTTTTATGACAATACCAATTATATGGGGGAAATTTTAACGTAATATCGTTTTTCAATTTCTGCGGGCGAATTTGCTTTTTTACATAACAACTAACTATTTGCTGATTTTAATAGAAATATTACTAATAAATGGTTTTTAATGATATTTTCGTGTTGTGTAGAGCACTCCAAAGCAAACTGTTTTTAAAACTACGTAACTTAAATAATGACGTAGATTTTCCGCAAATTGTGATTTCCACACCTTTGAAGATATCATCACAAAACTTCGCATAGGTATATAATTTTACCCTGCGGGTAACAAAGGCTATATGGCGATTAAACATTTTGGGGGAAGGGGGTGCTTAATTCAATAATTATTTTTCCATTAGTTTACACGTAATTTTCGAGTTTTCACAGTGCATGATTTTCTTCCTTCATTCATCTAAATAGGTAAATACGGACCGGTTTTCTTCATTTTTCCTTTATTCGGCGGTTAAAACTGTGTACATACTATCTTATTCTTGCGATGTTTACATGTTACACGGTCGAAGTTTTAGATTCACTAAATTCGTTGAAATTCAACGGGCACTTCCGCTAGTTCATAGATAAAATAATGCTTATGTCTGTGTAATGAACTCTTCATGAAGTCATCGCCGTGTTTCGTCTCACAATCAGTAGCATCACCCCTCTAGCACACCCTTTATTTATTTTCATAATTTATTAAAACACTGCAGTTGACTCTAAATGCTCATTCTGTTAGGATTAAAAACTGCACTCAATATTATTCTAAAGGATGTATTAAGTTATTTTTGAATTTGCAAAATTGCATTTTGAATGAACGTATTGTGTTTATGTAAATGAATTTTTACAACAAATTTCATTTTATATCTACATTGTTATCAAATAGGGTCATCAAGTTTGGATGGTCGGTATAAGGACAATAAGTGATTTTCTTAAAAACTAATAATTACTCGATAGAACTTGACCAAATAAAACATTGCTTCAACAATTCATATATACCTACGATAAACTCGTGAAAAGGTTTTCCTTTCTTGATACAGAGGGCAGCTTACCCACAATGGCAATGACTTCTATACTTTTCTGTCCTCTTGATTAGCGCAAATATCATGCACACAATCGTTTTAGGACTAGAAGCTAACAATATGTAAACTCCCGGCTTCCCGTCGGGAAGCACATAACGCTCTCAAGGTCGCAGCGAGATCGCAAAACTACATCGAAAAATCGCGAGGAATTCATATTCAAGTTTCCGCTCGTTCTTATTCGACTCACTGACAGTTTTTGGCATAACTGATTATAGGAAAACGCAAATTATACTCTTAGAAGGAGCACGCTTCTTTTACCAAAGAGGCTTGTTTGAAAATGCTATGGTTTTCGTGAGACGACGCTTAGGCAAAGTCAGTGGAAACATAGTTCCGAGATGTAAGGCGGAGTTGTTACATGCTTGTTAATTTCCTTCTTCAAATAATGTTCCACATGTGAATTAACTTTTAATATAGGCCAAAGGTTAAAGCTGTTAAACGGTTATCGCAGTACACCGAAGGTGTGCGCCTTTAAATTTACTCTTGAATCTGAAATATAGGATGCTTTGCTTAAGAGTTGAGGAGGCAAAAAATGTTCGAAACAAAACATTCATCATAACTTCACATCGAAATTCGATGATCGAATATACACATTTTTACAGTTCCACTACTTTTTAATGTAATTTAATTGCATACAACAATTATTATTAAAAATAATGTTTCTTGAAGTCTTTGAATTATATGTTATTCCCAGAAAATTTATAAGTTGAGTTCAGATTAAGTCATAAGACTCTCCTTCAACTTTTCGCCAGAATATATCTCTGTTACTATTACCAAGAACATATCATATTAATTTGAAGCGATGTAACTAAGAAAAGAATAAATGTTAAATTTTTTTGTAAGTATGATTCCATCAGTTTTCAATGTTTATTCCGAGACCAGCAAAATTTAGCGGAATGATAAAAAATTATTATTCAATCCATGTTTAGCAGTTAACATTTTTTGGCTTGTGGTTCCGATTTCCTTTATTTTTAAGGTACAATTTAATTATCTAGTGTGATTTGATAGCTACGAAGATATGTTTATCTTAATGAATCGTCGCGCAAAGGCGAGCTAAATCGATTTTGACATTTTGTGAGATAAGAGTTCTGCTTGGCACGCGCGTTCTTTAATTAGAGAAGCATTTATCTCAGAAGTTTCTTCTAAAATCGCGCAATGCTGAGGTATATGTATTAATTTACGACAAAGAGTAGAGAGATAGACTTAAGCGACCCGTTGTAAGTAGCATATTATACTATGTATTCCAATAACCAAGTGTGATAGGAATTATTACTCTTATATTTCTGGACAATCGTTTAGAACTTATATTCCAACCTTTATAATGGTGATTGAAAGAAACGATAAAAGGAAATGCGGAGGTTGACTGTGATTGCTTGAAATAAAAAGAACTCCGCATAATTTGAAAACTCGCTGTGAAACCAATCCATCTTTTTTTCATTGTTCAGTGGTCACACTTGCATTGTTTTTAACGGGATTTCGTTACATGCTAACGCTATCTCAAATAAGAAAATTATGAAATTAATATATGAGGCCGAGACAAAATAGTAAGATTCTGGAACTATTCATTCTCAGCAGATTAAAAACGCGCATTAGAACATTTTTCTCATCCTACTTTCTTACACACACGCACGCACACATATATATATCATACGCATGTCTTAGATCATTGTTTCCCAAACTGGGGTCCCCGGACCCCTGGGGCCCCGCGAGCTAATTTTCAGAGGTCCGTGAGAAGATCTTTGAAAAAAAAGATAGAGGTAAACATCGTCTTTGGCGGAGTATGTTCCCGAAAAACGCTGCGAAAGCCAAAATTGCGAAAGAGAAGTAATTCAGGCAATGTAAAATACAGGGTTAGGTTCCCATCCCAACAAGAACAAACCTTAGCATGATTTATTTTGTTAAACTGGCGACCCCAACACTCTTCCTTTCTATGACATTCACAATGTGTGTTAAATGCGAAAAACAAATGCAGAAACAGGCTCGATCTAGAATCTGATGAAAGACTTCAACTAATTGTAAGTAAAATTAAACGAAATACTTCTGCTGTTTCATAAACAAAATAACATTATACATATCACAAAGTCTACCTTTGATATTATTGCTAATTTCAAATTATAATACTTTGTACATTGATATTAACTAATAAAACGTATACAGTTTATTTAAAAACAAGTTTGTGCTAATAAAATATAAAATTCTGTTCCAAAACTGTTAAATTTATCCAATTCTAGCTATAATGGTCCTTAAAAATATGGAAAATAGAAGGGGTCCGCAAACGAAAATTTTATGAATGGGGATCCGCAAGACAAAAAGTTTGGGAATCGCTGTCTTAGATGATAAATAGGGATGTTTTTAAGACTTCAAACTACTCACTGAAATTTTCTTATGGGATTCGTTTCTACTAATCAGCTATATAAATTCGAATTTTAATTTTCAAAATTTATAAATTTTAACTTACGAAATTAATTTAATTTGACACGGGATGCCGAATGTGTAAATAGAGGAAGAATTATTTACTATCCGCAGTTATGATGGTTACGATCAAACAGGCAAGCTTCTGAGCAAGATTCAACGCGCAGGTTTTTTCATCCGTGAATTGCTTGGGACTCACAAAATGAGGGGCCCTTAGGTGTTTTGTACCGATTGGAACTACATTAAAAACGCCCCTGGTGATAAAATACAAGTTTATTCGTAGATTCAAAAGTTGTACATTTACAAGGAGAGACTCACTTGTCAGAACTGCTTATAATATCTCACTCATTCACAATTCGAAAGATAACAATTGCCAAAATATCCCGAAGGTTGGGAATTTATTATACAAAATTAGTTCCACCGAAAATCCATTGAATCGAAAATTTACAATAAATTTGTCTTGCTAAAACGTAATAGAACTGAAATAAAAGATTGTTATCGTAAGTTTAGTAGGCGCGTGGGGTCTATATGACCCTGCGAGATATTTGATAGATCATTACACCATAAACAATTTTATTTGATTTGCCATTATTTTTGTTCAGTAATGTTTTATTGCTCTCATACGTCATTGTAATGTGTTTCCATCAGCATAATTCGTTAAATATATAAAATGAAAAATATAAAAAATCTGATGTGGCCAACATGACTTTCTCCATATTTGGGGTATAGATATTTAAATTATTATGAATAGTATTATAAGGCAAAATTATTATTTCGTATCGTAAAAGAATACAGTCATCCTTATTGCCGTAAATTATATTTTGAATACGTTTACAGAATTCACCGCTACATGGTGGTGGCGCTGTATACTGGAAATTTACGAATAAATTATCTACTAAATGGAAGGTTCTACGAAAATTTGTTTCATGCAAAACTTGGAAGAAATATTATTCTCTGCAACTTTGGTCCTTACGAATATTACCATTAACGACGTTTTTAAGGAGATATTTGACGGAAACCGAAAAAACCGATTATTTATAAATAATTCCTAAACAATAACTGCTATGGAAAATTGTTTGAAATAAAAGACGTAGGAAATTACATTCTTTATAACCTTTGTATATAATTGTATACACAATAATGATGTTTTAACGGAGAAATATCGTGAAAACCGAATCGGGTTTCGAATAAACCTCGACTTCCGATTAACCGGTATTGTCCAAAAACTAATCAGTTCTTTGTGTTCATGCTAAAGTGTTATATATGAAGTTTGGTAACGATATGGCAGGTGCTTTTTTAGTTAGAGCGCCCAAAATCACATACACACACACATTCCGAAAATTGTCTAAACGTGTTCTAGGGACCTCAAAACGTGTATTTCCGTTGAAATCTCGAAGTCGATTTTTTTCGTGATCACAATACTTTCCGTATACTATGTATGGAGAAAGTAAAAATGTAACGTTGGGTCATAAAGGTGCTCACTTAAAATTTAAGAATTGTATTTTATTTTCGACAGTAAATCATAACATTTAGTAATAGTACCTTGGAATTTAATTCAAAAATTGATAAAAGGAAGCAGTAGCTCTTAAATTAAAATTTCAACAAGTAATACTTCACGTTGCAGTTAGAAATTATATTTAGTAACGTGCGAGGTAATCACAATTAAATAATACCAATAGTCTGATCTTGTCATACACCGCAAAGAGTTTACCAGTGGATAAAACTGACCACCGCCGGATTAAGTGGTACGCAAAACACCCAGAGGATAAGGGGGCCCACAGTAGGCCGATCCTGTCTCATCTCGCCGAAACCCTTTCCAAGTGTTGCCGCACACATCACAAACCTTGCGATAATCTGTTACTTACTAAAAATTTACGATTAGGGTGAGGTCTTAAACGTGCAGTGCGTGGGGCCCATAGGTCTCTTAATCCGGCCATCTGGTTGACATGTATCTCAGCATATCGGTTATATGTGAGGGATTATTATAGCAAATATCAATATTAATTATTCCATTTGAAATATGCTCAGACGTCGGCTGTTTTATGCTACTATGATATGACATTTAAAATATTTGGAATCAAATTACATCTTTCTATATAAATAGTTTAATTTCCGCCGTACCTTTTTCTCAACATTCCATTGTTGTATAACATTCCTTTTTATTTTCTATCATAAATGCAGACTTTAGAAATTGATTTATTCTTGTTGGAACCACAAAATAATACATTAGTATATAAATTAAGAAAACTGCTATTACGGAAGTTTTTACTTTCTCCATACGTAGTATAGGAGAAAGTATTGTTTTCATGAAAAAAATCGATTTCGAGGTTTCAACGGAACTACACGTTTTGAGGTCTCTTGAGCACGTTTTGACTATTTTATCGATGCTGTCTGTCTCTCTCTGTGTATGTGATAAGAATTTTTTGGACGCTCTAACTCAAAACCCAATAATCAGATCAGCACAAAACTTTATACTTAAAATTATTATTACCAAATGAAGATCTGAAAAGGTTTTGGCTGGAACTGGTTCACCGGAAGTGGATGTTTATTCTAGTCGTTTTTCCGTTTTTACTTTCTCCATACGCAGTATAGGGAAAGTATTGTGATCACGAAAAAAATCGACTTCGAGATTTCAACGGAAATACACGTTTTGAGGTCCCTAGAACACGTTTAGACTATTTTCTGAATGATGTGTGTGGCTGGATGGATGTATGTGATTGTGGGCGCTCTAACTCAAAACGTACTTGTCATATTAATACCAAATTTCATATATACCACTTTAGCATGAACACAAAGAACTGATTAGTTTTTGGACAATACCGGTTAATCGGAAGTCGAGGTTTATTCGAAACCCGATTCGGTTTTCACGATATTTCTCCGTTAAAACATCATTATTGTATATACAATTCTATACAAAGGTTATAGAGAATGTAATTTCCTACGTCTTTTATTTCAAACAATTTTCCATAGCAGTTATTGTTTAGGAATTATAAATAATCGGTTTATTCGGTTTCCGTCAAATATCTCCTTAAAAACGTCGTTAATGGTAATATTCGTAAGCACCAAAGTTGCAGAGAATAATATTTCTTCCAAGTTTTGTATGAAACAAATTTTCGTAGAACCTTCCATTTAGTAGATAATTTATTCGTAAATTTCCAATATACAGCGCCACTATCTAGCGGTGAATTCTGTAAAGATATTCAAAATATATCTAATTTACGGCAATAAGGACGACTGTATTCTTTTACGATGCGAAATAATAATTTTGCCTTATAATGCTATTCATAATAATTTAAATATCTATACCTCAAATATGGAGAAAGTCATGTGTTGGCCACATTAGATTTTTTCCAAATATCTCCTTTAAAAATCTATTTTCATAAATACTTACTATTATAAAAGTTGTAGGTAATGTAATTCTATAGAAGTTTTGTTTGAAAATTTATTTCATAAAACCGACATATTAACAGATATTTTGATTTTTCTTCTAAATTAATGTTCAATACGTCGCTAAGTGAGACCATTGTTTCTGTTGCTATGTTAAAAATTTATAATTGTTGATAGCGTTGCCTACGCTGCCAAGGGTAATTTTAATTGCTCGTCGATATTTTGTTATCTACAGAAACAGACAGTGGCGTATTTAAGGATTGTCGCACTTGTCTCGCGACTGGGGCCCATTGAAGAAAGGGGCCCCGAAAAAATGTTTTTACCTATAATCTCATAAATATGAAATATCTCATTTTAAAAACCACGAAGGAAAATGTAGTTTTTGCACTGCCACGGTTTACTTATTAAAACGGGATGGGTGAAATAAAGGAGTAGTCTAGGTGATGTTTCAGTACTATATATTTACATTTCAGGGCCTCCAATTATTTAGCGCCAGGGTCCCCGATAGTTTAACGCCAGGGGCCTCAGAATGTCTAAATCCGCCACTGGAAACTGCTAATAATTTTATTTATTAACTGCTGATAATTATTCCTGAGGAGCAGTCACATTCAATGCTCTGTATGGAGAAAGTCATGCGCCGGACGCGTCAGATTTTTTTTTGCCAGTTGAGCGTTTAAATATTCTTGTGAAGGTAAACTCGAGATCATTTATTTCTCTTATGAACTATCGAGACGAATCGGCATCGTTCTCACGTTTTCATATCACTCTCGCGCCATAAAGTGCACTTTCTGTAGACGAAGCTGCAACGTCGCTTTCCGTTTGTTTGCGCAGATTCTTAATTTATGCCTTCTGCATTTCCCTCAACGTTTCAACGTGAAACCGGTAACGAACGCGAATTCCCTTTGAAAGACGTCGCATTTTTCCCCTGTTATAACGTTCCCGATTACTTCGATTCCCGGCACGGCATTGTACGTTGTCACTGTGACGTACCATCCTCTCACATGGAGCTACATCTTCGCTTAAAAATTAGTTCACCTTTCATAATTAGCGCCATTATACTACATCAAGTGAAAATATTTATCATTTTAAACTATACCTGGATTTCAACCTATTGTTATGCATTCGTTCCGCTTGAATAGTCGACGCTTAAAAAAAAAAATCTAGCTTCGTCTCTCTCTCTCTTCGTTGTTTAACACAAAAGGAACAAGTTCGATCGCGGGAGCGACAGAAGAGCGAACGTTAATCAGACGAATGTGCAGGGAATCGAGAAGGGCGAGTGAGAGGGAAAGCGGCGCAGCGGGGCGTAAGGGAAAGGAGGGAAAGATGGAAATGATTCACACGCGAAAAGACACGCATACGCGCGGCCATGGTACACGGAAGAAGTCGGCGGATCACGCTGCGTCACGAGCTCACAAAGGCGAGCACGTCTTTAGGAAGGCATAAAGGGGGTGTAAAGGGCGCATGGCACTAATGGCGGATAGGAGCTCCCATATATCCAACTCTCTTTCTCTCTCTCTCACTCCGCTCTTTCTCTGCTCTTCTCACTCCTCATCCCTTTATTTTTTAATCACGCTTTTTTTTCTTCTTAAATCTCCTTTGTCTCGCCTCGCTTTATTTATGTTATTCTTTCACTCTGTACTGCCTCTGTGCTTTGTTTTTTTTTGTAATCCTTTAATTGCGTTTCTCTTTTTGTTCCGTCTCCCTCTTCTCCCGTTATTTATGGATCTACGTTTTTTTTATGTTTTCCCATTGTGTTTTTCTCTCTTTCTTCGTTTAACTCTTTTAAATTTCGCGTATATTTTCGTTCTATATCTCTTATTTATTTCCTTATTTCTCCCTTTCCGCATGTATTTTTTGTGTGTATATATATATATATATATATATAGTAAGAAGCGTCTATATATAATAAATATGTACTATGTATATAGACACATATTTACTTATTTATGCCCTAAATATCCTTATTTACCTTTCCTCTTCCGTGTGTGTGTGTGTATATATATATATATATATATAATATTATATACTCGTTATCATTCCCTTCTTCCTCTCTGTTTATTTACCTTCTTTATACATATCTCCATATTTCGTTTTCTATTTCCGCTTTCCGCTCTTTATCCCCTTTCGTATCTCTCTCGCCATGCGTTTATTTCTCTCTCTTTACCTCTCTATTTATCTCCTTCTCGCTATCATCCTCTTTCATTCTCTCTCTTATCTCCAAAATTCCCTTCTCTTCCTCACATACTTCTTCGCATCCCCTTCCTCCCCGCCCCCTCCCCCCCTCCTCCCCTTCCTCTCCCTCTCTCTCCCCCTCCAATCCTCTCGACTCTTTCTCTTTACGCTACTTCCTTTATCTCCGCTTTCCATTTTCGCCCATTCATCATTCTCCTTTTCCCACTTCCTACGCTTTCAGGATTTTCCTTACGTGACTTACTTCGAAGGCACACCTTTTTCCGTTGTCCTCGTCGCATATTTAACGGCCCCTTAACACGTGACGTATCGCCGCTGGAGAAAAGTGAAAGATTCCCCGCGGGAAAGAATGGGACTTGCAATGTATTCTTCATTTCCTTTTGCTGCAAGTGTATGCTGTGACCGAAAGCGTCCTTTTTTCCTCCCCATTCCTTCTCTCTCCTCTTGCCTCTAAGAGTCCAGAGGTAGAGCCATTACGCAAGATTTTTTTTTTGGCAGTTTTTATTTTACGATCCTTCAACATCTCCGGAAGATGCGTGATCGCGCAGAAATAACGAGCGTTTAATGTGGTCTGTTATGCGGATGTCGGTTATTTTATTGCTTTCGTTTCATTTCCTTCCGCTGAATTTTACATGATTAACGATATTCGCGCTTAATATCCCTTCGCGTGGCGCAGGGACCGGTTACGATTTTTTCAAAAAATATATATCGTTGTCGGAATTTGAATAATGAATTAATATGCAAATCGTGCAATGGGCGTACAACGAAAATTTCATTCGTCGGTAAAAAATTACTTTAATACGTTTCGTTTAAAAACAATTGCATTATACACGCAATGATTCGTACAATGACCTTACGATGGTTTGGGTTCTAAAGTTCATAAATCACTGTGGAAATTTACGTTTATATCCCGGTTATTTATTTCATTTAAATTATACGAATAAATTTATAGCAACACATTTTTTCTGTACAACATTAAATTCGAAAAGTTCAATAGTAAAAGTTTCCTCACTATTATTAGCTACTATTTATGTATTCTATGGGAGATAATTTAAGCCTTAGTTCTCGCTAAGAAAACTTCAACACATGCACCTGGTTTATATTTTTTGTTTTCCGAGTTTGTTGGCGTTTGAAAGAGTGGAGTGGAAAAATCCTGCATACATATTTGATTTTTATGAATTGCTGGGTTTCCAGCCAATGTACTTATGAACGTTTCCAATGTTTTAATCACCTAAAATAGTGAACGCGGAAAGGAAGTTTTAGAAGTAACTATTTAACTTTTTAAAGAGTCAATAAAAAAAAACGCCGTACTGCTTTTCTTCCAAAAACCTCCCGATCGAAATGAAAATTTTGTATCGCGGAAATCGCCTTTTTGTTAATTTTTTTCGCACTCTCTTTTCGACGGCAAAATTGCTCCGATCGCGCACGAAAAAACTCAATTCGCTCGAAAACAAAAAGAGACCACGCGAGATTAATAGTTATAAATCGCCACGTATTAATGGTTCAACGGAAAGGTCATGACCCAGCAGTATCGAAATAAAAAAAAACCTTCGTTGCTTTATGGAAAACTCCTAAGAGATCTTTTAAAATTCAGGCTAAAGTTCTTTAAAACGCGAGACGGTGCTGCCGCTGGCGGTTGAAAATGCTAATAATACCGTCGCAAGGGGGATTGATTGGAGTGGCGCATTAATTACGCCTTCGTACAGCCCCCCCTGAAATATATCCCAGCGCCACGAACGTTGGACTGGAGTCTCATACATTCCTTAAGTGGATGCGTGCCGCTCAGAATAAATAGTTGTGGAGAATATCCTTGGGTCACGCCCTCTAAAGGCAGAAGGAGTCTCACCAACCTCTCCTCCGACTAACCTCTCGCACTTTTCTTCTCTCCTCCTCCTTCCTATCTCCTATCATTATCATCCATTCAAACTACCTAGCGTCATTATCCTCCCCCCTCCCCCTTCACCCCTCTTCCTGACGCCGCTCTCCATTTTCCTTCCTTGCTTCTCCCTTCAGGATTGCTTCGACACACACACACACACACTAAAGACGGCGCTGCATAAAGAAATCTGGGTCATCCTGTCAAAATATCAGATTGACATTAATGCAGCCAGTCTTAAGTTTTACTCGTGCCTCTAAAATCCTAATTACGGGTCCCTGTTTACAAAGTAAACGGTATTATACATGGGCGAATATTTCCCATTTTCCCATCCGAATTTGAGCTTCGAAGTGACGGGAGTCGTGTCGTATGGCGAGGATGGCAGCTGGTGCAAAGCGGTTGAAAACCAAAAAGAGGGAGATGGGCGAGGGATTGGGATAAAAGAAACCAAGATATGCGGATAACGAAAAGAAAATGGTAAAAAAATACGTATCCATCTTCACCGGTTGACCTCCGTTTTGCCTCTTCCGAGATAATAGTCAAATCATGAATATTGAAGCTACTACTGCGTTTTACGTAGTCAGGTCGGCAGCCTGAGGTATAAAACACGTTTCACGCTTAAAACGCGCATAAACACGCATAATGGGACGACACCCGGTGACGGCATTAGCCCACTCTTGCGAAAAGCGCCGTACACACTGCGTAATGTCCCTTTTTACGGGAGAGAATGCCGACTTGTTTGCCTTCCGCAAAACACGCAAGTAGGCAACTAAGCGAAGCCGGGCTGAAAATCGGCCACCTTCGGAATTTGAATTTGAACTACGAAATTTAGAGAAAAAAAGACGAAGAAGAAGAAGAGAGAGAGATGTAGTGAGAAATACAGTAAACCCTATGTCCGAAAGGGTTCTCCGCTACGCGGATTTGATTATACACGTTTAAATAACTGTCCCGCTATTTATTCATACCCGTATAAAGCGATGTACGTAATTGTGCGCGGTCCTGAATCGGGTGCTCGCCGCATTTAACGTTTGCATGCGACATGCGAAAGCTCGTAGCCTGCAAGAACACGCGATTGTTTTCATAATGTTGTTCAAATTTATCCAACGCGGCCTTTTCTGAATAAGCATCCTCAGCACCGTTCAAGAAATCACTTTAAGGAGAAATAAAGCGGAGACGAGGAATAAGAGAGCCAGGAGATAGTCAATAGTCAGACTTGGCTCTCATGTTAACAGAGTACGGAGGCTTGATGGACGTATTTCCAACGTCTCTGTCCGCCATCGTAGACGTTTCGTCTCGCTAAATAGTTCGAAGCCGAGAAACGAAAGAACTTTTGAGTAGAAAAACATCAATCACGCTGGAGTCGGAGAGAAAGGAACGCACCCTTTGGAAGGAACATGTTTATCGAGAGGCTAGAGGAGCGACACGATTTGAGTGGCACAGAGCGTGATAGGGGAGGGAGACGGAAGAGGAGGATGGAAATTCGGGGGGGGGAGAGGAAGGTAGATTGAGAGGGGGGGGGGGGTGGAGTGAGATGGGAAGGACGAAGGGGGAGAGGAAGAGGAGGCACGAGGTAAAAGAGGTCTGTTGCCCGAAGCGGAGAGCGCGGAAGGCGAAACATCATCCTCTCGTCCACGCCCACGTGGACTTGTAAATACTAGGTCGCATTAGCCGAATACCGTCTTTCCTTTTCCACGACTCGAATAAAAGGGACTGATTCGGCAAAGCGTGCTGTTTATCAACGTGTTTCACAAACATCGGGATGCAATTAGCATTGCGAGGCTTAAATAAAAAGATCAATGCCCGGGATTTGTTTTTCAAAATGCAAAACACGTTTTAAAGAGTAATTATTAAGAAAGTGTTTCGCTCGACGTTGAAATTAAATCGCCCACTTTTCGTCGCTTTCAGACATGGTTTCACTAGACAAAAAGACAATGCCGGTGCATAAAATTTATTCCGTATTTAAATGAAATAGGAGTGCGTAAAGTTATAGGTTAAGTCGTATATTGAGGAAATGGAGTCGTGAAAAACGTTGCCCAGCTCATTCAGTCTCAGATTTCAGCTAAGGGAAGGTAGTATGGTCTTGAGATAAAAGATGCCGAACCTTGAAAAGATCCCAATCCTAGAAATTCATATAATTTAGAACTTAAAGATTTGTTTTATTTTCTCTGTAGTTGTGTAAGTCACGATTTTGTCTTTGTAGAATTAATACCTGCAATATTATCATATTTTAGTGAGATACAATTGTATTTTGGGGCAAGATTTAGGGTATAATTATAAAGTAATTCAGAATCAAGATATAGTTTAAAATAGTGTACTAATTTATTTTTCATAAATTAAATTTGAATAATTATACATTAGCTTAGTTCTTTTTTGTTTATGAAATTTCTTAATATCTGCCCCAGTAAAATTATCCTTGCTTTTTTATGTCATATTTTTCTATAGATAAACGATTATTTGAATTTTACCACCAGCCCGAGAAAATCCGTTTAGCCTCAAGACCCCAACTCCTCAATATCCAAATTTTAACAGATGAGTTTTCACGTTCCTATTTTAATTGACTACGGAAAATTTTAAGCATCTCTGTAAACAAGCGGCATAACATTTTATAAAATATCCGTAAAATTTTTGTCATAATTTCCACTTCTCCACCCAATACTGGCCATCTTGGATAGCTAGGCCACATTTTTCGCTCGTTTATCCCCTTGCCACCTTTCGCGATTTTCCCGTTTTTACTGGTTAAAAATAGTAATCTGAGCAGAAAACGTCATTTCTCCACTCCCGTCAAATCAACGATTCAAATCGATTCTGAACGATTACCAAGATTGCACGGCTCATTTCGGAGTATGTTAAGCATCGCCAACAAATCCTCAAAAGAAATAAAATTCGTTTGCGCGAGGAACGGTAAAAGAGAAATGCAAAGGGGTCAGTTTTACCACTTTGCCCAACGTCCCTTCAATTAGTTGTAGTGGTGTAAAATCTTCACGTCTTAGACAACGGATAAACGACTTTGAGTAAAATAATTCGATAAAGGCATATACCTACCTAGAAAAACTATCCATAACACAAATCTACCAAAATCTTCCTCCTCAACGTCAGAGCTTTAAATATAGACGAATCGTTGCATCTCAACCGCAATCGAAATGGTCACACGACGAATTACACCATACTTTTGCTTAATAATTTTTTCCCCCTGGATGGATCGGGATTAAAGTAATGCCGGTGAAGGTGCTCCATCGAACATTATTTATTCCACAAATGCCCTCATTCCGGAGCGGGATTCGTTTGCAAGGACAATAATTGGAGAAGCAGGTACAATGGCCCACAAAAGGAGCGCTGGACTGAGTGAAGTGGATGGAGTGAGTGAAGTGAAAAGAGGTAGTGGGGCGAAGAGAGAGAGAGAGAGAGATAATGAGGATGGGGAGAGAGAGAGTGGATAGGTAGTGAGAGAGAGAGAGAGGTTATAGGGAGTGAAAGGAGAAGGAGGAAAAGGAAAATCCAAAAAAGAAAAACGTTTCAAGGAGGGAAGTGAAGGGAGCGATGGGAAAGGTCGACCGATAATTTCTCTTTATTTCAGGACGATCCATCATCGAACAAATGCGTCACAATTGAATATTTTTTTCGAATAGGTATTTTATGTTGTTATTTTGAAATATTCGCAACGGTTGTTCGGCCAAAATGGCGAGTTATGAATCTGAATTGAATTGTTATTTATGGATCGTTCATCCATAAAAATATTCATTTCATTAAAGCATCTAAATCCATCTAGAAATACAGTGATTACCCGCTTTACATCGTGCCTTTATAGTTCGTTAAGGGACATGCTTCGTTATAAAGTTGCGTCGGTTCGCTTATGCGTCTTTTGTAAATGGGCAAAAGCGAAATTCCAAGTACGGTAACGTTGGTGTCAACATTATTTTTAGGAGACTATTTAAGCCAGGAGCTCCCAACCTGGTGCTCGCGAGCACCGCTGTGCTCTTTGGCGGCCTGAGTGTGCTCATCTGCGATGGTTAAAATCGCGTTTATTAGAACTGATAATTTAATTTGTTCGGTTGTTTTATTTCTAAACGTATTTACAAACATTAAGAATAACTTTGGCCTTGTTTCGTTTTATATACGATCATTTCTATTTTTGCAAAATTATAATGGTACTCGCTTGATATTTTAATGACGATCGCCACTTTGGAAAGGTTGAGAACCCCTGATTTAAGCTGTTGATATATACCTGAGTAGATGGTTGAGATTGTGAGAACAAGAAATCTTTGGTTTGACCCATGCTTTCTTTCAGTCACGAATTTATAGTCAAGTGTTGGTTCTGTTATCTATGCTATACTATTACTCTTAATGAAATTATTAACAAACACAATTCCATTGTAATGAATTAAATCAGTTGTTAATTTAAAAATTCTGGATACAGAATAAACAAGCGCTGATATTTACATTATTATAAATAACGCTTTTAGAAAATGAATACTTTGAGCAGCGTAACGGTACTCCGCATGGCGTCGAACAATTACCTCCGCATCAGTTTCCTCGCGCTTTATAATACAATGCGCGGGCATTCATGGGCCTATATAAATTAACTTTGAGGCAAGTTGCGTGTCTTAACCATTAAAACGCTACTATAACCTACTAACAATGATTGATAAACATCCGAGCATTGTTTTATTTTTGGTAAAAATGGTTCAAAAAATGATTTTAAAATGTCCATCAAACCTTACTTTTATCATTACTTAAGTGGGTAATGGACACGTCTTTACTTAATCGTTGCAGTTTTCAAGATAAGACGCATAATGGGGTAATGCCGCTCAAGTTTGGAACTAAAAAAAAATATATTATCCCCTGAAATTATACCCGCCCGCACAACGTATATGAATTCGCCGCGCTACATAACTTGCAGGATAAAACAACCAATTATTTTTTAAATATCTTAAAAATACTGTTTAAAAGTTGTAGTTGGTGAAGTGAATACTGTAGAGATATACGTTTACTTCTAAACAATAAATACATATGGACATTTAATCGAAATTTCTTAAACGATTCTTTTTGACTGAATCTTCGTTTACCAAAGGTAAAACCAAAAACCTGCTTAAAAATAAATCATGCTACCGCATTAAAATTATCTGACAACATCACCTGCCACGTGATACCAGAATTACCTGCCTCCAAGGCACCTTATTATTTCGATAAGTAGAAAAACTTCAAGAAGTTTGATGGTTTTTAGACTCTCTGCTGATAATGTTGTTGGTACACAAGTGGGACAAGGTCAGCCTGTGTAAGTGCTGAAAACTTTCCTCTCTGAGCACGCGAGATTTTTCCATGCGAGTAATTACGGTCCATGTACATTCCCCGTTAGTAAACTTCATAGCTACGATTTTTTTACCTGATGTTTTAATCAAAGGTTGTTGTTGTTTTTAACAGTTAGAATTCGAAACACTAAAGATGGCTTATTTGACTTAGAAATTGCGCTATTTAAACCTTATTTTTCTGAAATCGATACAATAACCAAACGAAGAGAACGGGAGTATTTATTATCAATAACCTGAATTTTCGTTTATCATAGCTATTACTCCCTTTAACGAAGCATTTACGGAAGAAATCGGCCTAAAAGTAAGATCGATACTTTGTAGTGGTTTCCCTCCGCTTCCTTCCAGGAAAGGGACCACGCAAAATCGGAGTTCTCCGTTTACACGTGAAAGCTGATAAAATCTGTCCCACGAGTAAAACCCCGAAACAATTCTCCAAGTTCCGCCATGAGCGGTCAGCGTGTTACGCGTAAAAGGGGTCTCCAAATATTTCATTATGAAGTTGTAATTTTACGACCCAACAACGGAATTTTTTAATCCCTTTTCTTTTATCAACCGTGTAAGAAACCGGAAGTGGAAAAAAGGGAAATGCGACAAAAAATAGAGGGGGGGGGAGAAAGAGAGAGATAAAGGGAGCTGTTGATTTAAACGAGTCCGTCAAGCTACAACAGAAATAAAAAATTCGTGCTCTTTCTTTATCTCGGAAAAAATCGGTTTTTATTTAAAGAGTGGGATCATTTTGCTGCCCGAGCGATGAACGTTTCGAAAAAATAAACATATCCCACCGTTTAGGCAAGCCGGATCAAATCGTAGAAATAATGGGAAAAAATGTATCGAAATCTCGCCAAAATGAAGATATATTTATGTTTCCGAGAGGAAATTGGCGGTGAATATATAAATTTAATATCAAGGGAGGGTGGAAGAGCTATTTCGTAAAAAAAAAGTATTGCATTTTCACACGATGTTTCCCCCCTCTTTCGTGAGTTTTCGAAAAGATGATGCTTGAGCACGCGACATAGTGAGAGGTAAATAGAGGCCGAGGATAGGGAGAGAGAGGGGGGGGAAGAGGAAGGAAGAGGAGGAGTAGGAGGAGGGGGAAGGGACGAGAAAGAGACGCAGTTAGACAGGTGTCAAAGGATGAATTTTAATAGATCCTCAATTTCACGGCGTATGATTTAGATCCGCTCATCCTGCAAGATAACTCCTTGCCGCCCATCTATGAATGAATGGATTACTTCACTAGACACCTTGCATGCTAGATCGAGTCATAAATTTTTAGATATTTTCTTGTGCGATTTTAAGAGAATTGCGAAATCTCGGCGGTGATCGATGTTACCGCGTTCACTGACGGACGCCTAATTTATCGCAGCTGGGAATAACGAGGGACATTTTTTTTCGAGTAGGGTCAAGAAAAGCAAGCGCACGATTATCAATGCGTGATTCTCATCTCACGCGTACAGCCTCTAGAAGGATATTTTTTTTAAATGTCCACTTAGAAGTATTTGGCAAATCTCGCAACCGGAAAAAAACTATTTGTGCATGTTAAATAAGGAAATGAAACAAGATACCTTTGCTGAATCAAGAGGTGGAAGCACGTTTTCTTGAAAATAATTCAGGGTTCTGGTTTTTCTACCCCTTTGGGGATGGTGCGACACGAACCGTTGGAATGTAGACCTTCCCATCCGTGAAAACTTCACTCCCCTAACTTCACTAGTTTGGCTAAATTACAGTTTAAAAATTTAGAATTTTCCGGCCTTGAAGCACCTAGCGGAAAAGATATGAACTATCGGGGAAATTCAATCGGTAGAAAATTCATAGATTAAAAAGAACTATTTAATTTCAAATATCTCTCAAAAGAAAAAAGTTGTCTGTCCACAGACAGACGGACAGGTGAGTGATCACATTAACACGTTTTCTCTTTTAAGAAAACGTGCTAAAAAATACCCACATAGAAGGAAATCGGCAAATATGGCATGCGAAAAGAACTAGTTGTGTAACTTATCGCAGGTGTAGCGAAAATTATCGGGAAGATTTTTCTAAAGTTTGGTTCAAATTTGTCGAAAGAAATAAATCGAAATATAGGTTATTATTTTGTGACTGTTGCGCGCGGTTCGTTCATAGTTATCCTAATGGCTATAGCAATAATAGAATAGATTTTAAATTACGAAATAACTTACCAACAAAAAATGCTTGATTGCGGTTTTTTTACATGCAGTGAATTCGGAACAATCGTTAAATTTAACTGCAAACCAATAATTACAAGGCTGTGACGAAACTATTGAAGTTACAGGTCCTGGAAGATTGACGTCCATTAGAAAATAAGCGGGGCTAATATGATATTATATTTGATGGATGTGAAAATTAATGAGGTTCTCCAAATCTTGTTTAACGGTAATTTAAATCGCCGTCATCGGGGTGAATATTAACTGAGGTGGAATAAAATGAATAAAAACCAAACTTAATTGAACACAGCGTTATGCAATTAGAGCCCCTGGATTCATTTCCGCTTTAATATAGAGAGATGTCATAATTTTTCATCGCCTTGAACGTGGGATTTTATCGGGAATAAAACTTTATGGGAGCAAGGGGAGTCGAAAGAGGCGTGGATGAGTGCGAGGCGGCAGTCCGCCTGAATTCTTACCGGTGACGTCGCTCTGCAGCGTGTGGGTGTTCCTGCAGAACAGGTTTTGCCCCAAGCTCCTCTCGCCCTCTTTATAATGGAAGGAATTGGTGTGGGCGAGGTGGTTGGCCCAAGACTGCGCATGCGAACACAACTGTAGAAACGGAGAAGAAAAATGTTAGGTGGATCATGAATTTCCCGAAGCGTAAAAATAACTTCTTCTTTGTCCTCAAGAATGTATCAAGCATTATTAACGATCGCGTAGTCCTGGCTCAAAATATGGGACTATATGCATGGTTTTGAAATCCACCATACGTTATGTGATTGAGATCGTGCCACAAATAACTGTCTCGTATGTTGGTACACGGATATTACGACGCGTGTAACCAGTGCTGGTTCTCCTGACATTAAGGATTTTCAAGGGTATTTCTTGAGGATAAATTTCTCAAAATAGACAATTTTTTATGAAAAATAGTGTATTATTGAGGAAAATATTCATTTTAACCCTTTTCCAAAATTAAGTTTCTGTTCATATAAACTTATTCAAGTCAGGATAAAATCCTGCGAAGAGGCCTTCACTTTGTGGAACTACATGAGAGGTCATATTGTGTGTCAATTAAAATTAAATATACAGTAGTACTTGGTACTATTTCCACGCTTTCCTACAACCGTGTGTTTTATTTTATTTAACACAATTATACTTTCATTTAATTTATTTCTACATTTACATTTGTTATTTTAATATGCCTTATATTGATACGTACACGTATTTTATAAGGATATTATGTCGGCTACTTCCAGATTTCTCAATTAGGTCATACTAACATAAATATTCCATATAAAAACTTCGATTTGTGTGGGGTTCCTTTTGTGAGTTGGAAATACAGTCTGAAGTTTAATATGCATTGCTTGTGAAGCTAAATGCAGTTAAATGTAAGCACTGAGATATTGTGAACAGTTTAAGAACGGCTTTTTCACAGAAAAATTAGCTAGTATTTATATAATAAACATTTTTGTCTGTCACTAATTCCGTGTGGAGTTTGAGCTTTGTACGTTTTTTAGACGGATTTAAAAATTGTTGTGAGATGTTTTAACTTTAAAGCACACTAAAATCAAACCACGCTTGAACGGCCGAAAAAATAAAGTTCTCTTCTACGGTAAATATTTATGAAATACACCAAAAAAAAAAAAAGAATCCAAACGCTCTTTTGGAATCCGAAAAGGCAAAATTTTCAATTTTATTTACTATTACAATTTAAAGTAGGTTACTATCTCGTCAATCAATAATATTTTTTCCTACTACTTAACGACAGGGTAATTATGCTTACGTTTTATATAATCGAAATAATTAAACTAATCTTTATGCTCCTTTAAATGATGTTTGTCAATTTACAAAATTTTTACTATTACTGTAAACGGTGAAATAGTTTAAGATATTCCATTGAAATTAATGCCCGAATGTAAACCAGCTGGCGTTTATATAAGTTATTTAATATATCAAATCCTGCAATTGTAAAACGAACAGTGTTATGTTTTTAATATATCTTTCACGGAATTTTTCTTAAAACCTTAAAAAGTTATATAAATCGACGTTTTTATATTTTCCAAAAGCAATATTCTAAAATATTTAAAAATATACTCAGCAACATGATTCTAAAGGTAAAATATTTATTTTTACTTTGTACAAGCTATCCGCATTCGTTGATGTAGCTAAAAGTCTGTATTTTCTGATTTTTATCATCAACCGTAGAATTTTAAATAATGCGTTTATTAACAGATTATATTTTTGTATGTATCAAGTTTTTCAGTCAATCAAATAATATAAATTGTTTATTGATATTTACTGTTGCACTATTCCGCATAAAAACTTTAAAAATCGGTACAACATACATTGTACAAACTTTCTCATATATAGGTACTAGTGCGTCGTTTAGTTATCTTTAGAAAATGAAAATCGTATCAGCCGGTTTTTAGAAAATCAAATTTTTGTTAAAGTTGCCCAAGAATAAACTAGCCTTATATTCATTCATTGAGAAAAAAGAAATATGTAGTATTATTGCAGACGTATACTCAAGTAACCGTACGAAATTTGATCAAAATCGCTACAGCCGTTTTTGAGAAAATCAAATTGTTGTTAAAAATGCGTAGAATAAACTTCCCTTAATTATTGAGCAATGCCAAACATTTCTTCACATACTCTGCTCAGTACGAGATTTCATTCATTTTCGCTCTACCGTTCAGGCTCTAGAGCCAGTAACAGACAGACAGACAGACGGCATTGCGAAAACCACTTTTTCGGATTCAGCGACACCCAAAACGTATATTTCCTTAAAAATCTCGAGGTCGAATTTTTTCGCGATAACAATACTTCCTCAATACACTTCGTATATGAGAAAGTAAAAATGAATATTGTTGATTATAACTTCTAAATTCATCTGTATTCATGCTGCGTATTATTTTAAGCGTTTGTCAGAGATTGTAATCAACAATGAACAAATATTATCGCCAACACTTTTAATATGACTTTGGTTGAAATACGTTTCGCGCCATGTTTCGAACTGTATATTTATGAACTTGTTTAATTTTGTACTGCTGCGTCATTAAAATTACTTGTTCTATGACACACGAAGGAATCTTGTGGGGCATTATTTAATCGGTACGCATTCGACGAGGAATGAAATCGCTCACAAAAAAAAAAAAACGTGCGCTCTTTCTACCAGAATGGGATGTTGGGAACACGTGGCCCGCCGCAGTCAACTGTACGGACTCACCTGGGTGGATATGGCGAGGGGTGGTGCTGCGTGCCTGTGCCGGAAAGCGTTGTGCCAGAACAGACACTCGGTTATGAATTCACTGTCCCTCCACTGCGGTTCGATGGCTCCCTCCTCTTCGTCCGTCGTTTTCCCTCCCCCGGCCATGCCATCCTGCGCCGATACACGACACCTATTTATTGGACGGTTGGAAAGAATCTGCGGAGGAAAAGAGAAGCGGAGGTCAAACGACGTCTCGTTCGTGTTTTACCGAGGCAAATGAATAGCTTTGTTTTTACTTGTAAAAATTGCAATCCGTTAAAACATCGAACCTTTAAAGATACAGTCCTTCCTTACGTCTCTGTCAAGTGAATACAGTCTTTCGAATCAGTTTCGTGCAGAACGATTGCGTTTAATCTTACACCCTTCGCTGTTATGTAAAAGACGATTATTCTTGGATAAATTTTCTAAAATTATAACGGGAAAACGGATGAAAGACGAAAAATTTCATTTGAAGTTTATTTGACGCGCAGGCTAGTGGGGGACATTTGGATCCATTGATGAGGGATTGTCTCGAACGTGACGAAATAGTTACAAAAGTCAGTCACAAAACATTTAGTCGATTTAAAAGGATTGCTAATTGTTCAGAAATACATTCGCGTATTGAAATACAAAAAACCTGCATATAATTTTAGAATAAGAATCTTTTTAAGGCTTCTTTCCAAGTTTTCAACTTGATTCAACCGTTTATCCCGGCATTGGTAAAGTGTTGGCGTGCCTGGCGCTAAAATTATACGTTTAACAATACGTCTTAAAACGGTGTCGACTTATGCTTTCCTTTTTATTAAGAAAATTACAAATACAAGGGAGTGGCATAATATAATATCAAGATTCGGCATTCAACAACAGAGAAACTTCTCATAGATTAACATTAAATATGCTTGATAAAACACAGTTCCCCTATAATAATTATTCTTTTTCACGAGTCTCATGTTAACTGGCGATTTTCTGAGAAATATTTTCATTAAAATGATTCAAAAACTCATTTCTGAGCTTACCTTTTGACCTGAACCTATTCTAGATAACTTCCGTAGTCGTTAAAATGGTCAAAGAAACCAGATGCACGTTTCAGCTAAAAATCAACCGAACCCGTTAGTTATAAACTGATTCCTGATGTCAGTAAATGCTCAACCACCTCATTACTGCAGCAGTTATCTAAATTATGTATTTAAAAAGTTTACTGTAATATCTATATATTTGAATATCTATCAAGAGTTTTTCGTGCTCGGCGAGGAAAACATTTAGAATGTTAATAAATAGGTCGGAAATATAAATTTATTAGAATAAGAACTTTTTTTAATGATGACCTTTAATAATCGAGGAAATTCCAATTCGAAATGCATTACTGGCATCAGAGAATAAACTGAATGAAGAGTATGAATATATCACAGAACAGTGGCAGTTAGCGCGAAGAACCCATTCCAAAGGAGGTCCCGGGTTCAAACCCTACCGGAAGTGAATATTTGAGCTCGAGTCTTCCAACGGATGTCTCTTGTGCCTGGTGAATGAGAGAGGGTATGTGTTAGGCCAAGTACGTCGCTCCGCAAAGGACAATAAGCTCCCTATTGCATATCGCTTGAGAGCGGGCTGGTGACGGAACAGGGCTTCCCTCCCCCTCCTCCTCCGTTCTCAGCATTTGTGCGTGCGTGTTTGTGTGTGTGTACTTTCTAGGATCCTGTTTCGAGTATACGACAGGAAGGACATCCGGCCGTAAAAATAACGCCATTCAAAAAGCGAGGATGAATTACCCGGCCGACCCGAAGCGAAAAGGGTGATCGCGATAAACAATGTTTACCGCTCGTTATTCAAGGCTGCTCAAGAAATGCGGACACGCTAAGATTCCTAAAACTGTTTGCTGCATCCTACGAAAAAAACATAAAGCGTGTTCATAATTAACGTTAACCCCACATGTGAATTCAAGGTATTTTGTAGGAGGAAAATATCACATATCGTGTGATCTAATAATAATTGCATAGTTTGTTTTATTCATGACGAAGGAAAACATTCTACGAGATTCGAACGTTCAATCCCTAATAATTTAGCGGTTAAGTATTATTTTATTTATTGTTTCTTCGAGTATTCAGTTAAAAAAATAATATTCATGATATAATAGAGTACCTATAAAGTAAAAGCATTGAAACGAAATAGTTATTAATTCATCGCTCTCTATACCTTCGCAATATAAGTCACACACTTCGTTAAGATGCAAAGAAAATAAAACAGCTTCTTTAGAAAATCTTTGCTCCTTTAATATCTTAAAAACAATTAAATGGCTTGCGTAACACTGAGGTAGATAACTAAATTTCTTGCTCAAAGAAAATTCTGAAATTTGAACTATAAAAAAATAAACGAATAGAAATTGATTTTGGATTAGAGGATCGTTTATGCTTATATTCAAAGCTTCAAGTATATGACGCGATAGGACCCCCGTAGCTCTCCGAACATTTTTTTTTATCGTTTCAGTTCAAAGCCATTTAGTTGAGACAGCCTCCCTACTCCGACTCGATCGACTTGAGACTCGAGGCGCCTCTAGCCATTGCTCCTCCAATGGCGAATATCCTCTAGCTATAATCAATATCACTAGAAAAAACTATCTGATTCGGGATGACTGAAAGATTTTTTTCAGGTCAGCATCTCCTTTCCGAAGGAGAATGGAGATGAAAGAAAAGCGCACATTTTTTCGTTTTTTTTTTCGAAAAGGTCGGATTTTCGGAGAAAATGGAATTTTGTTCGGGATGATGATGGTGCAGACAACTATACGAGTATATCAATATCCATTAAAAGTTTTAAACATCAGTGCCATCGTCAAAACCAGTTTCTGAAACACCAGAAACAAGAATATTCTTCACGAGATAACAATGTAAGCTCATGTCGCATTCTTTCCTTATTTTAACTTAAAATGATACAATACTTTAACCCAGATACTGTCCCGAGAACATCAACCACATAATACTTTGACCGACATACAGTAATACCCCGCTATACGTTGGAGATGCGTTCCTGAAAAAAGCGACTTATAACGAAACAACGTATAGCGAAACAAAGATTACCATAAGAACTATGATAAAAGTAGGGGTTACGTTCCTGGCGGATATTTTGTGACACATTTGTGTCCCAAATAGTACATATCAATACAGTACATTAGACATACTATGTTACCACTATGTGTTTATCACTCATTGCTACTAGGGTTTAATATACATTTAATCGTAACAACGAGTAACCAACTGCAATAATAAAATTAGAAATCACCGAAAATTATTGTCTATAGTGTGATGGAGCACAAAAATTGTTTCTTTACTTACACGCACACTGATACGCACTTTAGAGTACCTGTCATGCAGATGTCGCAATCCAAAGTATATGCAATATCTCATGAGATATCAAAGCAAATGTAAACCGGGATGAAAGGACATACAAATTGTTAGACACAACTGTTCACAAAGCTCTCTTATAGCTGACTGTCGCTCAGAAATAGGTTTTTACAAATCGTCATTAAAATTGTGATAGTCCATTTTATCCCGTGTGACTTGTGAACCACCTAACCCATCGTCATCTCTCAAACACATGGCCAGCAAATGTTTATTCTGAGTATGATTTTACACGAATTGTAAACACGAAATTAAATTAATTCATATAAATAATAATAAGCATGCAATTAAAAGCCGAATAGAGGGTTTTTATTGTTATAGTTGTAATTTATGCACCGCAATTGGAATTTATGAAATTTTGCTTTTTAGCATTTCAAAAACGACGTATATGCGAAGCGACACAACTTATAACGAAACATGTTCCTTAATTGATCGGAGACGTATATGCGAAACAACGTATAGCGGGGTTTTACTGTATTTATCTTACGAAGTCAAAATATCTTTAGTATTTCGCCCGTGAATTTAACTTTTTTATCGCAAAATCACAAGTGATAAAGGGAAAGATCCTCCGACTCCATTTTTCCTCCATTGATTCTCTCCATTCCATCCTTTGCCATAAAATATGTATAGCATATTTTATAGCATCTAATCCATGGAGTTATGATTTTATCAGACAAAAAAAATAAAAAATACCAACGTGAAACCCGCTCAGCACATAATCTATCTATATCTATAGATATCTATAAAGTAAAGTGTTTGTATGTATATTTTTTATGACTCAGCAACTACAGCACGTAGAAACAAGAGGAAGGTGCCATTTTAACTGGCATAAAGAGTTAAGTGGTGTAGTCTGATTTTTATACCGATTTGATTGACCTTTCTAATTTTAAAAAATATTTTCTTTTTTAATTTTCTCCATTTGAATAACATAGTGATGAGTGCAGCTTATATTTCATTTGCATTTTAAAATTATTTAGAAATATGGTACGAACTTGAGACTTGGATGGGTCTATGAAGAAAAGAACAAACTTTATTTTTATTGAAGACAGAATCGGAATCCTAAACGAATTGGCGTAAAAATGCGTTTAGAATAAGTTTTATTACAATACCAATTATAATCTACCTTAACAACTACCATTGTCGCCGAAGTTTTGAATCCATTCTCCTATAATATATTTTGAAGGGTGTGTTTTTGGTTTGTGTGTTTGTTCATGGAACTCCTAAACGATAAAAGCTAGAATAACCAAATTTGGTACGATTCTTCCTTACCTCCTAACTTAGTGAATGGTCAAGGTTTGGTCAACCGGGATTAATCAGTGCGGCCAATATAGGGGATTAACATTTTTCCATAAGATAACACGTATGAATCCATTTCTTGACTTGCAAGGTATTCTTCCTTCAAGCATTAAAATACGTAAATATGGACCGATTTTTTTCCATTTTTGCTTTATTAAATGAATAAAACTCTATGCTATCTTATTCCTGCGAAGTTTACATGTTACACGGTCGAAGTTTTCAGAAATACGCTATTTGTTTCGAAATTTTGTGGATTTTTCGTACTCTTTCCGGACATTGCCAAGGCGGCCGTCATTGTTACCTCCGATTCAATGAAGCTTACAAATAGACGAAAGTTTAGCGTTATTCGATTCGCACTATTGTTTAAACAACGAAACGATCGATGTTTATGGATAGCAACGTAAATAGATACTGATTATAATTCAGGAAGCGTTTATAACGATTGGTGAAAGTAATTGAACCTTCTTTTGTCTATTGAATACTGGAATCTTACATTTTTTGTAAGTAAAATAGTAGCTTCATTAAATACGTTGAAATTCAACGGGAAATTCTGCTAGTATATTTATATGGCTTTCGGGGTGGGATTGGGTGGGGCCCCACATTTGTGACTGGCTCGGGCCCCATCTCACCTCTCTCAGGCCCCCTGTATATATATATATATATATATATATACACACACACACACACACACACATCTATATATATATATATCTAATAAATAAAAGAGGATGTCTGTTTGTCTGTGGCAGCCATAACTCATCAGAGAAATTTTGATAGCAGCTTCAGGTTGATCATCGAAGTTGCAGTGTCGAATATAATTCAAATCGGCCCTCGGAGTCGTGACCCCGGAGGTCACGGGTCGGTCGGTCAAAATTTCAGTTTCTTGAGGATATCTCAGCAAACATTGGACCGATTTTGATGATTCCTACACCAATAGTTTTAATACAATACCAATTATAATCTACCTTGACAACTGCCACTACCGATTTTAATGATTCCTACACCAATAGTTTTATTACAATACCAATATTTGATGATATACATTTTCTAGCTGAAAATGGAAAAAATCAGTCCACTGGGTCGAAAGATCTTAATGTAATGGCTGGTTCAAATTTTGGTTTATTGAGTATATTTCATCAACGAATTGAAGTAGGTTTAAAAATATAAATTTCTCATCAGTTATTTCTGTAAAACATAATTTTTGCATTTATGGCATTATTAAAGTATAGAACTTTACTAACATTCCATATCTTACGTAAAAATTGTTGAATTGTTGTTTAAATTGTTGTTTATTTCATTGAAATATGTGTTGTTTTTAATTGAATTATCTTCTAATCTAACATATGAAGGAGAATGTTTGTAAGATTGTTCGCTTTGAATGCTTTTAATACGAGATAGGGAGGGAGAGAGATGGATGGTAACGGAGGGGGGAGATGGAGAGAGGGAATTAGAAGGAAGGGGTGGAGAGAGGGAGGGGGAGGGTGGGAGATGGAGGGAGAGGGAGGGATAGGGAGAGATGGGAGGGAGAGAGAGGGAGAGAGGGGAGGGAGGGGGAGAAGGGAAGGAGATTCCTAAGATTTTCTTCCTTCATTCATCTAAATAGGAAAATGCGGAGCGGTTTTCTTCATTTTTGCTTTATTCGACGGGTATAACTGTGTATTATCTTATTCTTGCGATGGTTACATGTTACACGGTCGAAGTTTTAGATTCACTAAATCCGTTGAAATTCAACGGGCACTCCTGCTAGTGTGTGTGTATGTACACATACACATACAGGGCAGTGCCCAGACATTTTGCCGCCTGAGGCGAGGTATAATATGGCGCCCCCTGGCCTCGACGGCCTTATGAATTTATTTTGATAGGTTTTCTTATTTGTCAAATTTTGGCGCCCCCCTTCGAGAGGCGCCTGAGGCGGTTGCCTCGCCGCCTCACCCACGGCCCTGTATATATATTCAACTACGGGAGAGGCAGTTATGTTTTCTCCAACGCTGAAGAACTGCATGCGAAAAGTTTCCATCTCATATTTTCAGCAAATCGCTATCACTGACTCTCCTGTTTGGCAGTATCACTCTATCTCCTTAAACTTTATCATTCGATCATTTATTCATTCGTTTGAGCGTGAATATGGGCGTATGAAATTTTGAAGTTTTATATTACGTTGTATCGCCCCATTCATTTAAAATTCCGATTTAGGGAAAGAAAAACTCGGTTTTAAACAAATCATGCCGTAGCTATTGTTCGGCGAAACGCCTAAACACTAATTCCCCCTAATTTACGCCACTACTAGAGCATCATTTTTCCGTCCCATTAAACTCGACTGACCGGCCTTAAATTTTCATATATTTCTAAAACCCTTGCATGAAATCAAGCATGAAATCTCTGGCAGCAGATGCTGCTGAAAATAATTGGGCCGCGAACCATAAATGGAATATTTCAAGCACGAAAAAACTCCAACCGTTTTAAAAAAAAGACTCAGTTGGGCCTGAGATTATTTTGCCTCGCAGATGGAGAACATTTTGCATTTGCCAACGGCTGACCTCTCTGACTTTTTACCCATTAAAATGTCCTATTTCTTACTCTCTTAATGATAATTATCTATATATACATATTACATTCGTACTGTAGGAAATTTTTGTGCTGAATACAAGTGAAATATTCGGTATAGCGGTATAATCGTAGAAATAACACCTGCTAGCAGTAGGATCTTCATTCTAAACTTTAAAGGCTCAATTTTTCATTCATTTAGATAACGTTCTTTGCGCAAAATACTGATAATTGTGTTCTCCGGAATAAATTCGATCTAGTCACCACAGAGCCAACTTAATATCTACTAGCTTAGTAATGCCCGATGTGTCTGAAATCATCCCAAAATTCAATTCGGTGTAATAGGAGAAGTTTTAATCCTCGAGTGCTTCACGCGAAAATTCGAATCGCACTTCCTTAAGCCAGAATTTAGGAATGCGGAATTCAAGAATAAAATTTTCCGAGTGGGTTCTTTGCATGCAACCATCCGTCACCTCTTAATAGATAACAGGAGCGATAGAGATGTACGTGACTAGGAAGGGGTGAAAAACTTTCAGGAAACCACTAAACATAATATTTGACACAAAAATTAAAATATAATTACTAATGACTGGTATTTTGGATTAAATTCATTCTCGAATATTGATAGACGGAACAGACAAGTATATCAGTTCTGAGTTTATCCATGAATTGATGCGTGCCATATTTACTCAGCTTGCGCTCCAGAATAAGGCACGCGCTCAGCTATTTTCGGAAAATCAAGAAGAAAAAATCAGGATAGATCTTTTGTTTAGCACCTAAGATAAAAATTAGCAAATTATGTAGATTTTATAAATATAAGGTGACCTTTAGGTGGCTGTTGGAGACAACTTCTTTATCAATTGCATTTGAAACGACTCGGTAATTCTTTTTTGAATCGATCAAATACAAGACAATATTACGATATTTCAACTATTTGCATTAGAATTCGATTAGATATAGTACTCGTACTTTGTTGTGACTGTAGTTTGGATACGCTTCTTATTCATCATCTAACAAAAGAAAATGCACTATAGCGATATCCAGTTAGAAACGCACCCTAATTTTACTTAGCAGAAACGCGTGCGTGCAACATGCAGCTTTTTCTGAGCATTTTATATACGGTAACAATTGCCATAAAATTTTCTCACATACGCCTCGGAAACAAATAATGCATATAAAGATTTTCCCAAGAAACAGCTCTTATCGTGCGCTAAATAAAACTATCATCCATTTACGAGAATGCGCACAAAAACGTTAGCGCAAAATCTGTTTGTAAGTAACACCGTTAGGTTAACGTAGAAACGACGACATTCGCTCGCCAATACACATAAAACAAATAAATCCCACGCCAATTTCATGTAAAAAGGCAAAGACGTCCCGTTTCCCATCTGGTTCAAAATAAAATAATATAAAAGATTTCCTCCGAAATTCTCGCGCATCACTTTCAACAAGGCCGCACCATGAGAACCTTCCGAGATCTACCAAAACAAATGCTTAGATCGATTTAGACCTCTTATCAAGATCCACGAAAAAGACCTCGGAAGGTTCTTGTTTCCGTGTGGCGTAAGAACTGGAACCGAAACCCCCCCTCCCCCCTTTTTGATGGGCAAAAGGGGTTTGCGCTGGACTACGGGGACGAATGGGGTCACCGTCCTCCTCTTCGGTGCGGCGGAGGAGGGGGAGGCGGACGGGAGGGTGGAGAGAGAGAGAGAGAGGGCATGAGAGAGGGAAAACACCCTAGCGCCACTGCGGGAGGCAGCCGCAACGCGTGACCTTTGAGCGCTTCTCCTTCCGTCACTGGGACCCCCTTCGTTCCACTCCTCCTCCTCTGTCCTATTCCACACGGCATGCCAGTTGGGGACGGAAGGGTGTACACTAGCCTCAGCTGCCGCCTCCTCTCTTCCGCCTGGCCATCGAGGATTTCCTAGATTTCCGAAGCGTCGCAATTTGGAGCGCCCGACCGCACCATCCGACTCGGAACCGGCTTGAGATGTGATCCCGAGGGACACATGTAATGGGGATCCACTTGAGACTGGGGGTGTGTAGGAGAGAGGGATATTTATACATATATATATATATATATATATATATATATGCCGGCCCCGGTGGTGGAAGGGCTAGCGTATTGGCCTACCATCACTAAGGTCGCGGGTTCGAATCCCGCCAAGGGCATGGATGTTGGTGTCGTTTTCATAATTTCATATTTCATCAATCATGTGTGTCTGTCTGATGTGGAAGGCAACGGGAAATCGCCACATCATATGTTTATTCCCTAGTCATTTCAAACCAACCTTAGGGTTGAAAACTATGGATGGATATATATATATATCCATAGTTTTCAAATATAAAATATATATATATATATATAGAAAGAGAGAGGATGATGGAGAGAGTGTGGGGGAGAAAGTGGGGTGAGTGAGAGTGGCAGATATAGAGAGTGGGGATAGAGAGAGAGGGAGTTAGAGAGGCAGGGAGAGAGAGGGAGATGAGGGAGAGAGAGAGAAAGAGAGGGTGATAGAGTGAGACAGATGGAGAGTGAGAGGGAGAGTGAGGGAGAATGAGAGAGAGAGGGAGAATGAGAGAGAGGAAGAATGAGAGAGAGAATTGAGGAGTGGGAAGGAGAGGGGAGGAGAGAGAGAGGCGGGAAAGAGGAAGGAGATAAAGAGGGGGGGGGGAGAAAGGGAGATACGTAATGATAGAGTGAGAGAGAGTAGAAGAGAGAGGGGATGTGAGAGAAAGAAGCAGAAAGAGTGGGAGAGAGGGAGGGACATAAAGAAAGCAACAGAGAAAGAGAAGGAGAGATCGCTATAGAAATTGAGGGAGGAGGGTGAAAGCAGGAGAGAGAGTGAAAGATGTAGGAAGGAGATGAAAGCGATATGAGGGAGGGGGAGGAGTCCAAAAAATGCTGTTCGGGAAAAGAACGCGATATGAATTTAATAAGCTTCGTAGAGTCGATGGGGGAAAAAAAGGAGGGAAAAACTTCTTCGCGTACGATTTGCGGGAAATCTGACGTACTACTGGATCGCTTCGGAAAACGGAACGTGTTTTTTACGGCGTCGCCGTCGTTGGAATGGTTTCGCCTCCTCCTCAAGTTCCAACGCCGAGTCGCTCAAATCAACCTTTTTTTTTTAGATTTAATTTATTCGGCAAAGGATGATATATGAATCTGCCATATCGATACCGTCGAGAAACTTTTTTTAAAGTCGCGATTCTTGTTTTCATTTTTTTATAAACGTATTCACGGCGTATTAATTACTTCGCGTCTCTGAGAGAGTGTGAGAGAGATTTGTAGTTTTTCGGACATTTTTAACCGCCGTGGAAGTTGAGGCAACTGAATACGTTATCTCAAACCCTTGAACATGCCAGTTATCCATTTTCGGCGAGAAAAACGTCGCTTTGAAATTAATGGATAGGGAAACGTTTTAGTGTCTGCCCGTTTTATTTATCGAGTCGTGGCATATAAGAGTTAAGAGAATGAATATATTGAGACAAGTAGGAGAAGTTGTCACGGTGATTTTGAAAGGAAACTTGAACGTCGAGCTGAATAGACATGCAAATTTATAAATTTTTTAGAATTTCAAATAAAAAAAACATTCCCTCGCTACGAGAATAAATCTAAATCAATAAAAACGATCTTAAAATGTTTGACGCTCTTTCTGAAGTACATCCACTGTTGTTTTTATTTATTTAATGCGTGCTTTTTCCCATTGTGCACGAGGTGGACTCATATATAGTAGGTTGTTTTTGTCCATCCGTCCGTCCGTTTGTCTGTATTTTTCCTCTCTCAAACCACTTGACTGTTGGAGCAACAAATTTCCTCAGTTCAAAATACACTTTACCGGTTTTTACGAGATTATGCGTGGGATATCTACGCTAAGTAGTCAACCGATGTAAAAATTCCGGAATTCCAAATAAACTCATTTTTAAGGGGCGTTTTCCTTTCATTGTAGTCTCACAATGCCACTTAACTCTCTTTGATCCAAATAATTTTTTTATGTGGAAAGCAAATGCTGCTCTAAAATGTTTAAAAAATTTTTAAAATGCCTTATGGTTACGTTTAAGTTATTTTTGTTTACGATACTGTAACTTAAAATTTGTAGTTGGAGACAAAAAAATACTCATTTGAAATAAAAATAAGAAAAGTGATGCAGAAAAGTATTTAAATCAAATTGACAAAATAAGTACATACTCAGTTATCTCCAACAGCCAGAAAAAGCGAATTTGGCTTACTGTAGCATATGGTTTTTAATAAACTTTTCGTAGTTATTAGATGTACTTTAGTAAACACTTTGTCAATTTGATTTTAAGCACATTATATATAGTTATATATTATTATGAATTTTATTTTAGCCATAATACGAGATTAGTAACTTTCCAAGGAGCTGGGAAAGTTGATGCATTAAACGTTACTTTAAGCCATAGTGAGACAGAGGGACAAGTAAAATCCGAGAATCAGAGGAAGGCATTAATAAAATGTGTTTAAAATTGGTTGTAATTAAGACGAACTTGGACTTTGAATTGTTTTAAACCCGAAAAAATGAAATTTATTTTGGTTGTCAAGAAATTATACAGAAAATTGTTTTAAATTAAAATAACTTTTAGACAACGAAAAAATTTAAATTTTATGGAAGAATGCGTAACTATGTAGAATTGCTTACAGAGATTATAGCAATGTAAATTGCAAAAGAAATTTACAAGTTTTTATTTCTTGCGTGCTACATTTTCAATTAAAATTTTTAGTTACTATGGAAACCCCGCTAGTGTTTATATCGTTTGAGCTTAAAATTAGGTTTAAAATATGCGTTCTTTGCATGAGGCGCACGAAGTGAAAGCACAATGGGGAGGCCGCGTCTGTCCGCCCATATCTTATATATCTCGTAAACCGCTTGAAAATTCTTGTATAAAATTTTTCAGGGAGATCCACACTGAAGGATGTCGTGCGAATATAACTTTAAACGGCATTGCCTAATAACGGCCTAGTTTATTCAATTTAAGTCCATCTCGATAATGAAGACAAAACATGTACTACTGCCTAATGGCAAAGAGCACATCCGCTCCGGCATGGAATACAAGACACATTTCCAAAGGCACTTAAATATAACATTTTAAAAACATTGGTAACGTAAAACAAGCAGGGTATATTAAAAAAGTACCGTATATAGAACAATAACGTTAGAAATAAAAAATACACTTCATATGTATTTTTAAAAAAAGCATTATTGCGCGATATTCAGGTTTAAGAGACGAAAAAAACGTCCTACTTTAAGTGAAAATAAATCCACGAGATAATTTGTTTTCCATCACAAATACTTCAGGGAGGAGGAAAAAAAGCTAAGATTTGTGTCGACCGTTTTTTCCTCCCCGAATTTATTCGAGAAGCTCTTCCGTACAAAAAAAAAAAACAGCAACTGAAAAAGAACCAAGGTCGATCCTTCCTATGATGCCGTGATCGTGAGTTATATACTCGGGATGTCGACGAGTGACTTCTCATTTTCTTGCGCATAAAAAACACACGAGAAGAAAAGAATCTGCTCTTAATCCGAAAAAAAAATCGTTTTATCAGGCCCTTTGAAACGACCGAGAGAAAGAGAGAAAAGCACTCTCTCCCGTAGTGCGTGACATTGGGGTCTCACGCCTAAAATATAACGCTGCGTCAATAATACCCGATTTTTCATCCCTAACTTCCCTTTCCTGACTGAGGTTAGTCCTCAATTGGAGTTTGACTTATATCGACCAAATATGAAGAATTTCTCATGTGCGACGTTACAGAGAGAGGGAAAGTTCTGCGATCGTGGAAAAAATACGACTTCGAGATTTTGATGAATATGTACGTTTTAGGTGCCTTTTGAGTCCGACAAGGTATTTTTTTCAGTTCATTTTATCTGCAGTCATGTCTACAGTCTGAGGAATGTTCGGTTCAAAAGAGTATGATGAAATCTCGTATTTATATATATAGGGTATCACCTGGAGAAGAGGCATTGTTGAAATGAATCACATCTCGTAACAGTGATGGGTTGTTTATTCATGTTGATTTTTAAAAAATGTCATTTACTCGAAAGTGGCGATATTTATTTTGATCGGAATTCATCCAGATATAGAGCTCAATGTCACCGATATTAATACGTTAGCCATTTGACTCAAATTATAAGTAAATAGCGTTCGGAGGCATTATATATAACTTGTCGAACTTTACGTCTATCTACCGCCAATCTGCATTATTGCTGCGAATCATACGTAAGCAGCGACATTTTTGTAAGAAATATAAGCGTTTGGATAAGAGAGTCTGTGAAATGTTTGTTGCACAGCTTTTTTCTCCCTGAAACGATGCGTTCATCCCCATACTTCACCAATAAGAATAATAATTCAATAGGAACAATTTCGATTGTACAATAGCGTAATCCACGTGATTTTCATGTAACGTGACTGTAAGGTATTTAATACTATGATAGCCCAAGTCTGTTGGTTGGTTGGTCACGCTTTCATGATGGCCGATATAGAGCGTTTTAACAAACTTCCCGAATAGGTAGAAGATTGAAATTTGGCAAAGATGCTTGATTAACATATTTTAAGGTAATGATGAAAATAAATCTCCAAAAAAGTCCTGGGTTCGACTCCAAGAAGACATTTCCATTTTCCGTAAGGTAACATGTAAAAATCAATTTTTTGATGTGCAGGCTTTTATTGTTTTGGAAATTAAAATTAGAAGAAATTAACCTATGATCTTCGGATCTGAACCATTTTGAAGAAAAAATTACAAAGTTTCTTATTCTGTTCATCTTTTTCCGCATACAATTCGAAATCGCTCATGTTATACGTTTAATTCACACAGTTTGAGGAAATCTTGCCATTTTAAGGGGATGTTGCCTTGCCTACCAATTCCACTGTTAGACCTCTATATCATATTGTTAATTCAATCCTTATGGGTATAAACGTGCTTTGGATGCTTTTAATACGAGAGAGGGGGGTAGAGGGGGGAGGGAGGGGGAGAAATGAGGAGGGGGGAGGGGAGGAGAGGGAGGGTAAGAGAGGCAACTATTTTAAGTCTAACTAATGATAGCCCGTCAACAACAGAATATTCACTAGAAATGTTGTATATGGCAAAATATTTCATAAGTAAAAGGTGTGATATTAATTATTTTAAATGAAAATAATAATAATCTATCTAAATATCCGTTGATATTTCAACGAGCATTACACTAGTACCTAATAATGATTTTGGAGACCTTCCATCTTCAAACGGGAAATGTCGATTTTTTTTACCACATGCGAATTAAATGTGTTCGTAAACGGAACTCAACTCGTGAAAATTTCCGTCTAAATAAAAGCGCGTTAAAATTGCGACTGTGTGAAAAAATTTTCAGTTATTTTTGCACTTAATAAAAACTTAATTTGTTCATTTTTATGTAGACCTTCGTTTTTTCTTCGCTGAAACCTTGATCTCTCGATTATTTTTCTAGGTTTATTGTATTTTCTTCTAAATTAATTCGGTAGGTTTCCAGGGGCGTGAACATTTAAAGAGGAAATAGCAACAAAATGAAAAGTTTTATTTTCTAAATTATGCGCGATTACGACCAAACTTAAAAACGATTCGCTTCCATCGGCAGGAAAGAATTCCGGCGGGCGTAGCGTAATTGTTTGTTCCGCTCGCTAAGTGCTCTGTCTATCAAAGCCGCCGGATTTCATCTCGCTGCCTCGACGGTTACATTTTGTTGCTCCATTTTTAAAAACTGGAACCCATTTTACATTTTTTACCGCATTTGATTTTTGTGGCCACCACACGGAGTTTCCAGAAGGAACCGCAGTCACGTGAACGCCCCACAGCAATTTAACTTCTCATCATGCATTCGTAACGCCGTTTCCGGCAACAGCGAACTAAACTAGGGCACGAAGAGGCGCGAAGTCGCCAGAAAACGTGGAATCATAAGCTAAATTAATTCGATCGAAAGGAAGCAATTTTATCGCGGGTTCTTTTTTTTAATCGCGCTTTTACCTCAAAATTTCCTACGCTGTGTCGGAAATTACTTCACGACCTCCGGAAAAGAACTACTCTGAATAATTTTAGCGAATTCTGTCGAATCGTATTGTTAAGGTTGTTGCAAAAGCGGTGGAAGTTTGACATTTGGAGACGACTTGCGGCATTGGAGCACACATTGGGTTGCTATAGCGGGTTCGGTTCCCCCTCCTACTTCTTAAAGCCGAAATAAAACTGAAACAAATAAAATTAGAATAATCGATGTTACAAGGCAATACTTGCCGGAGCACCATCCTTATAATATTAGCTTAACGTCTTTTTCTGCTGCAACAGTTAACAATCGTCAAGGTGATTTGAATTGTTGCCGCTTTCTGATAGGAATATACAAGTGTTTTGTAACAAAAGACAACTTTCACAACTTCAATGTGATAATTGTAAAAATTTTCTTTTGCTATACAAAATTTAAATAAAATTAGATTCTAAAAATAAGCGGTTAAGCCGTCGGCTTGTGGTATTTTCTTAGTTCACTCTAGCAATTTGTCCATTGAATAACATTTTTTCCGGCATACAACTCGCGTAGGTCTTTTACGCCTGTCAAATATATGAGACTTTTAAACTCCACCCCACCTCTCGAGAAAATTCTATTTGCGCCGTTTACTTGCGCAACAACTTCTCGAAAGCCGACGTCCCATGGAAAAGTCTGCGAATAGTCCTTCACTCCGGACGCAATTCATTCGTCGCCGTATATCGTAAGCGATCATTTCCAGTTCGGGGGAGGGGTATCTCCCTTCCTCCCTCTCACATCCCACTCTGCGGCCCTTTGCTAGTTTAGAGAAACCTCCAAATAAATAACAGCGGACCCTCGAAAAGCGGCCAAACCCAAAGGGAAAGTATTGACCGTCCCAAATCCTAGTTTCGGAGTATCCCGTGATTTGGGATCCGCGCCAATGAAGTTAATGTTGCGATCCTCTTTTCAGGGGCAGTGGAAAAAAATTAACGCACGAACGGAACTGATAACTCCTTTGGCAAGCGGCGATCCTTACATTATATGTGTGTGTATATATATATATATATATATATATATATATATATATATATAACAACACCCCAGCGGCTCTCCTTCCGGTAAGTGCTCACTGGGTTTCCTTCAACAGCTAGTTGCCCTAAATATCCTTATTTACCTTTCCTCTTCCGTAAGTTTATATCAACATCATAGGTAGTCTGTCCGATGACAGGTCCGTGATTATTCTAGGTTAAACTTGGTTCTCCATATACTCCTATTTTCCGCAGTTTTCTTCATGTCTTGATGGCTCTCTTTCCCTTTCAAGTCGTCTACTAGCTGAAACCTTTTCCTCCATCTTTCTCTTTTTCCATCCAGTTTTCCTTCTAGCACTTCTTTAATCATGGACTCTCTCCTCAGGTAATGCCTAATCCAGTTCACCTTCCTCTTTCTGATAGTCTGTATAATCGTTCGCTTCTCTCCTATTCTTCGTAGTACTTCCTCATTTTTCACCATCTCTGTCCATTTTATCTTCAGCATTCTTCTCCATGTCCACATTTCGAAGTTTCGAAATGTGGACAGCTTCGAAGTTTACACACACACACACACACACACACACACACACACACACACACACACGAGGTGCTATTCAAAAGTTCCCGGACTGTCTCAAAAACCAGGCATAGACTTACCTCAATTACAGATCGTTGTTGTTACCTTCAAAGTAGTCCTCTTGCGAGTTAAGACACCGAGTCCATAGTTTCTGCCATTGCTGGCACGTGTCGCATATGTAGCGCTAGGAATACTTTTTACGGAATTTAATTCACGATATCAGAACTCATATTTCAGACACGAAAATTAGCATAAAGATGGCGGCTTTTACGCGAGCGAATACGGCGAATTATTTCCTCTCCCTTAAAAAAAATTGTCCCGTTTGAATTATCTCGATCGTTTCTCTTGCTTGGTTGTCTCGCTCGATTCTGATATGAAACATTCGAAAGATTTCTTCGTTTAATTAATCCTCTAACCTACTCGTTCGTCAAGACATAAGATTTGTCTCTTTACCGCCGCACTGCATGTCGGTACTCGGAAACTATCTAAAGGGAGATTTTTTTATATTCCTTCTCTTAAGACACTCGCTCAATCACCACGGCACCAGCATAAGAAAAAATTTTTTAAAAGGTCGCCCAATAAAGGTGAGGTTTTTTTTTTGACGGAATAGGAGCCAATCGGTTTCTAATGGGTGAGAAACCTTTAATCGATGGTTATCCATTAAGGTTCAATTGGAAGGAAAGAGAGAGGGAAGTTTAGAAAGCGAGATGGGGGAGGAGAGGACAGAGGGAGAGGAAGGGGAAGGGGAGGGGGAGGGGGTGAAGCAGCGAAGGGCTGCAAAAGTAGGATTGGCAGAGAGTTAGGAACGATGGGAAGGGGACAGGAGTTGTGCACATCCTTCGGCAGCCCATTACACAATTGGGTCAAAGGACTCGCTTTCGAGCATTCTGAACGAGGCGCTATTTTTAACCGAACCGAAAGCAATCGTAATAAAGAGTAAACGAACGGATTCACTCGTCTTGATTATCTCGATGAAGCGAAACAAAAGCTTAAAGGGATCAAACGTCTAATTGCTTAATTGAGTACGTATTGTCCCGATGTGTACTCTCCATTGTTTTTCGTTTAATTTCATCCGTTGGTGGAAAATGGCGCGCAGATGGATACGCGTATCATGAAGAATAGGTCCCGGAAACTTATTTTCTGTCTATTTTTCATAGCATATTTTCAGGCAACCAGCGAGTAAAGTTCTTATCTAGTGTACAAGTCCGAAGTTCTGGGAAAAACTACGTATATCGGATGACTGATAATAGTTCTTAGTTTACACGCTATTAACCTTCCTTAACCTTTAATTCATTTTTTATCATCCGGAATTTTCCATGAAGCCATTTCGTGCTCCCGGATAAGAGCACTTCCTAAAGCGACATATAAAAATTGCAGTATTATTTGCAGCAAAGATTTTATAATGAAGTAAAATCCTTTTTTTTTAGCAAGGCCACGAGTTGTATTCTAGCTCTCGTAGAATGCATGATTAAATGAGGATATCGCGCATGTATCTCCCTTAAACTAATTGTAAGACGCATAATCAGTGCAGTGGTAGCGTGACTATAAACACTAACAACGCAGTGCCTTTCTCATTAAAAAGAAGGAAAAAAGGGAAATAATACAAAGTTCTCATCTGCTAAAGAAAATAAAACTCGTCCAAAGTCCTTAACGTTTGGGTAGATAAAAAAAAACCATTCCTCAAATTTAGAATAACAAAAAATAAATTTAAACGCGATCTTTTATAGCGAAGTCGTGTGCCGTGCCCCACGAACCCTAACGTGACCGACATAGGAACAAAGATTTTAAAAAAAACCTTCACCCGAGACGTAACGTAAATGTTTATCCTTCCCTCCGTTAACTTCGTGAAAGGAAGGAACTAGGGGAGAAGGCTGATGGACGAAAGGGCATCCGCAGACGATTTGCTCGCAAGCAGAGTGCGATCCCTTCGAAAGGATACTTCGTTTTCGATCTTATCGGAGTTGAGCGGGACGAGATGTTTCAGGATAACCTTAGGTATAGCTCCTTAAAGGCCGCCATGTCCGGATGGCGCTAAATGCTTCTTCTCCAGTGTCTCCTGGACGCGTTGTCCGCGGGTCACGTTCCCTCGCCTATTTTACTGCGCCATTGTTTATACGATGGCGACCTAGCGCGTGCATACGGTCAAACCATTACGAGTCTAACTCAAATCGAGTAGAGTCAAATATGTGACCGTATGCAATAATAATGACACAAAGTGTGACTTTGGAACTTTAAAAGTGCAAATGAGAATAGCAAATATTTTAAATAAAAATCAACTACCTATCGCACGATTCCTTAACAGTAAACGTTTCATTATTGTTTCGCATCACGCCATGACCACGCTCTCCCTTCAACCTGTCACCTGTAGCAAGGGTCGGCAACCATTTCTACACGGCGGGCCACATTCGTTGTCGTGAATGCTTCGGAGGGCCGCATTGAAAATCACGAGAGCTTCGGGGGACCGGATGGCCGTTTAAAACAGAAGTTACCTAGTGGTTTTGCGGTCTCGTACTAGTAAAAAATCAGTTCTAATTAGTTTACTAGCCATAAAACTTCACCAGAAACGGTCTAAGGCCGTAATTTTACTGAAAAATATGGAATTGTATGTGTGAAATTATATCTACTGATCACTTTTTCATCATGGATTCGCGGGCCGCATAAAGCGTTTTCGGGGGCCGAATGAGGCCCACGGGCCGTAGGTTGCCGGCCTGACCCCTGACCTATAGTATCACGGTAATGAGGAGGCCGCAGTTTTCTAACTGTCGGACTGCATGTGACCCATGGTTTTAGGACTCCTTTAAGACCTCTTCTGAACGGCCATTTCCTTTATCGTACGTAATCGACGCTCATAATCATCAACCCCCTTTAAGGCGGTCCACCCTTCAAAGCGTCCATTACTATTTTCACGCGACGATAGGACGATCGCTTTATGTAGACAACTGTGCGCAGAAAAAGAAAAAAAACGCTGCCGCATGGACGTCGACATCCCTCGTTCAAATTTCTCGAATTTATCACAAAATAAGCGGGGTTGTGCGCATTCGTGCGGGACCGTACGCAAGCCTCGCGTGATGTATTTAATTTCCTCCGTTTCCTTCCACCGCTCTAAAAATAAATAAATAGATAACCACGAAAAAACTTTTTACATCGAGATCTTCGGGTGCCAGTGTCATGCCTCGATCTAATTTCAATCTTTTCCTTTCTTTCTCAAATAAAAAAAAGGAGTCGTCGGCATATATATAAACTCCATGAGTCGGTTCGCCTACGTTCATAGCGTCACGCATCCCACGTAAAGGACACGAAGCCTCCTTACGATACGAAGATGTGCGAAAATATCGCGTTCAATTCTTCGCCCGTTTTTACAGCGGTACCATTCTATCTCGTTATATAATAATTAAAGTCAGACCTTTCCGTTTTTTTTTTCGCGGAACTCATCTTACGTTTCCATCTAAATTACGATTCTCTATTAATGCAAAAATTAAATACAAAATTTGCTCGGTATTTTTTCTTTTTAACGATTCTTCGCAAGATTGGGATTTTTCTCGCCAGCCATTTTCTCGTAACAGCGTAATAATGAATTAACGTGTTTAAGATAAGGTTTTCTTTCTTTTTTTCAAAGCGGGTTGTTTTTTTCCAAGCGAAAATGTTCTGTTAGTTCCCCCGCCGCTGCTACTAACGGACTCTATTCCTTTCTCGTACGAATTTCGTTCGTCCTACTTAACCCGCTGCAAAAAGAAATTCCCTTACGTGAGCAACAAAGAAGGGTAAGCAATACGCGAAGTTATTAGCGCACTCAACATAATTGCACGCTCATCACGAAACCTTTACCCCATGTTCTCAAATTTTCTTTTTACTCTAATGGAAAATTCCGCGGGAAATATTAAGCTTTATTCTCGCCCTATATGTTTAGAATTTTTGTTCCGTACTGTAATTTTTTCCACATAAATGCATAATACCGAAACGTATGTTGCGTTTAGGAGACTTATGAATTTCTCAGATTTGATATTTCGAAAATATTTTTCAACAGGTCAATGCAAATACATCAAAAAAAAAAAGATAATTTAAGAAGTCATACGAACCGGAATTCGCCTTCGCAGCCCTAAATCATCATAAATGAATAAATCATGAAGTTATTTGAGATAAAGTTGGAGCTAAGGCAATTTTTATGCTTATTAATATAGTTAATTGGAAGAACTCGCCGAATACTGCATTTAACATAAAATATACATATGGTGGAACTGGCGCACAATAAGCACGAATATAAAAAAATAATGAATATAACAATTATAGCATTGCAATTCCGAGGGCATGAAGTAGGAACAATCTATATGAAACTTTACGGTTATGATGAGAAAAATATTTGAAGGCCAAATTTTATTTCTGCAGAAACCTTAAAAATTTCTCTTTAAGTGCTACATTTAGAAGTTAACGTTAAGGTTAATGTACGCTCTTTCGTACAAAGAGATCATCCTGTTCGCCTTCTGGAATGAAAAATCAATTGTAAATGGATGTTATCTTTAACCGCTAATTTCTGCTCCCTTATCCTTTTATCTTTTATCTCGTAATAACCCAAAGAGCTGGTTTCCATCGAAACGTAGTAACTACCTGTAAGTTCTGTTGCGCCTTGCACTGAAAACGTCGTTAACGTTTCAATTTTAATAGCGTGCATGTCTAACATTAATATATCCGATATCAAGTGAAAAATTCTCCTCACGCCGGCGATGGTGTGTATAATCCGCAAACAAGTACGTGGAGAAAAAACGCCCGTGTGCAAAAAAAAATACGGAATACCATTTAACATTTTGCCAACGTTGTGGAAAAATCGAGAATAATTTTAATATGTTTCCGAAAACACTATTTGGTGCTTTTAATAGATTCGAATTTTGGGATGAAGATTTGTTCAAATCGCCAAGTAGAATTAAACCAAAAATTATAAATTTAATATACAAGCACGAAAACAGACATTGAAAATTTCTTCAAATGACAGTAGTGATTATATTGTGAATGTAAAAAATAGTAACGCATTTAAAGTCTGTCGTTATTATTATACCTCTCCCTGGATAAAGGAGGAGGGTATATAACGAGAAAAAGTTTCCATTCTTTAGGAAAACCATTATGAAAATAATAAAAAATACGGGCTAAGATTTTTTACGGTGCCAACATTTTGGAAGAATCGAGAATTTGTTCTATCGGCATTCAATTATAGTTTTGTATGTATAATGTTTTTAATTGATTAAACATCCCTCGCAGGAATAGAATATAACTACGAAGCACCACGGCCAAATTACTGCAGTTGGGATCAATTATCGCTTTCCAGTTATTAACTTTATGAACCGAGGGTTTATTCCCACAATAGTATCAACGCTTGCCTCATTTTTATTCGAAATAATAAAATTAAAAGTATACTGCCATTACTCCCATTATTAAAAAGTATTCACAAAACATTGAGTGTATTTAGTAATTAAATCAATATAATAACTTTAATGATTGCGTTACGACCTACTATAAATCGTAGAATGCCATCGAATAAGACATTCTTTGTTCAAAGCTACGGGGGAGTCTGCTGTTGAAGTAGTTTCTTTTTATAACAATATCGAAACCTATAACGAGACGTACAGCAAATTTTTCAACGAACAGTTTTCGGAAAAAATACGCGCGTTTTGTTCCAATAAATACTTTTTATATCTTAAAACCTAGGCCATTCACAAATGCTTTTCATTTTCATGCGTAAAGATGAATTGATATGAAACGAAGTGTACTGCGTCTGATAATCCTGGGGTGTCGATCTAGACTTTTTGAAGAACCTGCCGCCGAGCTAAGAATTATTCACGTTTGCTCACACATTTTTAAGGGGCCGATCGATTGAATGCAACGCGCACAGATTTGAGATAACAAGAAAACATCTCGTATCGCAAGTCTCTCGCTATCTACGCTTACGTTTCTCGGAGAGATCTGCTAGCCCATCTTTCTCTAGCGAGACAATACTCTGAGGAGTGAGTTATATTTCCACAGGATCCCGAGAAGAAAGAATTCTGAGGAGGAAAAAAAAAACGATCGGGACGAAATATCATCCCGCTGAAGGCTTTTTTTTCCGGAGGGAAGAATAAAAGTCAGGGCATCGCAGGCGGAATTTCTCTTCGGGATCATGATGTAATCGTCGTGAGAAGGGAGGATATGAGTTATTATGCGATAAGGAAGACTGATGAAAATAGATTTGCGTCTTTTTTCCCTTACTCTAGAGATTGTTTATGCCCTTCTTCTCTCGGCATTAAAAAGAAGGGGCGGAGACGATGCGTGACCGCTGAGTAATACGAAAGGTCTAAAGACACGCATACGCCACCGACCGATTGCGTAGAGTGGAAAAAATAATGGCTTTGGTGTATATTACGCCAAGATGTATTTTAATATAATTTATTAAGTCATTTCAGAAATTAATTTTTCTGCATCAGCCGCTAAAAGTTCGTAAGTAGTAACTTTGATTACTTCCGTTTCCATCGTTATAATTTTTTCAGAATCGACGAAAAGTTTTGAATAAATCGATCTCAAACGAAATATTATTTTGCGTCTCGGTTTCGATAGGTAAAAATTAAATGGGCCGTTGATTACCTTACTCTGAACATGGGAACGCGTGTTCAATTGAAGGCGAACGGGATTGAAATTCAGCCGATTGTCATCCTCACAGCCGCCATTAGTGCAATTCTTCCGTAATGCCATATTCTTGAGGCTGTAAAAGCGCTTACATAGAGTTTAAGTAAGCTTACTTCACGATTTATCCACAAAAACTGCAAGAAGTACAATTCAATACCTAAACAAGAAGAATATCAAATTATCAGAAACACTTCTCCCATGCTTAAAATAATAAATTTCACGTACCTTTACTTTCCTCGCACCTTTGCAACAATAAATGAAAACAAAAATTAACATTTTAATCATGATAATATTATCACAATTATCATGAGCCTTTACAAAAAATACGAAATTTAAACAACATGAACTTTGAGGGGAAAGATGGCCGGGATTTAAAACACGAAAGTTCACAAACCGAGGTGCAAGAACAACATTTTCGGTTGCCAACGTTTATTATTTTTTTAATTTTAATGGCTGAAATAGCTAAAATTCAAACTCCTGCAAAGGAAAAAACGTCAAATGTGATACCTTCAAATCCTATTCTTAATCTATTCGATACTCATTTCAGATGTATAATCAAAGGTTGACAGTTTTATCCGTCTGTAGTATTGACGCAATGTACAGCCAGTTAAACAGATTTATGAAGTAGGGAGCATTGTATCAGATTTTTTCTAATCCCAGAGACGAAACGCAGAATAACAAAAATCTAGGCAATGGGTAGACGGGACTGAAAATTATTAATAGAAAACATTCATTATGTAACTTATGCCAAGAATGAGATTATAACCTATACCAGATATTGCTGCGTGTTTTGCGCTTCGCTCGTGTAACATAGGATCGAGATTTGTTGTTATAATGGTCACTATGACAACATCGCGCGGGCGCCACTGCAGGTCTATGTGCTTTCTTTATTTGACATCGACATGTCGTCATTGCATCGAATTGGAATTTGTTCAAATTTGCATACATAAATGCCTTTGATGCAGAGTTTAGATTTCAAAAGTTGAGTGGATGTAGAGATAGTGCCGCCATTTTCCAATAATAACACCTGAACCTTTGGAAACAAAGATACGAACTGAATTTCTTCTCAAGATTTCAATTTAAAAAAAAAGGAGCACTCGTTGATGATCAAAGTTAAATAATAACTCCTTACTTGATGTAAGTTTGGTAATAAAGTTTAACTTAATATCGCGAGAAATTTTATGCACTTCCCAAAAAAGATTTTTTATTCAAAATTGCATCTCAATAATTAGCTCCGGTGACTATATTTTTTGCCGCGGCTCAGAGAAGAGAAGAAAATACAAAGCGATGGAGTTTGGTATTTCAATTAAAAAATAGCCCTTCAACGTTATTTACCAAAGTTCAACGATAGTTGAGACCACTTAAAAAAATAAACATGGAAAACTTTAAGAGTAACGACTGCCGCTTTGAGGAAAGCAATTTTTTAAATAAAAACATAAACACTACTTTTGAACTTTGTAAATTCCACGGATTCATTTAAAAAATAAGATTGAGACCGGAGTTTCTACGAGTAACCGACATCACCAGGTACACATCCAAAATAACTTTATAAGCACATACAAATATACGAAAAATGCGGTGCAATAGAACGAGTGTTGGGTGGGGGGTAAGACTAAGCCCTCGGTGATAATATTTGTCTATATATAATTATTCGCTCATTATTTCTGAAACGTTGTTTAAACAATTCTTTTACATTTGTACGAGGATGAAGAAATGTAAACCTCGCAGTTTTTAATCTTACTCAACGTTTACGGACGTAAAAATTCGATCGCTCTCTTCTCTCCGTCAACATTTAATCTTGCTCATCTCGCATAGCTGAAGGAGTCAATTTAATGCGTATGCCCTTTGCAGAGCGAATCCTTCAATCGATGATAAACGCAAAAGAACTCTTCGAAACTTTAATGAAAAGGTCAATCCACCTCACCAAATGGTTCGTGGGATGACCTTTTTGAAAATTATTAGCACAGGAGGACCTGCGTTCGCCTAATCTTAAGATCTCCTATAAAGGTGTGGATATTAATATCAGGATCTTAAATGCCTCGAAATCCTCTTACGAAGTAGGTTAATTTATGTACTCCAGTCTCACTCTATTAAAATGAGCGAACATAATGACTTATAGTTTGGATTTTTAAAAGGGACGTGTAATGAATTCATCGCGCTTCCAAATTCGGCCTATTGCCTCGCTTAATGGCTGTATATATTTGTCCTTTGTATTCTCCATCTTTTTGTAATACTCAACCTATCAGTTCAACTACGCGCAGTTTTCACCGTTAAAAAGAGGTTCAAACCCACGCGCGCGGGATGCTTCGAAAAAGAATATCGATTTCATTAATAGGGGGAAAAAAAGGAGAAGAAAAAATAAAATGAGCGAATTAGGGCGGAGGAGCTACGTGCGTGAAGACTGTCAAGACGGGAGATAGGCGCGGAGGAAGATAGAGGAGGTGGAGAGGGAAGAGGGATAGGAGAGAGGGAGGGAAAAGAGAAAGGGAAAACTCGGAGGGAAGGAAAGGGTTGGGAATGGGGATGAAGGGAAGAAGAGAGGGAGAGAGAGAGGAGGAGGGAGTGCAAGAGGGAGAGGGAGATAGATGAGAAAAGGTCTTTATTTGTTGAGGTTTAAGACTGAATTGTCCCATATTCTAGCTTGCCATTTTGCAGAGACACGATTAAAATATTACAGCGCAGATAATTATATATAAATACAGTTAGGATAAAATGGAAATTAGACAGAAGTCAAACTTTTGTTTAATTTACATTTTATCTTAATTATGTCTATGCAGTACTTTTTTCTATCAAAAAAAGTGTCGGAACGCGATTGACGTGAGTGGGGAAATAACAGGAAATGAATATAATTTTCCAGCGGAAAAATATACGAAATTGTAGAATATGAGTAAAACATTATTGCAGATGACTAACGAGTACGAATTTCCTTTACGAGAAAGCATTTGACTCTATCCGAACTTCGTCTGGGTTAAGTGCACTGAAGAAACAATGAGTAGAAGAAACCTTGATCAAGAATATCTACGAAAATGCGACATCATCTGTCCAGCTGCACGAAGAAGCAGGTGCCTTTAAGACTGAAATGGGCGTGAGGCAAGGAGATACTATGTCTCCTAAATTATTTATGGCAGCTCCAGATGAAGTATTCAAAACGCTGGACTGGGAAGAAAAAGGCATAAAGGTGAATGGAGAATATCTTAGTCATCTGCACTTTGAAGATGACATCATTTTGTTCGCAGGAAGCCCAGATGAGCTCCGTACAAGAGGCAAGCAGGCAGGTAAGCCGAGAAGCTGGACTTATGAATCTTAATAAAACAAAGGTCATGTACAACTCCTTCACAAATCCTGAGAAGATATATATCAACGGAGCATAACTTGGAGAAGTAACCAGCCATGTTCACTTGGGTCAGATCATCACCACAGACGGATTGCTTCTTGGAGTAATCAACAGGAGAGTGAATAAGGCATGGAATGCTTTTGGGAAGAATGCAAACATCTTCAAATCAGATATCCCAGTCTTCCTAAAAAGGAGATTGTATGACAAATGTGGCCTATGGATTCGAAACATGGAACATGAACGCCAGAATGATAGAGCGCCTGCAAGCAACACAGAGGGGCATGGAGAGATGCATGTTAGGGATCACCCGAAGAGACCGCAAGAGGAACGACTGGGTAAGAAAGAAGACTGGAGTCTGTGACGTGGTTAGAATAGTGAAGGTGCTAAAATGGCAGTGGGCGGGTCATATTGCTAGAAGAAATGATCAGCGTTGGACGTCCAGTGTCATCGAATGGATCCCAAGAAACATCAAGAGACCGAAAAAAAGACCGAAAGAGAGGTGGGACAGAGAGCTTGTTAAGTTCTTGGGGCCAAGATGTAGGAGGGAGGCAGTTGATAGGGTAAATTACATATATGTATGTATACATGTTATCGGTAGAGGGGTGGTTAGCGTATATAGTTCCCATAGCTAGCGTCGCGGGTTCGAATCCTGCCGAGGGTATGTAAAAATAAATATTATTATTATTAGCATTTTTTCTAGCGAGCGGGTGTAGCGTTACATCAGACAAACCAAACAGATCGCGGAAACTATATATAGAAATATACATATCCATAGAAAGAACTATATGTATAAGTATATAGAAAGAACTTCATAAAATAATAGTAAACAATTCTTAGGAAAAACCTACACAAAATTTTCGTAGGCGATGTTTTTAGCATCGCAATTACTCGAGAAAGTCGGGGATTTTGGGAACGGAGGAAAGATCGAGAGAGGAAAAAAGGAGTAAAAGAAACAGTAGTCGACGAAGGAACCTTTCGAGTTTAACCGCTTTAGTCTCTCTTCCTGTTACTTATACCGCAACAAGCGAGAGGAGAATTGTTATAAATTTTCGTTCCGTTGATCGGGCGGGAATGAAAGAGGGGGGAGGGGGGGGGGAGAGAGGAAGATGGGGGAGGAGGAGGGGGGGGTCGGGTCGGTGCAATAAAGGTGTGGATGAGGACGAATGTTTTAGGTGGAGAGTGGATTGAGTTGGGGGAGGGAGGGGGGGTGGGAACGAGGGTGTCGTGGTAGTGTGAGGGTGTCTTATAGCGCAGGTAGTAGGAGTGCAGAGAGTGGTGCTAATATCGATTCTATGGCCTAGCTCTCTCTGTTCCCCACCTCGCCATCCTCTCACAAACCCTCTCTCTCTCTTCTTCCTCTCTCTCTCATCCTTCATCGTTTATTCCCATTCACCTCTCTCTTCCCTATCTCCCAAGTCCCCTCTCACCTCTCCTCTTTCTCTCTATCGCTCTCTTCCCCCCCCCCTCTCTTTTACGCGCGCGGTTATTTTTTTTACGGGAAAAGTCTCGAAAATACGTATCGTTCAAATTCTGGAGGAAAAAAATACTTTTTTTATTTTTGTCCCTGTCTAACGGTTTCTTTTTTATTTAATTTTTTTCTTTTTTCTTTGTCTCTTTTTTACCATTTTCGTCTTCGATTTTTTTTTGCAATATTCTAGGATCTAGTGTGTTATCTGTAAGTATCGAATTGGATCGAGGAGAAATTTATGAAATAGGAATGCATTCTCGCTTTCGTTATAGCGTCGAAAATTCCTCGTCGTGTGCTCCGAATGTGATAGTCGCGTAGATGTTGACCTTTCATGGCACTGAAATGTGCTTTTATTGATTGCTCTTAGTAGTGAGTCTCTAAAAAAAGAAGAGAAAATAAAATAAAATGCATTAAAGAAATTTAGACGTTCTGAAGGCTCCGTGACTGGAATTTTCTTTAGACGGTCGGTTCCGTTACAATCATTCATTTTTGTTAAATCGCTTTTGGTATGGATTTTTTAAATGTATATACAGTTTATTCAAATTGATAAAAGTATGATTATTTTGTAGTCTTATTTTCTCTAACTGAATTTATAATACATTCAAAATGACGCAAGAGATACAATATTCTACTAAAGGTAGCCTTAAACATATATAATTCAAGATGACGATGCATGCTGATTAAATCTTGCGCTTTTAGCTTATTTCGCGTGTTATAAAAGAAAATTTTCAATTTAATTCCTAGAAAATAAATTCATTAATTAGATGGATGAGTGTTGGGATAGCATGTCATTCGTCTGTTGATTTCAGTAAAAAAAAAACGCATCCGCGTTTTACTTTTTCTCATTTACGGCGAAAAATTCCCCCGACCAGAGAAGTAATTATTGACAAAATATGTACTCCAATAACTGAGATAAATAATAGATTTGTAACGATTCATGTTATGATATTATCGAATGGAGTTTTTAATTTCTTTAGTATGATGAAAGGGTGAGACATTCTTGAATTCCACTGCGACGATGATATAATACTGTTAACACGAATTCTTCTCCCACCCATGCAAGTCACCAAGATGCTGTATGATTTATCGGTCTTTTAGATGAAAATACCTCTACTCTGCGTATGGTCTTCAAAGAGCACATTCAAGAAGAGGGCAAGGTATCAGTTGATAGCATCTTCGGAGATACGAACCCATATCCGATGAATTGAAATCTCCGTCGCTTGCTTTCACCGCATCCTCTAAATTCGACTTCAGGTGATATAGTTCCTTTATTTTAAAGCAACAGAGAATATAAAAAACAAAAGTATTTTTTACCCTTTCTCTTATTCGTGTCTTTTAATTAATGTGAATGCATTGAGTTCTATTTTGCAGGATTATCTTTTGCCACTGCGTCTTTCTCTTTTTGATTATTTTTTTATTCTAAACAATCCTGTTATGTAGTCGCGTGATATTACCCTAAGTTAAGATAAAATTTTAATGTAAAAACTTTAATAATAATTTCTTTAAGCTAGAAATAATATTTTTGAGTTTGAAGGCTTATGTAGTCTCCCTAACCGAATATCCTCCATGTAAATTGTTATTGAAACTATCGACACCAAGACATCGTCGGCAGTTAGTTGTTTCCAATAGCTCATTCGCGCAGATTTCAGCGTTTCACATTCGCGAAAATGTTTCTTCTTCCGGAGAAAGAAAAGACAATCGCCGTTTCCTTCCGCGCTGAATTTTTCATTTAATCGGAAGCCATGTTTCGAGAGGAGACTTCGCGTTCGCGTCGAGATAAAAAAATTAAAAGTTTCCCTCTTCGATTTCCATTACGTGATTAACGTCTAGTAAATTTTAAAGAAACCTTCCATCGTACGGAAAAGCTTTTCGCGCATCTCCTGTAATTTTTTGTTTCGGAAATTATCAACGGGTTCGGATATTATTATTTTTTTAAACGTTTGTTTGCGACGACGACGACCACTTGTCGGAGTCGCTTCTGGGATACCGGGGGCGACCCGAGCCGGAAGGCCTACCGCCACTCTCAAGCGGATGCCTAACGGCTCTTTGTGTAAAGAATTAAAGGAAAAAAAATTAAAAAAGAAACACTTTTTTTCCTCAAGAGTTGGGGATGAATGGTGGTGAAATAAGAGACGTTGGCAAATAAAGAAGAAGAGAAAAGAGCCGTGATGAATGAAGAAAATGCGAGGTGAAGATCAGAAAGGGTAAAACCGAAAAAAAAGAAATGGCGGAGAGAGGGACAAAGGAAAAAAATGCGAGCGAGAGAGGGAGATAAAAGGGATGGATGGAATGGAGATGAAACCGCGGCGGAATGACTGGATGGATGGAAGGGAGGATTGCCGGGAAGATGGAAGGTGGGTGGTAGAGGGAGAGAGGTTGCGGAGTGGATTTTAAGGGTGCAGACGTCGGATGGGGGAGGTGAGGGGGGAGGGGAGCGAGATTCGAAGGGTAGAATGAGTTGGGAGAGGGTTGAGTGTTCCGTCGGAGAGCAAGTTTCGCGGGAGTGGAAATATACGTTCGAAGGGTTAGTTTTTAAAGCGGTGTTATTATTGAGTTTGGCTCGGTTGTATTATGTTTGACTTTACTCGGTGGATTAAATTGCCTGAACCTTTTCAGGGCTGCTTTTCGTTTCTATTTATAAATTTATCGAAAAAAATTGCGCTCGTCGAGGTAGGGTTTTCTGATTGTCCTCATTTTAGAGTATTTTTCGTCCAAAGAAAAATTACGTACCTAAAATTGGCGCTCTAACCCAGATGTATCTGTTATTGTAACGCGTTTATGCGTTTGAATTTTGTATCGCATTTCAATTCTTTTAAAAGTAGTACAAAAGTCCTTTAAAAACTTCCTTTAAAATTTCAACAGCACGTAATTAACACAAAACTGCAGGCAGTAATGCATGACTCAGGAGGAAACAACTACTAGCCGTAATTGAGTCGTGGAATTATGTCGTGTTACAGTTAGATATCAGAATATCGATCTAATGATATTTGAAGGTAACAGATATTTGGAAGAAAGAATGTTCTAATTTCATTCGAATTTCAAACTCAAGAATTATTAGAAATCTAAGAACACACTTCGGAAATCATTTCAAGAGTGGATTTCTTATAGAGAGTTAAACAGGAAAATTCTAGTTACTCATGGCATATGATTTACAAGTGACAAGTTGCAGATGCATTAATTTGAATACATCAACGTGAATATTCAAAATTTTAATGCAGTATTTAAATGCACGTTATGAAATTATATCCGATATACCATTACAAAATTTTCCACGTATGTTGCGAAATTTTTAATTTAATTTCCCACGATATTTCAGTTATCCAATTTGAAATTCAAATATTTCGTTGATTTAACGATTGAATATCTCCCAATCATTTAAGAACAATTATTCTTTCTCGACATTCGAAGTAATCCTGGAAACGAATTCGATCGGTGTTACACAAAAAAAGTTGAAAAACGCGACACTGCCCTCCATTTTAAAACTCTGGCGAGTATATATCAGCGTGTATACCTAGTGACCCAATTCGACTCCATCCATACCTTGACCCAATTTTTCCGCGCAGCAGGAGGGAGAGAGATAGAGAGATAGAAGGGAGGGAAGCGCCTATGACCCACATCCACGTAAGGGAACGAATCCGCGAAATTTTCTGCGCAGTGTAAAGCTACCGATGCCAGACGACGCAGTCTAGGAAAACGGATGCTAGAGAAAGGCCGGGGATTGCGAGTCGGGATGGAAGGAGAAGTATTTTCGAAGGATACGACGCACAAATTATCAATTGCTAAAGAGTAGAATGACACAAAAGATTATATATACATTTTTTGTTACTGTTTGTTTATTATTACCAAGCGTAATAAGCCTCGCAGTTGATACCCTGGAGATGCGAGAGTCGTTGCTTCCCCTGGCATAAAACCTCTTCCTCGAGTTGGTCGGCAGCGGACTTTAAATAGTACGTAATGCGGATCGGTCCATTGAGCCACTTCCGTCTCTGTGTGTGTGTGTGTGTGTGTTTTTCGTGTGTCAGTGATTCACCCTCTGCCGCTGCAGATGTGCTGTCAGAGGGTTATTGGGCGAGGGGGTGGGAAGAGGGAGGGAGATGTGGGAGTATTGGGAGGTTTTTCGGTGAAGAGGGTGGGAGGTAAAGGGGGAGGAAATAGGGGAGGAGGGTCGGAGTAGAGCGGGAGGGTTAGAGGAGGCTTGAAAGAAGGAATTCAATGCGACGTGGCCTCCGATTGGTTGAGTTGGAGGCACGGATGAGGAGGAAGAGGAGTGAGGGGTGGGAAGGAGGAGGTTGGTGGGTCGAGGCGTGGGGAACGTGAATGAATGAAAAGGTCGGGGGGAAAGTTGGAGTGGAATAAGGGAGGAGGAGGAGGAGATGTTGCATAGGCACACATTTATTCATTCCTACAGATTCACTCTTATAATCTTATAATACCCGTTTTTTTTTTTTTTTTAACGGTTACGGATTATGTGAGACGCAATGTATTCAAAGACGAACTGCGAACATTTTTGGCGTTTGCTAAATATTTCCCCGATGGAGAGATATCAAATTCTTTTTTTTTGCGAAACGTTTACGGGATCTAAAGAATCTACGATCGATATGCATTGGAAACGTCAAGCGTCTCTCTAAAACTGTTGCATTCACATCAAACTGTAAAATTTTTGGGATTTGAACATTTTAAACCTTATAGGGGAGGCTACTTTGTATTATTTCGTACCACGTTAAGAAGTATTTTAACGTTTGTCAGCGCAGCACTGAGTTTAAGTCGTGCTTAAACTTTATCTAAAATTCAAAGGGTAGATTTAAACGTGGTATTAGTTAATTTTTCTTAAACCTTTTCATACATTTATAATCAGATTATTTGCCTTTGTGTATGTATATCATCCACGAATGGCGAAAATTATAAAATACGTAAATTACACCCAACCCTGGAATAATACTTTTACGTTAACTTTCAAGTCTGGCGCATTAAATTTTATCCAGCGAATTGGATTAAAAGAATAATAATAGCATTGATCCAGGGTCTAAGTAGTTTGTGCTATCATAACGAAACCTACTTACGTAAATGAGTAGACTTAATCCGTATTCACAAATTTAATTCTCCCAGCAGTCGCCAGAAAATGTCAAGAATCTCCCCATTTGATAACTGAGTTAAAAATAATCTCCCATACAGCGGAGATGATGGAAACAAAAGAATTAAAGAAAGTGTAATCATATAGCACTCTATCCAGTTCATTACTATATTTTCTCGTATAATTAGAATTTAATTTAACACAATGAAGCACCACTATGTTCTGTATTCCGACTTATGCATTTTCCGTATTGTCTTAACGAAGATTAAATGATATCACGATATGTCTACCACTGCTTAAAAAATAATTCTTATCTTGATTGGTTGTTACTTAACTCTGGTAAATTTAACAGATGCTTAAAATAACATGAGGCAACGGATTATACGCGAAGACAAAAGAGAAGGTCATATTTCAATCTTTATATTAATGAATCTCCCGTTCTGTGATGATGAATCTACAAATGTATGACATTTTAAGTTCTATTGTGTACATTTTCAATTAATTAGTTATTCTTAATAATAAATTTCATTTTAAAAGTTTTAAATGAAGTTTCAGAAGATTCTATTCCTGTATCAAGAAGTGTTGGTCATTTAATGACGGAATTTATATAATGTTGGTTGAATTTTGTGTGGTTAGCTCCTACAAAATGTAGTAAGTAGGATTTTGTTATATTTTAACGAAACAGTCCAAAAATAGCAACGGTTTGTCTATTGTATCAGGAAATTCCTCTCGTTAGTGAATGATATTTAAGCTGTTACATACTGCATGTTTCTAATTATGATCCATACTAGGGAGCAAGCCCCCTGCTCGCTGACGCTCGCCAGTTCCCCCCCCCCCCCCCTCCCCCCCTTTGCTCGCTGTTTCTTTGTTCCTACCATGCACCTATTGGATTTAGATTAGTTTAACGGGAATATATTTTCAATATGAGTTAAATGAATATATTTTATAAGGGGTGTGTTTGGTTTTTAATAACAAATTAAGAAAATTAGTTGAATAACTCGATAAAAAATAAACTTAAGAGGACTGAAATTCCCGAAGAATAAAAATGGCCGAGGTATAGACCGTTAAAGAGAGAGAGACAACCAGAAATAGGATTTTAGTAATATAGATAAAAATATAAATAACATGAATACTGCGTTCGATTTATTTGCATTCAATTCATATCTTCGGTCATTCCGAGCAAGTTTATTTTATTCACAAAATTAGAGCGTTACGCATCATGATGACCATTACGGTTTTATAGTATAGAGAGATATGTATATGGAGCGTAATTAGAATATCAGAAAGGATTGAGCCTTCTTTATGTAAGGATCATCATAAGTGCTTATTTTCATGAACATTTTGGACACATATTTCGACGGGGTAGTGATCACTTCTATTTATGTCACAGAATAGACGAGAGATTCTCAGCGTCAGCCTATTCTTACGAAATGCACCCTATCCCACGGGTTAGCTGCCATTTCGATGGACGCATTGCCGTATTTGCGTATCTTCATCACACGAAATCTCTCATCCAGAACGACAACTTCACCGTGTTACGACCAACACGATGGTAGAAAACGCTCTTCACAGCCATATAAAGCTATGGAAACGTATTCCACCTACCTCCACGAAGTTCATTCGTTTTATGGCTAACCTAAGATTATGTTCTTATCTCGAAATGTATGATGAATATAACATGGATAATCACTTTGTGTTGACATCAGTCTTTGCATTCCGTAACATCAAAATGTGTGCATCGTTAAGTTTAAAATCTACCACAGTGACATCGTACTAAATAGATGGATGAAGTCTGAAATAGAAGCGCTTAAATTCCTCCCGTATTTTACCGTTTACACAATAGTTATTGACTTTTCGTGGAATTCCGGATAGGAGGTAGGACTAGAACGGAGCGTCATTTCGAACGAACTCACACCTCACTACTCTCGCTGTTTGTGTTTATATTTTGAATCCCCGTGAAGGACAGACTTTGGTATTTCATTACATACGGAGCATCAAAATCTTTGACAATTTTTAAACTAATTTTATACGAACCACGCATCAACGGAGAACGAATTACTCTTGTCTGCAAAAATCTCAATCGTGGAAGTTTGACAATAATTGCCCCAGTTTCCCAAGATTTGGAACAATTAAAATGTTTCATAATAAGGGCACTTTTATAATCGTTCCTTAGAAGCAAACAAACAGAGATATTTTATAATAGGGATTTTTAAGGCTTCTTCCATCGTAATTAGTGTTTTACAACACACGAGACTGAAGGTGGAGCAGAGTTTGGCCTGTTACATATTCCCTTTTTCGCCGATTAAAGGCCCGTACCCAAGACCATCACTCATTTTCCACTCGGAAGAGAATCATTCTTTTCGCTCCATCTTGCCAACGACGTTCTTTCTTCTCCCGGATTTTCGCATTTTTCGAATCGCCTAACACGCCAATCCACTTTCCAGCCATTCCGTCCTTCTTCCACACATTTCTCCTTTCATTTTTTTCAATATCCCCATCTGCGGCTCGACCTGCCATCAGGGTTCTCCCCCTTCGTTCCCCGAGAAAAGGAATTTCTCCGACATTTTTTCTCTATAGATGGATTCATCTTAAAAAAAAGCCGAAACTCTGCCAGACAATCTAAAATAAATGACGGCGGCTTTGTCTCAGAGACGTCAACGAGTCCACAGTTGAACCTGAGGAACACTTCTCGCCATGAACAACACACGCGTCGTGCGTGCAAATCCCTCATCCTTCGATCAGAGGAAGGGAGAAATACAACCAGAAGCATAACTCGAGGCGGAGAAAAAGAGTGGAATATGGAGTCATCCCCTTACCTTCTGCAGTAACCCCGGTCGGTCGTCGACCGGAGACGTCGATGCGGAAGAAGACGCCACTTCCACGGTTTCTGAGGGCTGCGGCGTCGGCGGAGGCAGATGAACTCCTGCCATCGCCGCCCTGAATACTTGACACGCTTCCACCCTCCTCCTGAGGCTCTCCACGATACGCGCCTCCTCCCTCCGCCTGTCCGGCCAACGTGCCCCTCTGCTCCCGCCCCACAGTCCTCCGCCACCGCCTCCGCCCGTCGGAGGCTCGGGTGCGGCCGATCTCGTCGCCCCTTCCGCATCTACGCCTTCCTCCTCTTGGAAAGTCACCTTACGGGCCCGCCTTCCGGAGGGCGGCGTGGCCACGGCGTCCCTCCTAGCCCTCGCCTCCCTCTGCGCGTGGGCCAACAGCGCCCCCTCTCCCCCGCCTGTCCTCCCCTTCCTCTGCAGCCTCTGGAGCCACCCGCCTCCTCGCTCCTCCATCCGACCCAGGGCCTCCAGGCGCAACGGGACGCTGCCGCTCAGGTGGCTTAGGTGGTAGTAGGAGGCGGCGGCGGGAGGGGAGCCGCCGTCGACGGCGAGAAATTCGTCCGGAGGGCGCAGCATCTCGGGGCGCACTGCGCGCCACCACGGCGGGAAGAAGGGGAAACGCGGTGGTTCTGTCGGCGCGCGCGCGTTGCCGGAGAAGTCACCTGGCGATAAATGGGTGAACCTTGTGGGCAAAGAGGTGTCTTCGTGGTGCTTCCAATTGATCGACTTTGGGCATCTTTCGCATGGGTTCCTTTGGTGTCGGATTATGATTTGATTGGAAGACTTAACAAGTTAGGAAAGTGTACGGCGTATCACAAATGGGCGCGTTTCGTGCAATGGAGTATTAGAAAGAAATGCATGCAAGGCAAATAGCGTTTTAAAGTTCTTTACTTCATCATAAATAAACCATTTTCTTCCTATTTAAAAACATTGCATGCACACGTAAGGAAATTAAAAGTTTGTTTGTGAGATTGTTTATGTTAGCAACATTGAAGAAGTAACCATGCAAGAAAATTTCTAAGTTCAACTCGAATTAAGACATTCTTGTTTCATTTTCTTGATAACGGCTACTCTTACGATAGAAATGTATAGGGACAGAAATACTCTAGTAGTTCTACAACTTTTATTTGAAAAATATTTTGGTATGACCAATACTTTACGAGATATGACGGATAGTTCATTTTTGTCACCAGTAAAGTGGTACCCCTAATTGGCTTACATAATTCGTTTTTGCAGTTTTCTTATTATCTTTGACTGTGAGCACTTAATAACAAATTTCATGAAAATCCGTTCGGTAGAAGCCGAGAACGAACATGCAGACGGACGGACGGACAGACCGACGACAATAGGCGCTCACGCTGGAGGCGAAACGCGCCTAAAAAGCGATGTTGGTCTTCGATAACGTGTGATTTATGTGCAGAAACTCGAATTCCGCTTGTTCTCTCGTCCAAATGATCGCGTTCTGTTTTGTGGTGGGCATGAATGATTGGTTTTGAAATGCGCATCTGAATTAGGCGTGTGATCGGGTATCGGCATATTTTTCGTGGTAATTTTGATCCTGTGTAGAAATTTTCCTGGAACGTTTGACATTTTAATCGCCGGTTTTGTTCGAACGGTATGTCTCACATATCGCACTTTATTTATTTTCGTGCAAAACAATACTGGAGTGATTGAAGTAAGCAAACAATTTACAGATATCCTACCAAACCTACGATTACTGTAGTGTAGGTGTTTTAAAAATGTACCTACCGAACTCGCGTTTACACGAAAACGAGCAACATCCTTTCCGAATGAAAATTAATCCGTAAAAGCGACTCGCTTTCTCCTTTTAAAAGTTCGTTCGTGTCGATTTTCGAATAAATTTAACCTTCCGTCAGAGTTAGCGGTACCCCAAAAGAAGCGGAACCAAAGAATTTACATTAGCGCCCTGTGCGGAAAATATTCGGCGCGCAAACCGTTACGCTCCCTCGTTAGCCCAAAATGGTTTCGAAGTCCGGCGAATGGTTGGCAATCACATTATTATCTCTCTTTGACGAATCGTCAGAAGAAACAATTCCTGCCACTTTCGCGCGCGAGAGAGAGAGAGAGAGTGAGACGGAAAATGTCGACAAAACCGACGTTTCACGCGGTTCTGTCTCCGGTCACACAATTGATTTTCTCCGAAAAAGTGCTATGCGACGTACGACCGCTTTATGCATATCTCGTCTATCGTGGATCAACACTCTCGCTTAGGAACCACGTGACGGTCGTGAGGGAGCACCCATTAACCCTATTCCGCGCGTATTATCTTACTGTCTCTCTCTCTCCCTGTCTTGGCTCGAGAGGTGCGCGTATTTCACGAATCGCGATCCGATCGCTTGATTTTTATTCGCGGCAGACAAAGAGGGTGACATCGTTTATACCGCGATGCCAGATGTAGAAGGATTTGGTTGGTTATAAATTTTCTTCGGTATGTCTGGAAGTATCCTCTAAGGTTCTAATTATAAGTCTCGCGCTGAATGCCACATTGTCGGCTCTCTCCATTATGGAGGGAAAAAAATGAAAGAAAAAAAGTAAACGGGATTGAGAAAGCGTGTACGCATTCGCTCCGTCCGTCTGCGTGCCGGTTAACCGTGAGGAGATGGAGGAGGAAGAGGAGGGAAGGAAGGGGGAAAGAGAAGGCAGGAGGGGGGAAATATGAGAAGGGGAAGGAGGAGGGAAAGAGAGAGAATGAGGGAGAAAGAATAGGAGGGTGGGAAAGAGGAGGGGGGGAAAGAGGAGGGGGGAAATAGGAGGGGGGGAAAGAGGAGGGGTGGGGAAGATGGGGGAAAGAGGTGGAAGGGAATAGAGAGAGAAAGAGGAGGGAGGAAATAAAATGGGGGAAGAGGAGGGAGGAGGGGGAAAGAGTAGGTGGAAAGAGGCGGAGGGGAAGGTAGGGATAAAGAGGAAGGGGGAAAGAAAAGGGAAGGAGGGGGTAAGAGGGAAGAAAGAGGAGGAGGGAGTAAGATGGGGGAAAGAGGAGGGGAAGGAAGAGGGAAGGAGGGGGTAAGAGGGGGGAAGGAGGAGGAAGGAAGGGAATAGGAGGGGGTGTTGAAGAGGAGGAGGACGGCTCAAGTGAAGGCGCTCCTATCGGTACTGTCGAGCTGCCGTATCTCGCCTAGGATCAACGCAATTGAAAGTTGCCAGGATCGGATCAATAATAGCAACACGAAAAACAATAACATCGGAAGAGCGTCAATAATACGATTTTTATTTCAGAAGGAACCTGTCCGTCCGGACAATTCTTTCCTCGACCCCGTTTAAATGCGGCTAGATCGGTCGGGTCACCTACCAACTATCCATCTCTCAATGGTAAAAAGAAATAGGATCCGCGGCGCCGTAATAATAGATGAAAACGAGGAGAGATAGAGAGAGAGAAAAAAAAACGATAAAAATCTTATGGATTCATCTAAATTATACGAAAGGTGGCAATTAAGTTCACATTATTTCGGTGGTTGTTATAGTCTGTTCACTTTCTTAAGTCTCTTGACCTTCGTAGAGCAAGTAGCCAATCACGAACGTTTCCCCTTCCTTCACCCCTCACAACTTTCGCGCGGGAGGACAGATACCCAATCACGAACAGCAAGGAAACGGCGGTAGAAATGGCAACGCAGATCGATGTGAACGCTTCGAAATCAAGAGTAACACTGAGTTCCCCCCATTACCTTCCCAAACGAACCGTCTCCTATTTGCTGCTGCTAAGTGGCGTACAAGGCCAAGAGACCTTAGATAGTGAACAGACTATAGCTAACGTTTTCATCCTACGTCTCCTTTCCTTCCCTTCTTCGGCCGACCCTTTTCACTGGTAAAAAGTCAATTTTCTTACAGAAAATTGACTTTTTAAAAATCGAGAGCAGTCGTATTTATGATATTCTTGTCATAGGTTCGAAAATGTACCCTCTGCGACCCTTAGGTTTTGATGTTCTTATAAGGACATTCAAAGAGTCCCGCGCTCTCTAAAAATATATTTTTTGTACTTGCATGCATTTGTTTAAATCGGAAAAAATATCGAACGCTGTCATAGTGAGAGAGATTGCTTTATTTATTAAACATTGCTATTGATAAATTTTGTCGCGATTTCCCTATTCGGCTATAGGTTTGAGAACCGATTCTCCACGACGGAAACGCTTGGAACTAATTCATAAGAAATCAACGGTGAATTAAAAATGAAATTAATTTGAATGATGATATAATCTAAATTGAATTTTTCAATTTGACAGCGTTACTTTCAAGCAACATTTGTTTGCCTTTTCCGTAAGCTAAAAAATTCGGTAAATCGAGACTTTTCAACGTCCAGTGGAAGATTATAGTAAGACATAATAAATTAAATACGTGTTCAACCCATAAATGCTTATGGAAACATAGAAAAATAAATTGATGTGACCAAAACATGACTTTCTCCATACGTAAGTTGTCAAATTAAATCAAATAAATACGGCCATAGGAACAGTTCAACTTACACGCTTCAGCGCTAGCAATTCAATTGTTGTCACTACCACGCACGCGAGCTGCCCACTAACCGTCAATTTCGAAGAAAATTGAATATCTCTTGAAATATTCCTCATATGAAAATTTATTTCAAACAAGAGTTGTAGAAAAAATAATATCTACAACTTATATATATATGTGTGTGTGTGCGCGCGCGCGCGAGTGCGTGCGTGCTTGTGCTTGCGTGCGTGCGTTCGTGCCTGTGTGTGCGTGCGTGCGTGTGTTAACAAAAATTCAGTTTTAGGCGAAATATTTAAGAAAAACTAAAATTCGACAGTAGTAAACCGCTACTTCCGGGTGACCGATTGTTATCAAAATCTTTTCAAAACTTAAGAATATTTATAAAATCACAAATATAGAATTTCATGCTGATCTGATGAATAGTTTTTGAGTTAGAGCGCCTACGAATTTTCTGTCACACACATACGGACAGACACACAGACATCATCGAGGAAACGGTCAAAACGTGTTCATGGGACCTCAAAACGTGTATTTCCGTTGAAATCTCGAATTCGATTTTTTTCATGAAAACAATACTGTCTCTATACTATGTGTGTATATGGAGAAAGTAAAATGAGAGCTTCATTTGCCGATGTAATGCGAAAAAGCGCGTTTTATTTATTTAGAATTGCAAATAAAGGACCCCCTGACGCTTCCCGATTTTTGAAAAATACTTTGTCTGCAGTGTTATAGATGGCATTAAAGGTCACAAATAGTGAAAGTTTTGACTTTCTATCTTTAACCATTTGCTCAAAATCATAATTTGAAATTTTAAAAGGCCCCTTCCTGACGCCCTCCTTCCTCTCCACTCTCCAAAAAATCTTTGGCATCGCAATAAATGGCATCATAGACCATATACGCCCTGCAAATTCCCGTCTCATACCGCTTACCGTTTACTTGCTATACTAATTTAATTGATTGTGCAGATGGACAGACCGACAGAGCGAAAACATAAACTCGTTTATGAAATAAAACAAAATAAAAATCGTGTTGTTAGAGCGCAATGATGCTAAATCGAGGGTAGAGTTGCCGAGCGAAATATTTGATACCTCGCGGTGACGTCAATGAAAAATAAAGGGTGCGCCGACGATTACATATGCACACCATATTCAAATTATCGCATCTCGTTTCTCCATGGTTCGTTTCTTTTTAAAAAGCCGCCGAAATGACTTTCGCATCTCTCTTGCAACTTTTACTGATTAACGCCATATCATTTAAGGAATCGTGAGCGTGCGTTTTTCTTCGTTCGACAAATATTTCTTCTTTCTTAATATTTTAAAAGATTTCACACGGTCTACCATATGCTGGCAATAAAACATTCTATAGGCTCAAAGATTCGTTTTCAAGCGTTAGTATTTTACTAAAACAACACATTTTTTCAGATTATTTTTTGAGTGCATTGTTTAGTAGTTTGCTAAATTTAGAATGAAATGCATCGGTTGTATAAAGTAATTTTTAAAAGTCTTAGGCTCAGCTGACAGCGGGGTCTAAATAATGTTTCGACATAAAGGTAAATTTGAATAAAGAAGTTTTTTGGAAATATTATATGCAATTGAAATATATTTCAACAATTGGCTGATTATATTTTCCAGGTGGTCACTAAAGTACCTACTTTATCCTATTTTTACTTTCTCATACGTAGTAATGGGAAAGTATTGTATTCATGAAAAAAATCGACTTCGAGATTTCAACGGAAATACATGTTTTGAGGTCCCTAGAACACGTTTAGACTATTTTCGGAATGATGTCTGTGTGTGTATGTTATTGTGAGCGCTCTAACTCAAAAAGTACATGCCATATCGTTACCAAACTTCATATATAACACTTGAACATGAGCACAAAGAACTGATTAGTTTTTGGACAATAACGGATAAGCGGAAGTCGCGGTTTATTCGAAACCCGATTCGGTTTTTGCGATATTTCTTTGTTAAAACATCATTATTCTATATACAATTGTATACTAATGTTATAGAGAATGTAATTTCCTACAGTTTTACTTTGAAACAATTTTCTATAGGAGTTATTGTTTAGGAGTTATTTATAAATAACCGGTTTTTCGGTTTCCATTAAATATCTCCTTAAAAACATCGTTATTGGTAATCTTCGTAAGGACCAAAGTTGTAGAGAATATTATTTCTTCCAAGTTTTGTTTGTAACTAATTTTCGTAGAACCATCCATTTCGGATATATTTCGCTTTATCTTAATTCCAGCCTACAGCGCCAACACCATGTAGCGGTGAATTCTGTAAACTTTCAAAATATACGTAATTTACGGCAAGGACGTGTCTTCTTTAACGATACGAAATAATAATTTTGCCTTATAGTGCTACTCATAATAATTTAAATATCTATACCCCAAATATGGAGAAAGTCATGTGTTGGCCACATCAGATTTTTTCGTATTAAAAGAGGTGTTCAGGGAGAGATTTTTACTTTCTCTATACATAGTATAGGGAAAGTATTGTTTTCGTGAAAAAATTCGAATTCGAGATTTCAACGGAAATACACTTTTTGAGGTCCCCTGAACACGTTTTAACCGTTTTTTTCGATGATGTCTGTGTGTCTGTATGTGTGTGACAGAAATTTTGTGGATGCTCTAACTCAAAAACTATTCATCAGATCAGCATGAAATTCTATATTTGTGATTTTATAAATATTCTTAAGTTTTGAAAAGATTTTGATAACAATCGGTCACCCGGAAGTAGCGGTTTACTCCTGTCAAATTTTAGTGTTTCTTAAATATTTCGTTAAAAACTGAATTTTTGTTAACACACACACACGCGCGCGCGCGCACACACACACACTAGGGTGGACCTTAGTTACTCTTGGTGAAAATTTTTTTTCGAAATTTCTTTCACGCGACCCCCCCAAGTTGTGCCATTTGGTGAGAAAATAATTCCTACAAAAGCGCAAATTGGTAGGACAACGGAAACACGTGCCATAAACGACTTTTTCACAAAAAAAATTAAATTTCACCAAAAATGAAAAAATACACACTACATCAACTTTATTGATCACTAGATGTTATTTTAAGCTAAAATGCTTATTATAATAGCTTATTATAACAAAAAAATTTGTTTATTAATAATTTAAAAAATTCTTTTAATCCAAAATTTAATAATTTTTGTACTCGGCATCATTTTCAGTATTCTATTGAGAAAAAAACAAAAAAATTGAAGTGTTAAATTGTTTTGTGTATGTACATTTAATTATTTATTGTTATTAACAATCATATAAGTTCCTATCAGCAAAAGTTATCGTTATAAACCAATAAAGTCGAATTTATATATAAAGGGAAGAGGAGAGAAAAAAGTGTAATTCAGGGTGCAATGATATAACCTTTTTAATTAAAATCTTCCCTTAACATACTCTTATTAACATTAGGATAACGCTGCTTGTAGTCGGTTACAACTTGTAAAATAAACTGTTTTTCCGCTTCACTTTTTGTCAAACAGTCATTGTAGTCTTTCATTAATTTGACTCCTTGTTCAGCAATATCATTTACAATTTTAATGCGGTTTTAAAATTATCATCCGTTGCCCACATTGACGGATCTTTAGACATAAAATCTGTTATACTAAATCGCTCAAAAAATTTCTTCGATTGAACAGAAATGAAGTTTTCTGCACCATAATGTTTATATCGCCCTACATATTTAGGGGAAATGGTTACTTTTTAAAAATTATAGTCGGATTCATTATTAAGGGCTTGAACCATAAGTCTTTTAGTGTTAATTGAAATTTCGCTGTCAAAAAAGGATAGTGCTGCATTTTCGAGTGCCAAATAACATAAATGGGTACATTATATTTTAGTTGCTACATTACTTATAGCTTCATCAACGTTTTTGTATTCGTGAAGATCTCACAAGAGTTGGAGATCTAGACGAGGAGCTATTATCTGTATTGGTGCCCGAATCCACTCCTGGATATATAAATTCGTTAAAAAGATACATATCTCGAATTCCTAATTTTTCTTCCGGACTTATTTTAAATTGATCTCGAAATAGATATATTTTTAAACAATATATAGCCTTGACCATCCATCTGGCATGGTGGAAAGCGCTAGGGATTCTGAATGAGATCCCATCAAAAGGAGTTCAACCAAGAAAAATATCATTAATTCTATTAATTCCTTTTAATCTTCCCTCGGCTGCACCTCTCGCAAACTTTGTAGCGAAAACTCGATTTTTTTATTTACATCTTTGACGGCCAAGGCCACAGCCGTACGCGTATGCGGTAGCTCATGCGCAATATTATGCACTGAATTCAGTGATAAAATCAAAAGGTTTCGAATAAATTGTTTAAACTTATAAGTAAATATTATTATTAAACAACTAAGAAATGATACTTTTATTAAATAATAGTAACTTTTTCAGTAAAAATATTATAATAAAGTTACCTCTGAAATTAAAGTAAAATTACTAAAATTTCAAAACTTCAAGTCAATTGTGGCACGCCTTCCCGTTGTCCGACTGACTTCTCCTTTTGCAGAAATTATTGTTTCACCAAATGGAACAAATCTATGGGGTCGCGTGAAAAAAATTTGATGGTCGAAAAATAAGGTCCACCCTAACACACACATACACACACATATACCGGAAACCCAGGTCGCCCAATAATCGCGAGTTTCGACTCACCAACTGAGCGAATTTCCGCCTTCCTCGACCTTCACCCCAAGCCTCTTGCCCAACAGCTACCCTCTTACGTCAAAGATACAAACCACTTCCTCCATCGACTAAAATCACTTCCTTCTCCCATCCCACCAAACACCATCATGGTCACCATAGAAGTGTGTTCCCTTTACACGAATATTCCCCACCCCGAAGGACTTGCCACTCTTCGGACCTCTCTTGACAAGAGGTCAGATGAGAAGAAACCATCTACGGCCTTCCTCACTACGCTGGCAGAGATGGGTCTCACCAAAAATAATTTCGCGTATGGAGGGCGCCATTACCTACAAACCAAAGGAACTGCAATGGGCACACGAATGGCGCCTTCTTATGCTAACTGCTACTTGGGAGATTGGGATTCCCAACTCCTCCAATCCTCTCTCCAAAAGCCTCTCATCTGGCTCCGCTTCATCGATGACATCTTCTTACTGTGCACCGAGGGGGCGGAGTCTCTTGATTGCTTCCTCCATTCAATCCCCCCCTCTCCTTCACCCACCACTCCTCCACGACAGAATCTACGTTCCTCGACGTAAATCTTTGTTTTAGAAATGGATATGCTCGGATAGCACTTCGCTATCCAAAAATTGCACAAAAATTCAGGAGGCATTCCTCAACCGAGGTTATCCACAGGAATGAATTCAATACCAAATACACCGCGCCACTTCTTCTCCCCCCCTCCGGATAAAACGCCGAACCCAAACCCACCTACTCAAAGCGATACCCCCTGACTCTCACAACAACCTTCCACCCGGGGCTACACGAAGCCCTGTAAAACATCCTTGACGCCGCCCACTCCATTCTCACATCCTCACCTACCCATTATATCATTCCGTCGACCTAGGAATCTCAGCGACTTGTTGTGGCGCAAAGAACTCCCCACAGGTCCAACACCACCCTCCGCAGGGTCTTTCCCATGCGAAAGACCACGGTGCCTTACTTGCCTCATCATAGAGACTTCCTCCTCGTTCAACAGCCCGAAAACAGACATCATCTACCCAATTATGTCCCGCGGAACCTGCACCTCCAGAAATCTAATACGAGGTACATTAAAAAAGTTCCCGGAATTTTGCTATAAAACTTTATTGAGCAGTTGGGCTTACTAACCTAATCACCTTCAAAGTACCTTCCTTCTGCACACACACACACTTGCTCCATCGGTCTTTCCAAGCTTTGAAACATTCTTTAAAATCGTCTTTTTTATCTCGAGTAGGCCCGCTTTGGCGTTTTCTTTGATGTCATCCACCGTAGCGAAACAACGACCCCGAAGCCCCATTTTCAGTTTAGGGAACAGCCAGAAGTCACACGGTGCAAGGTCGGGGGAGTAGGGAGGCTGTGGCACGAACGCCCCCTTCCAGTGACCGATCATGCGGTAAGCCATTCCCTACCCTTCAATAGATGTTTTACAGTCAAAACAATCCGGGCTCTCCCGAAAGACTCTCCCGCACCACAACTCCGCCAATGGGAATTGGCCCACATAGAAATCCTCCGCTCTCTTTCCTTTCCCAGTCTAAACCTCCGCTGACACCCCCACCTCAAATACCCTAGCCTCCTTTCCATGAACCCCATCCTCTTCCCATCCCCTCTACCCCCAGTGAGAATGCATGCATCTAATGCCTATAAAGACTAGCGTCGTTATTTCATTCTATCTATGATGTTTTAATTAAAGCAAATAACTCGAGAGCTATCTTTTCGACAATTCATTTCTCGGATACTCGATTACATCTCTTTGAGGTTTTACTTGTTTCGCCATCCATGGTAATAACATGAGCTCAATTAAATGGTCCTTTTACATTATCCATTACACTAAAAGTATGTTTTCGTGAGAATTTCAATATGAGAGTAATTATTTTTCTTGCCAATAAAATGTGAATTAAAGCTCAATTACCTTAAAAATTCTATTTTATATCCGAAAATAAAATAATAAATTTGTCATTGGGATTATCGCTTCCGCCATTACTTCCGAATTTCGGCGGAAGGAACCCGTTGGAAATTGTGAACCCAAAACAACACATTTTTCCTAGCTTAAAAACATTTATGAATGAAGGCAGCGGAACGTCTGTCAATAAGCACAGCCCAAAACAGCGCACATTTCAAGCTGGATGAAAGGCGAAGGATTGAGGATTAATGGGTAAAACCCAATTCAAACTCGGAGCGAACAACATCTGCGGACCTTTTAACATTTTCATGCGAAATGATCAGTTCTATTGGACGAGCCGTTACTTTTAATCGATCATCTATGGTTAATATTAAAAAAATACCGCCCAACAAATTCGTTCTGAATTATTTCAGCGTAACGGCGCTCACGTTTCCCATGTAATATATGAGGAATAATGGTAACGTGTTGCGGAATAGCCGGCAATGGTACACAGTAAGTCGTGGATGCGTTCCTGAGTGTCACGGTGATCACCGAATACGCCAAAATTTGGAAACATTTTGTTAGTCCTTTCGATCTGAAGAGCAACGAGGCATTCATTTCTCTCCGTCGTCCCAGGGTTTGAGACCAGCTGCAATTTGTCTTCGTTTGCTGGACTTGCGTGTTAAAAAATTATATAAATAAAATTAATATAAAATCCACATAATCGAATGTTCCAGAAAGTAATAATAGTCATGGACATATAAAATGATGTTTTAACACGATTTTATCACAATTTTTGTACATTTCTTACGCATTAGAATCGAGCCAGCAATAGACTTTAACAATTGCAGTTGCCATGGCGATGAATTGAATAAATGCGTAAAAATCACGGAAAAATAGTCATTAAACCTAATTTTCGGCTTTTTTCGAAAGATTTGAATTTCTACGATACGGAAATTCATTTACATAATTTTTTCGGCCTAACTGTGAAAATCCCGCGTCGATATCTCATTTTTGAGATATTTTAAAATGCTAAAGATAATAGGCTTTCTCGCTTCGTTTCAGCTCTGCCCATGTTATTCAAATGGAGAAAATATATGCTCCCTGAGCAGTGGCCGATTAAGGTATCTGAAGGCCCCAGGCGCAAAAAAATCGGGAGTCCCCCAACTGACCAGGAGAGGGGAAGGGGGGGTGTACTCAATCTACAAAAATTTTACAACTTACAAATGGAAAAAAATTAAGCAGCAGGTTAAATAAATTGAATTACAGAAATGCATAAATAGAAAATTTAATATTATATAAACTTGCATATATTGAAAAATAAAAAATTAATGGCTTAGATTTGATATAAGACACCCACGGGTAAAGAAGGCGGGGTTAAAGGGGCGGTAGCCCCCTTTATAAAGAAATGTTCAAAATAATTCTCAAGTGTTCTGCTGTCCGTAACGGTTTTTTAGGTACTTCCATTTGAAATATATTTATATTCAAAAGATTTTTGGTACTTACGTATTATCTCCAGGACCCTTCGCAGGACCTGGTACTTACTTATTATCCCCATGCCATACTTACGTACAACATTAACAGAAACTGATTGGCCTGTCTCGACATTTACAAACCCAGTCAGTGGACAACGCGGAGGGATTCTTTGGTTCCGGGCGAGGCCCGGAGACGACTATCCATTAAAACAAAGCGAGCCGAAGGCTCGCCAATATCCTCTCCATTTGCGGCACAACAGTCAAACGAGATATAATTCGCGGCACAACAGTCAAACGAGATATAATTTTGGCTAAACATCAATAAGTTTCTAAGGGCATCATTTACTCGTACGCGTACTTCGATAGTTCATTTTTCCAGAATCAGGTGGTGCTGCGGTCGTGGATGTCTAATATCAAATCTGTTCCAAATTAATTATAACTGTGAGATGTGTTTTCGAATGACGCAAAGGATGTTACATTGTAACAAACCTAAGTAAAAACACGAGATGTGTACGTAAGTAATAGATTATACTGATTGTGAAATATTTTTCTAAATAAAATATTGAAAAAAATCGAGTTTTGACTGTTTTGAGGCCCCCATGAGTGTCTAGGTTCCAGTCGAGCGCCTCATGCGCCTGTATAGTAAGCCGCCACTGTCCTGGAGTCAAACCCAGGACTACTATGCACACGGCGAGCAGTTCAAAATTGAAAAGTTGAATAATCAAGTGATTCCTGAAAGTTTGATCGAAAAAGGTTGAAAAGCTTTTTAGTTATGAGCGGTTTTCCTTTTCTCTCATCTAACACCATATAGCAACTAACAATAAGCGTTACAGCGTGCGCATACACACACCGAGAGAATATGTTGATATTTAACGCTCTTTTTAAATGTTAGTTCGCTTTGTTCTTAATTTTTCTGTTAATAGACTTGAGCATTCATACCAAATTATAGTTTCTTCTAAAGAAAATGTATTTTAAATGTTTTTGGTGCTTTTACAAAATAAATATTAAACGTTCGCTTAAATTACTCGCGAAATTGTATTTCAAAAACCTCCAAGACTCTACATAAGTCAAAAATTCTACTTAATCTCGAGTGTTTTACTTCACACCCATCTATCATTTATTTGCTACAAGTCACAAAATATAAATATTAATATATTATTTAAAAGATATTTTAGAAGAACAGCAGAACTATATTTAGTTAAACTGGTAATGAAGTTCGTTGTTCTACTTCAGTTCGTCGGAAGTTCTTCAATTGTCTTTCTCCACATCATTCGTTGTTGCATTGCTTTTAATGGTGGCGGCCGTTAATATGGTAAATTACGAGGAATTAGTAAATAAAGCGGAAAGGGTGATTGATCAGGTAATTGATACTCAACGTACGCTTAATAAAAAGAAGTTTAGTCGTTAATTGTGCGCTTAATACGGGATTGTGATACCTCCTGATTATTTTGGAATATCTGACCAAGGATTGAGGTCCTGTTTTCTCTTTCTAGGTCATACCAATAACTAAGAATTACTTGCCCACGTTAGCCAGGTTATGTCTTATTTCTACGTTTTTAGAAGATGGCTTACGAATGTGGTTCCAGTGGTCTGAACAAAGAGATTATATGGATGTGTCGTGGCAATGTGGCAAATTTCTAGCGGCACTTTTTGTTTTAATAAATTTTGTGGGCCAGCTTGGAGGTTGTGTCATGGTATTGGGTAGGTTGCAGGTGCCGGTAGCTTGTGGGATACTCTTCTTCATAGTTGTCTTACAGGTAATTATAATATTTTGGTGATAATGCCCCACACATTCACTCAATGATCCATCCCATGTTGACATGATTTGTATTCAGATAATTCTTTTCAGCCTTAGAAAATAATTTACGCGTTGCATGCTTTAGATCATACTTCCTTACAATATGCTATTTCATGTCGCATGTGTTTATTACAGAAGCTAGAATTTATATAAAAATTAGCTTCTTCTGTCTGATGTTATAAGTGAGAACATTTTTGTCAGCCTTTATTTGTTAGAGTTAGCTTGCTGTTTATCCGATCTGATGTTTCCATAAGTAAAGAACGAAAAGATTTGGTGTTTGCAAAGCTGACTCATTTTTATAGATATTATATGTAATATTTATGGAATTTTATCTTTTAAGTATTTTTATCATTTTAAAGGCATTAACATAAAATACTATTGTCTTATTGGAATTTTTTTTATTTCATATAGACAGTAGCCTACAGTATTTTGTGGGATTTACAGTTTCTTTTGAGAAATTTGGCATTAATTGGGGCATTACTGCTTGTACTGGCAGAAAGTCGAGAGGAAAAGAGGAGTCTTTTTGCTGGAGTTCCAACACTTGGTAAGAACTTGTATTCCTTGATTTTAACTGTTCTGTAAATACTGTTATGTTGTTCTTTTGCTATCTTACAAAATATATATGCACCTTAGTGTAATATTATTATGTAACATTTAAGTTTGAACTTAAGTATGCATTGAGATTTTCATTTTTTCATGTTACTTGTTGAATGTATAGATTGTTGGTTTTTATTATTTTGAGAAATCTGTTGAATTTTATTTTTATATCTCCCATTAAATTGGTTTTTATCTGTCTTAGGGGACAATAAGCCCAAAAACTACATGCAGCTGACAGGACGAATACTTCTGGTGTTTATGTTTGTCACACTTCTTAGGTTGGAGTTGTCGTTTATGCAGGTAATAAACAATCCATTCAATGCATTGGCTTATTTTTCAAAATTCTTAAAATTGAAACTTGTCTTCTTTTTGAGAAAATTGTAGTTTTTTATTTTTTTTCGTGAAGGTTGTATATTTTAAAGAATTGACCTAAAAAGTAATTAACCTGTCTTCTTCAGTTATAATAAAATCAAAATGTAACATGAGGAATTTGGGATGTGGTACATTTTTATGCAAAGCTGCAATAATAATAGTTTAACTTATTTTAATACCTTATTAAATAAGTTTAAGGAAAAAGGAGTGATGTATTTTTACATAAGTAAAATTTGTAATTATTGATGCAACCATAAAATCACTAATCTCTCTTACATTATCTTAATTTGTCTTCAGTTAAAGATTTCATAAACAGAACCTGTATGTACGATTTCCAGTATTTGTCTCATTTAGGCTTATTCAATCATTCTACCTTATCCATACCAAATGAAATTCCCTGTGATATTTTTGTCTTATTAGAAGGTTTTTCAATGTAAAGATTTAAACATTTTAATTTCCTTTATTTATTTTCTTGCTAGTTTTGAATGTGTTCTTTATAGCATTTCCATTTTATTCTATCAAGTTAAAGTTTCATGCTATTTTCCTATTCCAACTTTTTAATCTTCAATCACTTGAATATGGGGAATGTATGTTTCAAGTTTTAATTGTATGAATATTATTTATAAGTGAAGAAGAATGTGGAGAAAGGTTGGCTATTTTAGTGATGAAATGTAGACACTCGTCTTCTTTGAACCCAAGATAGACCTATCATAAACCCTTGGATGTCTTACATAAGGTGCTAAAATTGTTTAGGGCAAGGAAATGCCACGTTGTTACTTGGCAGTCTACATACATAGTTGTGAATGGTGGTTTATATTACAAGTTGCATGTTTATGTGTACTTCAGAAATTCACCAGGGGAGATCTCATTACCATAATCTTAATGCAAAGTGTAAAATTTCCTGTATTACATCTTCATTCATCTATGCTTCATTGGCTTTTGATTGGCTGGCCCAACGTATGGGTAAGCCAGGCAACTACCTTAGTCTTGGGGCTACTATCCCAATCATCTCTCTATGCATTAGTTGTTAGTGACTAAATATTGGATACAAATTTATATCACAGACCAGGCTGTAATCTTGATGGCATTCCTTTGTTTTTTTCATTATTAATAATTTTTACAAGGCGATGAAGAAGTTAATATGTACTTAGAAAATATCTTAACAAACATTTATGGGGGCAATGGAGTGTTATCTCGCCTGGGCTGCCAAAGTTCCAAATTTATTGATTTTATCACTGTTTTTAATGTCATTACATCTTGTAGTGGTGTATTGTTAATATTCAGTAATGAAACCACATGTTCGTGTGAGGAAAGTTTCAGGGTAACTTTCTAACAATGAAGAAAGCTTGCCTTATTTTCAAATTGTTGCTGCGGTTAATCTTGCTAAGTTCATAATTTATTTTGACAGCTATAATTCTTGAACTTATTTTTCATTAAAAAAATTAATAGATGAGGCAGAGACTTCGTGGAATCCCATCTTAAAAGGATGGGATGATTTATTAATGTGAATGATTCACATAACAAAACAACTTTAATGAAACAACAGATTCCACATAATTTTTAAAAACATGACTGGTTTCAGTGAATAATCACTATCATCAGGTACCAAGTAATTATGAGAAAGGCTTATAAATCTATGGGGAGGGGTGGGAGGAAGGAGGGGTTTTGGGGGTTGTTATAGTCATCCCCCTCCCCTCTTTAATTCATTTTAAAGTTAAATTTATAAAAAGCTTGGAATTAATATATGATTTGTGAATTCAAGTGCATTAAAATATATCCTAAACACATTTTAAAATCTGTAAGTATTGTATTTAATCTTAAGCCTTAAACTGTCTGCCTGCTGTTGTGCGCAAAAAAATTAAGTTCATATTTTTTAAAAATTGTTCTCCCAAATGCTTAATAGTAACATATATATATATATTCCGAAAATTGGCATATACAAACTATCCTTGGGCCAATATTCCGGAATTGAGGCTTTTTTTACATGAGGCACCAATAATAGATGACTGATGAAAACATAAAATTCGTGAGCCGTTACATCTACTAAGTGCTGCATGCAAGAATGGGGTGAAAACGACTCCGCATCGATGCAATGTGCTGTGTATTTATTTGTTTCTGTAATTATGTAGTTCACCAAATTCATATTGTAGAATGCATCAAAATAGTCTAGGTCATTGTCATTGTAAGGAATCACAAAATCACCAGTAATACCGGAATTACTGCCATCGGACTGTAGTTCACTCGGTGAGAAGTCTCTTCCATCTGTCCATGAAAATATGACATTTGAATCTCTCACTGTTACTTCCTCTATTTATTCTTCTTCCTCTTCATAGCCATCCTCACTGGTGTGTTCTCCCTCAGAAGCTGAAAAGAAAATATTCACCTCGTCACTAAGCTAGTCAAGAACTTTTGCTATAGCAGGAGGGGAAAGTGTGCATTTTCTCTGACAGCTGCTCTGTGATGTCGATGCAGTATCTACTTCAGACATGGCTGGACTGCAAATGAAAAAAAAAATATGGGGAGAAAAGGCTATGCGGGCTTCAGAAGGTACCTAGGGACCTCTAGGAAGTTTGAAGTAACTATCATTTCAAACAAGGGCTGGAAAGAAGCAATCATATATATACGATGGGAGCAGTTTAAGGGTTAATAATGGTTAACACATTGATGACAATATTATGAATTGTAGTTAAATTCGAGCTGTCTGATAAAATAGCTTATTTTCTCCCCTATAGTAAAACTTCTCAAATCCAGAATCTTTTGTATTTTGATATTACCTGTCCTTAATATCTCAGATTTCAGAAATACTTGCTATGTTACCTTTTGAAAGCTTAGAATTATTTCTTATCTAACAAATTCAGCAGTGTAAAACGTACAATATTGAGTGAAAAAATTTAAAATATCAAATAATAAATTAAGAATAAATGAAATTTATAATTTCCTGAATTTAAAATGATCATCCTCTTCTCCAAAATGACTAGTGTAAGAACAGGACAGCAACCTTGCATTTCTGTAAATGACTAGGATATGATTGGTTGTTTGTCTGGAGTGCAGAGATGGAAAGTAAAGGATTCTTTAGAGAAGAAAATAAATCTAACCAAAGGGCATGGTTTTGGGCAAAATTTTTAAAATGACCAGTTTTTGTCTGATTTGTGAATGCGTTGTATTTGTAATTTTAATTACTCTAATGGATAAGGTTAAAAATATATTGTATTTGCTTAGGAAATACCTTCACAATCTATGCTGCTGACATAACACAGAATTTACAATTGATAATTCATAAATCAGCATTCACTGCATATACTTTACACACGTATTTATATTCAAACCTTACTATATTTCAGTTTGTCCAACTATGAACATTGAAATTCTTGCACATTAATGGCTTTTAAATGGTATTTTCTCATTTTATTATCTCTTTCATGTTATCTTCATAAATACACATTTAATATTCTCATAAAATCTTTATTTCAGGTATTACAAAACATCATTGGATCAGCCCTTATGGTTTTAGTGACAGTCGGATATAAGACCAAGTTAAGTGCAATTATCTTGGTAATTTGGCTTACATCACTGAATTTCTACTTCAATGCATGGTGGAACATCCCTAATTATAAGCCAATGCGAGATTTCCTCAAATACGACTTCTTTCAGGTAAAACCACTGAAAATTTTGTTTAATTTTCTTAATTTTCTACCAAGTCATGGGTGAAAGTTTTACTTAGTTGCATGGATTATTATTTTTTTTAAATTCTTTAAATTATTACTATTGTGAATCAGTCCTTGGTAAAAATTGTCCTCTCGATACTTGGAGATAAATCTTCTAATAGGAAACAGTTATTAAAGGAATCAACATTTCACACTAAAGTTATTTTTTCTGTAAACTCAATTGGATTTGGTTATATTCTATCTCATGCTACAAATACTTATACCCAAGTTATATATTTGTCTTGAATCATAAAAATGTTTACTTCAAATATAGGTATTTTCACTACTCATCTTTAATTAGATATTTAAATTTTATTTCACACATATTTGCATAAATTTTCAAAATCCATATATATATATATATCATCATCATCATCATCATCATCAGCCTTTTTCAGTCCACTGACGGACGAAGGCCTCCCCCAGACTCTTCCAGTTTTCCCTGTCAACTGCCTCCCTCCTCCAAGTTTGCCCCAAGAACTTAACAAGCTCTCTGTCCCACCTGTCTTTCGGTCTTCTTTTTGGTCTCTTGATGTTTCTTGGGATCCATTCGATGACACTGGACGTCCAACGCTGGTCATTTCTTCTAGCAATGTGGCCCGCCCACTGCCATTTTAACATCTTCACTCTTCTAATCACGTCACAGACTCCCGTCTTCTTTCTTACCCAGTCGTTCCTCTTGCGGTCTCTTCGGGTGATCCCTAACATGCATCTCTCCATGCCCCTCTGTGTTGTTTGCAGGCGCTGTATCATTCTGGCATTCATGGTCCATGTTTCACAACCATATGTCAGAACAGGCAGAACACATTGGTCATACAGTCTCCTTTTTAGGAAGACTGGAATATTTGATTTAAAGATGTTCGCATTCTTGCCAAAAGCACTCCATGCCATCTTCACTCTCCGGTTGATTTCTCCAAGAAGCGAACCATCAGTAGTGATGAGTTGACCTAAGTAAACATAGCTGGTTACTTCTCCAAGTTCTGCTCCGTTGATATGTATCTTCTCAGAATTTGTGAAGGAGTTGTACATAACCTTTGTTTTATTAAGATTCATCTTAAGTCCAGCTTCTCGGCTTGCTTGCTCAAGCTCTTCAGTTCTTCTAAGGAGCTCTTCTGGGCTTCCTGCGAACAGTATGATATCATCTGCAAAGCGCAGGTGACTCAGATATTCTCCATTTACCTTTATGCCTTTTTCCTCCCAGTCTAGCCTTTTGAATACTTCCTCTAGAGCTGCTGTAAATAACTTAGGGGACATAGTATCTCCTTGTCTCACTCCCTTTTCGGCCTTAAAGGCACTCGTCTCTTCATGCAGCTGGACAGATGTTGTCGCATTTTCGTAGATATTCTTGATCAAGGTTATGTACGTTTCTTCTACTCCTTGTTTCTTTAGTGCACGTAACACCGACGAAGTTCGGACAGAGTCGAATGCTTTCTCGTAGTCGATAAAGCACATACATAGAGGTAATTCATACTCGTTGGTCCGACTGATTACCTCTCTCACGACTTGGATGTGGTCCATCGTGCTATGCCCACTGCGAAATCCAGCTTGCTCTCTGGGTTGGGCAGCATCAAGATGGTTTTGAAGGCGCATAGTGAGTATTTTGGTGAATATTTTGTAGACTGTTGGGAGTAGGCAGATCGGTCTGTAGTTATTCAAGTCTTCTTTGGAACCTTTCTTGTGCAGAAGGATAATACATGCGTGGTTCCATGTTTCTGGTATCTTTTTCTTCCTCAGACAGGAATTAAAAATCTTAGCGAGAATTGTTTCCGTATGATTCCCCATTGCTTTGAATACTTCCGCTGTGATACCATCCATTCCAGATGCTTTTCCATTCTTCATACTTCTGATTGCGTGTCTCACCTCTTCCGGAAGGATACCTGGGACCTCTTCGGTGGGCATGTTTGCATCATCATTTACTTCATCATTTCCTAGAGGATCCTCATACAGCTTGGTGTAAAATTCTTGTACCCGTTTCAGGATCAGTTTCCTACTATGGGTTATGGAGCCGTCTTCTAGCATCAAGGCCACCAGCTGTCTCTTTCCGATCGAGAGATGTTGCTTCATTTTCTTGTAACTTCTATTGTTTTCTATGGCTTTCTCGATTAGTTCATAATTATATTTTTTCACATCTTCCTTGATGCACTTCCTTATAGTTTTGTTTAGTTCTGCAAAATGGATCATTTCTTTAGGATCATTAGTAATTATCATTTTCCTTCTTTTTTCCATCAGCAGTCTTGTTTTTTCAGTCAACTTTTTCTCTGGCTTTGTTTTAACTGTTCCGCCTATTTCTTCAGCAGTTTCCTTGAGTATCTCTATAAATTGGGATTCAACTTCTTGGTCTTCCAGTGCACTGAATCGATTTTTCAGTTGGAGCTGAAATTCTTCTTTTCGTTCTTTTAGCACCTGCGTGTTGATAATAGACTTAGGCTTCTTCTTTATAAGCTTCTGTCTTTCTAACTTTGAGTTGAATTTTATTCTGCATCTTACCAAGCGATGGTCGCTTCCAGTTTTAAACTGGTTGAGGACGGAACAGTCTTCAGCCAATTGCTTCTTATTTACTAGTATGTAGTCAATTTCGTTTTTGGTACCATTGGGTCCTTTCCAGGTCCATTTTCTATTGGGATTCTTTTTGAAGAAAGTGTTCATTATATATAGACTAGTACATTCAGCAAAGTCTACAAGGCGGTCCCCTCGTTCATTTCTGTCTCCATAGCCCCATTTTCCAACTGCGCTGTCGTCTTCCTTTTGTTCTCCTACCTTGGCATTGAAATCACCCATGACCACTTTTAGATGGCAGCTTCCTTTGTCGTGCAGTTCTCCAACTTCTTGGTAAAAATCTTCCACTTCCTCATCCGAGTATGATGACGTTGGCGCATAAACTTGGACTATTTGAAGTTGATATCTTTTATTTATTTGAAGCACTAGTCTAGCTGCCCGCTCGGATGAACTTTCCATTTCCACGATATTATTCTTCAATTTTTTGTTGATGATGAATCCAACACCTCCTGTTCTTCCTGTGTCAGTTCCCCTGTAATAAAAAATATCTCCACTCTTCAACTCCAATAGGCCTTCACCTTTTCTTCTCACCTCACTAAGTCCTAAAATGTCCCACTTGATCTTCTCCAGTTGTTCTTGGAGCTCTTGAAGTTTATCTTCACTGGACAAAGTCCGGCAGTTAAAGGTAGTTAGGTTGAGGTTAAAGGAATTGGGTAAGGATGAGAAAGAGTGGCAGTGGGCGTTTAACCTCCGGGGATTCTTAGCACCCTCTGCCTTCCTGCCTTGTTCCTGACCACTGCCACGGTCAGAGGCAATCCAGCCTCCGGAGAATGAGGGCCGTTTTTTATGGGTGTACATGTCATGGGGGGATTGTGGGCCTTAAAACACCACGCTGGCCCAGAGCGGGTTGGTGAGTACCTCTTTCACTTTGGCCGGAGATATTGCAGAAAGACTTCACAGCATGGTTGAACCTACCGGTGTCCGAGGACACCACTGTTCTTCGCCCTTTAGCCTCCGTTTACACCCTTCCGCCGACTTTGAGGCAGTGAACTGAGGCAGTTGGAAGGGATATATATATATATATATATATATATATAGGAATAATGTGCTTAATTGATGTCACTCAGCAATTTCTTAAACTTTATGGGGTTAAAGTTTTTGAACATGGTAATTGATATAATGATTTGCATAAAAATTTGGTGCCTTGAAGTTGTGGTTACCTTATATAATGCCCCTTTTTAGAGTAATAAAGAAAGAAACTGTAATGCCATGCCCAGATTTGCATGCACTCATGATTTACCTTTTAAGACAGGGCACTCCCATCATGATACTGTGGCCATCGCATTACTTTTTTCTACACAAACTGCATTTGGTCTATCACTATCACCAATAATGCTAACTAAATCCAAATATGCAAATATAAATTTAGATTCACCAATTAACCAATTTTATTTTTCACAATATTTCAACATCTTCCATGATTCCATCATCACTTCATGATTTATTTTTTGCTTGTGCTTTGACTTTAACCTGCACAGTAATTTAAATGATTTAGACCAGGAGTCACCTAACTTTTTACTTAAAGAGCCACATGAGGCTTCACGTATAACTCTGTGAGCCACATACCATCTTTCAAATGACATCAGTAGTAGTAATTAGGTTTTTTTAGGTGCATCAACAGCTAAAGTCATTTTCCACCATCAAATTCTGTTAGAGAAAATCAACATACATCACAACATCCATGCCCGAAGCGGGATTCGAACCCGTGACCTTTGGGTTAGAAGGCAGGTGCAATGCCTACCAGTCTAACTCTAACTGATCAGGCCTTGTGAAACTTTCAAAGAGCATGTTTCATGAATTATTCTTTGATTCTGTAATGTCGATGCCTATATTAAAATTATTTTGCATCTAGAAACTTGGAAAATATTGTTTAGATATAAAAAATTGTCTAACGAAAATTCCTAAAGATAACTACAGTATAGAATCTTTTATCTGGATTCCAGTTATCCGGAAATTCAGTTAACCGGCTACTTAAAAAAAATAATGCATTTTTCCTAAATTTGCTAGGAGAAAGAAATTTATATTTAAAGCCTTGCTAGCAATTATCCGGCTCACCACTGTGCGTTGGGTACACTTTGGTGAATAAGTGAACGTGTAATTTGGAAAAGAACAAGCAATTTTTATTGGAAAGTAACCGTTTACCTGACCCGGCTAGGAAAATTGCAGGGCCCAGTGTAAAGTGTGCATGCAGGGCCTCGTACAAGTCAAACATTTTTAATAGTAAGTTTTAATGAATAAAGAAGTTTCTCTAGCTATGACACTGATATTTTTTCAGATTTTCTTTAAATATGCATGTACTTTATAAGTATGACAAATATTTTTTAGAGAGCTCGGGGGATCTTTAAGTGCAGGCTCCGGTATAGTTGCACCATTCGTACCATCAAGCCTACCCTGCTGATTACTGTAGTATTACTATTACTGTACAGTACAGGCAGTGATGAGCTGGAATAAAATTAAGAACCGACTCTCTAAAAGAAAAAACAAGTTAGGAAAGTGAACAACGTATCACAAATGGGCGCATTTCGTGCAATGGAGAATTAGAAAGAAATTATATACCTGTACGTAAGGGAAATTCCGTTTTAAAGTTCTTTTCTTCGTCATAATCCATTTTCTTCCTGTTTAATAATATTACATGCACACAAGGAAATTAAACGTTTGTTTGCGAGATTGTTTATGTTAGCAACAATGAAGCAGTAACCATGCAAGAAATTTCAAAAGTTCAACTCGAATTAAAACATTTTTGTTTGATTTTCTCGATAATGGATACTCCTACGATAAAAATGTATAGGAAAATAAATACTCTTATTTATCAGTTCTACAACTTTTATTTGAAAAATATTTTGATATGAGCAATACTTTACAAGATATGACAGAAAGTTGATTTTTTGTCACCAGTAAAGTGGTACCCCTGATTGGTGTACGTGACTCATTTTTGCGATTTTCATATTATATTTGATTGTAAGTCCTTAATATAAAATTTCATGAAAATCCGTTTGGTAGAAGCCAAGAACGAACATGCGGATGGACAGACCGACGATGATAGGCTCTCATGCTGAAAGCGAAACGCACCTAAAAAGGCTGTAAGGAAATTTGGATAAGGATGTCAGGGCAGGCCTACATGCCAGGGGCACCAGATCGCTCTATATTAATAATACTGTTCCGCTAGCTTAACAAGTGTCCTGTTCGTATTATATTGCATTTCATACACTGTAATTGAATGTCAGATATGGCAAAATATACTTGAAATGGCAAAAATCAATAAATTTCATGTTTTCTAAAAATTTAACAACTGGCTCACAAATTCAGATAAAAATTAACATCTGGCCAGTGGTGAGCTGCCAAAATTTTAACAACCGGTCCTCTCATATCATATGAGAGCTAGTAAAAATTTAACAATCGGTTCTCTTATGTATAAACTTTTTTATTTTTGAAAGACAAGAAGAATTCCATGCAACAACTAATGAAGGCTGTTTTCAATTTGAAATTGTTATCATTAAGAAAACAAAAAAGGAATTTTAATCATATCGTTAATGGAATTCAATAGAAAAATATATATTGAAAGAATCTCATTAAATGAGTGAATTACATTGAATTCAAAATTTTAATCGAATTGGAGATAAGCCATTTTCATTCCATATAGCTTTCTTTTTGCTTCATTATTGCACACCATAAAGTATTATGAATGAAATTGGATCAACAATAGTTTGCTAACTAATGTTTTTGCACTTTTATTGGAAAACTAATCAAGAATGTTTTTATGGTGCTTCATTTTGAAGTGTAAATAATGTTGAATAGAACACTTTAATCTTCAAACAACAGTCCAGTTAACATTACATGCCAAAAAATCAACCTCAGTTTACTAGAATCAAACAGACCGACTACGACTGGTCGTGTTGAATTGTATAATTACGTACAACTAAAAACACTATTATGTGATGTGACTCACATCACTGCACTGCATTAATCACTGCTCACATCACAGTAATTAATGCTATAACAAACAACAAGCATTGGCCAACTGGGCATAATCGAGTGATTAGTAATCAAGATATTTCTATAATCAATCTATCTATCGATCTATCTTTCTTTCTTTCTATCATTCATTAAGAGCTAAGATTAAGATGAGAACATTTTATAACAACAATAGTTTCCGTAACATCTTTTAACAACTGGTTCTAAAACTATTTCAAAATTTAACAACCGGTTCATGCGAATCACTGCATCCAGCTTACTCAAGCTGGCTTCAGCTCATCACTGAGTACAGGTATTTACTATAATAATAGCCCAGGTCTGTTGGTTGGTCGGTCACGCTTTCACGTTGGCCGATATACAGCGTTTTAACAAACTTCCTGAATAGGTAGAAGATTGAAATTTGGCAAGGATGCTTGATTAACATATTTTAAGGTAATGATGAAAATAAATCTCCAAAAAAGTCCTGGGTTCGACTCCAAGAAGACATTTCCATTTTCCATAAGGTAACATGTAAAAATCAATTTTTTGATGTGCAGGCTTTTATTGTTTTGGAAATTAAAATTAGAAGGAATTAACCTACGATCTTCGGATCTGAAGAAAAAATTACTAAGTTTCTTATCTTTTTCCGCATACAATTCGAAATCGCTCATGTTATACGTTTAATTCATATATTTTGTGGAAATATTGCCATTTTAACGGCATGTTGTCTTGGCTACCAGTTATATTGTTAGATCTCAAAATTCTATTGCTGTATCAATCCTTATGGGTGTAAGCGTGCTTTGAATGCTTTTAATACGAGATAGGGAGGGAGAGAGAGAGATGGTAATGGAGGGGGAGAGAGGGAAGTGGAGAGAGAGAGGGAGGAAAGGGGGAGAGGGATGAGGGGGAGGTGGAGAGAGAATGAGTGGGAGGGGTGGAGAGAATGAGGGGGAGTGAGGGGAAGAAGGGAGAGAGAAAGAGGGAGGGAGGGAGGGAGAGAGAAAGAGGGAGGGAGGGAGGGAGAGAGAAAGAGGGAGGAGGGAGAGAGAAAGAGGGAGGAGGGAGAGAGAGAGAGGGAGGAAAAGAGAGGGAGAGATGTGGTGGGAGGGAAAGAGAGGGAGGAAGACAGACAGACACAACTTTATTGAGGGCGAAGTTGAGGCTATATTGTACCTTCTTACATTTAAGAGAGAGAGAGGGAGGAAAAGAGAGGGAGAGATGTGGAGGGAGGTAAAGAGAGGGAGGGAGACGGACAGACAGACACAACTTTATTGAGGGCGAAATTGAGGCTATATAGTCCCTTCTTACATTTAAGAGGGAGGGAGAGTGAGGGGGAGGTAAGGAGAGAGATGGAGGGAGGGGGAGAAGGGAAGGAGATGGTGGAAGGGAGGGGGAGGGAGGCAACTATTTTAAGGTTAACTAAAGATATCCCATCAGATTGACGTGCAATTACGCTAGTATATTATAATAGTGCTCAAAATGGAAAGTATTATGAAATGGAACGCATGTCGTGCTGGTGACAGCAGTGGACGTGAAATAACTGATAGAACATTTACAATTGAGTTAAATTTTGATTTATTCCTTATGTACTGTGATGAAGAAGAATTTTTATATTATTTTTATTATATGAAGTTAACAAAATGATATTACCAAATGTTTGACAAGACAGAACGATATTATCGACACATGCGACAGACCAGAACACCGTTCTGGTGAGTTCTAGCTCTTTCTGAGCATTGTTTATGAGTATATTCCAGATAACCGGCTATCCCCATATCCCAAGCTTGTTGGATAAAAGGTTCTACACTGTACACAAAACTTAAAGAAATTGATGCGGTAAGGCAGGCCGGATGAAATCATGGAGTGGGCCATAGTTCGGGGACCCCTGTCATAGACTTAGAAAGCTGGTGTTTCGTAAATTTGTTTCCTTTTGGTGGTCATCATTTTACAGGAGTTGAAAAATTACCTGGATCAATATTTGCAAAATTTATAGGAAAATGGATCTGTTTAAGGCAACTTTTGAATGGATGTTTTTTATTTTTATTCTTAGACACTGTCTGTCATTGGTGGCCTCCTCATGATAGTCCTCCATGGCCCTGGTGGTGTCTCAATGGATGAGAAGAAGAAAGAGTGGTAAAAGGGGGCTGTGGCCATGGCACTGAAATGGCACTTGAGAAGGAAGAGTGGCCGAATGGAGCAGTTCCATGAACAAACGGGCTGTGGGAAAACTTTGCACAAATGTGACTGTCTCAGCATTAAAGCAAAATAACTAGACGGTTGTCTCCAATGGAGCCCTTCTCATGATGCCCAAATGGTCGATGGTTTTTTTTTATGTTTAGTTTTTCATTCCTGAATGTATGTATGAATGTTTTGTCTGTGTGATGTGAGTTTGTATGGATGACCGCTTCCATGTTAACAGGCTGAGAGAGATAAACTGAAGAGATCACCATTCAACTGAAAGACTGGAGGAAAAGCCACCATAAGCTTAAATGCCTCTAATAAAATCCTACCTGCTGTAATTTTATCTCAGTGGCAAGCCTTATTCTGTCATATGAAGTGTGCATTTGATATTTTTTCCCAGTTATTTTACTGGGAAAAATTTATTTGATCATTTGGAGTTTTGTCTGGAAAAAATTGTTATAAATAGAAAAAGTTTAATGTGTATTAAAACATTATTTTGGTTAAGAAAATATTATGAACGAAAACTGCCTTTATTGAAGTTAGGACCCAGTGGTGAATCATGTTTTGTTATTGACTGCTGAGAAACAGTGCTTTTGCTATTTTGGGCAGATGGATAACTAATATATTAGTTTGTAAATTTGCAATTTTAGTCCTGGTTTATTTTATTTTTTGATGAATATTTGGGTATTGTATAAAATGAATTAAGGTCTCTTATTGATAAGAGCGAAAAATATATAGAATATTATAAATTCATGGGTTTGACTCGGTGACTTGAACCTTTTATTGCAATGCTGAAATTTCTTGAAATTCAATTGTTGTGCACGCAATTTGTTTACACCTATCGTTAATGCACTTAAAGGAATTATTTTATCATTAAATTATACATGACAGGGAATGGTTATTATAATTATTGTTTTCTAAGAAAAATTGCTGGAGTGTTCATCATCCTGTACTGTATAAGGTAATAATAATGTTTATCAATAAGTATGATTTTGAACATTAGGCTATGAAGAAAACTTGTACAAAAAATAGTGACATATTGTTCATATGGTAAGATTTACATTCTTACTTTTTTACAGTTCCTTCATTTTATCAGGCTTCTAAGCTATTTTATTTTAAAAAATTATCCAGTTCTTAAGGACAACTGAATTTTCACCAGAACGAGAATTCATAGTTGTTACATCACAACAGATGTTTCCGTAAAAACAGGATTTTAAAAAATCTGTGTAATTGTACCATTCTTGATAATATTTTTGTTATTGAAAATGTTGTTGTTACTTTGTGCTGAATGGTCCTATGGAGTTACATTTTGTGTAGTTATTATTTGTGGCATTAATTGAATGTGAGTGCTGATTTTTGCTCTGGTGTAAAAACAGTTGTTCAAACGTGCTATGGCTCATATTTCTCAGTCACACTCGTGTTGTTTATAGGTAAATTATTCAAATTTTCTGTTAATCAAATTTTCATGGAGCCAAAAGGACAGTTGTTAAGATAAGGAAATAAACACCAATACTGTTCATGAGCAACTCACTTTAATTACTTGTTCAAAAATTCCAGTTTCATTATAAAGTGTAGTTATTTTTAAGTGTAAAAATGAAAAATTTAGGTGTGACTCCTGCCATCTCTATTATTTCCATATGTTATTCCCATATGTAATGTTGGTGACATGGCTGTAATGACCTCATATCTCTAGCCCATGAATGGAAATTATTTTCATGTTTCTCTCTATTTTAAAAAAAAGCTTTTCCTTGATGATGCTCTTTTTTACTGCAATTTTTAGATATATAGTAGCAGCTGTATAAAAAGATGTCTCGAGTTCTGAAATGTTTTCAACGTTCATTTCAAAAGTGGGTGAATAGGTTAAAAGGTCTAATTATTTTCATATAATGTTGCTCTAAGTGCTGCCCATGGTAAGCAATTTAATATTTGGAAAAGCTTTCCAAGTGATATTTCATATGGGAAATCTATATGGCATTGAATTTCATCCATAAATTAAATATAAAAAATACTTGTCTAAGTAATTGCTCAATTGAACAATGGAAGTGTTTATTTTATAATATACAAAGTTTAATGGAAAGAAGTTTAAATGTGATATTAATTTTCACTAGTAATAGTACAATTTGCTGTTGTGTAAGTAGAATACTTGCTGTTGAATGAAAAAATTGTGGGCATGAATGTCTTGGTTATGTAATATTGACTGATATAAGTTATCATATTGAAAAATAGTGAACCCAAATTTGGAGGATTAATTAAATCACTTTTGTATCATCCTATAATCAACTAAGCATCTTTTGATGGAATCTGAATTATAATTTTTTATTTGCTAATTTTACTTTTTAAGAAAACTATTACTTATGTCATGAAGCAAATTGAAAGGCCTAATTATCAACAATATAATGGTTTTGGCTTAGTGTAATATTTTGTTCTTTAAAATCCTGTTTTCATTATTACATATTTAAACAAATGAGATGTAGATGTGATAGTGTTTTGTATGAACAAGAATATCATTTTACAATTTTAGGAATATTCCCATAAATTTCTCTTACATCTATTTACTATGATAATTTGGTGCAAGAATTAAAACTCTTAATGTAATCTCTAATATTTGAAAATTTAAGTGAATGTAGTTCATATTTTAAAATTTTTATTATTATGGTGGTCCATTTTATATTGGGTCCTGTTTAAAATTTTTAACAGCATTACGATATAAGAATCCATGGCATGGTGTTATCCAAGAAAACATTCAGCTGAATTAATTGACCCCAAGTGCTTATAGTTCACAGCTGAATTTTTGTGTGCATTTCTAGAAAGAAAATTAACTAATGTATTTGGTTAGACCAGGGGTCGGCACTTTTTTCTCAGAAGACCCACTTTTTCAAATTGTGTGTAATGCAACAGAAGAAGAGCCGCAGTCCCCCCTCAACCTTGCCATTGTTTTACTTTTTGCTGTTATCTCTGTGAAACAAATGTTTATTCTACATAATGCATCCATACCTTTTTAGTTTTATGCAATTTATATTAAAAGCCAATTTCTTTTTGGGAAGTTTTATCGGGGAGAGTTGCTGTCAGGAGCCACATGAAAGTCCTTAATGAGCTGCAGATTGCCGACCCCTGGTCTAGGTCTTATTGCATGTATCATATGGTCTACCACAAGATATTTTGATGAAATTTGGGATCTAGATGAAAGTAGTGGGTGGCTCAAATAATTTTATCAGGGTTCACTTTAAACAAATAATCTTTTTGTTTAACTCAAAATATTTATGTAAGAAATTAGTTTCATTTCTGGACTAAAATGCCCTTTTATGTAAATATTAGATAGTATATTTAGCTTTTGAGAAAACTTAGAATTTTTCTAATGTGCATGCATTTTATATATTAGACATTGAAATGAGAAATGGCATTTCTACATTATGTAACTCTTAATGGGACTGCCTGTTCAACTATTGAAATTTGGAGTGAAAATGACATACAATGAACATATCTTTCAATCATGTCTGCCATATATCTGGAAATTCAAAAATTCATCTCTACAAATTATAACTGCATTAAGTTAGTATTTAAAAAAATTAAAATTAAGTAATTACCGTATTTGACTCATGCCCTCTGCCAGGACTATCATTTTGCTGGAAAAAATTCATTTCCTAAGTCTCTTGAGAGAAATGTATCTAATTTATGTTAAGCATGCTTGTTTATGATTCTTTATCGATGAATTATTTATAACCTCTAATTAATCCTTTTTTAAGCTACAATGTCTCAGTAATTGAAATTACTGTAGATATTTTCAGAAATTGCTTAATCTTATAACATTAAGGATTTATGAGTAAGGGTGCCAGTATGCTATAACACGAGGACCTTGTCTTAGATCTATTTCTCTCTGAAGAAAATCAGAATATAGAACTTCATTGCAAAAAAATTTGTTTCACACATCTCTTCAAGTTAAAAATACAAAAAAACCAAAGCACCTAATCAACACTATGGTGAATTACATATCTGATTCTCAACATGTCAGGACGGTGCTGTGTGCGTAGCATACGTGTGCTTAGCGTACAGGCTTGTATCGTGTAATTAGCATACAGGAGTTTTTTGGGCATGTATATAGCGTACAATGGTTATATTCTTCAAGATCAAAAAATTCCCTTCACAATTATATCAGAAGAACATAGGCGTGTTTAAAAGTATTTTTTAAACTTCCCTTCATACTTTATCCAGGCTTAGGACTGGCTATGTTCTTCAGAAGAACATAGACGTGTTTAACAGTTTTTTTGTGGGTAGAGCATTTACTCCTTGTCATGCAAGCGAGACTTTATGTCATCTCTTGTCAGAAAACGTTCTTAATTTTTGCTTTTTCGCAGGTTTTATCCCTTGTCAGAAGATATTTTACTTTTCATTGTTGTGTTTTTGCAGGTTCTATCCTTTGTCATAACTAACCTATTTATTACATATTTTCTTTCTTGCGGGTTAACCTTTGGCCCTTATCTTATTCAAATTTCTGAACATAGGCTAAGGCACTTAAACACTTTTTTAAATCTTTGTTTTCCTCAAACTTTTCTAAAATTTGGTTGATTCTTCTATCTAGGGTAATTTGAGATTTGTGTCACTTATTGGCCGGCTCTCCCAAGTCGTTCTTCCTTTTCAGGAAAGTTGTGTTTAAGGCTTCTTTTAATTTCTTGTTCAAGAGAAAGACGTTTGGTGTTTTCTTCTGTACCATTGTGTTTAACTTCCGACTCCACCCCTCCACTATGTTGTTTGTCCTGTGTCTTTCCTTATGGACATTCCATGTTTCCACCATCTGTTGTTACCCAACCACTGACCTACGAAGTAGTCAGCGAATTCTGTAATCTTGTCTAAAACAGGCACATCTGACATGGTTGTAATCCAACCTTCATCCACTTGTTCCTGCGGCATCAAACTTAATGCACCACATCTTCTGCAAAACTCTTGGACCGATTTATCTTCTCTGTATTGCTTGGTGAGACCAATTTCCTGAATTTTTCTCCACAAGCACTGCATAAAGTGGAAATTGCACCCTGAAATTTTACATTATGGAAAAATATCGCTGAGCACGTTGTACACAGCCACCTCAAAGTCAGTTTTTAAAACTTCAGACCTCCACTCAGGTGCCCAGATCTTCACCAAATTCAGGAATCTTCTATAGTATCTTCAGTCTTACTCGGTAGCAAGGCGAACAAAACGAGATAGACATTGGTCTCTTCCTCAGTGCTGCCCATGTCAGCATGAACGGTGTATAACTGTTGAAACTGATGGCAGCAGCTGCTGAAAGTCCCGTCCATGAAACGTTTTTGCTTCCTTAAGAAAGGTGCAGGCGTCCTCCACTGCAAACACTAGGATTCTCTGCTCCTCAATTTGATCGTCGATTACAAGGAAATTGCTACCGTCCGGTAGAGTGAGTAGATCTGGCGGAAAATTTATCTCTGCACTCGTCTTGGGATTTTGGTCCATCCCGAGAGATTTTTGTCGTAACATGCATAAGTTTGCCTTGACATTCTCATACTTGGGTACTACAGCCACCATGTCGTAACCTTTCTCTCACAGTTCCTGGAAGAGCAGAAAAAGAAATTAACAGATGTGAACCGAGTTTGTCAGAGGCATTGCGGAATATTTAGTTTTTCTGGGGGAGGGAGGGAAATAATTGCAATATTAAAAAATAATTTTAAAATATTATGCGATACTTGAAATTCCTGATGAATTCTGGAACAAGAACGGAGACATCCTCCCTCGCTTGTTTTCTGCAGGAAGCAAGTCTTTCTAATTTCGGTTTCTGCATCATTCGGCGCACAGGTGTGAGGTTTCTCAGAATCTTCTGTTACTTCTTGATTTTTAGTCCTTAACCACTCAACTGGGTAGTTTTTTTTCCCAAGTCCCTTCCACAGTGGGTATTTAAATTTGAAGTGAGACTTTTTCTTTTCATTTTCAAATTAAATGAAATTTGCTTTAAAAATTCCAGCATTATCATTACAAATATAATATATGATATAATACTTCGATAAATAATTTCTTTTAAGTATAAATATTATTTAAATAATTTATAAAATCTTCATTTTAGCAATCAGATATTGTTTTTTTTGCCTGTTAGCATTAAATTGAAATGCTTATGTATGTTTAAAATAATTTTATTTCTCAAAAATATATAAATTTTGTCATAATATGGCTATAAGTAATAACAATTAGCATATTATTGAAAAATATCTATAAGACTATTTTTGCCAAATATTATATATATATATATATATATTACTATATTATATATATATATTATACTCGGTTCAAACACAAAGGATTGTTATATATATTGTTACATAATGAAATGGGAAAAACATTAACACATTCTCAATATCTCAGAAGCAAACTGAACTTTTCATAAACATCTGTTTTTCATATGTACCGTTAGAATTACTAGCAGGAAAAACATTCATAAATAGCAGGTTTACCCTTGAGACAAAAGTGCATGCAGAGAAAAGTGTGTTTTCGCAAGGGAGTGTGAAAAAACCCCGAGTGTCATAAACGGTCATTCCAGACAGAAATGCAACCCGCAACGCATATGCAGACCTCCCTTATGAAGACCTTCTTCTCATAGAAAAAGGAAGACAAGGCCATCTATGGCAGGCAGGACGAATTAGAAGAACCAAGCTATAAGTACGAGAAGCTACGGGACGGAAAATCACGGCGTACCCATAGCAATCAGCCTGAAATTTGCCATGACGTCTAAATCCGTCACACCCAGCACTGGAGCGTCCGGCCATGACGTCTATACACGGCATACCCAGATGAGTGGTTAAGGAACCAGGGCACCACTATTTCTTTTGATTCGAGCACAGCCATGATGTAACATTTTTCCGATGAATTTTGTAACTGTATCCTCCCAGTATAAGTAATGGTTTCCCCTTCCGCGTTGTCGAAAATTCTAAGTCACACATTTCACCGACACTGAGATACACTTCGAGACGTGCAAAGTGGTGACACACAAGGGAAAATGGGTTTTGTTCCTCTTGCCTGTTTTGAAACCTCTTTGTTCTGATTGGAGTGGATTTCCACCTCTTTGTTCTGATTGGAACACCTGCGCGTCTATATGTGACGCCATCCAACCCTTCCTTCCCAACAAGGTGAAAGGACTCGACCTTTGTCCACTTTATCCCTTTAGCCTGGAGGTGTACGCCAAGTACACGATATATTTTCTACTGTACGCTTATTACACTGTATGCCAATTGCACGTACGCTAACAATACGATACCGTCAGGACAATCCAATGGGATGGAGCCGTTTTATTTAACATCTAGTGACATCTCTGTGAGTAATGTGATCAACATGTATTTACAGTTGCACTTTTCCAATCCTCAAAAGATTCTCATGTCAAGATAGCTGTGTGAAATAGTCTTATCACACTTTCAGACGATTATAGTTTTGGTGAAAAGTTAATCTTCCACCAAACTTTTTTACACCTATATCTTGATGTTGGCATCGGAATGCCTTCATATAATAATTCACAACCATCTGTCATTCACACTTTTTTGAACATTTCTAGATGGTGTTGAGATTGAAATTTGGTACACTTAATAGGTGAATATTAGAAGAAAGTTCATTTTCATCACATAATTTCTGGACTAGAACCAAAGAATGCCTAAAAGGTTGAAAATTCATTTTACTACTGCAGATTTTCAAATATATGTTAAATCAGTCCACAAAGCTCTTTTGAACACAAAACTGTTTTTTGAAAAAATCTTTTTGTCAAGGACCATTATTTTTGGTAATTTTGCCAAATTAATATGTACGTTGTATTAAATGGAAAATGTCAACTTTGTCAATAGGATTTTTTTCTCAACCTTTAAATCTGCATATGCATTGTTGAAGATATATTTTAATCAAATTGAAAATTTAATTTAATTACAATATTTTTGATTTACCTCACCAATACAGAAATCCAAATTGATACATTGTTGAAAAAGTAATGTTAAAGAGAGATGGAAATAGGGGAAGAATGCGAGGAATAGACGTAGGAAGGAAGGGAAAGAAGGAAACAGAATTTGTAAAATATAATTATTTGGTTATTTTCCAATTTATTAAAAGACTATTGTATTTAAAATTTTAGTATTTCTATTTTTTTAACCAGCAAAAATTAAATATATCGAATTTGATGTCCAGTCATTTACACTTTAATTATTTGAATAAATACCGTGCAAGCCACTGTAATTGGTGTGTGACGGGAGAATATTACTGACATGTTATGCTGTATTATTGACTTACGAGAAAAGGATCGCTTGGATCTGTGTGTCTTACAATCAATTTCTTGTATTTTATCTGTGTGGTCATAATGTCCTATGTAAGGTGGGCTCTTATTTACACCTGATAATTCATCTTTAAATTGTAAAGATGATTGGCATTTATTTTGTAAGATTGATGAATTTTGACCATAAGCCATTGATTTATTTTGGTTGCTATCCTGAATTAACACTTAGGTCAGGCGTACAGTTTGAAGTATTTTAATTATTTCATTCATGCCTGACTCATTTTTGAAGAACAATTACACTAGTATTGGAAATGTTCATCTTATTTGGTTTATGAATTGATGTAAAGAATTTTGGTTTTCTTTTGTTGTTGATTTTATTTTCAACTATTTTTTGTGTTAAGTTCTTCAAAATAAGCAGTTTGACCAATTATACAAGTTTACATTAACCAACTTATAAGTCATCTAAGGTATAGTAGTGATATAATTAAAATTTATTTTGTAAGATTCATTCATTTTGACTTATTTAAGTTGTCATTTTGAGTTAGTTGAACATGAAAACTTAGCTGAGAGCTATGTTGTACATCTTGATTACGACCATAAAACTATTTATTCATTGCATTAACTTTTTAAAATCTCCATTTAATCGATCTACTTGAGTGAAATAGTCAGTGTAAGTAAGATTAAAAGTCAAAATAGTTTCTCACTGGTTAATTAATAATAATTTATTTAACACAACAGGTTTCCCCAATTACAAATGTTGTAATAGATTTATGACAAGCACAAACGATCATGCCCTCGGCACGATTCGAATCCACGACCCTTGCATTGGGAGCTAGACAATCTAACCATCCCTTTACCAAGGCCAGTATTTGTGCAACATTATTGGAAACTTCTTCAAAAAGACCAAGCGGTAAGCTTTTCTAATTTCTTTATATAATTGTAGCTTATCATGTGACTAGCATTTACTCCAGTGTGTGTGTGTGAAATCAGCTATCATAATTGAAATTACCTCTTAACTTGAAATTACATTTTATGAATTTTAGTCACAAAAACAATGGTCCTCAATCCTTAAATTGGTTTCACTGACTTTGAATTATAAACACGGCTCCAGCATTCGATACAATTTCTGTACAATTTATGTTTCAATAAAATTTCATAAAAATCTCATACAGTTCTAGAATTACAAAAAGAATCTCGCACTACTGTTTCTTTGAAGATTTAATGGTTCTATTTGAGGGATGATGTGATGACGTAAATCACATTGTCTATAGACAACCATATCTCGAAACAGCTTATTCTACTATGTAGATTCCGCCGTGACTTAACCTTCCTACTTTCTGGTTACAAGTGTTTTGTCTCCAAAAGTAGTTTCACACAAGTATGAATCTTCACGCAGCAATTGCCGAAATATAAATTTCAACCTCCCTCCTAGTGAAAATGGGTTTTGACAAATAAATTGATGAGTTCCATAGCTAGAGGTCTTGCAAAAATCTGTATTAGTATTCTTCTAAAGAAGGGTCTGAGCTGGAGCGGGTGGCGGCATCATGAAATCATACATGAGAAGGGCAGGTGCTCGCAAGTTGGTGCTCACTAGCACCACCGAGCTCTTTGGCAGTTTTACCGCTCAATTCCTCGATGCTCAAAATTGCCTTTTCTAGCACTAGTAATTTAATTTATTTGCATATTTTCTTTCTAGACGTACAAAAACACAACGTTAATAACTTTGACATTGGTTTTATTTACGAAAATTCCTAATTGGCAAAAATATAATGGAAATCGCTGGGTATCCTAGAAAATAACTTGATGATCACCACATTGAAAAGTTTGGAAACTCCTGTCCTAGGGAAAAGACAGGCAGAGGTTCTGCATGATTTGACCACCTTCTTGTTTGTTGACTGAGAAATTCTCCAGTATTTTAAATTAGTTCATTCTTTTGGTAAATATGTATACATTATATGCAGGGGCCGTCCGTATGTGCGATGTTTACGACGCACACGGGCGGCCAAACAATGTGGGCGAACGATTTATTGTCAGACTATTTTTAACAGTAATGCGGATTGTATTATATTCTTATATCTTTATTGATTACGAAAATTTATCGACTCATAAGGCGTACAAATTTGGACCCGGCCCGTAAGACATTTACATAAAACCCTGCAAATCACCGAATTGGTGGGTGTCAGGGGGTGCAGCGCACCAAAGCCTACCTAATAACTTTCTCGCTGGTATCACTCTCCTGTTATGATCCCGTATGGTCCTTGGGAAAAACGACCATGATATCGCTCAGTACATCTCTCCTATGTTATCTTCGTGAACGTGCCTACCCATGTAAGTAGATGCCTCTAATATTCCTGAGACCTCCTCTAATAGGACTTCCGACCTAAATTTCTCCAGAAGCCTTAACTTACCGCTAAGTCTGCGGTCCTCTAGCGACATCCAATTCAACTCCTTCAGCAGCGATGTGACGCTTAATTTTTGCTCATATTTTTGCTTAACGAATCTGGCTGCTCTGCGTTGGATTCTTTCTAACTCAAGTATCTGTCCCTTTCGTGCAGATCCCGTATGCTGGAAGCGTATTCGACCTGAGATCTGACCAATGATAAATAACGCGGTTCTCGTACCTGTTCTGTGCTACTTCTTAATATTCTGCCTACGAAGCCCAATTTCTTATTGGCTTCGCCTAGGACCCTTCGAATATGCATATTCCACGATGGATCACGACAAACGGTGACTCCTAAATATTTAACGTATTCCGCAGATTGGATATTCTATTCATCGATTTTATACTCCGAGTCTAATTCATTGTTCTTGCCCTTCCAGAAACTCAAAAGGGAACATTTGCCGTGATTAATTTCGATTTGCCAAACTTGTCACCATGTTGAAAAGGCGTTTAAATCATCCTGGAGCGATTTTTGGTCATCCTGGCTCTTTATCTCCTTATATGAGACGGTGTCATCCGCGAAAAATCTGATTTTGCAGCGAACTACCGAGGACCAGTGTGATTCGCGTGATTTTTAAAGCTCGGCCCTAGCCCATAATTAATTCCAAAGGATCGGTCCATACCCCGCCCGTGCAGGACTCGAATCGGGTTCGCGCGAGTCTGTTTTTAAAGTTCAGCATTGTTAAAACACTTTAATAAAATGGCAATTAATATTTTTGACATCAGTATGCGACACCAGGACCAGCCCGAGGTATGGGCGAGCGAGCTTATATTGTCAGCCGACCCTGTCTCGTCTCCCCGAAACCCTCAAGGGCAGTCACAGATCTTTCAATAGTCTGTTACTTGTTAAAATTTTACGATTTGGATGGGGCCTTAAACGTGAGTCTCTTAATCCGGCCCTGCTTGTAAGTGAATAAACGTTGTAAACCCATTCATATATCGGAAAGATGGAATCTACACGAAATTCTCTTTACTTTTCATTGTCAATTATGTCACGATTTGACGGAGCGATGAATAAATTAACAAGTTCTTTTAAAAACATCTTATTAAAAATTTATGGGCGGGGGCGCTGGAGCTATTACTCGCCCGGAACGCCAAAATACCTCAGGCCGCCCCTAGTTAAAACATTTATTAATAAAATGGTAATTAAAATATATGACGTGTATCGCGTGCCGATCGCCGCCACCTTAGTTTCACTCGCTTTGTGCTCAGCCCTTTGTATCTTGTCCGCACTCTTAGCGACCTCTTTACAATATTTCTTTGTGAACTACTTTAGCATGACTCGACCTCGATTCAATAAAATCTCGTAGAGATTGTGCTATCTATAACCGACCGTGCTTAAATACTTATTAAAACAAAAATACCTCTATTCTGTTGTGTCCTTAGGATTTGTAGATATCAATACGCTAATCTCTATCGAATTTGACGGCATTATAGTACAAATGGCAGGCTCGTGTCATTTCAACATAATTAGTGCGTGATGTTCAATAAAATTTGAACGAAAACAACGTAAGCGGTGGATTTTCATTTCACTATATAAAAATTTACCACGTACTTCATTTTTATCCCAACTTTTATCTTATATATAGTGATCCTACTGTTGATTCGTGACACTTTTGCGTCACATCCCCCAGTCCTTAAAGACGCCTCTGCCTGGCTGAGCTTTCACTTAGCAGTGTGTCAGAAAACGTGGCGGAGAGCTCGTTCATGTTTCCAGCAGAATGGTGGTCACTTGTAGCAATTTGAGATTTTAAAAATAAACATTCTTGCGTAACATCTTAACTTTAACGATGAAGGTTTTCACGTTTGCCTATGATTTATGGAACAACTAAGAAGTTATAAGTTTTGAATAGACAAAAATAGAATTTTTAGAGAAAGAAGTTGGCTGTTTAACAGTAATAGTCAGTCTGATCAATCAGTTATAGCCTGAGTTTTGCGCGAGTGCCTTTTCTCCGTGAAGACGAACATGAAATAATTTTATCTGCATTTTAAATAGACTTAAATCGACCGGAAATTACAGAACTCATTTTCGAGAAGTTAATATTTCACCGAAATAAGTTCATATTATTTGCAAAAATAGCTTTCTTTCGAAAACCATAATAGATGCAAGTTTATAATATGAAATTAGTCATAGCTGGAAGTATAAACAAATATATACTGTGCAGTTATTTAGCACCTTTTAATTAAGACATCGTTCATTCTTACCGGTCGTTTCTAACGCAATAATTAACGATTGTTTTTAGAACTTTGATGAAATGTAAATGAGCCTTGTATTTTATACTTAATTCGCTATTGTGAATTATATAACTCTTAGCTAAGATTTACTCTTGAAATTCTGTAATAATATAATACTCCACTTACCCCTATCTGTAATTTTTATGGACATTTTTCCCAGTTACTTTCATAATTGATTTATATTTACGTGGTTGCAGATATAAAGCACGTCGAGGTGCAAAGAGAGTTTACAATACCCATGCATCAGGATGCTGGCATGGATGTTATCAAAGCACTTCACAGGACTGCGCAATATTACTATTTGGATCCTCTACATCCACTCCCACACTAATGGAAAACTGAAATCGAAGAGCCATAACTTCGACAACTCAAATGCCATCATTCAAGTGAATAATTATTTGGTAAGTTTTTCACGCACTATTTTTTGTAGTTTTTTATCCATTATTAATAGGGTAATATTTTTAATTGACGCTTGAAGGTAGTGGCCAATATCGAACTGCAAAAGATCTCAAATATGTAGTTACATGCACGTCTTATCTGTTCAGCCAAGCAGGTTTTATATCAGCATGACAGTGACCCAACAAATTTTATTCAGTGACCCCGGTTTACCAAGGAGACCATCACCATGCTTAATTAGTTCAATATAAACCACGAATTCTACTGCCATACCTAATCTGGGAGAGACTGCATAAAACCACGGGTCACCTGTCTTTTTACTGATGGGCCACGGAAAGCTTCGTATAAAATTATGAGCCACATACGATCAGGGATGAACTGCCAATCTGTTAACAATGGACTCGCAATATTTTAACCAAAAGAGATTAGAAAATGAGTTGCATAGGAATAAAATGTTTTATTTTTCAGTTCATAGTTACAAGTCTTTATTGATCTAATCTGCGATTTTTATATTTTAGCAACTAAGAGCAATCCATACTGTTTATTCGTTTATAAAAGATTCAGTATTTAATCATTATCGGGCAGGTTTAACCGCCGCATTGTAAATTGATTCTCGCCACATTGGAAAGGTTGCGGAACCCTGCTTTAAGACTGTTTATGGCAACAATTTAACTCTCAATGATCAAATACACGCACTTCAATCGACGTCCAAAACAGTGCTACACTTTACATGACGTGTCGATATTACGGAAAAGGACAAGCAATTTATAATTTCGACAAAGGCATTGGCTGCTGCTAAGATGCGATCGTCGATTGTACCGCACATAAAAATCGCGCAGCCTTGAGATGCCAATTAATTGTTGCCAGTTTTCCTTACTGCCTTAACACTGAATTTATATTCGAAGCAAAAATTAGACTTATTAGCGCATTATCGTCCTAAGGCTGACCCCGACAATCGTAACCCAAGCGGATACAGTTTGGTTTCGGGATAGGGTTAACTTTTATCGTTAATGTGACATGCACCGAGTAGCGTATAACATTCTTAGATTGGCCGATCTTTACGGCTACTGCAGTCTCTAGCCATACACAAATATTTGGAAATCGAAGCATTCTTTTTCCCAGTATTAATAATCGCTGTGACGAATGGCAAAGTTTTAAACAAAATCAAGGTATAATACAAAATTCATTTTTGTATCAAACACTTTATTACGATTATCTTTTTAACTGTATTTCTCATATTACAGAATAAGAATACATTCTCATCAGTTCATGGAAAAACTCTTTCAAAACCTTTTTTTAAGAAATTCTAAAAATGATGATGACTAATGAGTAAATGCAAATGACGCCATATAGAAGATTGCATACATTAAATACGCAATAGGAGGAAAAACATGCTGTGATCGGCAACAATGTGAGACATGATCCTAGTAAGTAATCATAACAAAACTAGGCTTGAATACATTAACATTAAAGCAGGATGTGACAAAGCAATCGTGAAGTTCTATGCACATCTTTTTTAAAAAGAATTCTGTTCAAAGCACTCCGATTCACAAGAAAATAGTAAAATGCTGTACAACGCACAATACATAAAGTCGCAATGATTTAAAACTAATGCTTGCACAAAAAATGGAGAGATTACGTATTCAAAGAACACATTCAATTTTTTAAAAATAAAACAGTTCATTTTTTTCGTATTTTTCTTCTCCCGGACTTCAGATCGTCTTTCAACAAATAAAAACAAATTACATCTAATCCTTAAGGCACGTATTGACTTTTATCGGCTGTCTTTTCATCAATCTTCTACTTCCGTGATTGTGATGTTTTGGCAGTGGTCTTCGCTTGCGCAGCTGAGGAAGGAGTCAAGATCGGGAGTAGAAGGGTTAATGGAAGATTATGGGTGAAGGCAGGTAATGCTCATAGCATTGGAGAGGAGCATTTGTCAGGTATTCAAGCATTGGAGTCTGTAGTCTTCTTTACACCGATAAGTTGCAGCTAGAAGGGAAAAAAATGCATCCGTTAGTACTATAAATTCAGGGCGATATCGTTTAAAAAGTTTGTGAAAGCACAACATTACAAAGAATGTTCTAAGTCGCACAACATTACAAATAATGTTCTGAGGAAGTTCATGGCGATGCCGGGGATGTATTTCATACAATAGTACCACCTTTCCCATAGGAGCTTTAGAAGTCACGATTATTGTATTAAATATCTTATTAAGCATTGCCATCGTGATTTTAAATAAATTCGACGAGAATTCCTATAGTAGCCGCGCACTTATGTGGAGAACTCTTCGTGAAGCTTGAATAGAGTCCACCTGCCAATATTTGAATGCGGATGCACAACGCCGAGAAAAATTTTCCCGCCATTCACCAACTCAACTAGTGGCGCAGTCTGACGCCGAATAGGTAAAGGTCAGTTTCTTCATGGAGAATGGTGCCGTTTCAAAATGCGAAGCGCGTACGTCAATTTGCTTCGCGACTCCAATTTTTTTTTACAAGAGTTCAGGTTAAACCCGTATAACATTTAAGGTGTTTGAATCACTTTTCTCAGCTGAATGGGAACGACAGGGCCGTAGTGACCACTTTTGGTGCCCTGGGCAGAGGATTTTTTGTCGCTCCAAGATATTCTAATAAAATTATTTAGTGCCTATTTTAGAAGAGGTATTTAACTAAAATAAACAATCGTTTCTTTACAGATTTATTTTTTTGGGCATTATTTGCAGCAAAAATATTGATTATGTCATTGGAATGTATATTTATAGCAGTGTCATATTCAGTAGATAAGTTGGCTAGACCATAAAGTCTCCCGTGAGTCATTGATGACCGTAGGTCATTTTTGGTCAGTTTCAGTTTACAAAAGAGAGATCTCCACTTGAAATTGATCTGGCGAATGCCAAGAAATTCTCAGCAAAATTTCCACATTTAGGAAGGACTTAAAACACCATATTCATGAAGAAATTCCAATATTTCTTCGTGTAATTTTTACACCTTTTATCGAAGGCAGGCAGTGTTTCAAACTGGGAACTTCTTCGATTGACTCGTGTTCATCCACATTGATTTTATACATATACGCAGAATTTTTACAGGAATTTATAACTTCATCTTCAGTCGTATTATACAATATAATGCAACTTAAAAATTTTAAATCATTATCAATTTCGTATAAAGATGTAAATCGTGCCTACAGTTGCCTTTGAAGAGAATTTGTTGCCTAATGCACTGCATCGTAAATAGTATTTTTTTGTTTCATGTATTGAGGGTGCTACAGTTCCAATCGTGTCATTAAATTCCTTTTTCTTCCTCTTTATTTTCGGGATTCCTTTTTCATCGCAAAATGTCTTTGCCTCTTCCATATACTCTTCCAGTCATGACTTTGAACTTTTTGTGTCTGATACCAAATTGTGGATCAATCCACATTTACATCGACACTCGGAACAGATTTAGTCAGGCAGTTGATCTTCTAACAAGAAAAATATTAACAATTCGATTTGTTCAGAAACGTCTCCTAATTTCGTACAGATATTTGTTTGCAATAATACTACATAGTTCATATTTCTCAAAAAATGAATATAAGGCTAGCTAATTCGAGGCAGTTTTAACAACAATTTGATTTTATCAAAAATGGCTAATACGATTTTCATCAAATTCCATACAGTTACTTGAGTTGATGTCTGCAATAATACTACAGAGTTCATATTTCTAAAAGAAACTTATATATAAGACTAGGTTAGTCTTGGACAACTTTAATAACAATTGGATTTCCTAAATAACAGCTCATACGATTTTCATCAAATTTCTTAGTCATTTAAGTTGATGTTTCTAATGATTCTACATAGTTCACATTTTTTAATAGATAACTAACTTTATCGAGGACTTAGATGAAAATTCCGCATGATTAATGTAATGCGATAGGGCGTACGCATTCATAGCGTAAAGAGTAGAAGCATCCAATTAATTTTGCACACATTAACCTATGACTTGGTCCAGTCATGGTCCTTAAGCTGAACCGCAAGGTTTGCCGTTACGAACAGATCGAAACTGTAACCACATTTTCTCAAGTGCATAATAAGACTTCCATTTGGTGCCCCCTAAGAAGCTGCGCCCTGGGCACCTGCCCCCGGTTGCCCCGCCCTAACTACGGCTCTGCGGGAACGATATATGATTTTTTAAATGGGCTTCGGTTCACTTACCTCCTTCTCCTCAGCGCGGACTGGTCTGTACTCAGTTTCTTCTTTGTGTCCATGTGATGGTGGACACATTGCGAAAATGTGCTTGTAAATCAATCCAGCGGCGATGCCTCCGAGGATTGGTCCCAGCCAGTAAACCTGAAAAATAGAATATTTTTTAAAAAGGCAGTTCACGCACGTCATGTGATAAAAAGCGCTGATTTAAGCCGTAGAGCAACTTCTTTTGTTCACCGCCCACTTCTACTCAGTATTTTGCTATTTGAAATAATTCACCGCCCACTTTCTATAGCAACTTAACAATAAAAGCGTCGACCAAAAAACTCTTTTAAACGCCCACTGGTGTGCGCTGTAGCCCGCCTTGAAGACCAATTTAAGCTAAATAAAAATCTCGCCGCTAGGTTTATAGTGCTGCAATGCAAGCAGACACAAAAGAAGGGCAGGATGTTTGATGGAAAGAAATTTTACTTATTACACTAACTAGGCATTCATAAACGAACTGCCGATCGAGTTTACTTACCCAATGGTCGTCCCACTCGCCGGAGATGACAGCTGACCCGAATGACCTAGCTGGGTTCATGCTGGATCCAGTGAATGGAACCTGCAATTTGACAAATCATTAGATTCTCAACCATAAAAAAGGATAAAATGGATATAACAAAAGTCGTCCACTATTTTTTTTCCTAGACGTTTGTAAATTTCTCATGAGATCGTATTGCAGTGATAGGTTGTACTCACGGCAGCCAAGTGGCCAACAAGGATGGCGAATCCGATGGCAATGGGAGCGTTCTTTTCAAGGCCGCGGTGTGGGTCACATACTCCAAAGACTACGAGCAGAAGAATGAAGCCGAGGACGAATTCCATACCGAGAGCCTGCACTGCAGAGAGATTGTTATGAAGTCCGGTGTGCCCAAGGGTACCACCATGAGTTTCAGGAGTCAGAGCCTGGGAATGAACAAGGATATTGTTTAGTTTCCTAATGTCATCCACAATTACGGAATCTTATGTAAACACCGGATGGCTTTATCCATTACCACGTAGACAATAAGGCTAAATTAAAAAAGCATTAAAACGCTGAAACTTGCCTAAGAAATTATTACCAGTGTATTTGGTAACGAGAAGATAACAGGCAAAGATTTAAAACTTGAATGCCGTTGAATGGTTAAAATAACAATCAGAAATTGCCTTACTTCAAGTTGACCGTTTCTCGTATGATACTATAATTGAAAGAAAATAATTTCTAATTACCCTGAGGATTCCAGAGCCAGCAATGGCACCAAGGCATTGTACGATCACGTAGAAGAAGGCCCTCACGATGGTGACGTTGGAAGTGAACATCATGCCGAACGTGACGGCTGGATTGATGTGACCGCCACTCACGTGGCCGATAGCCTGCGAAAAAACAAAGTTAATAATACTAATGAGAGAATTAAAAGGCAAGTGCGGCGAATTGTAAGTCAACGCTGCACCGCAAGTTCTTACTACGTACGATAGCTATCTGACATTTGCGAGCCCGAGGTATCGTCTCGTGCAGAACGGATAGCCATTCGCACCTCTCCTAACATCTCCGATTTACTTGACCCTTCCCAACCAATACCAACCAGCCTCGTGTGAAATACTGAAATAATTACACCATTAACAAATCTGTGAGAGTAGAAGCTCTTTAGTTATGAGAAATTCCCACGTAACTCGTTCGTAAATTTTGTGTCGCAATAATCATGAATTGCGCCTCTGCATCTAGAAACTACACGCAGCGTTCCCTATCAACTTGCGAGCTCGAGCCCCCCATTGTATCGCAGACAGATATGCTGGTGACGTCTAAGGTAATGACTATGGGGAGAACAGCATGGAAACGTGTTTCACGTTATCTCTCATTGTGAACGTTAAGCCCTCTGGCAAACATCCACACAGACAGTGTTATAGACGGAAAAAAAATTTCAGTATTTGCGGGTGTATTTATTTAACACTGGACGGCGAGGTATTATTCAACTGCTTTAGTTAACGATGGATGAAATATTTCAGTTAATTAACGATGGATGAAATATATATTAAAGAATGGTTGCTGAAGGCAAGGCATTAATCTGAATTCGAGTCTGAAATCGATGTTCGCCGGGTAGTTGACGATTAATTACTTTAATCTCGACACGAACAAAGCCATAAATTCACGAGAAAATATACGGGCATCCGGGGTAATGATCCGAAAACATTTTCCCAGAAAAATCACTGCCTGATAATATTCAGGCGAAAGATTGTTAAATTTTACCGGCACAACTTTCAACGCTATACAGCATATATGAATTTGATATGAAAGTTATCACGTATTTGAAACGCCTGACCCAGGCTCCGAGTAAGGTCGCATATTAACGATAAGACTTCGAGATTAGTAATACACCTGGAATACTATGTATCTTCAATTTAAGTTTAGAAAACAATTGGAGTTGATATTACCGTTCAAGTCTAAAAATTAACATCAAATTTGCTATCAAAACCGTGGGAGCCACGGCTCCTTGCTGTTAGGGACGAGCGATTACGCGAGGTCGTTCAAACTGGGCCTCTTAGCTCGGGTAATATATCCTGTTGCTACAAGTGAAAACCTTAAAGCCGGACCCGTTGAGCCCTTAAATCTAACAGTTTTAAACGACATCCACTTTGCCGCTATCCTTACTATCCGCTTCACTTCCTTTCAACTCGCCAGCGACCTCCATAGAAAATTATCTCCCCACCTGCACGGTGCTCATGAGATAAAAGCGAAAAACTCCCATCGCGTCGAGCTATACGTAATATTTATTATTTAGGTAGAATGTAGAATCAATCTCAACGAATATTAGCAATTAACATGGCATATGAGCAGCACAAAACTATACTCAAAATTGAAACGACCGATTTCAATATCCGAGAGATTCGTCGCGGGAAGCGAGTGAAATTAACGAGTCTTAAGAAAAACGGTGCGAGATGGTCTCGTCGCACACCCGATCTATATAGACCGCCAAAAAAAACTCGCCACCACGCGGCGAACGGCACCGCCTTGAATTCGTTCCGGCAATTTGCGCAAAGTCAGAATCGCCGTGCTGATTCTCGAGTTCAACAGCCGGAATATGGGTCCACAAACAGGTCTCGAGAGAATAGGGAAAGGTGGAGAGCGCGCGAGATGGAGTCAAACCGACGCTTCTTGCGCTGCGGACCCGCAAGGAGTGGATCTCTGAAAACATTTACGAATGGTCTTATTTACGATAGATGCGCAGCTGCGTACGCTATGCAACACAGCGTGGCACAAGACCGGCGCATTAGATCAAGATGGCTGGACTAGCAATTCATTCCGCGGTTATTGCAGCGGCCGTCGAGATACCGCGATAGAAGAATAGATATATGCAAGAACCGTAATGCATTAACCGCGAAATCGAGGAAACGTCGAATGCCTTGCATAAACGAAACTAATACCGGTTACGGTATTTCCCCGCATAGTAGGGAGGAATAAGCGTCCATGCTGATACTGCTGTGGGTTTGTGTTAGATTACTTATTCAAATAATTTATCCAAGGGAATAAGGAGATCGCTATCCGAGAGAAGAAGAAGAGAAGCAAAATTGTCCTTAAGACAATGGGAGATGACTAAAATGAACGACCGTATCAGAATTTGATAACTTACCTGAATGACGCCAGCACCCGCGAGACCGAAAGCCAGGGATATTTGAACAACGCTGGCTCCATGACCCCAATCGATGGTAGATGCACATCCAAAGAAGTTTAGGAATAGCGTACCAATAAACTCGGCGAGGAGAGCCTTTAAGAGGGCTGCATAACCCGCGGAGGACAGCTCCTTGAGACCAAGACGATCCTTCATGCTAGGCATCGTGAATCAGGTGATGACTCTTCACTAGGTTTAACAATCAAAACGTTCTAATGAACGCCCCCTGGAAAGGAAAAAGAAAAATGTCGTTAAACAAGTCAGCAGAAACAATACGGAAACTAAGTATATAAAGTATATCCATGGAGACCATAATGAACGAATATCGTGAAAACAATTTGAAACAAAATAGAGCTTGTCTAACACTGATTTCCTCAAAACATAATTCGTATAAACTAGTACGCATTAACGTGAGCTCAGCCCATAATAACGATTTTCTTCCACATTGCATATGTAGTGTAGTGATATTCATGAACAAGGATATGATTAGATTTTGAAAACATTTACGCTTGACATATTTGGTCACCAGATGCAAGCGGCATCAATGCGGAAACTTACGCTCCAATTCCAGCTTTCAATGTTGTAAATCTTCGGAGCAAAAACAGCTATAAGGGTCCATATCCGTTATGACGTTTATGGGGATTTCAGAACGTTACTCTTTAATTACACAAAAATTTCGCTCGTCTGAGAGATGCGATGCACGAAAGATACGACGCCGCAACCAGGCCACTCAGGCAAAACTACTAAGGTCGTACGAGACGCTCTCAGATGCTGCGGCACTTGGAGATCGTAAATGGAAAGTGTTGGAGGTGAAAGGTAAGCGGCCGTTTACACAGTGGGATAGAGACCCATTCCGCCATATGCAAACCGATGCGACAATTACTTCGTCACGACACGAGTTGTGGAGGGTGGAAAGGGGCGAGGGTGGGAGGGAGAATGGAATGGGGGGGGGATGGGGAGTGACTCAGGCGTCCCACAAGAAGGAAGAAGCTCGTTGACTCGATTAGAAATTACCGTCGGACACTCCCGCACAATCCCTTGCTCTCAATCCTACAGCAGATCGCCTCTTTCCCACTTGAGGCCACAACCATGATTGCTCTCGCAAATGAATCTTTTCATTCTTTGACCCGCTGTGGCACGCATCTCCGACGGCGGTGGAACCCTCCCCCACCCCCTCCCCCCTAGGAGAGCACAAAAGGGGGAACTTAAAAAAAACTTCGATTCCGTTTTCAAAGGATGCAACACTGATCGTGACCATGATCCGTCCTCCGGCGCGAGTATAAATGAAACGAACCCGATAAAGTGTCATTCGCACCTAAGGACGACCATCTCACGCTAGGACCGTGAGAAAGCGGTCCTCCCACGATCAATATTACCGTCAGTATCTTTAATAGTGACAGTATTACTGACCGCGTGAGGCTCGTACTGATGTATTTACGGTGCGAAAAAATGATATTGATTGGTTGATGAAAATATTGACAGGTTTACACTGACGGTAATATTGATCGTGTGAGGGCCGCTTTAGAGCTACGCCTATCGCGCATTCGTGGAATTACAATCTGCCTGAAAACCTCAAAGCTGTTTAAATAAATCCCGAACGAAAATTTCGGAAAAATACCGTAGTGTCAAAGGTCACAGTATGACCCTCGTTCTAGTGCCGCAGTTAAATGTCGCTAACCGTTACAGCGATAAGTAGTACTATAAATACAACAAGCAAATGAAGGGGCGCAGTCACTTGGGATCCTTTCAAACAGGAAAATTTTCCGAAAACGCATCATTTGAGAGCAAATATGACGAAATTTAATACATAATATCAACGTATTGCCAACATTAATATGGCACCATCGAAACTGGAACCTTCTTTAGCCGCTCTCTTACGTTAAACGGGAATCTTTGTCCATATAGCATGCAACAATGTTTCGACCACTGCGTTCCAGCGATCCTCTCAACGCACCCACAGCACAAGACTCGAGCGATAAAAAAAGTACATGGCCAGTGACGTAATCCCCGTGGAAACTGGTTTTATATGGTCCTATAGCGAGGTTGTTTCGGGAGGGCGGAAGTGGTCGGAGTGAAGACGTTCGAGCGCTTTTTTTCACGTTGATAAATACTATTTGGTATCCAGACCACAACATAATGGTGGAATGACAATAGCGTAGGAATAAAATAGTGCAAATTATTTCAAGTTCGCGACAATTGCGTGCGACCTTTCCGCACATTATCTAGTTTTAAAACCAACTACTTCACCTAAAGGTATTTCGTTAGGCGGCAGTACCGAAGTATTATGACGATCGTCGGACTTGATTCGCTTCAGAGAATAATAGAACCATAAGAATAATATACTCTATATAACGAAAACTTCTCAAGTAGTTTTAGTTCTACAAATAAGCGATATGTACTTCATCGGTAAAATTAGTAAATGACCATTTGTGGAAGGGCGTCATTATACGAATAAACCCTCGGTTGAAGTCTCACGGAAGAAGACAGCTTTAGGTTGAATTCAAAACTCCCGTAAAAATATAAATTAGTTCGAACTCCCAACCGCATGAAAAATAATATACACTGCAGATAATTTTTCGAAGCTAGAATTTGGCTTTTTAAAAACTGAATCACTATCCGTTGAGCAATTTGGAGGGGAAGCAACAATGGCAAATTACACGCGCACGAGGAAAATGTGCTCGGATGTCATCACCCGCCATAGTCAGCCCACTAAGATTGGGCCACACTGATTTCATCTTTGTCATCACGGAAATGCCAAAGGATATCCAAGGCCGCCTGTATATCCATCACACGCCGCCCCCGTGAGTCGCCCATGATGCCATGCCCCATCTTCGGATGATCGGAAACCCTCCCCTTTTGTCGCGGGGGTACGGTATTAGGCAGCCATTCATCGCTGAAGTCAATTCGTTGATCGCATCCGGCAGTTAGGATAAAAAGCTGAGACACGGTGAGAACGTATCGCAGAGCAAAGGAAACGCGCTATCGAATTATCCGCTGCATCACGTTTGTAATAGCGAAAATGACGAGCTCTCGAAATTAACGAGGATCAATTAAACCGTGTTGGGTAATTGATAAATATCTATTCCTGGTGTGGAAACTTAGCAATTCACTATCCACTGCACGTTACATTTCTTGGACTTTTTTATTTACGCAGTCGCCGAATCCGCTCACGCAGCCTCCTTTCTCCAAGGAAACGGCGGCACTCGAGTCAATTGCCATTACAGAGGAGCGCATAGACTGAGGACGCGGGCCGCCTTGTTTTTTTATATAACCATCGACTTGTCGGACTCGTGCTGTCTCGCACGCCATGTCCCTCGCACGCACGCGTCTCATCCAGTCGGTACAGACGATTCCCCTGGCATGTGAATCGGCGCATTACATCCCAGCTTTCGAAACTGTCCGGATGCACTGTAATTACTGTAACTTTTTCATCACCGAGACAATTTTATATCCTTACTGCGCAACATTTAATTAGTCTGCAACTCAAAATACGCCGGTGGCCGTTCGCCAAGACGTGAATTATACGGAAATTAATAAGATTTAAAAGCCGCGGAATTTACAATTTTTTCCCATCGAATCAACCGTCTTCGAAACTTTTACACCCGGCTAGCAAAATAAACGCCAAGTTTCGGTCATTATTTCAAGTGGTTTGGAATGTCATCGATGCAACATGCGACTTTTACGATCGAGAAAAACTGAGAACCGATGACTTCCTCACTTAAAAACGAAAAATTACGTCACCCGCCTTATAAAGGACGTGGGGATTTTTTTCTCTTTACACCCTCGGGAGAATGTCACGCCCTCCGTCGGCTCAGCATGACAGAATCTTCCGTATGGAAAAAGTGGAAGAGGGGGGGGGGGAAACAGGGCGGGTCGGGTGCGTGCGTGCGTCCACCGCTGGCCTTGCACACGCCCCTTCCGAGTACAAGGCAGAGCCGCGAGTCCTAAAAGGAAGCCAAAGCATCCTCGCCCACCCCTCTCACATTCTCTCCCCTCGGTCCGAAGCGGTTACTCTCGCATTAACAAAGAAGACGCGTTACTCCTGTACACGTACGGCCCTTTCTCCCGCGTCTCCCACCACGACCAAAGAATGCCAACCATACGACACTGAAATTACCAAAAAAGGGATCGCAACAAGAGATACGCCTCGGCGCCAGAGCGGTACCACGTACCTTACAGCAACGAACCGAGGGTATTGCGATCTAAACATGGGAGTGAAAATACTCCCGAGCCAGTACAGACATGGATGATGGTCGCTTCGTAACCGCAACACGTGTGGGACCCGATACATATTTTAGCGTCGGTATGGACGTCCCAGGTCAATTGGTATAAATCATACACAGCCCAGAGTAAGGTCGAGGACGAATTGAAATGGTAAGTAGAATGACATGAATTGGGTCGAAATCCGCATACCCATCTTGCTACCTGCTTGATTTTATGTGTCGCTATCACCTCTCGTAAAAGGACATGAAGGACCGTCTGCCAACACTGATCTAGGCCAAAATGTTTTCACCATCGGCGTCTTCCCAAATATTCCCATCGATCGCTAATTTTCTCGTTTTTAAAAAACAGGCTAGAAGTTAAACCTTCCAGTGACGTAGGTTTTTCCACTGTAAACACGCAATAAAAGAAAGAATGTGGCAGGAAGACTATCAGAATACAGAGTGGCGGACGGCGGGGAGAGCCAGCGTCCGTGGAAATGGCGGAGGGGAGGGAAGCTATGAGGATGAGATGGAGATCTTCCTTTTAAGGGACAGGTACCTACCTGAGAGAGAGATTTAGTTGACCCCTCCACGCTCTCCTCCTTTCCCTCTCCTCTTTACACTCCTCGCATTCTCTCGCACTGGAGTCCCTTTTCCTCTACCACTGGAGTTCCCAATACGTTATCCGCAGGCCACACGAGGCCATATACACGCTACCAACCAATCATTTTTTTCCAACGAAACAATGCTTGAAATTTGCGTTATTTGGTATGTGCGGAAATTTCTCCCATAAGCAATTTAGAGAATAGTGTTACCATGCTTTTAATCGACTCTGGAGGAATTATTGGTAGAATTTTAATAGCTTTACTAGATACAGTGCGTTTTGACTGTTTACAAACTTAAAACTATGTTCAAAATATTGCTCACATTATTAACATAGTATGTTTTGTATCATGCGGCGAATATAGAAATCTTACCAACACTCCTACGAACCATAAACTTCAAACTTCCATCTTCACGATACCGAACCGCGAATTAAAAATAAGTTATTGAAGCTACACTGCGTCTCGCCGTATTGACCATTTTCCATGGCACCCGAGAGTAGTTCCATGAGCTAGTCTAAATGCTTCCGATACTGAAGGATGGCCAATTTGTTCATACCTTAAAGAAAGAAAAAAGATGCAGCGACGTCGCACCCGTTAATCCTGAAACCTCTTAGGACCGCGCGTGAATTACAGAAAATTTCAGTAACTCCAAAATAAGGAAAATGGGGCCTATTCCGATTTGCGTCAATATAATATGCATGTGTATGCCATTACGTTAGTCAAAGTGCGCACTGGATTTCCTTTCTTCGAGGTAATTCATGCATGATCTATAAAGAAAAACAGGAAGCAATTACGTGTTTCACGCAAGTTAAATTTCATTTTGCGGTTAAGTGCGCAGTAGGAAGAAGGCTTAAGACGGGATAAACATTACGACGTACAACTGCAAATATTTCGCTCCACAATAATATTTTGAAACCGCATACTCCCAAACCACTAACCAACCAGTTCAATAACAAATGCGTAACTCTCTGGTAACGCTAACATTCAACAGGTTCTTTGGTGCAGAACCTACATGCAACGGTGCGTCATTCTCACGCCGCGAAGAGTTTTGAGGTAAAGCCAGGCTTTCGTAACGCTGCATATGTCGCTACGTGATCCTGTAATTTTCAGTTTTCCCCTTCTCGCTCATTCAATCTCGCTGTTCTTTCCTCTCGCGCGAAACGAGCAGCTATTTATGGTAATAGCAGTCGACTCCGTAACCCACATAGCAGAGAGATGCATCGGTGTTTGGGATGAAAAAAATCCACGCGTACGCCGCAGCACCTTAAGATCTTTAATTAATATATCGGCCACCTTATCTACGACGGTGAGTCACCTCATCGAAGTAGAAAGGAGAGACGGTGCGGAGACCCGAGCTGGCGCTGCCTCCTTAAAGAGGTCAACGGATCGTTAAAGAATTGCAGCGATCGCCGCGCTTTCATGTACATCTGTATACCGGAGGAAACAGCCTAGCAAAGTGCGAATCTATTTTAAGATTCGAAAATTCGGCGTCGTCGAAAACTTTGAAAATTCCCTGTATATATTAAGAATTTGTCCAGTCATGACTTTGATAGTAATAGATTAGAAATAATAACTAAATGAGAAATCCTACCGTTTATCTTAAGATTCAATTCGAAACAGCTTTTGTTGTTACAGATTGATACTTTAGAGGTCAGCCCAGTCTAAAAATATACCCTGGTATGACTGAAGTTGTCTTTGGCATTACGAAACCGCCGCCGTTATCTCAAAAACTACGCGGGCGCTGGCAATTACTGGAATACGCCACCCTCCCCTACCGGTTGATATTTATGGAGAATCTTAAAAGCACTTCTGTATCGCTTATCTCTACCTAATACTATCTGTGACACGCTGCTGCCGTTGTTGATAATGACAACGACCGAAAGAATTTACAATTAACGCATTCTTCACACGAGAAGATATCAGGCCATTCCTATTCCAATCCCACACGCAATAAAACCGCCGAAAAGGAGTCGTTTGCCGGCCCACCAAAGAGAACGCCGTTCGGGAGACCAAAGTCCACCGGATAGCGAAAAGACATCGCCGCCCTTTGATCCACGACTTTTTAATTAATCGAACCAACATTCCCAATTCCGTCGTCTCCAAGCGACATCTCATTCCGGTCCCGATAAATCTCCGCCTACACATCGTTTTAATTGGGCGCGCTGCAATGCGCGGCGATGACGGGACACCATTGACCCAGAGGAGGGAGAGAGAGCGGGCGCGCGGTCCTTTTGGCGGCGGGAACGGAATACGTTAAGGAAAAAAGGGAGAGGAAGGAAGGAAAGGAATGAGAGAGAGAGATATCGGGATAAGGAGCGACGAGTCCCTTCCTCGAGTGCTCCGTGACTGCAAGACACCGACACAAAGGAGTTGGGGGATATAAATGTCGTGATTGGATTGGCAAGGAGCCGGCACCTTAAAAAGAGAGTCGCTCATCCTCAAAAAAAAAAGTGCGGGGATGATGCGTGCGTAGTATGCAACAGGGGGGGAAGGAGGTCGATAAAGAGCCTTGGCAGGGGGGTTAAAGAGTGAATATTCGAACAGCAGCGTCCGTGTATTCCCGCGTCTCCCGAGAGCCAAACGTGCCGGAAATGAATTAACGATATCTCTTCGATATACGGCCAAACAAACTGAACCGATGTAGGAATCTAGGGTAAAAATGAACCGGCGGCAGCCCGATCACATGAAACCAAGGAAAACGAAGGCGAAACAGTAAACGCAGATGTCATAACATTATGACTCCCAACTTAAGGAACGCGGCGACTATTTACACCGTTTAATGGCTGCGATTTACGGTAATAAGAGTGCATTTATAAGGAGTTTTCAAACCTTATGACCCCGATAAAAGGGAGCGCGATGCAAGACACTGCCCTGCGAATTAGAACTCTCGCACCCAGTTAGGAAATACAGTTCAGCGCTCAAATTACATCGGAGGGTACCTTATGAAAACGATACCGAGGCACTTGACGAGGAGCATTAACCAATTTCAATCGAATGTGACGGAATTAACGAATGCGAAAAAACGAGCACAAAGATTTAAGATACATCCTTTTCTGGGAATACGCAGAGGGAAAAAGCCGCCGACTTTCGCACATGAATAATTTGTTTACTCCGCTATCCTCTCCCTCTTCCGCGAAAGGAAATCGCTCTGGAGTGGTCCGTCGAGGAACCGCATCCGGCGCCGAAGGAAAGCTCTCTCCGAAATAAAAAGATTAGTCTTTTTTACGAAAGCCGCGCTCCACAATGGGGTCATTTCTAGAGAAATGACCTTCTGCGAATATGTTCCGAGCGTAGCCAAAATGGCGCTCGAACGTTAACTTGAAAATTAAACACCGACGTAACGCAAAAGTACGAAATTTTCCGAGTGACCAAGTTGTTGACTAGTTAAAGCTGGTGGCAACTACATGTATTCGTACATTTACAAGTAAATAACCGTTTCTAGATGCAGCTACTCTTTCTAACAGAAAATGATTAAGAAACCCAAGTCACTAGCATGTCAAAGGTGTCTCGCTATGAATATTAATTCGATATCACTTTTTTCCGACAGTAATGTAAATTCATAAACCCGCATCGAAGATAGCGTCGCTACAAGCTGTTCTACGTGAGGCAAGGTCTTGGATGTATACGAGGAGAATGATTTGGAGGCCATAAGGCTTACACACCCCTTAAACCGCGCGCGGCTTCCGTCAAACAGCGGAAGTGAGCCAATGGTTAGTGTGGCATGATGCGGTGCGGTTACATTCGCCAATTAACCCGAGGGACAAAACACGCGCACCCTTCCAGAGATAGTGGGAAATTCGGGAAGGAAGAGAAGAGAAGAGCCAACTCTGGGGAGAAGACTCGAAAAAAGCACGATTCGAAAAATACACGTTCGCGAACTACGCGCCATCATTATTTTCAGTCTATCACAAAGATTTTAAAAAAAGCCTAAAAACTACAACGAACCCCAACAAGTTACCGTGAAGTTTATTGCGAATCATTTACAGCTATAAAAATATTTTTTTCAGACGAAGGACTCGAGGAATGTACGAAGCTAAATGGATGCGATTTATACGGACCGAAGGGTGGGTGCTTAGCTCATATGCTCCTTTTGCAAAGCTGTAACGGCAGCGCTAACGGTAAAGGCGGGGGATGGAATGGAATAGTGGGTGTAGGAAAGCATCCCAATGGCTGCATTAGCTCCTTATGGAACGTTCACGTTTCCCACTGTTGCTGGCGACGCCCACCGCATTGCACCCCGAAAACGACTCGATCCGTTTTCTTGTCATTTATAATAGACGAAAGACGTGCAAAGCAGCATCCGCGATTTCGAAGGCAATCGGACCATACCGGGTTCAGCGAGAATCTTCCCCATATCTCCTTCCCCCTGCGACCTGCATATTTTGCCTTTCCCCTCCCCCACTCGTCCACCATACTTGGTTCGCCTCAAATCTCTAACTCTTGGCATGCGACGTATTCAAAGTTTATGCTTAAATGCTTTAAGAAATGTTCGTAAGAACCGAACCAGCAAGTCTTACATCACCAGAATAAATGAAAGGCAGGGCCGATCTTAAAATAACCCCTGTTCGGACGCGAAAATACAAGGAATCCTCCACAAACATCTAGAGAAATTCTCTTCCCTCGGCGTGGGCAAAACGGGTTAGGTGCAAAAGGATGATTCACTCGCCACCTGATAGATGGCGCGAGTGCCACCGTCCTTAAGGGTTGGCGAACCTGCGTTCCCCGCACACGGTTTTCACCTGGCTCTGCGTCCTAAGAGTCACCAAACCATGAAGGGGATGACTTACTCCCCCGCCTACTTCCCTCGTGCCCGACCATCTCCCGCTCGGTACGGCGCGAGCGAAACTAAAATGCCGTGATGCAACTTGTTTCCAAGAAACTCGACCTTATAGACGTGTAGCCTCAGGTTTTCGTCCGTGGCCTTCGAACTATCAACTCTTTTCCGATAAAAACTGTGAAGTTGTATAATCCGCATGAAGCAAAGGAAAACGTCAATGAATTTCCGGACAATCCATAAAAACGAAGTTGAGAATTGTTTAACACTTATCTATCACGAATGTAATAAATAGGGCCATTAGATATCAAAGTCGGGTCGCTGTATCCCTATTAGTCAAACTTAAGGGATCGATGAAGCGACAGATTTGCATAAGAACAAATAAGCGGAAGCCATTGTCATCCGAAGCGACGGAACTGTAGTACTGGAAGTAGAATCATAAGGGGCGTGCAAGGGTGGCACGAGTCGAGAAACCAACGTTAAGACAGCGGCTCTGCCAAGAGACATTAAATATCTCTCGCAAGATATAACACAGGGAACATTTAACTCCCCTCCTGTGCGATCTGAACATCAAAGCAATGTAATAATCCGATTAAACATGATATTCTACGCTTTTCGCCGTCGCCATCAAACCAACGTCGAATGTTCGAATTCTAGAGTCTGCGTCTTAAAGCAAGCTTTACTTTAAAAGGAGTTATTCGTCGAATACACTAGCGCCCAAAATAAAGTGAGGGCAACGAACACGGTATTACGAAAAACATTTAAATCAGGTTTGATGAAAGTACTGCAACATAGGCAGCGGATGAGAGGCGATTTTAAAATACTTTATGGCAAAAAAAAGGAAACTTCCATTTGGTCCCGAGAGAAATTTCGCGCAGTCATAGCTACCAGGCTCTTTGCATTTGCCCAAGAAAAATAAATGTGGCATCGGGACATTCGCCAAAGAATTGTCATACTTGGCAACACTCAAAAGAGTCGATATGACGAACCGAACGAAATACACAGACTCAGGCTCAGTGGAAGAAGATTCCTTATCTCCATTCCCAACAGTCCTTTCACCCTCTTCAAGCACCCCTTTCTATAGGTCCTACATCTAACCATCTTCCTCTCTCCACCAATCTTCCCTTCCGCCTCTCACCCCCAGCGGCCACTCCACCTCCCCCTCTCCCCCGCAGGCCATCCGTGACCTTCGCAGCGGCTCGGGTCATCGTCCTCTCAAACTCCTCTCAACCCCATACCTCGAGATACTCGCTTCTCTAGTCCCTCGGCCGCATTGTGGTTGCAACAGATTCCGCGCTGTTGGGGTCGTTTTGAGAGGGGAGGGGGGGTAGAGGACTGCCTTGTTACAAGGTGCCCCCCCCCCCCCCCCCCTCATAATCCCACCAACAGGTTATGGAAGGAATGAATAGCGAACTTTGCATGTAAACAAAGTTACAAAGACAACGTCTACGGGCACAGGCATCTTAATATTACAAAAACTAATTATTCCACGTATAGGCGTAGGAGTTTAACTCCACGAGAGGTACGAAATTTATCTCGCAAAAGTCTGGTTATAACTCCGCCAGGCCGTTAAATATTTGCAGGACTCGTTTGACACATTAGGGTTTTACCGTAAAATTGTCGTCACGTATGAGGCGACGCTGACATTAAATTAGGAAAAATATCATCATCGCCAAGGACTCTCAAAAAGCATGTTTGCTCGAAATATTAAATAACTGGCTGGTATAAACTGATAATACTCGAAAGCGATCATGGAGTCGAAACCAAGTAAACGATTCGTCCGCAGAATTTCGTAGAGTTTCGGGAAAAGATTTTTCTAAGCGGCCGTCATCAAACCTAAAAATAATCACGACGTTTGCCGCAACATCAGAACGCTAACCAGCATGAAATGTCCCGCAGCCACTGTAAGACCTTACTCGAGCGATAAAAGCGATCGTTGGCATCAATTAAGCGCTCCGTACTGGATTATACAATATGTAGCGTCGTCGGTAACGCAAATCCTGCCAGAAACCTATTAAGATGGAATTTCAACAACAGTGCTGCCGGGGGAGGGGAGGGAGGGAGGGAAGGAGTTGTTTTGGTGACTCCAACGCAAGAAGGCGAAGATTCCGGATCAAGGAGAGGATCGAGGGGAGCGGCGGGGCGGGTCGAAAAAAAGCGAATGGGGAATAGGTGAGAGCGGCGTTCCGGGTGGAAGAAATTGAGACCAACAGGGAGTCGTCTTTTTTACTTTCTCCATACGTAGTAATGGGAAAGTATTGTGATCACGAAAAAAATCGACTTCAGGGATTTCAACGGAAATACACGTTTTGAGGTCCCTAGCACACGTTTAGACTATTTTCGGAATGTCTGTGTGTGTGTGTGTGTGTGTGTGTGTGTGTGTGTGTGTGTGTGTGTGTGCGCGTGCGTGCGCGTGTGTATGTGATTGTGGGCGCTCTAACTCAAAATGTACTTGCCATATCGTTACCAAACTTCATATATAACACTTTCGCATGAGCACAAAGAACAGTTTTTGGGCAACGGTTAAACGGAAGTCAAGGTTTATTCGAAACCCGATTCGGTTTTTGCGATATTTCTCCCTTAAAACATCATTATTGAATATACAATTCTATACAAAGGTTATAAAGTAATTTCCTACAACTTTAATTTGAAACAATTTTCCATAGCAGTTATTGTTTAGGAATTATTTACAAATAATCGGTTTTTTCGGTTTCCTTCAAATGTCTCCTTAAAAACGTTTTTATTGGTAATCTTCCTGAGACCAAAGTTGTACAGAATAATATTTCTTCCAGGTTTTGTTTGAAACAAATTTTCGTAGGACCATCCATTTCGGAGATATTCAACTTTTTCTTAATTTCGAGTAGACAGCGGCAACACCATGTAGCGGGGAATTATGTAAACATATTCAAAATATACGTAATTTACGGCAATGAGGACGACTGTATTCTTTTACGATACGAAACGATAATTTTGCCTTATAATGCTATTCATACTAATTTAAATATCTATACCCCAAAAATATGGAGAGTCATGTGTTGGCCACATCAGATTTTTTTATGACGTTACGAAAACATATCGACATGGGCACGTATGTACACTCGCATGCGCGAGCACGAGAAAATATCACGCGAGATATGATTAAGATAAAATTAAGGAGGGTCTATTCTCGAGCTCGGGCTCTAATCTTCGCGCTCTATCCTTACGCCCCTACAAGGTTTTACTCTCTAAACCCTTCGTCTTTCAAGCCACGTCATATTTTGCCATCGTACCCTATTATTCCGCTAGCGCATAGTCAGTCCAGCCCGCGGCAGCAATATTTCTTATTCGTAAAATACCGTCCAATGTTTTAACGAATTCCTCGGGGCAAAATTATAAAAAAGAGCGTCACCGAGAACTTACGTATCACCGCCTTATTAAATGACCGCTAAAAATTACCCCGCGCAGGAGCCGAAAAGACCCGTTAAGACTCGGTTCCGAGACAATCCCCGCCGCTCCCTTCCGAAGCGTTAAACGAAACCGAATTTAGAGTTTTTTTCTTGAATTCGCTCCCAAAAACGAAGAGGTGGCAACGGTGGACAAGGAGGCGCAGGTGGGAGACGTTGGGAAGGGGGAGTGGGAGTATGTGGAGGCGGGAAGAGGTAGAAAGGGAAGGGGATGTGGATTGGAGCGTTGAGAGAAGCGGTGGGGTGGGGAGGGGAAAAAAAGGTCCTGGGATCGGCCAGTGAGTAAGAGCTTTATTCGTTCTTTGTGTAGCGGCGTAGGATGCTATCGGCGATAATGGAGGAAGAGGATTCCGAAGGATTTTTGTGGACTTCAATACCAGATTAAACCGATTTAAGTTGAAGGGTAACGTAATACCAACTCCCTACCGCTCGTTAACACCTGTTTTTTTTTTACCTCTGATCGCACCAAAACAAGAAAAAAATAAGGGAGGTGGGCAAAGCCGAAAAGCGCGGCCGTGATCTTTACGTATGCAAATAAGAAACAAGAATGAGCAGCCGCAATCTATCGGCTGAGCTTTTATGGCGAGCAAAGCGAATAGGGATCGTTTAATACACGTGACGTCATTATCAATGCGTCCGTAAGGTCCTACTTTTGGAAGAATGACGCAGTGTATGACAATATGCGTACGACAAGTATATGGAGCACGGGGCGAAACGCGCTTCCCGGAATATTTAACTAGCGATTTCGTTCTAATGCTAGCGTGTGAAATTTGATCTCAATCTTTCCCTTGTTCAGAGTAGCGTTCCCAAAAAGAATTTCCGCTAGAAAAGGCACGTAATTAATGAACCGATGGCAATGCATAACGCAGGGAGAACATTAATATTTTACATTTACATTAATAACCTGCAACCCGCCAGAAGCGTTTGGCAGGGCGTGTCACAGGACCAAATGGACTAACGCCTGTTGGACTGTCTTATCGCGTCTGGGAAAAAAGATTTCTCGGTTCTATCGATTGTTTCTACATATTTTCTCGTACGCTGTTATCTAACATTACGTTCACTAACACCGATGGGTATAACTATGCCGCGTACGTCTTCGGAGCTTTTAAACCTTTCAAATAGTTTCCTTTTATACTCAATTCTTCTACCCTTCGACGTCTGCCATTTCAGGTCCCTCAAGATCTCTGATACACTCGCACCATACCGATATTCTCCCTTCACAAATCTAGCCTCTCTGCGCTGAACCATTTCGAGCTCCCTGGTTAGGCCCTCCTCGAAACTGTCCCAGACGGCGCAACAGTATTCCACGAGGGTCGTATTACGGAAAAGTATGCGATTTCCTTCACATTCGAGGGGTATCCCCGCAGGACATTTTTAACTCCATGATAGTTTTCGTTAAGAGGGTAAAAAAGGCAAACATTATGTCAATCATTGAACAACAGAAATTAAATCGTTAGCAATTAACCCGTTAGACAACGGAAGCTATAGCATGTTAACTAATGATAAATGGAAAAGACAAGTACTGACATTACGTCCGAGTTTACTTATTAACGCAACGAGAATTAATTTTTAAGTGAAGTTTCAAACCGAGAAAATTATCACAGGCAACAGGTGAGGTTTGCGCGAACAGTGACGGAGAAGAATGCGGAAGATTGAGAATGGAAACGTGAAAATTGAATCGGCATCCTTTAGCAAAATATCCCTTGGTGACAAAATGCCGCAAGCGGACTTTAATGTTCATAAAAATAGTAAACATTGACAACTCGTTCTGCTCGGTATAAGTTCACGCAATGAAAATTAAGTACGCTTTGTCGCAGTTCAGGATATGTATCAATCAAGGAGAGTGGCCGTACGTGCAATCTATGCAAGATAATCGGCCTCTTCTACCTAGGTCGTTTAGAGAAATCCACTTGTGAGCAGTAACAGGTCTATATGGAATATGCCGAGGCTATATATAGAGTTACAAACATGATTGGTCTACTTATATAGTTGTATCACATTCCCAATATTTCAATTTAAACAAATTATAAACACGCGATCTATTTGAGTAAAAAGCGTCTTCACGAAAATTACATACTTCACTGCACTTCCGGTGTTATAAAAAGAATTGCGATAAAAAAGGATCATTCTCAAGTGAACACTAAATTGCCGCATATCAGACTAGACAGAGCTTAATGAATGCGATTCGCAACACTCCCCGACAAAATATTGGGCGCATTATCCTTATCGTCGAGGCTGTGGTTGATCGCGTTGACCCTATGTGGTAACAAGCAACGGTTCTCTGACGTAACCATACGAAATTCTCATTTTAAAGCAAGCATGAGGGATATGCCGAGTTCCAAAGCAATTCCATCGATGGGTCTAAAATATAGCTGGCTAAAACACATTCCCTTCAAGCACTACTAAAACATGGGCAAATACTACCAATTATACCAAATTAAAGACTCATTCTAAGGTTTTGTAACGCAGTAAAGTCAAGATTTTAAAGCACAGTAGAATGTAAACATGCATTTTACGAAGCCTTTTTACCAAAAAAATTCCAACAAGAATAACTACTATTTTTGGCACTATTTATTAATTAATCTCCAGAGTTACTTCGATGAATGGGCTCTATGGAGTTTAGATTATAAAAAAATCACGGCTTTCCCGTTTGTATTCGGAGATTCTTTAAAAAAAAGAATTATCTACGCAGACAAACGCCGGCACTCGAGACTTGACAAGCGAACAAATCCGCCGGTATTCTAGTTTCACCTAAATAGCTGTTTCTCGTAAACTATTTACACAAAAGGCTATTTTCTCTCGAATCGTGGAGACTTCATTACCTCCCGTTCGGCATTTAGCACTTCATTACGGAGGCACGCAAGAACAGAAAGTCTCGCCGTCACGTAACAAACTTGAACACAAAAGTTGCCGAGAAACGCGAAATGCCCAATAATTTTTCATTTTTTTAAAAGAAGATCAACGAAATTTTCGAGAATCGTCCCAGAGATTCTTTTTTACCCACAAAAAAAAACTTTGATAGAAAATTAAATTTCCGTACTATTACGAGAGGAACGCGACCTGGATGAGTGAACGTACGACAGAAATATATCAGTTTAAATCTGTTCTAACGGATTTAGTCAAACATAACATTACCGAGATAACGTCGTCCCAAAAAATTATAAAGATCGATTTTACTCCTTATCAGGAGAAAAAAAAAGGCGGCTTTGGGACGTCTTAAAGATAACGCTTCCACGAAATGTGAACAAATGGGGACATTCTTCGCCTCTTCGAAGGAGCGGCGGGAAGGACGAGGAGGAAAAATAGGAGGGAAAGAAGGGGAAAAGAACTTCCTCCACCTTCAAAGAGTTCTCTAAAAAAAAAATAAAAAAACCGGCTAACAATTTCTTCGGATGTGGAAAAACTTTATCTTTTGGTTCCTTTCCTCTTAGCTACAAACAGTTTCTTCTAAATGAAAAACGGTGCTTCAAATCCACAGTCCTATTCGGGTGTTATTTTTTATGAATGTGTGAATGGAGACGACGCTTCGAAGTAGTGGAGGAAAAGCGTTTTGTTTCGAACCTTGAGAAAGAACGTTAACTCTTAAAGAAGGCGTGGAATCGAACGCGTAAGGGAAGAAGAATCACGTTAATGCGATTAAAATGGTCAAGGCGTCGATCGTTCCAATTAATTTTTGTTGCGGTTATACACGAATCGAAAAGAGAATGTCGCTCAAATGCCGAAATTAGCGACGCTTCAACGCGAATTTCACCGTTCGATTGTCCCAATTGGCCGAAAACTAATCTTGGACTAATTAAAAAATTAGCGTCTGAGAAAGTTAAAGAGTACAGTCACTTGAACGAATTATAACATTAAATGCGAGTTATCGGAAGTTAAAAAAAAAATCTGCAGTTCTACTGCGCCTGCAACCCGAGCGATTCGAATACTATCTCAATAAACGCGTCACGCATTAAGATAGCACCGTACGAAAGATTAATGCAGTACGAACGACGTTATGTAGCCAAAATACCCAGTTAGCTTTAATACACGTTGGCGACGGAATGTTCAGTTCTAGTGTGATAAAATCGCCTACCGCGACCGAACAAAACTCTCTTAACCACGAGTTATCCTCATTACGCACACCTCTCGCATTGTTAATCCCGGAAAGTCAGATCGACGGATAATCCGAGCACGACCGGTTGATCTGGCATAAGAGAAACAAAACGCGTTTTATAACCACGCATTTGTACATACGTCGTCCTAACGGGTCGCCGTCCCAACTCTCGGCTTTCTCTCTCTCTCTCATCTCGTCAATCAGTGGTTTACACGGGTTGGAGAGCCCTCACTCGTGGGGGAGAAAGGAAAAGGGAAGGAGAAGCGGGCGGTAGAGCGTAGGAGCGGAGTGGGAGATGGAGCTAAGGCAGGGGAGAGTAGAAGTGATGAAGCCGATGATGTTATTCAACGGGATGAAGAGAACGAGGGAGGAAACGAGGTGCGATGTTTAAGTCAGAGAACGCGGAGGAATGAAAAGGCGTGGGAAGGAGATGGAGTAAGAGAGGAAGCGCGATTTAGCGGGCGACATGACAGGTGCGACGGCGGATTAAAAAGTGCGGAAGAATCTTCAAGTGCTTAGGATTATTACCAATCGCGTCCTTTAGGATCGATTGAAACGTCGACCTATTTAGAAGAAATTAACCGCGACTCAAGCTCTCTGCGGGGATGATTATAAGTACACTTCGTCCGAGCGGAATAAGAGTACCCTGAATAAATAACGTCATACCGAGACGAAATCCTTTTATGAATTCAACTATAAACGAAATATCTGGAAGGTATTTGCTTTAAAGAACAAAAGAGCTTCTTGACCTGGATCCGCATGTTAACATTTAAAACGGGGTCCACCGAAAGTACCGCTCCGTAAGAAAGGGCATTCGCTTGAGACTTGTTTACTACAAGCCGCCGGATGACTAATTAAGACATTTAAAGAAATACCTAACGAAGCGACCAAAAAATCCCATTTTTATTAGTTCATTACTAATACTAAAATATTAAATGGTTGATGAAAACTTTTTAAACTTTTTACTTCCGGAATTGAAAAAAAAAATTACGTGAGAATTAGAAGGATTCACATCTTGCGTCGGAAACGAAAATGGAACCATAATTATACATTTTCAACTAACACTAGTAAAAACGCGGTAGAACTTCAATTTCAAAATTTAATTATTTCAGATTAAGAAACAAATTTACGGAAATTGAAAAGGCCCGAAAACTCCCAGTCACTGCACGCAATTAGCCATTAATTTTTTTGAAGAAATTACATTTCACTGAAATTTCTCCTATTCCATATCGAAACAAAGTCGGAGCAACAAATGTAAGCTAACCATCCTCCTTCCAACAAGAAAATGTCCAAGCAGAAACGAAAATTTCACGTTGATCCCGCACTTTTTTGTGGCTTACCTTTCTTAATCCTTCAAATGGACGCGGCAGACCAAGTCTTCCTCTTAGGAGCTCCTTCCCTCCTTCAACCAAAGTCAAAGATGGGTTTACGTGCCCTTGTAGATGCTAGTCTGAGGTGCAAGAAGCGACTGTCTCTCGTGCCGCTCGGAAGCGCGTAAAGTATAGGTGAGAGGGAAGAGGGGGGAGGGAGGAAGAGGAGAGGGGAACCGGGTGCTCATGGGAAGGGTGAGAGGAAAGGGAGCTGAGAGCTCATTGGAGGGGTGAGGGGGAAGGGGTGGAGAGCTCTCCGAAGCCAGCGCCAAACCACGGCGGACTCCGAACTCAACATATTTACGTCATATTGTATAAATCCCGATGAATCAAAACTTGGACTGATGTAGTTTAGTTTCGCGTTACTTAAAGGATGATATCACCAAAAAATACCAGATGAAAGTTTATGATCTACGAGGAAAAATGTTTACTTGGAACTGTGTATTTTATTTTGGTGTGACAAATAAAATTAGCAATTGTCTAATTTAATCGAACGATCAATGAAACCTTGTAGTGGCGATTAAACTTCCTGACCGAAATAACAAAGGGCTCGTTTATGGAAATAAAATTCTGGTGATATCTCTTGTAGTTAATGAGCGATAAGTAAATTCGAAAGACATAACTCAATTCCATCGGATTTCGTATCAGTTTCTGTCAACTTTCCGTCAAAGTGTAAATCCTTATCATTCCCATCGATCATAAAGGCACCGGTACTTCTTGGATTCTTTTCTTAACTGTACAAGTAGTTTAAGTTTTACTCAGGTAGTTTGACAATTTGCAAGGTTATAATGCTGTTTCTTATTGGCATATCTCTGTATTAAAAATATGTGCAAAGCGTGTATTTTATCGAATATATTTTCTGTACTGTTTTTCACTCAATATGAAAGACAATATCATTCTCCAATGCACGTGATAAATCTTTCTTTTTTTTTAAAGAGACATGTTATTGGAGGGGAGAATTATTTTCGCTGCCAAATATAGAGTTGCTGAGACTTCTTTCCGCGTTTATTTTCTGTTTTGTCTCTTCCAAGTCTTGCGTGACAAAGTTGAATGCGTATCACATGTAACTTGCATGCCTGAGGTTCGATCAAAGCTGGATTATGTAACAGTCTGGAAGCTGGTAATTGGCGCATGGAAAATGATTTCCAATCAAAGCAAATTATATCGCTAATGTTTGTTTTTAATACCTAACGACTCTATGGGACTTCGATATAATGAACATCGTATCACAGTGATTTGCATATATTATTAATAATTTGCTCTTCTTTTTCGAGGTATAAAACACAGCTAGACCCGAATAAAGAGCTATTTTCAAAGCAATGAGTTCAATGGGCTGGTTTATATCAGTCATATCGAAGCGATAAGAGTGAAAAATAGAAGTAAAAAGATACGATTAAACGCTTTATTAACTATTGATAAGTATATTCCACAGATAGTCTCGATTGGAAATTTGGCTTACTGATCGAAAGTTTACCGAGGTGACAAATCTCAACGCCAGTGTTGTAACGAAAAGTTATACATCGATTTTTGAGCCTTTAACTGCACAAGTTCAAATGAAAAATCATCAATGATGTTGAGACATGTTTTATCTAATGGCGATCAAAGAAATCGTAACTATGAAATATTCGCGATAGAATTGGCTTTGCATCGCAGATCCGATGTAACTCTTTTGTTCGCGCTAAGATGTAATTATTCATACTCTCATGTTATATGTTATTCAAGTGAAATTCGAATATGCTGTAAACTACGGTACAATTAAAAAATACAAATTCAATGGAACTCTGAAGGAGGGTAATAATTTTAGATGTGGATTTGATTTAAATTAAATTTCATATCTTTCTTGGAACTATTGGATTTATTTATGCTTCTGTAACTACCCAGGACACAACAGTTAAAGAGAAACAAGACTTTCAATTAAATAGTTGTTTGAAAATCTCGAGAATTTTACTGAAGATCTTTAACATGATAGGCTGAGGAAAGCCATTATAGATAACTTTTTTACTGTTGGTTTAGATTAATCTCATTTGCCTATCAGTTACGTGAAATAGCAAGGCTATTGGTTCTGGAACGCATCCATTGTAGGTACGATTTGCAAACTCTGACTCCATTCAAATATCTATTTTGATGACTTCGTCTCTTAAACAAATGTTCGGTTTTATCATTGTAAATTATAAAAAATGGACCTTTTTCTATAAACTGAAACTACATTATATGGAGGTGAATTTTTTATTTATAATTCCTAAAGACGATGTTAATGTCACTTTGATTTCACTAAAATGCCGGAGTCAAATATAGTACAAGGATGATAAAGGCGGAGCCTGTATTAGGCGAAAAACTATCGAAGCCGGAAATTTACAAAAAATTAACCCTCCTGATACTATTAATATTAAAGATACTGTTTATCGAATGAATTCCTCTCGGAAAGACATAACCGCAAGGCGCGGACGGAAATAATATTTATAAAAAATTAGGTGTTTAAAATTTTTAAAAGCCACAAAAGGCAAAAAATCCCATCTCTGATAACATTTAAAAAATCCGCTACTTTTTCTCATTTATATAAACGATCTCATCAGAATTGTGAGCAGTAGTTGTATACCATTCGTGGATGACACAGTGGTTTATCTACCTCTAAATCTACATGCTATCCTGCAATTTTCTGAAATTAAAAAAATTAAAACTGTTTAGGACTCCGAATAATTCGGTATGGATCCATGTTCTATTTGCAAAATATTATTTTTCCACAATTACATTCGAGTGCGTAATAGGACTGTGGATTGCTTCAAAGCGCAATTTAAAAGTGCCTAAACCGTTTTCCGATAAAACCAAACGGGAAAGGATTTGAATTCGTTCCGTTATCGTAGACGATGATTAGTCAGAAACAGGTGAAGTCGGGAAAATTCCAAAGGATTTTTCGAGTTTAAAACGGTCGTTCCCGACACAAGCGTTCCTATTCACCCAATATAACTCCATAGGGATAGAAACGGGACAAACCAACGATCTAAATTTTTATTATTATGGATAACAAGAAATTAAACAGTTAATGATGCCAGTTTTTAAAATTTTTTTCCTCCGCGAATCGAACTTTTATCTCGGCGTTTTTCTTGTATAGTTAAACAAAATGCTTGTATTCGATAACCAACCACTCACGAGATGTTTGAAATCTTTCTTTAATTTAAATTTACATTTACATTAGTACCCCGCAAGCTGCCAGATGCGTTTGGCAGTGGGTGTCGCTGCACCAGCATAGCCTCTAACTTATGCCTGTATCTTATCGCCTCTGGGGAAAAAGATCTCTAGTATTTCGTGGTCCTGGCGATTATATCGACGTAATTTCTGGTACTCTTTACCTTACGCTCACTAACACCGATGGGTACAAATATTCCGCGTTCGCCTTCAACGAATTCGAAGGTATTAAACTTTACAAATAGTTTCCGTTTGTATCCCATTCTTTTACTCTGCATCTTCTGCCATTTCAGCTCACTCAAAATCCTTGAATGGCTCGCATCATACCGATACTCTCCCTTTACAAATCTAACCGCTTTACGCTGAACCATTCATTTAGACTTCCCTAGTTAGAGTCTCCTCTTCGAGAATCATCTGTTTCGTGCATTTTAACAGCAGTTTGCATGTTGTATAACAATTACCAGAGGCATGCAGGGAAAAATTCTATTTAAAAATCTTATTAATATGGAATTTGTTGAAAAGGTATCTATAATATAGTGTAGTATATTATAGTATAGTATAGTGTAGTGTAGTGTAGTATAGTATAGTATAGTATGGGCTTCGTGATCCACTGTAGTAGAATATCACTTGACCAAAACATGAAGGTTTTCGAAACCGCTTTTTTCCAGACCTCTCATTTAGAATCTACATCAGCGAGCACGAAAACGCACCCGTTTTACTACGAAATGTCGTTCTGAGTGACGTATACTCCGGCTCTGCGGTGATCCCTCCCGAAAACCCGACCTTCCGAGAATGCGGTTCGCGTTTCCTGACCGCTCCACCGCCGTTACCAAGAAATGCGTCAAATACGTGCAGGATGTCCTCGATGTTCCCCTCTAATTCACTTTTTCCAAAACGAATATCCGCCTGAATTTTAGTGCTTAAAAGGGGATCATTTAGTCAAATAATATCTGCGTGGAAACGTGCTTCACAACAGGAATGTCGCGAAACGCTGGAGTGCCGATGAAAAAAAAACTTAGTTTGATAAATAAATAAATTAACAATTTGTAAATTTTGATGGATAATTGTGTCAATAAGGTTTCCTTTTTTAAATTGGTGACGGCGTAGTACTAATGATTGAATGCGTCTAAGCGTTGTAATACCTGTATTCATAAATATTGTACCTTGTTGAAAGATAGGGGCAAAGTCGCCGAGAGCCTGCGCGGGCCCTGGGGCAAATACCATATCTGTTTTAAGTTAAAAACGGGAACCGGGCCCCTCGGCAGGCCCAGGGCAGCGACCTCTCCCTCCCCCCCTTCTCTACGGTTTTGGCTAGCAGCATTATAAGCAGAAATTCCATCCGATTAAAAATTATCAAAATTACATATAAAATATATGTTGGTACTATATGTACCATATAATTAGGCATGGTATGGTTCCATTAATGTCGATAAACAACGAATCTGTAAAATCAAATATTCGACGAAAATTAATTGCCGTCGTAAGTATAGTATAGTATAGTAAGTATATAGTATTTAGTATCACTAAATTTTTTGCGAAATTGTCATGTTTTTAAGAATTTAGTTTTCCAAATTAACACCTTATGTATTTTTGTACCAAAAACGCAAAGCGTAAAAGAAAATCTATACTTGCTACAACAGACGACCACATTTGAGTCGGAATTTCCTACACTTTGCCTTGTGAGGTTCCCCGTGACATTTTGAAGTAACTGCGTATCTTGCGCTGCAACAGAGTCCAAAAGTACGATTACAGGAGAGTAGATCATAGTATGGATGTGTATCCATTGTCAGATATCTCTATAGTACTTTAACTAATAAATTCTCATAAAATTTACATTTCTAGGAGCTATACCGACACTCCATCCTCCGGAGAGTTTCCCATTCTCTTGGTCTGATATTCTCCTTTACGTTCTAGGTTTTTTCTAGATTCCTCTTGTTTTTTTACAAACTTTTTTTTCATAATATTTGGGTATAAATTTGTTTGTACATTATAATAGCGTAGTATTAAGTTTGCTATTGAATGCTCGCGATTTCATTATTTTACGGTTCAACAAATAAAATTTAGTTTCCCATTTAATTCCGGGTAAATGGCTGTCACATTTACTATAATTTACAGAATAGCAGACACGAAGTAAGTCATATATATTAGTAAAGTTTAATTCGATGGAAATTATCGTCGTGTCAGCCTTATATGCGATATTAAGTGTACTTAAATATTCCAAGTTCAACATTATAAAATATGGTCAATAAAGGAAGAAAGGCTACCATATCTCTAAAAAAAATTGGGAGTAAACAATATTGTTCGTTAGAACTGACCGTACGACGACACTCCGAGTGCTTGTGGGTCAGGACCCCGGGCCCAAAGGCGATATTTCCCGAAGGGAAGAAAAATGAGAGTAGTGGGGAGAAGTTTCAGGGTGCCAAAAAGTTGAAAAATCGATTTTCGATCACGTTTTTTCGATTCTGGACCATTGTGCGCCGCCCGTTGGTATGGGTTGCCGAAATGCCTCGCACCCGCGTATTGCGGTAGGAAAACATATTAGATCTGCTAGCCACTACCCACCCACTATCGACTATAAACCTACAAATCGACGACGGGATAGGTGATCATAAAATAATAATTGCCGACTTCAAATACACCCCTGCGACAATATATAAGCCTACGCGATTAGTTTATATCTTCAGTAAAGCAGATCTCCCAGGCTTAAAAAATTATGTTACAAACCAAATAGCGACATTTATCAATTTTGCGAATAGTAACAGCGTAGATGACTCTTGGACGGAAATTTTGCGAATCATTCGAGAAGGGCTAAAAACGTTTGTCCCAACTAAAGCAATTCGTGATCGCAAGGATCCGCGGTGGGTGAAACCGAAACTCCGTGCCTTGCTCAAGAAACAAAGACGGCATCACGCGCACATAAAGCACCTTAAAGAAGTTGGTAGGGACCACGCAAACGAGTATTTAATATACAGAAATATTCGTAAATCTGCAAGAGACGAAGCGCGTAAGGAATTTGACGTCTACCGATCCACGACACTGTCGGACTCACTCAAAAACGACTCGAAAGAATTTTGGTCGTACGTGCGAGAAATGCGAGGAGGACAGTCCACAGTACCTCTTCTACGTACAGACAACGGTGAAAGTGTACACGATTCATGTACTAAGGCTAGTATGTTAAATCGGTTCTTTGAAAATTGCTTCACAATAGACAGCGGTGATTTCATTGATTTCCCTACTCGTATAGACTCAAATATGAGCTACATAGAAATATCCGAAAGCGGTATCGTCAAATTACTAAGTCAGGTCCACAAAAGAAAATCGCCAGGGCCTGAAGCCATACATGCATTCATTATAAACTCGTTAGCAAACGAATTAGCTCCGTACCTTAAGATTCTATTCAGAAAATCTTTAGATGAGGGTGTAGTTCCTTTGATATGGAAAACAGCCCACGTTACACCAATACATAAAACGGGAAGTAAATTAAAAGTGGAAAACTACCGCCCTATATCGTTGACGTCAATCTTCTGTAAGGTTTTTGAGCACATTATCGGTAGCTCAATAATGCGATTTCTCGAAAGCAAAGAAGCGCTTAACAGTAGCCAGCATGGTTTCCGGAGAGGCCGGTCATGCGAGACTCAGTTAACTCTACTCACACAAGATATTGTGAAAGCAACCGATAAAGGAATAGGAGTTGATGCAGTATTTTTAGACTTTAAGAAAGCCTTCGACACCGTTTCTCACGTGAAAATAGTGCAAAAATTAAGGGCTTATTCAATTAACGAGAAAATTGTAAATTGGATCGCCTCGTTTCTTTCCGATAGAACCCAGAGAGTAGTCCTCGATGGAGTTGCATCAGACGTCGTCAAAGTGACTTCCGGCGTGCCTCAGGGAAGTGTAATCGGACCTTTGTTATTCTTGATATATATAAATGATTTAGCGGATAATATAAAGTGTAAAGTTAGACTCTTCGCGGATGTCACACTTGTGTATGGAGAAATCAACACAATACACGATCAGGAGAATTTGCAAAAGGACCTTCAGGCTATCACGAAATGGTGTAAAGATTGGCAACTCGATCTGAATATAAAGAAATGCGCCGCAATGAACTTCACGCGCTCCACGAATTTCAACCGTTACCCGTACCAAATATCTGAACTAAAGCTAAAATACGTTAATAGCTACAAATACCTAGGAGTAATTCTCAGTAGCAATTTGTCTAGTAGAGAGCATATCAAAACCGTTATAGCATCGGCAAACAGAATTCAAGGGCTTTCCTCTAGAGTCCTGCGGGGATGCCCCTCGAATGTGAAGGAAATCGCATACTTTTCCCTAATACGACCCATCGTGGAATACTGTAGCGCCGTCTGGGACCCCTTCGAGGAGGGCCTAACTAGAGAGCTCGAAATGGTTCAGCGTAGAGCGGCTAGATTTGTAAAAGGAGAATATCGGTATGATGCGAGTGTATCAGAGTTATTGAGAGATCTGAAATGGCAGACGTTGAAGAGTAGAAGAATTGAATACAAGAGGAAACTATTTGAAAAATTTGAAAGTTCCGAATTCGTTGAAGACGTACGCGGCATAGTCGTCCCCATCGGTGTTAGTGAACGTAATGTTAGATCACAGTGCAGGAGAAAATATCTTGAAATTACCGCTAGAACAGAGAAATACTACCGATCCTTTTTCCCAGACGCGATAAGATAATCCAACAGAGGAATTAGCTAGACTTCACTTGGTGTTGTGACACCCCCTGCCAAACGCTTCTAGCGGCTTGCAGGGTATTTATGTAAATGTAAATGTAAATGTAAAACCTTATGACCGATACTAATACCGGACCCTTCAGAGGCCCGGGCCCCGGGGATTTTGCCTCGGTATCCCCACCCTTTCGGTGGCCCTGGATAGGGATGCTGCGAAATTTTGTTTGTCTTTGAAAGGGTGCCGCGCCCATAAAAATGGTGAGAGCTACTGACGTAGAATGAAATTGAACTGATATATATAGCCTTAGCTAAAAATTCGAACGGAAAACAATGTATATATATATATATAATTAAAACGATTTAAATAAAAGTGAAAACGCGGTAGATTATCGAAGTTTTATTGCGATGCACAAAATGCATTTTTGTTCACTGGAACGTCTGCAATAATTTAAACCTCTCCTTGGAAAACCCGAGTCTTACGCGGAAGGAGATCTTTACGATCCTTGCGCGTGTCAAACTCAATCAAATGTATTCAGGCAGCAAGGTGTTGCGTCTTGATGCTCTCTGAATGCCGTATCACCCTGAACGACGTTTTTTTACCAACGGGAAAGCAGTTCGCAATTTTATACTTGTCTCGAATTTTAAGTGAAGCTGTCTTTATGAAAACAGGATTTTCTCTCTGACACGCGTAAGTAGGGTAACGTTAAAACTTTTAAGGATCATATCCAAGAAAGTAGTGAAAAAAATATTTCGTTCGACTGTTGTGGAATCAGAAATCTAATCGAGTTGACACCATAATCCCAAAAATACCTCAAATATTTGTCTTGATTTTCGAGTAAATGCCTCAGACCAAAATGTCTGTTGACAGATGATCACCTTGAAAAGTTTTTCTAGGTTTGTCATCACTGGTTAAATGAACGATGACTTAATACATTTTTTATTTGGCATCGTGATGCAATGGTTTACACAAGCGTGTTAAATGTATTAAATAAGGTAATAAAATATGCCTTAATATTTTTGGTACTTACGTATTAACGGGACTACCTTACTGCTGTTAGATTTATATATTGTTTGTGTAAACAGATACTGATTGGCCTGTCTCGACATTTACAAACCCAATCACCGGACAACGGGGAGGGATACTTTGGTTCTGGGCGAGGCGAAGGGCGCGGTAGCGCCCGGAGACGACTACCCATTAAAACAAAGCGAGCCGAAAGCTCGTCAATATATCCTTTCAATGTTATATCCTCTGTTGCGCCACAAATTGAGAGGATATATTAACGAGCCTTCGGCTCGCTTCGTTTTAATGGATAGTCGTCTCCGGGCGCTACCGCGCTCTTCGCCTCGCCCAGAACCAAAGTATCCCTCCCCGTTGTAAATGCCGAAACCGGCCAATCAGTCATGGGTTAGCAACAGTCAAACGAGATATAATAAATGTAATATTGTTGAACTAGTGGTATTCATTAATATCCTGTAGTTCGGGGTAGTTCCGTTATAGTTCGGTAGTTCCGTTAATACGTAAGTACCAAATTTTTTAGTAATGACTAAAATGAGAAAACAGAAACATCCTTTTGTGGTTGTCATTTCATGATTCTTGTCACGTAAATGATGTCCACTTTTAAGAGAGAGAGAAATTTTCTTTTGATAGTTCAACACTGAAAAAATAACAACGGATAATTAATAAAATCGATTAAACGAACCATAACAAACGAGGACACACTTCAGAAAAGTGTGTTTACACAAAATATGGAATTACGAAATTGTGCTACAGTACAAAAACGCTAGATATTTATAGCGATCAAAAATTGGGAAAGGATAAATATAAAATATTTTTCTGTATGTTGAAAATAATGCAATATCCTTTTTATTAATTAATTGTAAATAATAATCATCATAAAATTGACATTGTTACTAATATTATGCTGTAAAATAATAATGTTTTTCAGATGAGTTTTCATATCAATTTTGTATTAAAACAGAAAATAAAAATTTATGCTAGCGACCTTTTCCATCGAATAACTTCCTACTCGAGAAGTTTAAAAGTGACGTTGCAGGTTGACAATCGGTCTTTTCTATAAGTTTTCGGTTGTCCTTTTCATTTCAATAAATTTCTAGTTCTTAATGTCGCAGTAAATGTTGATTCCAAATATCCTTTGCCCATAGACATATCATTCGTAAATAATGCTCGTCAATTACGTATACGAATGTCAACAATTTATGGCAGTGGCAATGTCATTACCACATAGGAGAGCTTTGTTTGGTTCCCTTTAACCCTAGAGCAGGCGCGCGGCGTCTGACAGACGCCAGACTCTGAACTTTTTGTATACATGCGAATGCATATGCCGTATAGACTTGCCTTCCTCCCTATCTTCCTACTGATTCAAGATCTCTCAGTCGGTAGAATAATCACATCGCTAGTACCACGCTGTTCGCCATGAAAGCCATTTGGTGGAGTTGAAGTTCTCACCGGCGTCTCTCAGACGCCGCGCGCCTGATAACGTTACTAATAAGTGGTATCAGTTTTTTGTTATTTTTTACTTTTATTGCACTAAATGATCATTAATATTTTTTCTAGAGTAGGAAAATGTGTTTGTGAATTTATTAAATTTCAAAAAAAGCATTAATCTTAATTTGTTATCAGATATGGCAGACAAGAGTTATATCGTTATAATCGTTGCCCTGAATCGGCAATGACGTGGAGTAATTACTTATAGTAGGTTTTAAATTGTGTTTACATAGTTTTTTCTCCTATTTATGTACAAGGCACAATATTCCTTTATAAAATTGTTGCGATAAACAGCTAAAGTAATATAAACTGATTATTTGACAGTAGGTACATTATAATATTTGTTTATTTTGTATAAAATTGACTAGTAAATACATGGAAACAAATCCTTCTCTTTTGAATTAATAATATGTTTTGTGTTTATTAATGAGCATATATGTTGTTAAATGAAAAGAAAAACAAAGGACAATTTTTCGTGTTTTTTTTAAATAAAACTTTTTGTTAAGGTAACTTATTGTATATACTCATTTGTCATTTTGTACTGTTTCCATGAACATTTTCAGCTGCACAAATGAAATTGTGGATCATTGAAACGTTAAAAATAGCCATTTTTGTTAACAAATGTAGTGGCGTCTGTCAGACGCCACGCGACCGCTTGTGTATGATTCCGGAGCGCGCCTGCTCCAGGGTTAAGAACTCTTGAAACAATGAGAACAAAATGTTTAATTATTGTGTTGTTATAATGGATAATAAGAGCAGCTTGTAAAAGGCTATGATTTGTTCGTAGAATATGAGGTGTATGTGGTGATAAGACGGGTGAGGTTTGCTATTTCTTCCTAGTTAGACCGTTAATTGAGTATGTGTGTAGCTATGGGACCCTTATGAGATAAGCCTTGTTCAGGAGTTAGAAAAAATTCAAAGAAAGGGAGCGCGTTTCGTGAAACGTAGATATGGTAGGCAAGTAAGTGTCACTAGCCAAATAGTAGAGCTTGGGTGGGAGTCTCTGGAGGAACGGCGAGAAAAGTCTAGGCATCGGCTATTGCAGGGATTTAGATCAGGAGACTTTAATGATGAATTATCAGACGTAATTAAGAGCCCAACTTACGTAGGACTGATAAGACTCGAGAAATTGATTATAGGACCAATAGATACAAGGGATCCTTCTTCCTTATTTCTATAAGAGAGCACAAAAGGAGAATAATATGATAGGTCGGATATAATCTCCCCCTGCCACACACCAATTGCGTTGGCTTGCAGGGTATTTCTTCAGATTCGGAATACGTTTTAGAGATTCACGTGTTGACTGATGTTATTTTAGAGCGGTGGTTGGCAACCTTTTTTATGTGGCGGGCCTCATTCGCTCTTTCGAATGCCTCGTCGGACTGCAATGGAAATTTCGAATGCTTCATCAGGCAGAAGCAAGAGTTTACATCGACAATTACATAGGGATTCTGTGGTGTCACATAAGCATAAAATTAAGTTTAAACAACTCTCTTAACGTTCAGATTTCAACATACAAGATTTTACCGCCGTGGTTTTCATGAAAAAATTTCAAATTATTTACGGAGTAATCCTCAGATTACTTTTCCCTAATAATTTCGCGGTCGCACAAAATACTCTCGGGAATCGTATGTTTAATAGCTCCGAATTCGTTGAAGACGTAAGCGTCAAGTTGTACTCATCGGTATCAGTGAGCGTAATGTTAGATCAGACCGTACGAGAAAATACGTCGAAATATTCGCTACTACACATCTTTTTTTCCCAGACGCGATAAGACAAGCCAACAGAAGCATTAGTTAGAGTTCATTTGGTGCAGTGACACTCCCTGCCAAACGCTTCTTGTGCATTGCGGGGTATTAATGTAAATGCATGTGGTCCCACGATCCGTAGTTTGTCGACTGCTTTTGAGTGACCATACGTTTTTAACCACATTATAAAATGTTTCCCTTTCGGTTGGCATTGGCATTGCCACTGCCTTTTCAAGGGTAAATCTTTAAAACAGGACTTTTTCGTTAAAGAAATGTAAAATCAAGCCTCTTTACTAAACCAAAAAAAAAACACGAATAAAAGAAATGGTTAATCGATACGATATCATCCTTTCCGCATCATTCGCCAAATCATTTTTATCTCCTGCCATCTACCGATTTGGTGGATGTGTCGGTCGCAAGCGGATGAAAATTTTCCTCTCACTATTTTCCAAAGAATTCGTCGAATCGCAAGAGGATTCTATCATTAAACATTTCCTCTTAACAAGCCATCTGATACTTCCACAATGACTAAGATTCTCGTGTCTTTCTAACATCAACGGAAGGAAAACTACCAAGATAGAGTGAACGAGCGGAAATGTCTTCTTCCAACTCCTATATTCTGCACTATTTGATTTTACTCCAATGACAAAAATTCTGTCGCGAGTCTACGTCACCATTTCTGAAAAATCGCAAAGTTGTGTTCGGCAAGCATTTCTCCCGAGATGATCTGTTCTGCATCTCCCGATTCGATGAGCTGTTTTCGCGGAAATCGGGAAATAAACAAACGATCACATGAATCGAATTCAAGGATTCTTAACCGCTCGACTTCGATCGTTTAATGGTAATCACTATCGCTTCTAAGCGCGTTTCCGAGTCGACTTTCCCAGCAATCTAAGTAGTCGCATAACCACGTTCGAGTTTAACGAACTACTAAAGGGTTTTTAATTTTCCTTCCTCGTGCCACTGCAAGGCTGGTTGCTAATGTGTTTCGGGGTGCACAGAGTATCTTCTCGGGCGCTATGCAACAATGACCAACTGCGTGTGACTCCTATTGCGAAATAACTTGGGGCGTCCCGGTTGATTTATGGTCATAAATTCCTAAAGTCCAAAGAGTTTTTGTGAGAATGATAGAAAGTTTCCATAATAATGACTCAGTCAACCTTCTCGAGTAGCAGAGACGTTATCGGAATGTTATAATATATGCATCGGAGAGCACTTAAAAGTGAGGAAAGTACATAACTAGTTTCTCAGCATGCCGCCGTCCTTTAGAAGAGTAATGGAGAGTTATTTCAAATAGCTTACGGTTTAATTTAGCAGGTTCAAATTGTGTACGATACTGATTGCGTTTAACAATCTCATATATTCGAACTTATTTGATTCTCTCTATATTGTTTAATGCTAACGGTAGATTTTTATTCATTTTGAGCACTTTTAAGTAAAATTTAATGATTAAAAAATAGGTTATATAATCCCTCTTCCGAAGAAGGTTATTTTAAGAATTCTTATTGACCGCCTTTTAATTCTCTTTCTCTTCGGTGAATTCCGTTCCTGATTGTTAATTAATTTACCGACAGCTCACTTTACAGCGTTATGAAGGAGGTAAAAAAAAACAGCTGAACGAATACTTCCATTACCACACAGGAAATCCGCGACCTTAGTATCGGCAGGCATTCGTACTCAACCTTCCCAGCCACCAAGGCTGGTGTTTATTATAATGGCCAAAGCCGTACGTCACGCGCAATTATATTAAATGAATCGACAAGAGATGCAGTTTTATAAATTGAGTGAAAGCGGGTAAATTTTACGTTTCGCGCTGATATTTTTTTGACTTTAAACAATACTTCATCATTTTTTTATAAAATTGTTTGAACTAATTTTAGTAATAATACTTAAGTGCGCAAAATAGTACCGATTTCGACTCTTAGAGGGATATAAAAAATTTCACATAGGATTCCATGCTTCGTTCCCAGCACTAGCTCATATCATAATATCAATGCTTTCAAAGTCGGCAGGAAGTACCTATAGTGCGCATTACCTTTCCCTCGGCTCGATCATTTTCGATATTTCACATTATTTATGCGTTTTCATTATTAATTTCACGCATCAATTATGTATTTTACGTAGAAAAACGCTCCGCGGAAAGTAAGTTCCCCTGTTGATGTCATAACTTCAATGCTGATTTAACACCATCCATCCTTGAACTGTAGCCAATCTACGAACGACATTTTTTTCCCGTAATTTTTACGTTCGCCTGTGACGTGAGCCACCGTAAAGTGAGTTTTCTGATTATTACAGACGGTTTTGTTTTCTCTCCGTCACCTCCCTCCGTTTCTATCTCTTTCTTTCTCTCTTCCCCAGGACACGTCACCACATCTCTCTCCCCTTCACTCCGCTCTCGTTCTGTTCCCTTCTTACGGACCTCCGTTTCGGTGACGTAACTTTTTTTAAGAAAAGAAAACGAAAACGTAACTTAAAATATCGTTTTCCGGTTCATGCCTACACCGGAAATGGACTGATTTTCTACATCCTTGGAAAACTTGACCGAATTCTGCTTAAACTTCTTGTTTTTTCATATAGACGGCAAAAAAAACCGCTGATATCGTAAAAAATTAATCGGTGTTTTGATACACTCGTTAAAAGGAATCCTGACACGCAATATTTTGTTGAGCGCTACCCAAGTTCCGATGAAACGGTGACGTCACTGCTCTCCGCGCGTCGTTTTTACTCGAAGGTGTTATGCGACTGCTTCTATAACCACTTCCTGTCCTGTCATCCTGAAGTGTTTGTTGTTTCCAAACTGCCGAAGAATCGAATCAAGAAACGAAGATTATCATTTTACCGAGAATTTTCTATCTGTGACTATCATTTATTTTTCATTCGGGTGGCATTCCTGTTGCAATTTTTCTACGTGTTTATGCAAAAAACGAATAAAATGGCGAGTTAAGATGTATGATTATAACATTTTGATCATACTTATACATATCGACTGTAGGACCGAGCGATATTAATTTTCGTTTCTGCCAAGGACTATATGAGACCATAACTGGAGAGTTATACCCACGAGAGAAGGTATTCATTTACATTTACATGAAGGCCTTGAACCCTGTTTGCCGAAGCGATTACTGTTTTGTTGTGCTCCCTACTGGATATGTTACTACTGACAAATGGATGTGACTCCTAAGTATTTGTAGCTATTGACGTATTTAAGTTTTAATCCAGATATTTCGTACGGGTAACGGACGAAATTCCTGGAACGCGTGAAATTCATTAGGTAGGCTTTGGTGCGCTGCACCCCCTGCCACCCCGAAATCTTGTGATTTGCAGGGTAACATGTAGATGTACAAAAACATTTATCTCGGATTCGTACAAACTTATCAGAATTTTTTATTCATGTAGTTTTTGTTAACATTTTGAACATAGTTTTCGTGGGAAGCGAATGTCCATTTCATTCATCTTGTTTTTGTTTCACCGCCAAAAAGTATAAAAAAAACCCTCGAAATTATTTTTCCTAAATAATTTATCATTTCAAATGGTAGGTTCTTAATAAGATATGATTAATAAATTTGCATCAAATACTTCATTTGTCGAATAAAGTGCACTTAAAACTCAATTTTTAACTGCATTTGTTCGGAATATGATCTCTTGAGCATTGGGTGACTGAACAATAGAGTGCTCATGACCTTTTCAACCGCTGCAAAGGTCTGATATCATTGCAACGCCTGAGTATAATTATAAAAATCTTGACTGGTTAGACAATATACTAAAGTCGCTTTTTATGAGTTTGGACCTATATATATATATATATATATATATATATATATTCCGCAAATGGTGAATTACGAAACCCAGAATGAACTTGTTCTATCATATGTAGAAAAACACTCAGGTTGACGCCGTTTTCATTGACTTTAAAAAGGCGTTTTAGGAGTCACCATTTGTCGTGATCTATCGTGGAATATGCATATTCGAAGGATCGCAGGCGCAGCTAATAAGAAATTGGGTTTCGTAAGCAGAATAGTAAGAAGTAGCACAGAACAGGTACGAGAAACGTGTTATTTATCATTGGTCAGATCTCAGGTCGAATACGCTTCCAGCATATGGGATCCGTATGAAAAGGGACAGATACTTGAGTTAGAAAGAATCCAACGCAGAGCAGCCAGATTCGTAAAGCAAAAATTAAGCGTCACATCACCGTTGAAGGAGTTGAATTGGATGTCGCTAGAGGACCGCAGACTTAGCGCTAGTTTAAGGCTTCTGGAGAAATTTAGGTCGGAAGTCCTATTAGAGGAGGTCTAAGGAATATTATAAGCGCCTACTTACGTGGGTAGGCAGCACGTTCACGAGGATAAGATACGAGAGATCGACTGTAGGACCGAGCGATATCAGGGATCGTTTTTCCCAAGGATCATACGGAATCATAACAGAAGAGTGATACTCGCGAGAGAAGTTATTAGGTAGGCTTTGGTGCGCTGCATCCCCTGTCAACCACCAATCTGGTGATTTGCATGGTATTATGTAGATGTACTGTGGTTTTTACAGTTAATTCCTGGGTTTGGTAAATATAAGTGAACTATATGCAGTGATCTATATTTGCATTAAACATCAGAAGATAATGCATATTTTTTTATTTTTTGCGTCGTAAACTAGGTATTTCTACATCTACAAGATACCCTGCAAATCACCAGACTGGTGGGTGGCAGGGGATGCAACACACCAAAACCTACCTAATAACGTCCCTCGTGGGAATCACTCTCCTGTTATGATCCCGTATGGTCCTTGGGAAAAACGAACTCTGATATCGCTCGGTCCTACAGTCGATCTCTCGTATTTTATTCTCGTGATCGTGCCTGCCCATGTACGTAGGTGCCTCTAATATTCCTGAGACCTCCTCTAAGAGAACCTCCGACCTAAATTTCTCCAGAAGCCTTAACCTAGCGCTAATTCATTATCTCAGTAGTTCTCAACCGGGGTGACGTGACACCCCAGGGTGACGCTTCGGTTATTTGATAAATTCGCAGTGTATCATATCTACATCTACATGATACCCTGCAAATCACCAGACTGGTGGGTGGCAGGGGGTGCAGCACACCGAAACCTACCTAATAACGTCCCTCGTGGGAATCACTCTCCTGTTATGATCCCGTATGGTCCTTGGGAAAAACGAGCTCTGATATCGCTCGGTCCTACAGTCGATCTCTCGTATTTTATTCTCGTGATCGTGCCTGCCCATGTACGTAGGTGCCTCTAATATTCCTGAGACCTCCTCTAAGAGAACTTCCGACCTAAATTTCTCCAGAAGCCTTAACCTAGCGCTAATTCTGCGATCCTCTAGCGATATCCAATTCAACTCCTTCAAGAGTGATGTGACGCTTAGTTTTTGCTCATATTTTTGCTTTACGAATCTGGCTGCTCTGCGTTGGATTCTTTCTAACTCAAGTATTTGTCCCTTTTCGTACGGATCCCATATGCTGGAAGCGTATTCGACCTGAGATCTGACCAATGATAAATAACACGTTTCTCGTACCTGTTCTGTGCTACTTCTTACTATTCTGCCTACGAAGCCCAATTTCTTATTAGCTGCTCCTACGATCCTTCGAATATGCATATTCCACGATAGATCACGACAAATGGTGACTCCTAAATATTTAACGTACTCTGCAGATTGGATATTCAATCTATCAATTCTGTACTCCGAGTCTAATTCATTGTTCTTACTCTTCCAGAAACTCAATAGGGAACATTTGCTGTGATTAACTTCGATTTTCCAATCTTGACACCATGCTGAAAGGGCGTTTAAATCTTCCTGGAGCGATTTTTGGTCATCCTGACTCGTTATCTCCTTATATAAAACGGTGTCATCTGCGAAAAGTCTTATTTTGCAGCGAACTACCGAGCAGATATCGTTTATATATATCAGGAATAGTAGTGGGCCTATGACACTTCCCTGTGGAACACCTGATGCGACTTTTACCGGGTATGAAGATTTCCCATCAATAACTACTATCTGTTTTCTGTCTGAGAGGAAGTCTTTTACCCAACTCACGATATTAGGGTTTATGCCGTACTTTCCTAGTTTTCCTATTAATTTATTATGGGGTACTTTGTCAAACGCTTTTTTAAAATCAATGAAAATGGCATCAACCTGAGTGTTTTTCTCTCCGCATTGTAACAATTCGTTTACGAACAGGGCGAGCTGCGTTTCGCATGACCTACCTTTCCGAAACCCGTGTTGGTTTTTGCTTAGTGAAGAACGACCGTCTAAATAACGCAGAACAGAGCTAACAATTATATGTTCTAGAATCTTACACGATAATGACGTCAAGGAAATCGGTCTATAATTTTCGGGGTTCTCTTTATCACCGCCTTTGTGGATGGGCGTTACGTATGCTAGCTTCCAGTCTTTTGGAACGGTACCATGTGCAACGGATTTTTCGAATATTATTTTCAAGTAAGGTGCGATTACCGAGGCTAGCTCTTTCAACACACGCGCGGGTATGCCCTCCGGCCCGGGAGACTTATTTAGCTTAATAGACTCTAGCTGGTGCGCGATACCTGTTTCCGAGAATATCATATCTTCCATCGAATTTCCCTCATCATTCAAAGCTGGTTCCTCAAATTCGTTGCTCACTGAAGTAAACGCTTTCTGAAAGTGTTCATTTAACAAGTTCGCTTTTTCCGCGCTGTCATGTACTACATCACCTGCCTCCGTTCTCAAAGACGCTATGGTGGGGCCTCTACCATGAACCTCTCTAACGTACGACCAAAATGCTTTCGGATTTTCTTTCAAATTACTATGCAGAACTTTCTTTTTGTAATCATTAAATGCTTCTCGCATTGTTACTCTAGCTCTTGACCGCGCCTCTCTGTATTGTTGCCGTATCATTGACCTCTGTTCCTCTGTGACTTTTGAAGAATTACTATTTAAGCGAGCGTGAAGTTTTCTTTGCCGTCTAAGAGCGCATCTAACTTTCTGGTTGTACCATCTTGGTTCCGCACCATCACGTTTAAGTTTATGTGGAATAAATTTATCCGTACCCTCTCGCATCATATCCCTGAACACGCACCATAATTCCTCTGTACTAGCGTCGATAGATGCCCCGCAGAAATAAGGGAATTGTGTCTGTAAAAAAGACCTAAATTTCGAGAAATCGCCTTTGGCGTACATATATACGCGTCTTCTAGCCTTAACCTGTTTCTCCACTTTTAGCTTAAATTCTACGTACACAGCATTATGATCGCTTATTCCTTCCTCTATGGAAAGCTTGTTCATACGCTCGGGGTAATTCGTTACGAGTAAATCTAATATATTGTTCGATCTCGTGGGACATCTTACTAGCTGACACAACGAGTGTTTAACGAAGGTTTCTATAAGTGCTTCGCATGATTCACGCTCTCTACCACCGGGATCAAAGCAATTATGATTCCAGTCTACTGAAGGTAAGTTGAAATCTCCTCCTATTATAATAGCCCTCTCTTTATTTTTCGATATTAGCGTTGCTACTTGTTTCTCGAGATTATGAATAATTTCTAAACTTGCATTGGGAGGCCTATAAAATGCGCATATATTTGCTATAGTGTAATCGCTTCCTCTAACTCCACACCAAACACTTTCTATTTCGGTGTCATTAATCGGTAGTGGAAAACTTTCGTATGCCTTGCTGACTGCTATAAATACTCCACCTCCCGTCCGGATACTACGATCCTTTCTAAAAATTCTATAGTCTTGAGGGAATACCTCCTGACTTGCAATCTCGTCAGTGAGCCAACTCTCTGTACCGATCACGACATCGGCTTCTAGACTACGAATAATATGCTCAAAATCGGCAATTTTCTTACGGATGCTGCGGCAGTTCAATACGACGACATTTAATTTCTCACTATCCCTTCTCAGATAAACCTCAGCCTTACCATTCGTAATCGTTCTAGGAATACATCTACATGCGTTCTTCATACTATTATTCCGCCAATTGGTTGATATAGCATTTTCTTTCTGATCGCGTTTTATTTCACCATTTTTATCGAAATCCCAAACGTTAACACTATTGACATCACGGATGTCAGCGCCTTCATCGCTCGGTAACTCTAATTTATTTGCGGTATCGGCCGGATTTCTCGTAATATTGTTTTCTATTACCCTCTTAATTACACCTATTCCCCTAAGACGCCTACACTGTACCCTGCTCTCTAGCCTAAAAAAGCCCTACTATGCTCAAGGATCCTACGCGCTACACCCTGGGATGCCTCCGGCGTGTAATGAACCCCCGAGCCATTTAGGGGTGCCCCACACGATCCAAGAATCGGACGAAGGTCAACGAAATCCACCCCCATGTCCCTACAGAAAGACCATAACCTTCGGTTTAGCCCCTCCACCCTACTCCAAACCTCAGAGCCACAGTCAATCCGCGGGACAATGCTGCAGATGGTTAAACGCACATCAACCCCAGACTCCTCTCGGACACGACCGACCTCGGAGTTTAAGTCCCTAAAGGAACTCAAAATCTCCTCGGAGCCGCGCTTCGAGGCGTCATTGGTGCCAACATGCGCCACCACCCGCAGACTAGAGCAGCCCGTGCCAACGACCTCTTCCCGAACCACCTTCGTCACCTGGGGCACCGTACCTCCTGGTATACACCTGGAGAACACCCGCTCCACCACTCCCTCCCGGCGGGCCCTTGATAGCAAAGGCGCCATCACACGCCGGACATTAGAGCTACCTATCACTAACAACCCTCCCTTCGCAACCCGACTCCTCTTAGGTGGGATAGGTACGGTCACAGAGTTCGTTGAGCTATCCTCCGACAGCACCGCAAACCTGTTGCTAACAGGGGTAGGTTCACATACCACCTGCTTCCGCAGCACCACCCCACGACTACCACGTGTAGCCACCCTCCACTCATCGGGCTTTATGGAGGGAGTCGTCCCTACCCGTGGAGAGACCACGCAAGACTCCTCGATCACCCAGCCGGCGTTAGCACTTGGGCGAACCCGAGCCGCCATCCCGGCGCGGAGGGATCTCGAGGAGCGCCTCACGCGTCCCACCCGGACACAAGACTCCTCGCAACCTTCCACCCTAGAGCGGAGCTCCGCAACTAACTTCTCAAGTTCCGCGACCCGGGCCCGCAAGGACTCGCAATCAGCAGCACTCTTGAAGAGAGAAACAGAGGGCCTAAGGGGAGTCATCCTATCTATTCTGGGCTATAAACATTTATTCAATGGCAAGAATTCAGAGAGCACTGGGCCAATTATGCTGAATATCGTAACAACAATAACAAAGACGAACACACACGACCATGTCCTAGGGCAGGAATTCGAACCTGCGACCCTAGCATTGGGAACTATACACGCTAACCACCCCTCTACCAAGGAGAATAAACACGCGTGTTTATTTAATGCCAGAATGATATCTTTATATGGTTAGGGAAAGCCCAATTTATCTTTAAAGGTGACTTAATGATAATGGACTTGTAAACGGGGTGACGCCTAAATGAAAGAACTGAACATTGGGTGACGCAGAGAAAAAAGGTTGAGAACCACTGCATTAGCTAATATAACAATTACAGTTTACAGGAAAAATAAACAGTGTCAGACATGGTCAGACGTATTAAACAAAATGCCCTTGCTAAAGCAAGCACGTTTTCCTAATTTTTTTCTGCTCCCGGATTAAACCCGACATTTAATAATAATAAAAAATACGACTCCTGCATCTTATTTTAGATTATATATTCGTCATAACTCCCCAAAAGTAAGTGATTTCATCGAGACAAAAGAAAGCAATTTCTCGCGCTAGCCGTTCGGCCCTCTTATTTCGGTCCTATCAGCTTTCTTTTCACGCGAATTCTTAGCGATTCTCACATCGGGGAAGATCAATGACTTTCAAAACGCTCGCGCAGGGTCATCTACGTTGCACCAGGATCGTTTCTATCGAAAGTGAGAAAGATCTCGGACGAGGAAAAATCCAAAGATCTCGATTAGAAATCGCTCTCAGATGCGTCATGTGTAGTACCACCAAAACTCTTACGGGAAATGTAACCGGAACCTGTTGCGCAGTGAGAGCCATCTCTCCTCGGAGTTCTTAGAACCGGCGTCGCTCGCAATCTGGAGAAAAAAATCGCGCAACGGATAAAAAGAGTCATGGGGAAAATGGGGGAAGAAAGGTGGGGAGGGGTAGGATGGGGAGACGAAGGAGGAAGGAAGGGAGTCGGTGATAATTAAATTAAATTCAACTTAACTTTACGCTTTGTTACAAAATGTCATTAGACCTTATCGTAAGCGGGAAATTTCTTGAGAAATCCGAGGGAAAATGATTTCAAGTGGCATTTTTTCGTCGAAGCGAGTAATGACTGGCGAAACTCACTCAACATCTCCGTTTTAATTCACGACAGCATCTTGATAGCACACGTCCTTGCTAAAATTTCGGAAATGTATTATTTTTCGCATAATATTCGACGGATGCGATTGTAAAACCGGTAGAAAAATGAATTAAACTGCGTTTCGCTTTCGAACGACCCGGATGCGAGGTTCCGTCTCCGCCATTAAATGAAATTACCCCCTCGCTTCGAAATCACCATTATGACAGCGTAGAGACGAAAGGGACCTAAGGTGCGTCCCGAGTCCGTTTTGCTCTCGGGGAAAACACGGCGGTCCGTTTCCCTCCATTCACCTTCGCGAATTCTGAGCGCTCAAATGAATTTGTCCTTCGAAATCGAAACTTGGGTCGAGGCGTTCGAAAGAAAAAGTTTTTCCGCTGCGCCACTGATCCACGGTTTAGGAATCGGAAAAACCTTTGCCTCGAGCGGTGGGCAAGAGTTATTATACCTCCCCTTCTCTCCCACCCTTCCCTTCCCACGACCCTTTAGTCCAACCCTTGCTGTTCCCGCGTAACCTGCAGCGCTCGGCCTCTCCGCGGGAGACGGGCGTCAGTCGTCAATTGTTCTTCACGAGATAGGAAAAAGAAAGCTCTATATCTCCCGATCACGGCAGATTGGGAATAGTCAACGTTTCCCGTTGACGTCACGAATAGTGTGTCTTCTACGGGTATACGCGCGTCTACCCGCCACTGGAAAATTCCCAATTTTATGGAATGAAATAATGGTCGCCGTTTGAGTATGAGTAAGTGTGCGAGCTGGAGCTTTAGCCTCGTCGTTTGTTGCGGCGTAGATAAAAAAGTTTGCCTTTCTAGATTATTCTAAGAAGAAAATGAATAACGGAGACAACGGAGTTTCTTGTCGAATTGCAGGTTACGGTGGCGTCTGGAACTTTATGATCGAAAGCCATATGTTTGCCGAATATCTGACACTCGATCGAAACTTTTTGAATGGAGGAAGACGCGTTTTTCCGTTAATATTCATTTGCTTAAAATTTATACTCCAAAGCTAGAGCATTAAATAAATGGAAACTCGTGATAAACGTATAGAGACTTGACTTTGATAATCTCCCATCCATGCGTTTCTCTGCGTTATTTATAAACGAATAAACATTCCTACGGTTTCGTTTCATTAGAAAATTAATTCAAATAAGTATGTTTAAAGAAAAAAACTATCTTTAGAACTTCCCGCAAACAAAAATAATGTACAGAATCGATCGATATGAAATATGCTTCGCTAATAAAGTAATGTTTCAATATCTGTTCTTCAGAAAGCGTTGTCAATAACGAAATAATTTAACATCTTTTTAGTTTTTACTTTGGTTAAAAAGTAGATATCCTGACGTTATATCTTACTGGTTATGAACAAAATTCAACCACTGGCGCCATTTTAATCGTATGCTTACTCGTCTAAAATGATATCCCATACAAATCTGGTCTGATGAAAATACGCTTCAATCGGAGTAACCCCAGGCGAATAAAAATTTTCGATTTTTCGAAAACATCCGAGAGCAAATAATTGATCGATTTCGAGGAAGTATTCCAAGACTGTAGGCAAGGCCGTAGCAAATGGAGATTTTATTCCTAGTTTTTAAAATCCTCTCGCAAGGCTTTTCGTCATCATGAGACTTACAGACGTATATAAGAATTGCGGAGAATCAAGCGAAATAATTTTTTGTTCCCTACAGTTGTATCCGAAGCGAGGTTCTCGCGACGTAATTCAAGGACGCTCTGTTGCAAGGTGCAATGAGAGCTAGTGAACCGATTTAAGGCGACAAGTGTCGCGCAAGAATAGGCGTTATCTCTTGCACCAATAAAGACCCTTTGGCCCTCAGGTCTTCGAAATTTATCCTTTCAAGCCCAGGTAAAGGGCTTTCCTAACGAGCTTTCCTTCGCCGTTGGAAATGCTTCGAGTTCCCCATTGCCTTTTGCGTCTGTTCTGAATCTGTGTATTTCAAATTTCCGTTGTATGGCAACGAATACGTGGATCACGATTAATTTTAATATTCGGGAGTAAATTAACTCTTGAGCCGATGGAAATATAAAATTTTCAGATAATTTGGAAGTTTTGTTTCAATCGCCTTTGAACAGTTAATACAGGCCTGAGATAGAATGACATTTATTTTGCATAATAATTCAATATAATTCAAAATAATTGGGCCTGATATATTTATTATAAATGGCACATTCTATTTCTGGTCTTTATTCGATTCTTATGGTTTTATTTTGAAATTATAAGGTTAACTTAAAATTTTCATATAAATGACAGAATACTACAAAATTTTATTTCAATGAAATAGGCTAGTCAACAAATATAAAAATTTTATTTTGTGACTAAATATACCAAGAGTAACATAAGGCAGTAGATGGTAGCATTAGGTAATCACATTCTACAGAAAATGGGCGAAAAACGAGAAAACGAAAAAGAAAGTTTTAACGAGGAAAAACTCACTTTTAAGATATTAACAAAAAACAATCACAGACCCGAAAAAATCTGTCATTATTATGAATACATATATTCCGATCTCTATTGTTAAACTTTTTCGCTCGTTTAAACCTATCGCAAGTTCGTCGATTTGTGCCTGTGTTATTTATATTCTGCGGCTTCAGACATTGCAATTAAACATTCTTTTCCTGTTAAATTCCCGAAAAATCCTTTTGACCGCCTAATCTCTATATTAGTGGGATCGCTTAACGTCTGTGGCCTCCTACAAGGGATACCTAAGCGTCTATCGAACATTTACCTTTACTTAAGTTTAAATTGGCGAAGGGCTGCAATCGTTCCTCGCTAACGCGATTTTACAGCGATACCACGAAACCTAGGGAACTTGACCATCGGAGCGAATGGAGAATTTCTCATGGACTGACGATCATTTGCTTGCATAACTGCGCCACACAAAGTAGCCCTCGTTAAAATGGCTTTAATGATTAGTCCCTAATTTAAGAATTAAGAGTCCCGTCACTTTTAAATAGAATTGCACCACAATTTTCGAAGATTTTACCTAGTTTCGCTTCGAGTGAAACGTTGAGAATTTTACTATTTTGAAATTGTTAAAAATTCCTTGTATGTTCCGAATCCGGATTATTATTTTCTTTCTTTCTACTTATGTACGTTGGTGCTTCAATTATCCCTAAAACCTTCTCTGTTAGATATTCCGACGTATATTTCACCAGAAGCCGTAACCTTGAGTTCAAACGAGAATTGTCTCAGTTCATATAGGGAAACAACAAATGCGTAAAAATCAATGAAACCATTGCCAAGAAAAACACCGATAAAAATAAAAAAGCGTTTTTTTCCATTAAAACTTGATATTTGGCCAAAGGAAACACGTATAACGGTAAATTTAAGCGTAAACCGGGCCTCGGCGTGCTCCATTATATTAAGAAAATACGGCAGTGAAAATCGCAAAATGACACTTTTGATTTCGTCGATAGTAAACGTTCTTCGCAATCTCGAGGCGTCAAGGCGATCTTCCTCCTCCACGTCGTGCACTGATTACTTAAGTAGTTGTTTTTCTTTGGCTCTAATGGAACGAATGTGTAAAAGAATAGCTAGAATATGGGAAAGGCGCCGTGCGGGGACTAAACTACGCGCTTACACCTCCGTTTACGGAAGTGAAACGCAATAAGGGGTAACGATCTGAAACATTAAACTTCGACGTGGTGATAAATTTAGAATACGCCAATCGCGTAAAATTCCTAAGTATCTATTTTAAATACCAAAGTATACTTCAACCATTAAGTAATGTATTTTCAAATAGTTATTAAAAAGATTATATATATATAATCTTTTTAATAACTATTTGAAAATACTTACATTACCTAATGTAGTGTGTATATATATATATATATAACTTGCGGGATTATAATTTGAATTTTCGATTACGTGGAGAAGATATTTTTACGTTAATATTCATTCCCAAAACTCTGTTGAATATCCCTTTAAACTAAGAACAATAGCTGTTCGAATACCTATCTCGTTAAATATTTATTCCGTGCGCGAATCGAGTTTCTCTGATTTTAACTGAGTCATTCATCAGGTATGACAAGCGAGACGGAAAACCACCACTCATCGAGGAAGAAGTAACGCCATCGGAAGCCATTGGTTTTCAGCGGCGTCTCGCTCGCCGTGAGAAACATACGGTTTTATTTAGAAATTTAGTACACGCATGGGTAGGAACTCGCTGGGACGCGTATCGAACGACTGCCGAGTTGCGTTCATTATCATTCGAACAATTAAGTAGAGGTAGGGAAAGATGGAAAGGGGGAATCACACGGATAAGTCCGCTGGAGGAAGGCCGTGGGGAGGCTTATGCTTCCAGAGGGCGCTTTCCCTCTCGAAGACTCCCTCCGCAGCCGATAGAGAGAGAGAAAAGGAGGGAAGGCTAACGGGAGTTGTTGACGGCAACGATAGGAGTAGAGAGAGATAGAGGGAATGAGAGGAGTGATTCCACTTCCGCCGCAATCCGCATAACGCCAACACAATACCAAAGTAGTTTTATAAAAGTGACCTTTGTGGTTTGTGAGCGCATCGCGTCGATTGGCTCTCCCGGCTCGCATTTTTATTTTATGTTAATCGCTAGTCTCACCGACCCTGGCGCCGATCTGTTGAAGCGGCATAGAGTCCAACTAGAGAGCTACGAACGTATAATTCCGCTAGCTGCTGTTGGCGCTCGATGCTATTAACAAGAGATACTGATTATCCTACGCCCTCTGCAACTTTTAATCTAGCCGGGAATCATTAGAGTAGTGGTTCCCAAACTTCTTGATTTGACGCCTCCCTTTTGGTTTTCACTAAGAATGTCATGCCCAACTATGTTTTTGACTGAAATAAATGTAACTTTTGCACCCGTATTTACATCATTATTCTTGATCAACTAACTCGTAATTATTTTACCCGTGCATATGGTACATATGGGGAGATTTAAACATACGTTTGATCTATTTCAGATGAATTTGGCGTTGTAAATAGTTTTTTTTGGTACTTGTCTGTTACCACGCGACACTGCGTTTTTCGCTACTCTTTATTGATTTGCGAAGGGAAATTGGTGACTAAGGTGCGAAAATATCTCGCTTGACTGTCGCGCCGTAATAATTCAAAAGTACCCTAAAGCTTGCTAATCCATGACTGATCGGCCTGTCGCGACATTTACAAACCCGATCACCGGACAACGGGGAGGGATAGTTTGGTTCCAGCGAGGCGAAGGGCGCAGTAGCGCCCGAAGGCGACAACTAAAATAAAAACAAAGCGAGTCGAAGGCTCGTTAATATCCTCTCCATTATTATTATTATTTATTAATAACAATACTCCATAACAACGTCAACGTAACAACATCAACCAAAACATTTTTCCTAAATTATAAACAATATTTGAAAAGTGGTCCGGGATAACCGACAAGTAACTTTTTTTTCTCGTGGCCCCCCCCCCCCCCCCCCCCCCCCCGAACTCTCTCTCACGCCCCCCAGTTTGGGAACCACTGCGCTAGAGAATTGTCGAACTCGTCTTATGGATGAAAACAAATTCAAGAATAAGCACTCCACTATAAAAAAAATTGAAACAATATATGCTTATATTAGTTATGTATCTCCAACCAGAAGCGGCCCGATGAATTTTGGCACCCTGGGCGAGATAGCACTCCCTCCAGCGACTCCTCCGTAAATGTTCATTGAGATATTTACAAAGTACACGTTGATTTATTCACCGCTTTGTAAAACTTATTGATAATCGAAAAATAAAAAGAATGCCATCAAGATTGCAGCCTGTTTCACGATATAAATTGGTGTCCAATATTATTTCGCTTGCAAGTAATGCATAGGTAGATGATTGGGATAGCGCCCCCAACACTTTGACGCCTCGGGCGACTCGCCCTTACCTCGGTCCGGCCATGTCTTCAACAACTATAAAAAGATAACGAAAATGCATGTGCGCATTTTAGCTACACTGCATCTAAAAGGAACGTCTACTAATCTACTTTCGGTGAATCATCCCTGAAGACGGCTGCAGTGTGGCTGAAATGCGCATCTAGTTTTTCATAATCTTGTTATGACTCGCATCATCACATCAGGCAGGGCCTATGGGTGCAAGGGGTGCATCGCACCCGGGCGGCAACATATTAGGGGCGGCAATTTACGGACGGAGGCATGAATTTCTCTTAATTCTGTGTTTTGCACAATTTATTTATTAAATGAAATACAACTTTTAATCTAAAAATCGAAAAAAGATCTGGGCCAGGGTGCTTTAAGAAGTGCGTAAGGGGCGGCATAAACTGCTTGCACCCGGGCGGCAAATGTACCCGGCGCGGGCCTGACATCAGGATTGCGATTTACTTTTGTTAAATTAAATATTGAAGGAGATTTACTCCATCCTGTAGTAGGATGAGGAAAAATCCTTCAAAAATTATTAATAATTATTATTCTATAATATATTATTAACTAATAAAGATTTGTTGTTATACTTTAATTTTTACATACGAATGACTATTGGAGACATAAAATATAAGTACAGTAGAGCTTCTGTAAGTCGAACTTCTAGAACTCGAATTTTCCATAACTCGAAGTGAATTCATTTTACAGAACAAAATCTTTCACATGTTATTTTATTCTATAACTCGAATTTTCTATAAGTCCAGTATTCTTTCCCCCTGAAGTTCGACTTATAGAAGTTCCAGAGTATTTAAATTTTTCAATTTTTTTTATTGAAGCGCTTATTCTTGAACTAGCAGAGATGGACGGAAAACCCCACTGCGACTCATCTGCTCGAAAAAAAAGGAAATGGGAGGCCATTTCCCAGGGTCGTGTCGCATCCTTCCTAAAATCCGCGTTCTAGTACTCAAAAAAAAAAAAGCTCAAAGATCATGAATATGGGACAATCTGCGGTGTGGTCCCCCTAAATGGTCGGAAACTCCGCTTCCTGAGAACGTGCATTTTTCCACGAGGATACATGTTGCAATCTTCATATTCGACGATAACAAAAAACGAATCTAACACGTACGTGAGATCCTTCGCACTCGAAAAGGTTAAGCGGAAAGAAAGTAGGAGGGCAGCGGTTTTAAGAAATCTTTGCAGAGATGGAGAGGGAAGGGGGAAGAAGAGAGAGAGAGAGGAATAGAGAGAGAAGATTTGTCCTTTCGCGATATTTTTGGCGACCCATTTTTGGTTGACATTTGTTTTCGTTTTTTCGGATGATTAGCCTTGGCACACAATGCTTTTCTTAAAAACGTGGTCAAGCTAAAGAGGTTCGCAGATACGTTTTTCGTTGATATTGGGTATTAGTCATACACAGCCGACAGGAACTCTTTCTAACTCAAGTATCTTTCGTACAGATCCCGTATGCTGGAAGCGTATTCGATCTGAGATCTGTCTAATGATAAATAACACGTTTCTCGTACCTGTTCTGTGCTACTTCTTAATATTCTGCCTACGAAGGCCGATTTCTTGTTGGCTGCGCCTATGTCCCTTCATATGCATATTCCACGACAAATTCCGCAGATTGGATATTCAATCTATCAATTCTGTACTCCGAGTCTAATTCATTGTTCTTGCCCTCCCAGAAATTGAAGAGGGAACATTTACCGTGATTAATTTCGATATGACATTCTTGACAGTACGCAGGAACTACGTTTAAATCTTCCTGGAGCGATTTTTGGTCATCTTGGTTCTTTATCTCCTTATATAAGACGGTGTCATCTGCGAAAAGTCTGATTTTGCAGCGAACTACCGAGTAGATATCGTTTATCTGTATTGTTTCTTATATCAAAGATTTTCTTTAATCCCACTTTTCCCTCGCTTCCCTTATATGTAATTGTGTTTCATTCTCATGATTGAAAAAACTCAACAAAAGTAACCCGCCAATTTTGGACACAATGGGAATGCTCTATTAATAATTCTCTCTGAAATATAAATAACTTTGGATATTTTTGCGAACTTTATGCCTTGAAATGATTTGTGCTGATTTACAAAAAAGGGAACACGCTCATGAAATGTCTGATGGTTCATCTTATATAAACGATCTCGGCAAAATTGTAAGCAGTAGTTTTAGATTATTCGCGGACGACACTGGTTTATAGAAAAAATCGTAACGTAGAAGATGTTCAGATCCTTCAACGTGATTTACATTCCATTTCGGAATGGTGTAAAAAGTGGAAGTTGGAACTGAACAGCGATAAATGTTCCCTAGTTAATTTCTGGCATGCTAGACAGAATCAAGTTATCAATAGTGAGTATTTTCTCGACACGGGCCTCATAAGAACCGTGAAATCACAGAAATATATCTTGCTATCATACTAACGTGCGATTTATCTTGGAAAGAGCACATTCGACTGATAATAGGAACAGCTCGTAAAAGGCTAAAATTTGTCCGTAGAATATTAGGTGTATGCGATGAAAAGACCCGCGAGGTTTATTATTTCTTCCTAGTTAGACCGTTAATTGAGTATGCGTGTAGCGTATGGGACCCTTATGAGATAGGCCTTGTTCAGGAGTTAGAAAAAATTCACGAAAGGGAGCGCGTTTCGTGAAACGTAGATATGATATGCAAGTAAGTGTCACGAGCCTAATAGTAGAGCTTGGATGGGAGGCTCTGGAGGAACGGCGAGAAAAGTCTAGGCATCGGCTACTGCAGAGATTTAGATCAGAAGAATTTATTGATGAATTATCAGAAATTGATTATAGGACCGATAGATACAAGGGATCCTTCTTCGTTAAAACCATAAGAAAGCACAATAGGAAAATAAGATAATAGGCCGGAGATAATCTCCTCCTACCACACACCAAATCAGATAAAAACATATCCTATTTTTAAATTTAGTGAAGAGAATTATCCTCGTTGATTCCTGGATTGGAACAAGAAATTTCATTGTAGATATTCCACCTAAATAATGGGAAATTCCAGTATGTACAAATAAAAAATCTATTACTTCCGTTGCGAATGGTATCGTTCCGAAAGACTGAAAACTAGCACACGTAACGCCCATCCACAAAGACGGTGATAAAGAGAACCTCCAAAATTATATACCGATTTTCTTGACGTTATTATCGTGTAAGATTCTAGAGTATATAATTGTTAGCTCTGTCCTGCGCTATTTAGATACCTAGTCTTTCTTCGCTAAGCAAAAGCCAACACGGGTTTCGGAAAGGTAGGTCATGTGAAACGCAGCTCACCCTGTTCGTTAATGATTTGTTGCAATGCGGAGAGAAAAACAGGTTGACGCCGTTTTCATTGACTTTAAACAGGCATTCTAGTTCGCCGCAAAATCAGACTTTTCGCAGATGACACCGTCTTATATAACGAGATAAAGAGCCAGGATCACCAAAAATCGCCCCAGGAAGATTTAAACGCCTTTCCGTCATGGTGTCAAGATTGACAAATCGAAATTAATCACGGAAAATGTTCCCTTTTGAGTTTCTGAAAGGGCAAGAACAATTAATTAAACTCGGACTGGAGAACTGATAGATTGAATATCCTATCTGCGGAAAACGTTAAATATTTAGGAGTCACCATTTGTCTTGATCCATCGTGGAATATGCATATTCGAAGGGTCCTAGACGCAGCCAATAAGAAATTGGGCTTCGTATGCAGAATATTAAGAAGTAGCACAGAACACAGGTACGAGAACCGCGTTATTTATCATTAGTCAGATCTCAGGTCGAACACGCTTCCAGCATACGGGATCCGTATGAAAAGGGACAGATACTTGAGTTAGAAAGAATCCAACGCAGAGCAGCCAGATTCGTTAAGCAAAAATTAAGCGTCACATCACTGTTGAAGGAGTTGAATTGGATGTCGCTAAAGGACCGCAGACTTAGCGCTAGTTCAAGGCTTCCGTAAAAATTTAGGTCGGAAGTTCTAATAGAGGAGGTCTAAGGAATATTATAGGCACCTACTTACATGGGTATGCACGTTCACGAGGATAAAATACGGAAGATCCACTGTAGGACCGAACGATATCATGGTTCGTTTTTCCCAAAGACCATACGGGATCATAACAGGAGAGTGTTATTAGGTAGGCTTTGGTGCGCCCCACCCCCTACCACCCACCAATCTGGTGATTTTCAGGGTGTTATGTAGATGTTGATGTAGGAGTTAAGAACCTAAAAATATTTTTCAAATTTTATTGACAGATTTAGTAAATAAAACATTTATTTATTCATATATCTGACTGTAAAATATTCTTTTCAAATGCTTATGTATAATTTTTAATTTAAAAGATGTTTGTTTTTCTTTCAAAGTTTTGTAAACAAATCATGGGCTCTTAAACGTAGGATAACTATTTTCCACTAGTTCAATACCCTACAGAACAATCGGAAATTTTTTTATTTCATTCAGTTGTCGAATTTAGAATGATAACGCTGTAGATGTAATACTTAAAATACAACAGAAGTAATAGTTAAATATTTATTATTCAGTTCTGTCGTGTCTTAAAATGAATTAATTTTTTTTATCATGTCTACAGCGGGATTCATTTGAATGACATATCTATAATTTTTAATTGTCATTCTCTGTTGACAAATGCTCAACACGTCGGCGTATGGGTTTTAAAAACTTCTTCAGTTCCGTCTTATCTCAGTATAATTTTTAATATTTTTAATAACCTCAACTACGAGTTTAATGTTGCATGACCATAATTTTCTGATTATCATTCTCAGTTGGCATAAATGCTCGAAACATTTGCGTATGGGTTTTAACGAGGACGTCATCGTTACCCAGTAGGTTTTATTCGCTAACGAATGTTAGGGGATTTTTATCTCGTTGCCAAACTCATCTCTTAGAAGGTTTTGAGCGTCGATGACTAACACTTCTCCTTGGCGCTTCCTGTTCTGCTAACTAATTTCTTTCGTGTTTCCCTACACCGGAAATTCCGCTCCCAAAAAAACACGGAAGTTATGAAATTTAACCAGATGCGCGAGAAACGGACTTCTCATAGTCGTCCGTTTGCTTATCGTTATTTCGGTGGCTCTTCATTTACGCTGAAAAATCATACTGATAGGAATAAATTTGGTAATTGAAACTTAACGCGATTGCATAGTCAATTAAAATTTAGTAAATTGTTATAGACTTAGATGGTTATGAATATCATGCATTTTTATTTATTTTAACTATTAACGGCGACATTGAGGCTACATAGCCCCTTCCACCTAACCGTAGACAGTTTACAGACGAGTATTTACAAGAATAACTGTTTAATTCTTAAGGTAGAGTACAAATTTTGATTTTATTCTAAGGCCGTTTCCACAGTGATGGCATAGGTAGAAGTAGTTTTGAAATTTATAGGAATTGGAGATTAGTGTTATCATAAGTAGCAATGTGGAGATGAGAATGAGAAGATAGATTTAGAGAAGAGAGCTAAGTATGTTTGCTACTGACCAGGGCCGCTCCAACCCTTGTGGCCGCCGGTGTGCAAAATAAAATTCGCCGCCCTTCTCCAAATCAACAAGATAGTATATATTTTAGGAAATTAAAAGCCGATGCAGCATACATCGCACAAACGTTTTCATACACATAGGCATCTGGGTGCAGTACACTCTTGATTTTTAAAACAATGAGCTATTTATTTCTATTAACTCTTTAGACCCGAGTTTACCACACTTCATTTTGGAAAACCAGAGGCTTTCGAGAATGCTGTACGTATTTTATTTCCATTTGGCTTGGTTCCGCAAAAGGATTGTATTCACATGTAAGAGTTCTGTAAGCTTTTGGCGTAAAAAAACTGTTAAGAAATTTAGAGGCCTCTTTTCAACTCATTCTCCAGAATCAGTTGAAAAGAGGCACAGTAGCTGACATGGCGACGTTAAGAAAAAAAAAAAAGGTATTGGGGGATCGGCGTCCACCCGCGTTCTCCCCATTTCCAGTCCTGATTAGAATAACTAAAAAGTTCGCAGGAAGCATAGCAGCTTCAATTTTTGAGGCGATACTGAAAATTAAGCTATATAGTAATAAACTGCGTTGTCAGTTCAAGATATTTGATTAGGCGTTTGGTAATATTTATTCAAAATGTTCAAAAAATTAAGCCTGTATATAAAATTCGATAGCATTATAATAAAATTTCTAGCAAGTTTAAAGAAATCAAATCTTCTATTCTGTAATAATTTCCATGAATGCATTCTATGTTACTATATCATCATCTCTTAATGCAGCATAACTGTTTTTCTATTTTGATTCAAATTAGTATAGAGCCATCAAAGGATAACTTATATTAAAAGATTTTAATGATTTTTTAAAATGAAAAGAACAGTATGACGCCATGGCGAAAACCATTTATTGCAGCTTTGTATGTAAATTAAATCTCAAGGTGGATTTTTCTGTTATTACAATGCTTCTAAACATGAGAAAAAGAAAAACACAATATTGTTTATCAGAAATGGAAGTTTGTAGATAAATGAACTATAGTTTCGCAATTATTATTTCCGAAACAATTGCTTTGGTAAAACCCTTCACTGAAATAAGAAGAAGACCGCTTTGGGACCGCTCCATGGGACCTCAGCCCCCGAGGAGAGTGGCTATAGAGTTAAACTCCGGGATAAACCCGCAGCGTAGACGCCAAAGGCCAGAGTTACCGTATTGCTCTCCTGAGGAGGAGAATCAATGAGAGGAGGGTCTCCTCTCTTTGATTCGGTCACCGCTAATACCCTTTCCCAGATAAGGGGTTTAACAACGCAGAGAAACCATCTCAGCGGGTGCTCTGGTTTTCCCCGTTACCCCCTTCCATAGTCGCTAAGAACTTCGAAAGGCGAATGACGGACGCCCTCGCACCCTCGTCCTCCCTCGACTCGTCTTCTGGCCGCCCCAAAATCCCTCTCTCTGGTCGCCCTACCTCTCCGGCCGCCGGTGTGCCGTGCAGCACAACTAGAGATTGCAATACCGGATCAAAAAATGAATACCGGTATTATGGTATCCTGACATTTCAAAACCGTGATCCCGGTATTAATACCGGTATTAATAGATGAGTTCATAAATTAAAAAACAACTTTTAATGAAATTGTTTATTAATAGTTTATACTATTATAAGATATAAAATAAACGAAATAAACAATCATTCCATAAAGTAATTAAAAAACAAAGCAACTTGCTGTAGTGAAAATAAAAATATAAACAAAAATATCAATATAATAATGTCATCAATAATTTTAAGAATCACAATTATCGGCATCAGTATTGATGAAGTATGCTCTTAAAAAGCAGAGGCTGTCAATGGTTTCATCATTCAGACGTGTACGGATTTTCGTGCAAAATCGTTTTGCGGCTGAAAAGACCCTTTTGGCTTCCACACTTGTCGGTGGAATTGTAAATAAATAGTCGTAGACAAGTTTTAAATTCAAGCCTCTTATACCTTCGTCTTCAAAAAATGCGATCTCTTTCTGAATAATCTGTTCCAATCCTTGAGATTCTTGAATATTATGAATTTGAACTTTAAGTCTTTCTTGTATAGCTAGTTGTAGTCTCTCTTTCAAAGACATGCCATCGACGGATGTCATTAATACTGTTCCCTTTTTCTTACTGTTATCGTTTGATGTGGAAGATGTTGCTGAATATATTGATTCTGTTCCGACATTTTCTTCAGAATCTTTTACACAAGACAAATGAAGTCTTTTTACTATTTTTATGATGGCCGTTTTACTTAGTCGATGAAATAAAGCTAATCCTAATTCACTTTCATCATGCAAATACTGAAGAATTTGTGACAGATCTGTACTTCTCTGGTAAATACGGAATTTCAACGCAGTTTGTAACCTATTACTTATTTCCGAATTTTGTTCGTGAAGAATTGTCGTCATGAATTTTAGAGTTGCATCTGCAGTTAAAAGATTAGAATCTTTGCGACATAGTGCTTCCACAGCTAATTTGATTGGCATAAGAGCAGAAATAGTTGCAGATAATTAATTAAATTCATCATCACAAAAATTTATTCTGGAATTTAAGTCTATTAATGCCTTTTGGACGCAGTATCTTAACTGATAAAATCTTTCAATCATGGTAATTAACTGTTCCATCGAGTTTTTGAATCAAGCAGTAAAGCAATTTCTTTTCCAAATTCTGCTTGAACGTACCTTTGCAAATATTTCTCATTTTTAGTAGCTGATTGTTTAAAAATTTTAACTATTTTTCGTATTTTTGTAATGAGTGAGGAAAGTTCATTGTGAGTGAGATTATTGGGAACGCCTGTATAATCTGTCTCTATGGTTAAACCATCTCCAACATCATCGTCATCCTCTTCGTTTTCTTCGCCTTCATGGTGCATATGTTCAGCATTTGATATTTCTTGTTTATCAAATATTTCTTTGTTTTGTTTGGACTTATACAGGACATCCATAACAGCCAAATGAATTCCGTGAGCAAAGCAAAGCTATTGTTCTGCACTGATGAGTCTTCCAATTTTAGTCATAACTGATGCCCCATCTATAGTAACACATACCATATCTGTAGAAATCCGGAGACCATGGTCTTCTAATTTCTTATCAACTAGTGTTATACACTTTTCTGCTGGCAAACTTCCATGCACACGAACTAATCCAATGTTGTAAAAGGTACCATTGCTGGAATGGACGTTTATATTTAAGTAGCGCCTATTTCTGGTAGAAGTCCACCCATCAAAAGTCAAGCTGAACCTTTTTCCTTCAGCCTTAATTTTAGCTTATCTTATGAAATCAAAGATTGGTACAGAAACTCTTCGTAATAAATGAGAGGTGTATCAGTTTCAACCATTACTGAGGGAGCAGAAAAATAGCCAAGAAAGCATCAACAATACTCTACCTGGCTGTTGAAGCGAGCGGACGTGCCTTTCACTTCCTTCAGTGGAGCCCAACGGACTTACGAGCGACCATTGTAGCAGTAGCATTAGAGTAGAAGTAGACGTATTGTTAAGTAGAACTAACTTTTCTTTTATATTACTTGTTAACCTTTCCTATAGCTTATTTACGTATAGTAGTAGTTATCTTAACTAATAACCTCCTTGTCATTTTTTTTATCGTAATACTTATTAGTCGTATACCGTAGTGTAGTAAATTTTCTAACACTCCATACTCTATAAACGTAACTTCTTCCTTTTATTAGAATTGTAAGGTGTTTGTGTGCTAACCTCTGTTTTATTAACTTCTAACGTTGTTTGTAGTATTTGAGTAATCCTTGTCATCGTTTTTGTGTTAACTTAATATTTCATTGTTGAATACCGTAGTATCGTTCTTTTTCCAGCACCCAGTTTTGTTTTTTTTATAAGTCCGTTTATTTAAATAGTAATTGTATTTTTTAGTATTTTTTTTCCGTAACTCATAGTTTACAAATTTACACGTTGATTGTGTACTAACCATCTTGTGTGCGAACTAACGTTGTTTGCGTTGTGACTAACTTTCACTTTCTACCTGCGCTTGACCCTTGATCCCTTCACTCGAGCACTCCAGGAATAACTTCCCCGCGTATATTAAGCGTTAGACTAGTCTATTAGATACGTTATTTAAGAGCTTATAGAAACCCGTACTTGGGAAAGATAGGATGACTCCCCTTAGGCCCTCTGTTTCTCTCTTCAAGAGTGCTGCTGATTGCGAGTCCTTGCGGGCCCGGGTCGCGGAACTTGAGAAGTTAGTTGCGGAGCTCCGCTCTAGGGTGGAAGGTTGCGAGGAGTCTTGTGTCCGGGTGGGACGCGTGAGGCGCTCCTCGAGATCCCTCCGCGCCGGGATGGCGGCTCGGGTTCGCCCAAGTGCTAACGCCGGCTGGGTGATCGAGGAGTCTTGCGTGGTCTCTCCACGGGTAGGGACGACTCCCTCCATAAAGCCCGATGAGTGGAGGGTGGCTACACGTGGTAGTCGTGGGGTGGTGCTGCGGAAGCAGGTGGTATGTGAACCTACCCCTGTTAGCAACAGGTTTGCGGTGCTGTCGGAGGATAGCTCAACGAACTCTGTGACCGTACCTATCCCACCTAAGAGGAGTCGGGTTGCGAAGGGAGGGTTGTTAGTGATAGGTAGCTCTAATGTCCGGCGTGTGATGGCGCCTTTGCTATCAAGGGCCCGCCGGGAGGGAGTGGTGGAGCGGGTGTTCTCCAGGTGTATACCAGGAGGTACGGTGCCCCAGGTGACGAAGGTGGTTCGGGAAGAGGTCGTTGGCACGGGCTGCTCTAGTCTGCGGGTGGTGGCGCATGTTGGCACCAATGACGCCTCGAAGCGCGGCTCCGAGGAGATTTTGAGTTCCTTTAGGGACTTAAACTCCGAGGTCGGTCGTGTCCGAGAGGAGTCTGGGGTTGATGTGCGTTTAACCATCTGCAGCATTGTCCCGCGGGTTGACTGTGGCTCTGAGGTTTGGAGTAGGGTGGAGGGGCTAAACCGAAGGTTATGGTCTTTCTGTAGGGACATGGGGGTGGATTTCGTTGACCTTCGTCCGATTCTTGGATCGTGTGGGGCACCCCTAAATGGCTCGGGGGTTCATTACACGCCGGAGGCATCCCAGGGTGTAGCGCGTAGGATCCTTGAGCATAGTAGGGCTTTTTTAGGCTAGAGAGCAGGGTACAGTGTAGGCGTCTTAGGGGAATAGGTGTAATTAAGAGGGTAATAGAAAACAATATTACGAGAAATCCGGCCGATACCGCAAATAAATTAGAGTTACCGAGCGATGAAGGCGCTGACATCCGTGATGTCAATAGTGTTAACGTTTGGGATTTCGATAAAAATGGTGAAATAAAACGCGATCAGAAAGAAAATGCTATATCAACCAATTGGCGGAATAATAGTATGAAGAACGCATGTAGATGTATTCCTAGAACGATTACGAATGGTAAGGCTGAGGTTTATCTGAGAAGCGATAGTGAGAAATTAAATGTCGTCGTATTGAACTGCCGCAGCATCCGTAAGAAAATTGCCGATTTTGAGCATATTATTCGTAGTCTAGAAGCCGATGTCGTGATCGGTACAGAGAGTTGGCTCACTGACGAGATTGCAAGTCAGGAGGTATTCCCTCAAGACTATAGAATTTTTAGAAAGGATCGTAGTATCCGGACGGGAGGTGGAGTATTTATAGCAGTCAGCAAGGCATACGAAAGTTTTCCACTACCGATTAATGACACCGAAATAGAAAGTGTTTGGTGTGGAGTTAGAGGAAGCGATTACACTATAGCAAATATATGCGCATTTTATAGGCCTCCCAATGCAAGTTTAGAAATTATTCATAATCTCGAGAAACAAGTAGCAACGCTAATATCGAAAAATAAAGAGAGGGCTATTATAATAGGAGGAGATTTCAACTTACCTTCAGTAGACTGGAATCATAATTGCTTTGATCCCGGTGGTAGAGAGCGTGAATCATGCGAAGCACTTATAGAAACCTTCGTTAAACACTCGTTGTGTCAGCTAGTAAGATGTCCCACGAGATCGAACAATATATTAGATTTACTCGTAACGAATTACCCCGAGCGTATGAACAAGCTTTCCATAGAGGAAGGAATAAGCGATCATAATGCTGTGTACGTAGAATTTAAGCTAAAAGTGGAGAAACAGGTTAAGGCTAGAAGACGCGTATATATGTACGCCAAAGGCGATTTCTCGAAATTTAGGTCTTTTTTACAGACACAATTCCCTTATTTCTGCGGGGCATCTATCGACGCTAGTACAGAGGAATTATGGTGCGTGTTCAGGGATATGATGCGAGAGGGTACGGATAAATTTATTCCACATAAACTTAAACGTGATGGTGCGGAACCAAGATGGTACAACCAGAAAGTTAGATGCGCTCTTAGACGGCAAAGAAAACTTCACGCTCGCTTAAATAGTAATTCTTCAAAAGTCACAGAGGAACAGAGGTCAATGATACGGCAACAATACAGAGAGGCGCGGTCAAGAGCTAGAGTAACAATGCGAGAAGCATTTAATGATTACAAAAAGAAAGTTCTGCATAGTAATTTGAAAGAAAATCCGAAAGCATTTTGGTCGTACGTTAGAGAGGTTCATGGTAGAGGCCCCACCATAGCGTCTTTGAGAACGGAGGCAGGTGATGTAGTACATGACAGCGCGGAAAAAGCGAACTTGTTAAATGAACACTTTCAGAAAGCGTTTACTTCAGTGAGCAACGAATTTGAGGAACCAGCTTTGAATGATGAGGGAAATTCGATGGAAGATATGATATTCTCGGAAACAGGTATCGCGCACCAGCTAGAGTCTATTAAGCTAAATAAGTCTCCCGGGCCGGAGGGCATACCCGCGCGTGTGTTGAAAGAGCTAGCCTCGGTAATCGCACCTTACTTGAAAATAATATTCGAAAAATCCGTTGCACATGGTACCGTTCCAAAAGACTGGAAGCTAGCATACGTAACGCCCATCCACAAAGGCGGTGATAAAGAGAACCCCGAAAATTATAGACCGATTTCCTTGACGTCATTATCGTGTAAGATTCTAGAACATATAATTGTTAGCTCTGTTCTGCGTTATTTAGACGGTCGTTCTTCACTAAGCAAAAACCAACACGGGTTTCGGAAAGGTAGGTCATGCGAAACGCAGCTCGCCCTGTTCGTAAACGAATTGTTACAATGCGGAGAGAAAAACACTCAGGTTGATGCCATTTTCATTGATTTTAAAAAAGCGTTTGACAAAGTACCCCATAATAAATTAATAGGAAAACTAGGAAAGTACGGCATAAACCCTAATATCGTGAGTTGGGTAAAAGACTTCCTCTCAGACAGAAAACAGATAGTAGTTATTGATGCGAAATCTTCATACCCGGTAAAAGTCGCATCAGGTGTTCCACAGGGAAGTGTCATAGGCCCACTACTATTCCTGATATATATAAACGATATCTGCTCGGTAGTTCGCTGCAAAATAAGACTTTTCGCAGATGACACCGTTTTATATAAGGAGATAACGAGTCAGGATGACCAAAAATCGCTCCAGGAAGATTTAAACGCCCTTTCAGCATGGTGTCAAGATTGGAAAATCGAAGTTAATCACAGCAAATGTTCCCTATTGAGTTTCTGGAAGAGTAAGAACAATGAATTAGACTCGGAGTACAGAATTGATAGATTGAATATCCAATCTGCAGAGTACGTTAAATATTTAGGAGTCACCATTTGTCGTGATCTATCGTGGAATATGCATATTCGAAGGATCGTAGGCGCAGCTAATAAGAAATTGGGCTTCGTAGGCAGAATAGTAAGAAGTAGCACAGAACAGGTACGAGAAACGTGTTATTTATCATTGGTCAGATCTCAGGTCGAATACGCTTCCAGCATATGGGATCCGTACGAAAAGGGACAAATACTTGAGTTAGAAAGAATCCAACGCAGAGCAGCCAGATTCGTAAAGCAAAAATATGAGCAAAAACTAAGCGTCACATCACTCTTGAAGGAGTTGAATTGGATATCGCTAGAGGATCGCAGAATTAGCGCTAGGTTAAGGCTTCTGGAGAAATTTAGGTCGGAAGTTCTCTTAGAGGAGGTCTCAGGAATATTAGAGGCACCTACGTACATGGGCAGGCACGATCACGAGAATAAAATACGAGAGATCGACTGTAGGACCGAGCGATATCAGAGCTCGTTTTTCCCAAGGACCATACGGGATCATAACAGGAGAGTGATTCCCACGAGGGACGTTATTAGGTAGGTTTCGGTGTGCTGCACCCCCTGCCACCCACCAGTCTGGTGATTTGCAGGGTATCATGTAGATGTAGATGTAGAAAGGTTTCCTTACAAAGTTAAGATTAGTAGAAAAAATAAGAAGAGATAAAAGTGAGGACGAACTAAGAAAACATTTAGAATGCATCATCGGCAAGCCACTGACATTGTATGTACCAAAGCGTAAATGAGAAGCCACCGAAAAAAAATAAGATTGAAGACCAATGAGTCTGAGTAACACGTGTTCCTCGCGGCCCCTTAGTAAAACAAAGGTGAGGATCACCGGTGATACTCATGGAAGTCAACATGTTAAAAATGTATTTAAATTAATTTTTAAGAAATACCGAAATACCGGTATTTTTTGACAAATACCGGTATTTAAATACCGGAGAAAATTGACCGGGATCCCGGTATTCGGGATCCCGGGATCCCGGTATTGCAATCACTAAGCACAACTCACACACCCGGTTGAGACGGTCCTACTACTGACGATGAAGTTTGTGCAATGATTTTTTAAGTTATTTAAATTATTGGTGGAGAATATATTATTATGAAGGGAATTCCACAGTTTTGCAGGCAGAGACAGTGAAGGACTTATTGTAAATGCTACTACGATGCATTGGAATGAGTCATTTGGACGAGCCTCGAGTGTTCACTGAGTGGGTAGGGTTTAAGAAATTAAAACTACTGGGTCGATGAAAAGGTGAGAATGCGCTTTAAAGTCATTAGGATGTGGATTTTCCTCCCTGTCTTCCAAAGTTTGCCATCCTAATCGATTGAAAGGCGTCACTTATGTGATCACTTTTTCATATAAAAAATATATCTAACGTAGGAGTTGTGAGCTCTTTGAAGTTTCTTGGATGATTCCTGATTGGCATCGAGATAGACGGTGTCACAATAATCGAAATGAGGAGGAATGAACGTCTTCATTAGAAGTATTTTTAATTTTTCTGGGAGAACATTTTTTAGCAGTTCGAGCGAATGGAGCGAGAGATGTACTTTACGACGGATTGTTGTCACTTTCCCGAATGCCCATTTTCCAGAATAGCCCATAAATTGGAAAAGAGTTCACAATATACAAAATTATGGCCCTTGTCCACATGAACGATAAGTACTTGGTACTTAATTGTTTAGGAAATCAATATAAATTTAAATATAGAATATTTTTAAAAATCTAAATGTGTTTAGATTAATATAGTGGTAAAGCGCAAGACAAAATTAAACTACAGCGAAGGAACAAATAAATATTCGTTTTACTCACATTTAACGAAAATTTGATAATTTTATGATAAAATAAGACTTTAATGGATACTGGTATTAAAATACATTTTGAAGTAAAAAGGACCGTACAATATAAAGGTTCGTTTTTCCTAAGGACCATACGAGACTATAACAAGAGAGTGATACCCGCGGGATAAGTTATTAGGTAGGCTTTGGTGCGCTGCACCCCCTGCCACCCACCAATATGGTATTTGCAAAATATCTTGTAAATGTACATGATTTCGAATCAAACTTTTTTAACCCATAATTTCACTATTTGCACGAAGGATGTTTATAAGATTCGTATCTTTGAAGTTTCGGCGAGTGAAACATCGTTAAAGGAGGGATACCTATGTTGAAACTTCGGCTTTGGTATTTGCGGAGGTGTCGCATAATATGATCTTCCTTATCTTCTCTAGTGATCTATTTCGAAACTAAAGATTCAAAGAATGGATGCTATGCAGAGCCTGAGAGAGGTGAGATGGGGCCCGGGCCAGTCACAAATGTGGGGCCCCACCCCACTCCGAAAACCATACAAATATATGAATAAAATCAATAAAACATAAAAAAACAGATTTTTCACCATTTATCAAAAGAAACTTTAATGTATATAACACAACTTATTTACATTACCGATTACAATGCTTCACAATTTAAATATAATTTGCATTTATTTGAGATATAATTTGACGACCTATATAGCATTACCCGAATTGAAAATTGGAACCAATTAAAATTATTTTTAAATTGTTTTTCTAGTTTTATTTTTTGCAAATTTCTTTATTATCGTTGAAAAATCTGTTGTCCGCGCAACGTCAGAATTTATGTGAGGAATTGATAGCCCATTTAGCCTTTCTTGAGATATTGTAGATCTGTTAAAATTCTTCACTCTCTTCATAACGCTAAAACTTCTTTCCGCAGAAGCAATAGAAGCGGGTCGACTCAAAAAAATTCTAAGCGCTAGAGACAAATTTGGAAATAACTCAATGAAATTAGTTTCCAGTATGTTCTATAGCAAATTCGCTGGAGTTGGTTCTGAATTAAAGTTTTTCTGTAAATTTTCTTCATAAAAACAAGTTCATCGCATAGTTCGTGTGAAATTTCCTTAGCATATTTCTGTTGTAATTTTTGTGCTAAGGCTTTTATTTGTTCGTCAGTAAAATCCTCAAAACTCCATAGGATTCCAAATAAGTTGCAGATTTCGCGCAAGGATTCAAAACGCCGTGTCAATCCAGATAAAACCGATTCAATAATACAAAAAAAACGTCGATTCTGTGATGTTTTTCGGCGTCGGACTGTTTTTTGATGCTGCGGGTAGTTTGAAACTCTATTGAAATTTCGGAATTTCCTGCAGTTTAGAATAAATATATTGAACACATAAACTTTAGAATAAATTTTGGGGGCCCGGGCCAAATGGCCCTACTGCCCCCCCCCCTCTATCTGGCTCTGATGCTATGTATCAATTAAAGATAATCATTTTCACTCTCTTTACCAGCAGAACACTTGTAAACCAGTGTTTTCCCCATCAACACTTACCGCTCCAACTATACCCTCCCATTTACTGATTTATAACACATTCTTAAAACGGTACTTCTGCAACTGTGTGATCGCCTTTCTGCCGAATACGCGCTTCAAGAGAAATTTTTCTGAAGGAGAATTTTTAGATTATCACCGCAGAAATTTCAATTTTGGAAATCCGTCCAACGTGTAAACATTCTCCGAGTACTCAGTTGTGGTTTCTGTTGCATTATTTACGGTTCAGTTATCGTAGCATGCTCGTCTTATTGTGAGTTCGTAAAATATCTAGCATCAGAAGGAAAATTCTCATCGTGCGCCGTGGAAAACACTTGTGTTTGTAAAAATACGATCCAACATAATCTAAGGCAGTGTTTTCACAAATGAAGTGCCCCGGAAACCAGAGATGTTCCAATAAATCCGAAAGTGCGTCGCGAAAAGTGTTGCGAAGCAACTAAATATTTGAAATTAGTAAGATGTTTTTCACTACTCAATCGCTGGAGATGTAGGTTATCATCTGAAAGCGTCAATTATTTACGTCAATAGTGATACTACGAAATTAAAACATATGAGATATGGTGTCGCGAAAATCTGTCATCTTTGGGAGGATACCGTGCGAGTAAATATTTAGGTAATCATTTTGCCAACATTTTAGAACAGGCATGTCAAGTTCGAAGAGGCATCAGGGCCGCATTAACGCAATGGATGCTATGGAAGAGCCGCATTAGCATTGCAAGTTGGAAAAAATTGAACTTTTCTAGAAGATTGAACGTTTGTTCTGCAAAAATAACAATAATTTAGAAACCGCGTTCCATTTTACCCCAACAACTAAAAAAATCTCATCTCCTTTACACACAAATTAAGTATTTTTCATAAAATATCGAACGATTTGTTTGAGACAAAAACTCGCATCCAGGGCGCACTAAGGCACAGAAAAAGCCGCATGCGACCCGCGGGCCGCCGGATTGATATTGACAGTTATAGAAGAATCGAGAATCAGAGGTATCTACATCTACATGATACCCTACAAATCACCAGACTGGTGGGTGGCAGGGGGTGCAGCGAAAGCAATTTTATAAGGAAGATGCATGTATTTTTTTTAAATTGGGTCCTCCGGAGACAGATATTTAGGATTGATATAGAAAAATGTACAGATTTTATGGAGTTTACCTTTTGGTATGCGGATTCAACAATTACAAATTGTCGATGCCGATTGGCAAGCCTGATTCTTGAGTTTGAGTCATCACAGACATTCATTTCTCAAGAGCTTTACGTTTAACTAAGGTGAAATTCTTTCCAAAGAAGATTTTCGTGACAGAGTCTGAATGGGCTGAAGTAAAAAAAACTACATTGCATGCACATGATACTAAGAAGCAAACTTTGCGTCACACACTATGCCAAACGAAACCACTCAATACGCTACCATATACACACGCAGACACTTTTGTTGTGGAACCATGATGATTCTGAATTCCTTCGAACGCTTACAATCGTCATCATCCCAACACTGCGTATTATTTTAATATACAATTATTAAATTAAATAGGGATGCGGGCGACCGGACAATTGAGAGTATTTGCAGGAATATAACACGATTAGAATATAAGGCCGATCCTCCCGAAACTCGTGCGAATTAGAAAAGGGGACAGTTACGCACCCAGCATAGATGAGAATCGCGTCATAGTTTTCCTGGAAATTTATGGACAACCTTAGCTGGTGCGAGTTATTGCTAGCCTCTGGGCTATGTTAAAAACCTTATCTCCGTGACTAACATCTGTTTCTATCACAAAAGTGGCTAACTACTTAACTAGCTTAAGTGTTTGCACGAATGAGCAATTTTTCGGACGATTGCGTCTTTTTTTCTGTCGTTTTGCAAAACGGTTATTCGCCCTCCTTGGATTATGTAGTGGTCAACCGCCAAACTTTTCATTGGAATGAAACGGTCTGCAACTAATTTGATCTACTCAGTACCTAAGCCTTGCGATTACCATCCCCCCACTCGAACCTTCAACTACGAGCTGCCTAGCAACTCAAGCAGGTGCCTATATTTCCATTGGAATGGATACAGGGGCGTTTTTAACGGAGGTGCAACACACCGACGGGCCCCTCATATTGCGGGCCCCATAATAATGAAATATAATCCACCGACGGCGCGACCTGCGTGTTGATTCTTGCTCGGAAGCTTGTCTTTGAGATCGTGACAATCGGAATCGCTGTCAATAAATCATTCTTCCTCTGTTTTTTCACATTCGGCATTTTATGTTAAATTAAATGTATTACGTAAATTAAGATTTTGAAATATAAAATTCGAATTTTTGATCAGTACAAACGGGCCCCTTAAGAAAATTGCACCGAGTAGTTTGAAGTATTAAAAACGCCTATGACTGAATCTGAAGAAATACCCTGCAAGCCACCGCAATTGGCGTGTGGCAGAGGGAGATTATCTCCGTCATATCATATTATTCTCCTATTGTGCTCTCTTATCGTCTTAGGGAGGAATAAGAGATCACAATAGGAGAATAATATGATAGTAATGGTGAGCTTAAGTACACCACTGTTATTGTGGTGGCCAGAGTGAAGCGAGCATAGAAGTGTTATACCTATACATAGATGTAAGGTATCGAGCGGCTAAATCTTTGGGTTAAAATTCTGCGGAGGAAAAGTCAGAGAAGGTCAAGGAAGAGATGGTGGCAAGGTCTGTCGAACATAATATGTCGCGGGTTTCGTAGTAAAGTCGAATTAAAGCTTGCTCATCTCGGAAAGAAGGAGGCATTTAATCCCTGCAACAAACTAAGCAACCGAGCGGAATGTGAGCGTAAGTGTCGACCATTCGACTTGAAGGGATGAGATATCCTGTCCGTAGGTGGTATGGTAGCATTGCGGATGCCTAAGAGAGGGAGGGAAGGGGGTGGTGGAAATATTTGACCTCCATATAGGTCAGGGGACACGCGACCCGCCAGTTTAATAGTATGAGGCTTACTCCTTACTGTAAGTAGGTGAAAGAGACAGTGTGTAAGAGACAGTCGTTGAGTAACAGAAACACAAGAAACCATATAAAAATGATTAATATTTTCAATGCCGATCTGGAGGTCAGATAGGATGTATGATTATTTGTTCTCGTAACAACTTAATATTTTCTACCGACGGAATTCCTAGAGCTTTTTGATGGTTAGTATAACGAGAATTGTCATATAGTGTCCCGAAATGAAGTTTTATATTCATATCGTCAAATTCAAAATACGAGGCGAATTCATCCATCCATCCATAATTGTGCTTTAAAAAAAACAAAAGCGAATTCTTTGTCACCACAGTAACCCGATTATTTTCGATTACGTTCTCTACTCCCGGCGAGGAGGAGGTGGAGGCAGTAGGTTATTGTAAGCTGCACGCGCAGACGGCACATTGTTGTGAGTGTGGAAGAAGAGGAGATGAAGAGGTGGAGAATACAATAATACAGGGAAATAGCGGAAGAAGAAATTATTCTTCCTTTAAATCAATTTTTTCTTGTATGGAAAACTGGAAAACAAAAGCACTTGATAGAATTTCAAACAAACTTTTGAGAAGCTCTAGTTAATTTTTAATTTAAATTCAAGGCAATCCATATTGTCACAGTGGGTAGCAATTAAATTTCCCCCATTATTCAAGGACTGAAAAATCAGTACTTATAACTAGGCAAAGTATGAATTCGTGGACCCCAGTCAGAGTCGGCCAAGCACTGAATGGGGCCCGGATCAATGGGGACCCCACGATATTTTAAAAAATAAACAGTAAACACCACCTCTGCTTTTAGAATACACTAACCAAGTTCTTTTCATCCTTTCACCATTCCTAGTGGTAAATCTGCGGTTTTCGGCATCACTTGGAAAGCTGTAATGTTCACTTTCGATCGCAGGTGGTCCACTTTCTACAAGCATAACTTGTAACGAATCGCTTATAAAATCTTCACTTATAAAATTTTCAAAATATTCATTGTTAAACTTTGGTCATCAGGTGCCACTAATATACAATACCTAGTAAATCCACTTACAGTAGACACTGCTCGGGAAACTCTCATGTTCACTATCAATTGCAGGAGGGATGCTTTCTACAAGCGTAGAATGTAATTGATCAGTATTAAAATCTGAAATTATGCTGGTTTCTTCAAAAGTCACGTTGTTTAACTATGGAGTATTTGCGTTATCTGAGGAGCTGGTTGAAGATACTGCGGATGCTAGTGAATAGACCCAGAGTTTTGGCCATCAAGAGCCATTAACACACATTCCCTATTACGTCCTTTTGCCGTTGACAGGGCCGGCGTGATTATTTCCGGGACTTAGTTCGATAGTGAGCGGGGCCTATTTATTTATGTATATACTAGCAGAAGTGCCCGTTGAATTTCAACGGATTTAGTGAATCTAAAACTTCGACCGTGTAACATGTAAGCATCGTAAGAAAAACATAGTACACAGTTATAACCGTCGAATAAAGCAAAAATGATGAAAACCGCTCCGCATTTACATATTTAGATGAATGAAGGAAGAAAATCTTGCACTGTGAAAAATCGAAAATTACGTGTAAACTCCCTCCCCCTCCCTTCCACCCTCTCCCTCCTTCCCCCTCTCTCCCCCTTCATCTCCCCCCCTCCTCCCCCTCGCTCCCTTCCCCTCACTCCCTCTCCCCTCTCCCTCCCTCCCTCTCTCTCTCTCTTTAATGTAAGAAGGGACTATATAGTCTCAATTTTGCCCTCAATAAAGTCGTTTGTCTGTCTCCCTCCCTCTCCCTCTCTTTCCCTCCCTCTTTCTCCTTCCCTTCTTCCCCTCACTCCCCTTCCCTCTCTCCACCCCTTCCCCCTAATTCCCTCTATCCATCTCCCCCTTCCCTCCCTCTCTCTCTCTCAACCTCCCTCCCTCTCTCCCCCTCCGTTACCATCCATCTCTCTCCCTCCCTATCTCGTATTAAAAGCATTCAAAACACACTTACATCCACAAGGATTGATATAACAATAGGATTTTGAGGTCTAACGATATAATTGGTAGCCAAGGCAACATCCCGTTAAAATGGCAAGATTTCCACAAAATATGTAAAATAAACGTTTAACATGAGCGGTTTCGAACTGTAGGCGGAAAAGGGTGAGCAGAATAAGAAACGTAATTTTTTCTTCATAATGGTTCGAATCCGAAGATCATAGGTTAATTCCTTCTAATTTTAATTTCCAAAAAAATAAAAGCCTGCACACGCTGATAGATAGCACTAATGTATTCTCCGGACAAACAAAAACTGTATTATTATTATTAAAAATACCCGATGGCGCAAAAAATGACGTTTTTTAAAGAACAATGATAATTTTTTAAATTAAAATTAATTTTTTAATTATTATTATGTAATAATATAAATGTAATAAAAACTGTCTAAATCTCAATACGTGGAGCCTTGTGTGGGGCTTCTAATAAAGCGCGGGGCCCTGTTCGTGGGAACCGACTGCACACGCATCATGCTGGCCCTGGCCGTTGACTCCTCAATAAATATACATAAAGCTCCTGCAGTTTCTTCTCTTTCTTTTAACAATTTTCCTTTTTAAAGCACCAGACTTATGTTTGTACGGGCAAGCTATTGCAATATAAATTAGGGGTAGAACGGTTTCACATCACATACTTTAATAATGACAAAACAATACGACACGACACTAAGGAAAGACTGGCCGAAAAACAAGAAAACCAGTCCAACACCTCTGGCTTTTTAAGGAACAAAGGCAATCAATAAGTCACCTCACCGCTGGTTAATGTTAGCTACATTGTAGTAATTCATTAGCAATGTTACATTTGAAACGTCCGTAATAATGACGGAGCAAATGCAAAAATTGCTCCTGTGGCCATCACTTTGCGGTAGGTTCCTGCCCTGTGACGGAACGCAGTGAAACTGCAACTTCCGCATTTAATATTGCTCCAGGATACCATACGACATATATGCGGCCTTGTTTGTAATGTTAGAAGTGAAGTTAATTACATTTGCATTTCTTAAATCATATTTTCCTTTGAGATAAAATACTCTTTAAGTTTCAGTATTCAAGCTATTATACATGAAATATTGTTGTAAATTACGCTGGTGAAGGGAACCACAATAAAAACAACGCAAAGAGAACTTCCCACGGATCTCCAACTCATTTCCTCCAAAAAAAAAAGTGCTTGAGTCTTTAATCAGATAATGTTTGCGGCGTATTATCTCGCATTACGGATTCTTTAGTTTTCACTCTTTCATGAATGAGCTGATACAAAGGTTTCTAACAAATGATTAAGTTCTCACACAGCGTTTGTCTTTTTCTGCTTACGAACAAATATTATTGATATTGTAAAATCCGCGTTGTGCAAGATATGAAGAATGATTATATTAGTATTAATGGATAAACGATCGGTATAAAATATACTAAACCAGATCTACAAAAGATAATCAAATAAAAATATTCGATCCAAATCAGGAGAGCACGCCATCCAGCGCTTTAGACGTAGGGGCACCCGAACTCGAGAAAATATTTTGTACATATTTGAACCATCCTTCTCTTTCTGTCTGTAATAAACGCTCCTATGGAAGTATATTTCCTTGGCTCATACATTTAATTTTTCCTTTTTAAAATCTTGACGATGACTGGACGGATAATAATTTAGATACAGAATTTGGAATTCGAAAAGGACTTCGTTCCGTTGTTCCTCCACAGTAGCGATTCGATGGGTCCCGGAGCCCCTACAACGTGGGTGGGGGAAGGTGTACCGCGATTAGTGGGCCCCATCATGGTCTTATCTCCGAATCAAGGGGGATTTTTACTTTGCTTTCCCCGCACCGCTACGATATCTACAGTTGTTTCGAAATTCATCGTTCTGTTCAGATCATAGCGCCACTACGGGAAAAATCAGAAAACCCATTTTGAATCGAGCTTTGCGGATATAAGGTGTCTCCGTAAATCGCTCTATATTTTTCAATGTGCCATAAAGAAGATTTGAGGACAGCAGATGAAAGTTTTTAAATGGACATCGCAAATGGAATGGTGAGATACATTGACGGTCAGTCATTGTGTTTTAATCAGTAAGAACATTTCCTTTAAAAACTTCTTTTTAGGGTGCAATGGGAATCGTGGTTTTCTAGATTATATCGGCAATCCTCCCGGGCGTAAACAGACATTAATCTTTAATATTCAAGTTTGTTTGTCGTGTGTAGTTTTGAAAAAAGGAAAGCACACAAAGCTGGCCTTAAAGTAAGCATCTTTCCTTATTAAAAAATACGTAATACATAATACTCTATAAATTTATAATTTTTTAAATGTTTTAATTATCAATAACGGTATTTGATTGATTTAAATGTTATATTACCAGTTTTTTCATCGTAAATGTACGTATTTATTCTTATAATAATATGTTTAGTCTTGTGAGTCAGGAACAGAACTCCCTGTTTTCTTTTGTTTCGATATCCGCGGTGTTTTCCGAGGACAGCGAATGTCTACCGTATTTTGTCCTTTTTGTTTCCGTGAAATATTTAGTGTAGCATTAGAACAAATGCATCGAGCACAATTCTCGGGGATGACTTTCCCGACCCTAAACTACAAAGGTTACGCGTTCGAAGCCGTGTGACCGCTTATTCGCCTGCCACAAATACCACCGTACTCTGCATTTTACACAGGAGGCTCAGGCACCTACACCTAACCTCCCGTTTTCTCGTGACGTCCTTTGGCGACTTTCAGGTCGCGGTGATTTTAGGGCCTGCTATATTTTCTGGTATGTCAGGAGTTCCTAACCTTTTCACTCTGAAGAGCGCCGAGATAATATGCCGTACTTACGTAATTGCCCCACCCGAATTACAAGGAAGAAATACAAGATTTTTCCATTCATTTACTCCGACAAGGTATTTATTTTGGCTGTACATACGTCCAAATGTCGAGTTCGCATCCCATTTGAAAGAAATTACAAGACGATAATAGTACTCTTACCACGCAGTAGGAGCATTAAAATCACTCTGTAACAATTTTGTCCCTTCTTTACTTCTGCACAAATTGTAATAATTGTTTGTACTCGTGACTCGCTTGAGAAAATTGTCAAAGTTTCATAAAATAAATAGCGTTTTTATAGGTAAAACCAGTGCTGGAAAATGTTACATGTAACGAAACGAAAAAACGAAATAATTTTGAGTTAACGTAACGAAAAACGTTAACGAAATTTTTCAGAAAGCTGTAACGAAAAACATAACGAAAACCAAAGTTTGATTATTCTAACTTTAACGGTGTGGAAATGTATAGATGCACAAACAAACAAACTTTCATAAATATATAGGTGATTGATCTTATACTTGTATTGAAAGTGACAAATATCATATTTGAACTTCCTAAGCTAATTTACTCGAGGGTTATCGTCAAAAAACCAAATCGATGCCCCTCCAAACCCCCACTTAAAATTTTTTTTGCTATACACCAAATCTACTATAATATAGTTATTTTGAAGGGTGTGTTTGTTGGTTTGTTGGATTGTTGATGGAACTCCTCCTAAACGATAAAAGCTAGAGTAACCAAATCTGGTACCATTCTTCTTTACATCCTAACTTAGTGAATGGTCAAGGTTTTGTTCCTGTCCGTCACTTTGATTCGAAATGGCGAACGATTTAATTATCGAACGTCACGTATTTTGCCGCGTCCTGCAACAGGGATGAGTAGACTACTTTGAATTTGCACTTTAAAATTACTTAAAATCATGATACGAACTTGAGACTTGGTTACTTCTTTGCGGGACAGAACAAAGTTTATTTTTATTGAAGACAGATTCCGAATTCTGGTCGAATTCACGTAGAAATGCGGTTAGAATCAATAAAATACGCGATTTAATCAGTTTTATTACAATACCAATTATAAGCTACCATGACAACTCCCATTGTCGCCGAAATCGAGATTCCAATGCATTTATATTGAGACTATATAGTCCCTTCTTACATTTAAGAGAGAGAGAGAGGGAGAGGAAGTGAGGGGGAGGGAGCGACGGGGAGTGAGTGAGGGGTGGGAACGAGGGGGAGCGAGCGAGGGGGAGGGCGGGAGAGGGAGCGAGCGGGAGGAGAGAGAGGGAGGGAGAGAGGGGGGAGGGAGGGGGAGAAGGAAAGGAGAGGGTGGAAGGGAGGGGGAGGGATTTTATACGTTATTTTCGATTTTTCACAGTGCAAGATTTTCTTCCTTCATTCATGTAAATAGGAAAATGCGGGGCGGTTTTCTGCATTTTTGCTTTATTCGACGGTTATAACTGTATACTATCTTATTCTTGCGATGAGTACATGTTACACGGTCGAAGTTTTAGGTTCACTAAATCCGTACAAATTCAACGGGCACTCCAGCTAGTAGCCTATATTTTAAGCTGGACCAGTCTAAAGATACGCTGCAAGTTTCATAAAAATTCGACCAGCCGTTTTTGCATGATGTGGTAACAAACAAACAAACAGACAGACAAACACCAATTGTGCAAACCGGTTCAAACGTCTTCTTGTGATGCAAAACACACAAAAAAAGTTAAACCCCGACAAAAAATCAAATGTGCAGACAGAGGTTACAATTTTATTTCTATAGATTGTGCGTGGTCAAAATACCAGTAAATGTTTTAAATCGCATTATCGGTACTCACTCTGAAAATATTCCTTTTATGTAACGGAAAAACCGCGTATTTTCTCCACCCTTGTTTTGGTGTAAAAAGAAACTCGTGTGAAAAAGTGCGGCAATTATACGAGTAAATTCATTATTTAATAAACATCAATCTAGCACCCCTATTCTTTTTTAAATAACTCAAAAATAACCAATATCTACATTACTACTAACATTTTAATACATTTAGAATGGAAATAAATTTAAAAATCTGATGCGGCCAACACATGACTTTCTCCATATTTGGGGTATAGATATTTAATTTATTATGAATAGCATTATAAGGCTAAATTATCATTTCGTATCGTAAAAGAATACGTACAGTCGTCCTTATTGCCGTAATTTAGGTATATTTTGAATATGTTTAAAGATTTCACCGCTACATGGTTGTGGCTCTGTATACAGGAAATTAAGAAAAAGCAAAATATCTTCGAAATGGATGGTTCTACGAAAATTTGTTTCAAACAAAACTTGGAAGAAATATTATTCTCTACAACTGTGGTCCTCACGAAGATGACCAATTACGACGTTTTTAAGGAGATATTTGACGGAAACCGAAAAAACCGATTATTTATAAACAATAACTGCTATGGAAAATTGTTTGAAATAAAAGATGTAGGAAATTATATTTTCTACATTTTTTATAATGCTCAATGTACGTATAAAATAATGACATATTATCGAAGAAATATCGCAAAAACCGAATCGGGTTTCGAGTAAACCTCGACTTCCGGTTAACCGGTATTGTCCAAAAAACTAATCAGTTCTTTGTGCTCATGCTAAAGTGTTATATATGAAATTTGGTATTAATATGACAACTAGTTTTTGAGTTAGAGCGCCCACCTCACATACATCCATCCATTCACACACATACATACATCATTCCGAAAATAGTGTAAACGGAATGATGTCTGTGTGTGTATGGGATTGTGGGCGCTCTAACTCAAAAAGTACTTGTCATATCGTTACCAAACTTCATATAAAAAACTTGAGCATGAGCACAAAGAACTGATTAGTTTTTGGACAATAACGGTTAGCCGAATTTCGAGGTTTATTCGAAACCCGATTCGGTTTTTGCGATATTTCTACGTTAAAACATCATTATGATATATAGAATTCTATACAAAGGTTATAGAGAATGTAATTTCCTACAACTTTCATTTGAAACAATTTTCCATAGCAGTTATTGTTTAGGAATTATTTATAAATAATCGGTTTTTTCGGTTTCCGTCAAATATCTCCTTAAAAACGTCGTTATTGGTAATCTTCGTAAGGACCAAAGTTGTAGAGAATAATATTTCTTCCAAGTTTTGTTTGAAACAAATTTTCGTAGAATCATCCATTTCGGAGATATTTCGCTTTATCTTAATACCAGTATACAGCGCCGGCACCATGTAACGGTGAATTCTGTAAACATATTCAAAGTATACGTAATTTACGGCAAAAAGGACGACTGTATTCTTTTACGATACGAAATGATAATTTAGCCTCATAATGCTATTCATAATAATTTAAATATCTATACCCCAAATATGGAGAAAGTCATGTGTTGGCCACATCAGATTTTTGTATATACAATCTTATACAAAGGTTATAGAGAAAGTAATTTCCTACAACTTTAATTTGAAACAATTTTCCATAGCAGTTATTGTTTAGGTATTATTTATAAATAATCGGTTTTTTCGGTTTCCGACAAATATCTCCTTAAAAACGTCGTTATTGGTAATCTTCGTAAGGACCAAAGTTGTAGAGAATAATATTTCTTCCAAGTTTTGTTTGAAACAAATTTTCGTAGAATCATCCATTTCGGAGATATTTCGCTTTATCTTAATACCAGTATACAGCGCCGGCACCATGTAACGGTGAATTCTGTAAACATATTCAAAGTATACGTAATTTACGGCAATAAGGACGACTGTACGTATTCTTTTACGATACGAAATGATAATTTCGCCTCATAATGCTATTCATAATAATTTAAATATCTATACCCCAAATAAGGAGAAAGTCATGTTTTGGCCACATCAGATTTTCTTGTCTACACTCGCATTTCAGTGTGGGGAAATCCACACAGAAATTCAGATAGCATTGAAATTTGTTCAGAAACGTTTGCTTTTCATGAAGCATTGCGTTTACGTTGCAGATATGGAGTTCCAAAATCAGCTACGGAGTTTGTACGCGGGGATAAAAGGTTGAGAAGCGTTGTTATAAAGTAAACTCTTGTCTCGTCGGTTAATCAGTTTTGTTTACCGGATTTCGGAACGTTTTTCGGAACGTATCTCTCATTCACTCGCAAGCAAGTTCAGATCTTTAAATTAAGAGAATGGAAATTTCAGTTCCGCTTTAGGGATTTCGTGGAGGGGATTCGAATGGAGCCATTTTCTCTTGAATATGTCTAGGATATGACCCGATTTTTACCAGACTAGAGGGGTTTTCAACCCGGGGCACGTCTATAATTTTAAAGTGGTACGCGAAAGCGAAGTTTTCCAGTTTTTTTTCTATTCATACTCATTTGTAAGAGATAATATTTTGATAGAAAATGCATGTAGTCGCCTAATATTTTTACGGTCATGTTTTAGGAGAAAGACGTCAAATACCATTTCCAAGAAGCAGCCAACAAATCCTCTATCTTGCCGATGGATTTCAAATCTGGAAACTTCTTTTTTACAGGTGGGATTTATGTTACAAGTCCTAAAATTTTGATAGCATGAATTTTTCTTAGTATGAGATAATTTTTTTATGTACACTGTCACGGTTAATTTTCCATTCAGTCTGTTGCTGCCATCTACATGTTTTTCTTTGTATTCACCTCAAAATTAAAGGGCAATAACTTATTTTTCTTGGAATTATATAACCGTTGAACAATGTGATTTTGTAAGGGGTTAATGTGGCTGCAGTAGCATCTTCAGACGTGTAATGGCGTTCCATTATTATCAGACCACGATGCGTCGCTATCCTCTGGATAATGTGAAATGCTTAGCTCAACAACCGGTTCGCCAAACATAAAAAATTTTTAACAAACGGCTCGCGCAAGCCGGACGGAGACGGCTGCAACACATCCCTGGATATATTTTCATATACAGCATATAAGTCTGCATAACAAACGCAGATATTGGTAAAATATGTGACGGCTTTCGTTAATGACATATCATACGAAAGTCATGTATTTTTCCCGATTTGATCAACATTCCGTATTATCCGAGGCCGGTGAGGTCCCGTCAACCTCGGATAATCGGAATCTACTGTATATTTGTATTGTTGGCCCATTCTTATAGGTTTAGGTTGTGTTATGGGAAGGGAAGGGAAGTGGAAGCGAAGAGAAAGGGAGAAGAGGGATATGAGGGGAAGCGGAGTGGAATGGAGAAGGAAAGTGGAGGGGAAGCACATGGGAAGAATTTGATTTGGGGAGAGGAAGCGACAGAAGGGGTGTGGAGGCGGGACAGATCCATTTTACCTTAGCTAATCTGAATTATTCTTTGTTTAAAACTTAATTTTGTCAGAATATATTTCGCGGGTATTTTTTTCTACATCAATTTTGACATGAAATTAAAAATTTTGTTTTTTGACAAAGTTTATTTTTGTATTCATGTTTATTTTTCCTATGATGATCTTTTATTTTGCTTATACTTTGTTACAAATTTTTTCACAGGCAATCTTCCTGATAAAAATATAACATCACGTACCTATCCAAATTTATTTGAACAAACAATTTTCTCTCAAATAAAATGTTATATACCTAAATTAATTTTTAAGACAAGATAAATTTAATTTTCCGGAGCTAAGTAATTTTTTCAGATTTTCAAATTGATTTTTCCTAAGGAAAATTTATGTTTTTACTGGTAATTTAATTTTTTTGTTAAATTTTATTCTCGATGGGAAAAAGTCCATTTAGGTTTTTGCTATTAATTTGGTGCAAGGAGCAAACCTAGTGGAGGAAGCACAACTGCTGCTGGGAAGACTGATATAACAATTGGTTTATCTGTCCATTTACCTTTACTATGCATTTCCATATGGAAACTAAGGTAGGAAATTTCATTTCTTTTGACACAGTTCATGCTGGATAGATTTCCAATTTAGAGCAGTTTTTTATTGATGTATGTATTTTTCAAATCTGAAGTAGACAAAATGTATGTGGCACGTTGTTTCCTTCCTGGGTCTTTATTCCGTATTTTTTTGGAAATTTTATTTATTACAAAAGGAGATATTTTAGGATCAACATAATTTTTCTTCAATTGAATTTTTTATCTATAAATCATATAATCTTTAAGAAAAATTTATTTTTCAAGAATAGTCTCATCTATAGATACCTATAAAGAAATTTGTTTGTATGTATGTATATATGTACTAGGGGGCAAGCCCCCTGCTCACTGACTTTCGTCAACCCCCCCCCCCCCCCGTTTGCTCGCTGCTTCTTCGTTCCTATCATATACCTATTGGATCTAGATTAGTTTAACGGGAATATGTTTTGAATATGAGTTTAATGAATATATTTTATAAGGGGTGTATATTTGGTTTTTAATAACAAATTAAGAAAATTAGTTGAATAACTCGATAAAAAATAAACTTAGAGGGCTGAAATTCCCGGAGATTAAAAATGTCTGATTGTGAGTTATAGAGCGTTAAAGAGAGAGAGATAGAGAACTATAGTAGAAATAGGATTTTAGTATAATGTAGATAAAAAATATAAATAACATGAATACTGCGTTCGATTTATTTGAATTAAATTCCTATCTTCGGTCATTTCGAGCAATCTTATTCTCGATCTTTAAACCTTTATTTAAGTGCATATGCACGGAAATTACCGAGGACAACAATACCGGTAACCATGGAATCTTATTATTGAATTGGTAAAAAATTTACCAAAACTCGAGTATAAATTCAAAATATGAGCGAATTCGAATGAGACTGAGTATTCTACTGTAAGAATAAGAATCATCATTCATTTTGGCGTGTTTTAGCGTAAATTTCGTGTCGATAACTTAATTTTAAGATATTTTAAAGAATAAAAGAATGAAAGCCTCAAAACCAAAGAGGTGATTTTTACGTGTTATCTTATGGGAAACGACATTCATCCTCTGGAGTCGAACCTGTGACCCTTTTCGAAATTATTTTTAGTCAACACTTAAATCCTGAGAAATTTCAGACTTGTAAGTTTATTTCTAAGCGAATTATTCACAAAATTAGAGTGTTACGCATCATGATGACCATTACGATTTTATAATATAGAGAGATGTATGTATGTTTTTTATAGCTCAGCAACTACAGCACGTAGAAACAAGAGGAAGGCGTCATTTTAATCGAAATATAGAGTTAAGTGGTGTAGTTAGGTTTTTATATCGATTTGATTGACCTTTCTAATTTTTAAAAATATTTTCTTTTTTAATTTTCTCCATTTTATTAACACAGTGATGAGTGCAGCTTATTTTTCATTTGAATTTTAAAATTACTTAGAAACACGGTACGACTTGAGACTTGGTTGTTTCTATGAAAGAAAGAACAAAGTTCGTTTTCATTGAAGACAGAATCCGAATTCTGATAGAATTAGCGTAAAAATACGTTTAGAATAAGAAAAATACCTGATTTTATCAGCTTTATAACAATACCAATTATAAGCTACCTTGACAACTCTCAGTGTTGCCGAAGTTTTGAATCCAATGCATTTATATTTAACGCAATATTGTTTTTCAGTTTCTATGTGTGATTTTACTTTGTTTACATGGCAAACAAATATTTGAGTTCATTTTCATTGAGGACAGAATCCGAATTCTGATAGAATTAGCATAAAATTGCGTTTAGAATCAGAAAAATACGTGATTTTATCAGCTTTATAAAAATAGGTACCAATTATAAGCTACCTTGACAACTCCCAGTGTTGCCGAAGTTTTTAATCCAATGCATTTATATTTAACGCAATATTGTTTTTCAGTTTGTGTGCAATTTTGCTTTGTTTACATGGCATCCAAATATTTGTTGATTTTAATTGAAATATTACTAATAAATGGTTTTTAATTTTCGTGTGGCGTAGAGTACTCTAAAGAAAACTGTTTTTTAAAACTACGTAAGTAACTTAAATAATTAGATGTAGATTTGTCACAAATTGTGATCGGATAAATCGTTTCATTGTTTCCAAAGTATTATGGATGTAAACGATTATCTCGTAACAGAACTCCAGGATGAGTGAATTGAGTTAATAGTCGGAGGATAATATTCACTCTGTCATTCTTAAAAGTTCTCTATTTACTTTTTTGTCTTTCGTTAAATTAATTAATTTTGTTCGTCCCTTTGTTCATCCATTTTCTGTTGATTATTGTGTTCTTGCTGGTTTTACCTACAGTTTTCGTTTTGAAGACATCGTCACGAAACTGCGTATAGGTATACAATTTACCCTGCGGGTAACAGGCTATATGGCGATAAAAAATTTGGGGGAGGGAGAGCTTAATTCAATAATTATATTCCCATAGCTTTACACATAATTTTCGATATTTTACAGTGCAAGATTTTCTTCCTTCATTCATCTAAATAGGTAAATGCAGAGCGGTTTTCTTCATTTATGCTTTATTGAACGTTTAAAACTGTGTAGTACGTTATTCTTGCGATGTGTACATACATGTTACACGGCCGAAGTCTTCGATTCACTAAATCCGTTGAAATTCAACGGGCATTTGTGCTAGTACGTATGTGTGTATATATATATATATATATAAGGCTTAGGTACGTGTGCCAACTCGACTTTTTGGCATGCAGGTTTTCATTCATTTGCCCATATAAATTGAAATATTGGCATACGAATTTCGGACCTGAATCGTTTTAAAGAAAAAGGACAAAGGATTATTATTCTTTCTTATTTTTTTGCCTACGACCTAAATTGCCCGAATTTGAAGTTTAATGCACATAATTTGCAGTAAATTTGCCATTTTAACGCTTAATACCTTGACGGCGGACATGTCGTCCTCGCAGTTCTATTGTTGTAAAACCGTATATAGCTTACGAACATGAAATTAATGCATTTTATAAGCCGTTTAAATGAAGAGAAGGTAAGGGGAAAAGGAGAGAGTGAGGGGGGAAAGGAGAGAGGTGAAAAGAGAGGTGGAAGGGAGTGAGAGGGGATGGGGGAGAGACAAAGAGGAGGGGAGAGGGAGGAAGATGTTTCAGTAATTCAAGTATATAGTAAAAGGCGTCTTTAATAGAAAATTTTTCTATGGGGATTTCATTTGCACCATTAATTGATTCACATTATTTTATATAATAATAGCCGTTGTCTTTGGTTGGTTGGTCACGCTGTGCAAACGCTAATAACTCGATAAATAATAATGATAGAAACTCGAAATTTGGTAGGGATGCTTGATTAACACTTTTTCGGGTGATGACGAATTTAAAATAAAACCACATCTATCTATCTATCTATCTACTTAACATGTAAAACGCGATTTCTCGACGTGCAGCCTCTTATTCATTTGGAAATTAAAATTAGAAGGAATTAATCCACGACCTTCGGAGTTGAACCATTTTGAAGAAAAATTTATAAAGTTTCTTATTCCGTTCGTCATTTTTCGCCCACATTTCGAAATATTCCATGTTAAACGTTTAATTTGCATATTTTGTGGAAATCTCGCCATTTTAACTTGATGTTGCTATGTCGACCATTATCATTGTTACACCTAAAATTACTATTATTGTATACATCCTTCTGGGAATAAGCGTGCCTTGAGTGATTCAATACGAGAGAGAGAGAGAGGAAGGAAGGGGAGAGATTGGCGTGTTTTGTGGAAAATAAGTATATTAACGTAAATATAAAAAATTTTAAGTATCAACAGTGTCATTTTAGAAAAATTGGAAATAAAAAGCATTCTTAAATTAAATTCTTTGTAAACCATACATGCTTACGAATTTATATTGTTATTCCTCGAATTAATTTCGTAACAATGGCCGAAGTTTGGGAACGAATATAAATTAAAATTCAAGTAAAATTAAAAGGACATTTAAAACTGTTAACAGACAATTTTCGAAGAAACAAAAGTGGATCTTTTAATGAATTGATTTGTTTCTATAAAAGGAATTTTGGTGCTTATTTAATACAGAGTAAGTTCTAAGGCTTATAATCCATTTAAATCTAATAACGGTGACTATTATAGTTTAAAGAAAGAACTTTATTTATTCACTTTACAGAATGAATTAATTTTAGGCTAGCATTGCCTATTATAAAAGGAGTTACTTTGGAATTTACAGTATGTAAAGTGGAAGTTATACTGAATTATATTTCAAAGCAAAAATCAATTTAAAACTATTGAAAATTGTTGTTTCGGAAACTGAGAAGTCCAGAGTGGTGAGCGGACGCTAAACGATATTTAGGTACATTTTATTCCAAAATCTATTTAAATTATTATTAGAGGCAATTGAAGATTGAACACATTTTTTGGAACCGGAATTCTGATTATTTAATGAAATTGAAATCGTAATGCTATAATCAATTTCAAACTAATAACAATGGCTATTTTAGTAGAAAGAAAGGTACTACTATTTTATTCACAAGGAATTTCTGTGAGATTTTAGTTAATTAATGAAAACAGACTTATAATATAGAAATATTCGATGGTTAAAATCGTAGTAGCCCGTTGCAGCTTCGCCAGCAATTTTATAGAAAAACACAGAATGTATAAAATATTATAACCATTTCTTTTTTATATTCTCCCTCCCTCTCCCTCCTCACTCTCTCACTCCCTCCTATCTCTCTCACTCCCTCTCCCCCCCCTCTCTCTCTCCCTCTTTTCCCCCCACTCTCCCTCCTCCTCTCTCCCTCCCCCTCTCTCCTTCCCTCTCCCTCTCCTTCACTCTCCCTCCCTCTCTCTCACTCCCTACTCTCTCTCCCTCCCTCACTCCCTTTTTTTTTTTTTTTTAACTGGGTTGGCCATGCCTGGCTCTACCTGGGTTTTTACCACAAATATCATATCTTTCTTAGAAACCTCTGTAATGTGTAATGTGATATTTATTGTTCTGTTCTTGTTGTATTTATCTGACGCACCTTTTATTGCTCTAGTTCTGTTTGTATATATATTTATGCAAGTTATTATTTTGTAATCAATAACGTAGGGTTAAATGGAAGAGGGGACCTTATGGTCTCAATTTCGCCCTGAAAATAAAGCCACTTATCTATCTATCTATCTATCTATCCCTCTCCCTCCCTCCCTCTCCCCCTCCCTCTCCCTCCCTCCCTCTCTCCATCTCTCTCTCCCTCCCTCTCTCTCCCTCTTTCCCCCCTCTCTCTCCCTCCCCCTCTCTCCCTCCCCCTCTCTCTCTCCCTCTCCCCCTCTCTCCCTCCCCCTTTCTCCCTCCCTATCTCTCCTTCACTCTCCCTCCCTCCCTCTCTCCCTCCTCTCTCACTCCGTACTCTCTCTCCCTCCCTCACTCCCTCTCCCTCCCTCCCTTTCTCTCCGTATCTCGTATTAAAAACATTCAATGCACGCTTAGGCTATTTGCACACGTGACGATATTATCGCTGTCGTCGACGACAGCGATATCGCTTGACTTGTGAATACGTGTGTTTAAACGAGTGACTTGCACACGTAGGGCGACACGACAAAAGTATCGCGGCGACATGCATCACGATAAAAGTGTCGTCTTGTCTGTCGCCCGGTTCTGTTCTAACAATCGGCGATATCGCGTTCTCAGAAAAACAGTGTAACCTAATGGCGCACTTGCACACGCACTGACATGTCGCTTCCCGCTAGCACTGACGTGCCACTTTTCAGTCTGAGTTTGGAACTCGTGAACATTACAACGTTTTAAACAGCGCGTGTTTATTGTGTTAAAATGAGTGCCGAAAAATTTAAGTATGATATAACAACACTTATTGAACTAGTGGAGAGCATTTCCACCTTGTGGGACAAGACGGCAGATGACTACAAAGGTAAAATAAAGAAGCAAACGGCGTGGAAAGAAGTGTTCATGTTTTTCGAGGAGTAGTTTGAAAGTTTGAACCGGAAGGAACAAAATAAGATAAGTAAATTGAATGGAAATACATTTTTTTAAATTTTAAATTGAAATCTGAATCGCAACTGGCAGTATCGCCGGGTTTACGGAAATATCGCCAGTTATCCCGAGACAGCGATAATGTCGTTTCGTGTGAAAACCAAATGCGATAGCGACAACACCCATAAGGATTGATTTAACAATAGATTTTGAGGTCTAACAGTATAATTAGCCACCATGACAACATTCCATTAAAATGGCAAGATTTGCATAAAATATGTAAATTAAACGTTTAACACGGAATACTTCGAACTGTGGGCGAAAAAAGATGAACAGAATAAGAAACTTTTTAAATTTTTCTTCAAAATGGTTCAACTCCGAAGGTCGTGGATTAATTCCTTCTAATTTTAATTTCCAAATGAATAAGAGGCTGCACGTCGAAAAATCGCGTTTTACGTGTTAAGTAATGGGAAATGAAAATGCCTCTCTTGGAGACGAACCAAGGAATTTTTTCGCGATTTAAATTCGTTATCATCCGAAAAAGTGTCAATCAAGCATCCCTACCAAATTTTGAGTTTCTATCTTCATTACTTCTGGAGTTATTAGCTTTATGAATCTTACAATTAGCGTGACGGTCACTAAGCAATTTATTATATAGATTAATTTAAAACAATCCACGCAAACATTACCGCCGGTACAGCTAGTTTATTATAATCGGAGTGGTTTTCATTTGTTGAAAGCAAGAAGTTACAACATGCCATTGTTTATGAAGTTGAAAAGGTTTTGAGGAGTTCTCGTGCAGAATTTTGAATCATTTCGATATTGATGGTCAGCCAGATTAATAAAGATAGCCACCAAACTGCATTTAAGTCAGAATACACGATAGAATTTTGCATTATATTTTAAACACCCTGTATATTCTGGAGGAATAGCAAAGTATACTCGGATGTGACAGGACTTATGTAATACTATAAAGTAAAAATTGACAAATTCCTATTTAATATACAATCAAATATGTGAGAATCTGATAGTTACACAATGGAGCCAAAGAAAGCAGTATTAATATGATAACGCACTAGATATAATTTTCAAGGTTTAGGCTAATAACCTGTTATGGTACCTATTGGGTACTTGAAGGTATGTTGAATTTTTAAGACCATTGCAAACTCTCAACGTGGATTGTCAAGCTTATGGGTGCAAGGGGTGCATCGCACCCGGGCGGCAGTATATTAGGGGCGGCAATTCACGGGTGTGAGCAAGAATATATCTTAATTTTGTGTTTTTACAAACGTACAAATGTCCTTTACATTCCGCTGTGTTTTAAACTCATATGATAGACTGCCTTCTATAATAAAGTACTTTTACGTAATATATCGAGATGATCTGTATACTAGAAAGTTTGCGCAATGTGTTTTTCACAGTTTATTTCTTAAATTAAATACAACTTTTAATCTAAAAATCGAAAGAAATCTGGGCCAGGGTGCTTTCATAAGTCCGTGAGGCATAAACTGCTTGCACCCGGGCGTAATATGCCCTGCGCAGGCCTTTGCTAGGTGCTACGACAACTCGTCGCAGTCAATTCGTCGCAGGACAAACTCGTCGGGCGCCAATGCATTGCACCGCGTGAATATAACAAAATTTGTCATTTTTTCCCGATAATAACTTATACTTTTCGCTAAATATTTCCGATAGTTTAAATCGCGAGTTCGAAACTTGTCGAGAAATAATTTAAAAAGCAAACATGAAAACTTCTACATCGATTTACGGGCTTTTCTTATAGGGCAATAATGAGGCAAAAACAGCCCCAGAAAATGAAAATTTCAATTCTGATAATGGCATATCGTGGTTTACATAGTTTAAGATTTTTTTGTTGTCCTTAAAGTATTATATTCTCGTGATACAATGCATAGGCGCCCGACGAGTTTGTCCTGCGGCGAATTGACGCGCGACGAGTTTGTCATGCGACGCATTGTCGTACGACGAATTGACGTGCCACGAATTGACGTGCTACGAATTGACGTGCTACGAATTGACGTGCGACGAATTGCCTTGCGACGAGTTGCCTTGCGACGAATTGACTGCGACGAGTTGACGGTATACCGTGTGCCTAGGATCTATGAAAAGTAATGGTGTATTAGTAAATTATTTTGCTTATTTTTATAAACTCCTTAAATATCCATAATAAAAGTAACTTACCATCTTCTGTAAATTTTATAATCATGCAGATACAACGGTATTGTCTATCATCATCATAGGTAGTCTGTCCGTTGGCAGGTGCGTGATTATTCATGGTTAAACTTGGTTCTCCATGTAGGTACTCCTATTTTCCGCAGTTTTCTTCATGTCTTGATAGCTCTCTTTCCCTTTCAAGTCGTCTGTATAACTATACAAATATATAGCCATAGTGCCAAGGGTCTAGGAAACCCTTAATCCACCCGATTCAAATAATATATAGAGGTATATCAACATAATCAGAGATTTATAATGTATCTTTTTTGTGGAGTACAATTTGGTTTAGTTTTAAATTCATGAAAAAGGTTATTCAAGTTGCTACTGGTTTTATTTCAACAATTTATGTATTTTTTGTATTGTTGGGTAGTTCATAGGGTGGATTTTCCAGGTTTAACTACTGTTGAAAGGGTGATTAATAAATTTTGGTTTATTTTGTTCATGCTACAAATTATCCAATAAATTATATTAATTCCAAACAGTCCATTACTAAAGATTCACTTGTGAAAATCATGACAAAATAATTGACTAGCATTAAAACAGCCTTACAAAGATTTGAAACCATAATTTTACAGAAAACGTTTGAAATTGGATCCTACCAATCACTTTTAATCATAGATTTGTGGACCACATAAGATGCTCTCGAGGGCAGTTCTAACATATGGATGCGAAACATGGACCATGGACACCGGAATGATACAGCGCCTGCAAACAATGCAGAGGAGCATGGAGAGATGCATGTTCAAGAGACTGAAAGAGATGTGGGACAGAGAGCTTGTTAAGTTCTTGGGGTCAACACGAAGGAGGGAGTCAGTTGACAGGGAAAGCTGGACAAGTCTGGGGGAGGCCTTCATTAATCAAGGGATTAAAAAAGGCTGATGATGACAAATTATGAGGCATTTCCAGATGAGCTAGAGACTTGAAATTTGGCATAGTCATAGGTTTAGTCAGAACCGAGAAAGCACGTATACCGGGGTAGGGGTTTTTATATTTGTATTTGAAAATTATTTCCCGTCGAGATTCGAACATGGGACTTAAAAATATAGAAAAGTTCAGAAATTTCAGATTCTTATTTTGAAGACGGAATTGTAATTCCTGTAGGTTTAGCGTACATTTTTAGTATACTATATCGGAAAAAAGTGGGAATTTTTCTGGGTCCCTACAGTCGGCTACAATTTCAATGCTTTTATATGGATACGTTTTTAATGGGAAGCAGAGGGCTATGTTATAATGACGTTAATTTTAAACTACGGCCAATGGAATAAATCCGATATTATAAGAATTCCAATGTATAGGGGCTGCTTTGCCCCATACGAGTATGAAAATTAGAAGGCACTTCTAGATGAGTTAGAGACTAGAAATTTGGAAAGAATATAGATTTTTGGTCACAACCCATTGTAAGCCTCCGATATTATAAAAGTTTCAAATTTTTTAGGTTCTTTTTTCCTTATTATTGAAAGTAGGCTGAAATTCTTGCGGAATGCAAGCACCGTCTAATTGTATTGTAAATAATAACACATACCTTAATTATAGTGTGTTGAAATAAACACCAGATTACTGTGAAATAAATTGTATTTGCTATCGAAATACTCTTAACAACAAAAAGATATATATATTTCTTTAAAAAAGGATTCGATGGTTTTTGCACGCTTTTTGACAGCATAGTATTTCCGTCGTATAATTTGTAAAAGATCCGCGGCTGTTGCTCCACGAACACATAGAAAGCAGGTTGCCGGCTTTCCGGTAATCGGCGCCGATCAGCTGCTGAATAATACATGTAAGTTAATGGAGACGCACACAGCGAAAAGCGTGTGTAAACTTATCGGCATCGATTGTCGGCGCCGACCTGCTTGCCGGAAAGCAGTCAACCTGTTTTTTGTGTTCGTACCCTAGTGCTACCTCCAGCGTCTTTGCGTCGTTCGAATCTCCGAATTTTCATTCTCTTCATCATAGTCTTGTCTACTATTTTAGATAAAAACTCGAACAATAGCGAAATTTACAACCATAATAGGGTAATTAAATTTTATCCTCACTATTTAATGTTTTTCAATAAAGTTAGTCGATAATATATATGATCCATATCAAACACATTAACGAGGTTACGCAATACAATTTGTTATATAAACACTAAGTAAAATTGGTGCTTTTTTTTTAATTACAGACTTCGGATTACTCCCCGAATGGGCCCAAGACACTTCCATGGGGGACGTCGGAGGTGACATTCAGGGGATCTGAACGATGTCCATCGATGACCACCAGCTGTTCTCGATCACGGAGATACGCTCTTATCCTCCTTACGACGGCCTCGATAATCCCGTAACATTTCAATTCTCGAATAAGATTGTAATAAGGAACCGTGTCAAAAACTTATCTAAAAATACAGCGTCAACCTTCGTATTTCCCTCGCCATATTTAAACGATATACCTTTCCTATGCTGATTATTTGCTAATAATGTATATTTACGATGCCAGATATAATGTTGTAGTGAAAAAGAGATGGGCTCAAGACCAATATATTTATGTTTGTGTTATAAATTCCCTTAATTTCATCTCTTGAAGGTTTTTATTATTTTTGTGAAATTATTTGCACCATTATTATTTTAAAGACACGTTAGAATAATTATTAAAAATAGTATATTATAAGTGTGTATTTCATGAGGTAAAGCAATAAAGACATCTCTAAAAATATGTTGGTTAAATTATTTATTTATCCTCGCTATCTTTTACATATTTTAACATTGCTTTAATTGCACAATAAAAGATAAATGTATTGTCTCAAAATGACCTGAAAGTCTAGCGTAAAAAGATTTTTGAGAATTAAGACTATTCTATTTCATTCTATTTAAGGACAACTAATTTTGTCTTACTAACTTGCCCAATATCCGATGTTTTTCTTCACTTTGAACCTGAGCCCGTGTAACATTTTCTGAAAAATTGTTGAAAAAGTAAAAAAAAATAGTTTATTCTTGCCATTAAAAATTTAGTGGTTGCCATTCGTAACAACAAAAAAAAATCCACTGCCGAAGTGGAATCGATCTCCGGTCTTCCATCATGGTAGCCAAAACCCCTACCTCGGAGCTATAAACACCTTTGCGGGAAAATTCGAGAACAGTCACTCAAGAAGCAATTGACCCTATCAGATGGCGTTAAATAGGCAGAACCCTTCAAGAGAGAAGAGGGGTAGCCACGAAGGCTGAAGAGGGGAAGTCCGCGACGTCGAGGAAGACTTCCACTTGACTAGTATTTTCGAGCAAACTTCTGGATAGTGAATTTGACTGTACAAACCATTATAAATATTATTTAAATTAGTTAATAAGCAATTGTTACCAACCTGTTACAATTAGCGTAATAAGGGTTACAATTGCTAACAGAAAAAACGCCCGCCTTTGGTTGGATTCGAACCCGCGACTCTAGCATTGGGAACCATAAACGCTAACCACACGTCTACGGAGACATAGTGAACTAGTGGTCTTTAAAAGGCATAAGCGGTTAATAGGGGTCACCCTCAAGGAGGGCAGAGGGGGAATTAAAAATGGCGGAATTAAAAATGGCGGAAGAGAAGCCGACGAGGGGAAGTAAGATGGCGGACGAGAAGCCGACGAGGGGAAGTAAGATGGCGGATCACTTTCACTTTCCTTAGCATTTTCGTGAAAAACCAGAAAAGACCCAAATTTGCCTGTTTTGACCTTGAATGACCTCTAAAACTCACCCCACTCAGGTATATAGCCTTCAATAACTGCGGGAATCCTCCGCTAGACGGCAGGCCTGAGCCCGAGGATTTAATACCGCGGGTGTTTCAAATTCGTTCAATAACTGCGGGACTCGTCCGCTAGTCGGCAGACCTGAGGCTGAGGATTTAATACCGCGGGCGTTTCAAATTCGTTTGCACTTGAATTTTATTTTCGATCGTATTACTCCTTCTTAAATAGCGTTTTGGTATGACTTATTTCTTACTCGTTCTTTCCAAAGCTTTGCAGTTTGATTATTACAATTAGTTTCGGTTTTATTTACTCGAATGTGACGTTAAGAATCCTTAATCCTTACTTATTCGTCGTCTTCAGCGTGAGCACTAGGTCGTTAGGCATGTACAATTTTAAATAAAAAAGCAATGAATTCATAATATTTTTATTTTCATAAAGGTACAAATCTTCACACAAACAGCAAATGGAAATTTAATGGTTTTAAATAGCAGAAATGATCTCCTCGCGCCGGTCTTCGTTGGAGTACCAGTGATGACTGTCTTGGAGAGAGTATTAGAGGCTCCTCGGTGTAGAGAGCCGTCGTTTCCTTGGAGACTGGGGACGATTCGTTAACGTTGCTCCCACGCTTCGGACATTCTTTAACTCCATATCAGCCTGAAATAAAAAGAAATGCGTAAATTTCGATCATATGCCACTTTTGCCCTCATTATCAATACATCTATATAAAAAAATACAATTTTCTGTCCCTGATTGGTATCCCTGAACATCATTAAAGTGAGAACAAAGACGAACAGATGCGTAAAGATCGTCGCTTTAAATCTCTGAAATGTCTAATTTTGTGGGACAGGAGGATGGTCCGGTGAGACGGGAGGAGAACAGCGATGCATCGCGCGGACGACGGAGCCTCGTTTTCTTCCGCTGTAAGTCGGCTACATGCCTTCTTTAATACAGTCATAATTTCAAAAATCTCAAATTAAAACGTTAACTTTCGTTCAATATGAGCTTTTCAATAACAAATCAATACATATACTCTCACGTCATTCGGGCACACCATAATGTGATCGATTTCCTCTCCCTACGTGAGTATTTTATGGATCATATTATGGTACAAATTGAAAGTACAGAAATATAAAAACTACACCTTTGCCTAATTTACTGTAAATTTCCGAAAACCAAAATTTAAAAAAGAAAATAACTAATTACTACAAAGGAGAAGGTATAAAGGAACTCAGGGTTACGGGAAATTCCGGTTCAGGGACCTGGTAACCCGTACACCTACAAAATATCGCTTTCTCTCCTATGAAAACGTTTACTTGAGCGTTGTTTTCGGCGAAAAAATCTGATGTATTGGTAAGATTACCAGAAATCAGTAAACGTCTAGAAAACTTTTATAAGCTCCGGAAATTTTAAAATTAAGATAAATTGCTCAATCTGCATAATTTCAACTTTTTAAATCTAAGATTTATTTACATGCGACTCTTATTAGTTAACAATTTTTAGAGGGCTGGGAAAGCACTACAATACAAATATACAGAGTCGACTGAACTCCAATGGGTTTAGGCAATAATTTAATTTCTGCATTTGCATTATATCAATTTTCGTTACGTAACATCCGTCTTCAGAAGGATCATTCTAGCATTGTGCTTGTTATATGCGTGGGAACTAGATGGCGAGGGAAGGAAGCCCATGAAATACTTACCGGTAGGAGAGAGTCGCTGAGTCAAAATGAGAGACATGGAGATGATAGGAGCTTTCGGGTGGTACCCTTCGTCAGCAACCGAGAGACAACTACTGGCATTGGCACACAGTGATGAAGGTGAAAGGGTTGTGCGAGACTTTCGGGGATTGGAAGTTACGGAGGGGGATGGAGAAAGAGGAATCATATGCTGGCAGAGGTTAAGGTCGAGAAGAGAGAAAGGATGGAGAAGGTTGCTGTGGACGTTTCCAATGTCGGAATTGGGAGACGAAGGCGTCGTAGGAGAGGGCGCGGATGGCCCTCACCGTGAAGGAATCTTACATCTAGTTTAGCGTTGATTACCATGAACGACCACGGGCAGCGGGCGTTTAAGGCCAACGATATAGCTATGGCCGTTCGTGTGGATGTTGTGAGGTGCTGGCGAGGCCAACATAGAAATCGGGACATTGGGTGTACTATAAGAATGTGCATGGAGAATGAAGACTTAGACTGACTTGATAGCTTAGTTGGTTAAAGCACCTCCCGATCAAGCTCAAAATTTTTATCCTCCAACTTCAGAGATGTATCAAATTACGGGTGGTTCGATTCATTGGAGAGGTTAAAGGGTAGGTGATTTTAATCGTGGGCTGGAGGGGTAGGAGGAAGTCAGTGGGAGTGGGGTTTGCCGCAAGAGCGAGATTCGAAAGGATACAAAGGAGTGGGTGTTGGAGTTTCCTTCTTCCAAAAACTGTTAGCCAAGTTGGGGGTCAGCAGGAGAATTGGGGTGCGGGAAATGGTCTCTGGGGAAGGGGAGGAGATGAGGTTTGGGTGGCCAGCTTTTAAGATAGTTCTGAGAGTATCGTGCATCCCAGAATAGAAAAGTGTGGTTAGGGTGAGTTGGGGGGTAGTATCTGGAATTGGGGTGGGACATAAGACAAGATATACCTCTGCCATAAGTGATGTGGGGTATGCATCGAGAAAGCATTTCTCCCTTTCACCTAGGGAGCAGTTGGCCTTCCCTCAAGATTTGTTACCGCCCATATTTGCGTCTCTCGTGCTGGCGAAGGTATGTATCCCAAAAGCTCTGATCTATGTCCCTCTGGCACCCCCAGGACTCTTCTACTGGTGTCCATTGTGCTTCCTTTCTTCAACAACTAGTTGTCATTCATCTACATCTACTAATTTATCTTTTCTCTTCCTTAAGCATATACATGTGTGCTTATGGAAGAGGAAAAGTAAATAGGTATATCAATGGGAACTAGATATTGAGGGAAGGAAGCCCAGTGTACACTTAATCAATAGTAGAGCTGCTAGGGTGTTGGAGAGACATTTACACATGTAAATTAGAGCTTTATGGATGATCCCTTTGTCAGTACAACAGAGAGAGAGAGAGAGATCACCAAAGGCAGAAACACTAGGATGAAGGTATGGGGATGGAAAGGTTGAGAATTGAAGGATGTAGAGGGGGTTGGCAGGGAGGATGGAGGAAAAGAATGTATTCCAGCAGAGGTTAAGGACGGCATGAGAATAAGAGTTCGGAAGGTGGATGTAGGCGAGTTCCCACTGACAGAATTGGGGTGAGAGCAGTGGAAGAATCATCGGGGGGAAGGATGCCCTTCACTGTAAAGCAATCATTGAACTTTTTATTGGGTTCATTCACATGAATGGTCATGGACAGCAGTCATTTAAGACTAATACTCTTCTGATCACTGTTCATGCAGATGTTGAAAGGATTGCTGGCAAGACCAATGTAAAAAGCAGGGCATAGGTTGCAAGCAGGGCCGTTTTTTCCATTAGACACAATAGGCACAGCGCCTAGGGCCTACAAGCCTTTCAAGGGCCTATGAAAATGTTTGATGCTTTAAGTGTTGAAGTATTGTTGAAATAATTTCAAAAGCAAAATTATAAAAATGCTTTCGAATATCTTTAATAGCAAAAAATTAGATTTTACGTGGGTGCATTTTAATATATTTGATATGACGTAGAGTTGCCTTCGAATGCAAGTGCCTAGGACCTATGAAGATCTTAAAATGGCCCTGGGTGCAAGTAAGAAGGTAAATGACATTGTGGGTTGTGAAGTCAGTATAAGTTATGGGGAAGGTAATGTTAGTGGTGAGGCTTGAGAAGGAATTGGTGGGTTTAAGGGGCATATGAGGCATGAGATCTGGCATGGTGAAGAGCAGTGGGTGTTCCTTTTTCCACAAAATATTGGCCAGGTTGGGAGGCGGCTGGTGGAAGGAGAAGTAAAATACTTGTTCTTCACAAATATACTTTTGTTAAATAATTACATTGAAATTGAAAAAATGGGACCCCTTTAAAAGTGGGGCCTGAAGCGGCCGCTACACCCGCTTCATGGTAGATCCGGCCCTGAGAGCAGGGGTATGGGAAATGGGACCTGATGAGGGGAGGACCTGAGGGGGGGAGGACCTGAGGTGGGAGGACCTGAGGTGGGAGGACCTGAGGTGGGAGGACCTGAGGTGGGAGGACCTGAGGTGGGAGGACCTGAGGTGGGAGGACCTGAGGGGGGGAGGACCTGAGGGGGGGAGGACCTGAGGGGGGGAGGACCTGAGGGGGGGAGGACCTGAGGGGGGGAGGACCTGAGGGGGGGAGGACCTGAGGGGGGGAGGACCTGAGGAGGGGAGGACCTGAGGGGGGGAGGACCTGAGGAGGGGAGGACCTGAGGATTGGTGGGCAAATTTTGTTAAATAAATTAGTCAATCTGAGAAACAATATTTATTATGCTTGAGCTGACTGACTTTTAGATCATTGGTGTGAGCATTGTCAAATAAAAATGAGCAAAAAAAGAATTTTCTAAATATCATTTAATATTACCATACACAGAACAACACTGCCCTTTACAATATTCAATTAAATTTATTTATAATACAAAATCAACAATCCAATAACCACTTCCCGTCGGAACATATTTACAATGAAAAATATAAACCAGTTTTAAAATAAAATTTGAACATTTTCTGAAGAAAGCCAGGAAGGAGAAAATGTGTGCTACTTTGCCCTTAATTTTTCACCACAGCCCAATATTTGATAATGTGCCACCAATGTAAAACTATCATAAATAGGCAGCATTTGATATGATTACAAAATAACTTAAAACGGTTCACTTCGGGAAGCATATCCATTTGACTGCATTTTCTTCTAATGGACTCCACTCACACACAGAATAAAAAGCTTTCGCATTTGAAGAAAGGACCACAAAATGGCAAGGGGTCCATTGATGGAATCATCCCAGTCTTTTTAAACTCCTTATTTTTGCAAAAGCTACGCATGAAACAAGTCTTTCTCAGCACAAGGCAATCATCAAAACATCGCTGCCATTGCAGAACATAGCTAAAATCCATGTTACACGGCAATTTTAATTTGCATGAGAAAGAGATCACCCACATATACACTCTGCAACAATCTTCATGGCACCTTTAAAAGGGCAATGACAGAAAAACCATGTCAGCCCAATAATGCAAACTGCACACGGCCAAAAGAAGTATGTATGATGAACTTCAACTACCACACATCACAACCAATCAAGAATATCAAGGACACCCAAAAATATATTTTCCAAACTAATGAGACAAAATTTAAAATAGCAATGTCTAGAGATCCATGTTTTACAATATCAGGCCTGTTAATTACAACAAAAAACCATGGGTATAAATTGATAAAAATGTTTGAAGGGATACTCTTAGTTACAATACATACCCTATAACAACATAAATCACTGTTGCACACAACCAGAATAAAATTTCAAGCACCAAGTTTATGAGTCATTTTAACCAGCTTGTTTGCTGGAATGCATCCAAGTATCACCTATGATTCCCAGCTTCAATATAACCTGACTGGTTAAATATATCTCCTGGTATTTATTCTGTGCAGATCACTGGTAATGCATGCTGGACTGCTGATGATACTGATTTTCTTGGTACATGGGCATCTGATAAGAAAATTGATATTAAAACTACAAATTACTATAACAAATATAACTTGCCATTATCACATATAAATAAGCATATTGCAAAGACATGCAAAATAAATATACATTAAATAATATGATCTAAGTTTTAAGGTATTTAAACTTGTGTTACTTTCTACAAATAACATTAATCGATAAAGCAGCAGGCAAAAAACGAAAACTATAAACTTTTGAATTTAAAATAAAAAATTTATATAAAATTTTAATTATTAAATATTTCAGTAATCCAAACCAAATTTATATGGCAGCATAAATTAATATTATTAAAATTAACAAAGGAGGATCTAAAATTTGGACATTAGTTCATACTCCTAGGAAATTATAATATAAAGCAACAGTTATACTTTTATTTACACTTACAACTATATTCCATGGGAAATGTTATAACCAACTCCTTTTCTGAAAATCTTATCCTACCAATAGTTGACCAAATTCAAGATAGTAATATATCTATAATAAAAATTAATACTACTTTGCTAGAGAGATTAGATAGGTAAATTTGTTGCTAGTATTATCTTCAAAGGTGATACTATTATTATTAAAAATTGTTCAATTTTCCCAACTTGAACACAAGTTTTCTAACAAAAAAATATAGAAATTAAATCTATTCATCTTATATGCTAGCGTCAAAGATATTTTAAAAAGCAATGGAAGAATGTTAACTGACTTACAGTTCAGCTATTTTGTTTTTGAAACTTTATTTGGGCTCTAAGATTTGTCTCCTTCCCATTGTTCACTTTTTCACTTCTTTGACAAGAAATCCAATGAATTTTACTTTTAAATTTGAAACGCGTTATACATACAATGATAGTAATGAAAATAATACCACTCATATTGTTGTTTTTTGGTCTACACCTGCTAGTTTTTTAAAGAAACTGAAGACAAATTTCCAATGTTTTAATTCAAACAATATGTCAACCTTTACATATTTTTCATAACAATCAATGACCATTTTACTAAATTCTCCAGATGCACATAGAAGGGGGACTTTTATATGTACTAAATGAAAGAAAATTATTTTAAGGGTGAAAAACTAACAGTTTCATTACTGAATTTAATTAAATATATTCAAATCTAAACTTAGCTATATGAATGAATATAATAATAAGTAATGACAGAATTTATTCTAAAGCAACTGAAAACGAAGAACTAGTTATAAAAACCATGTCCATGCTTATTAACTTCCAAATAATGTAGACAATATATAATTCTACATCAGTTCCATTGCACAAGGATTAGGAATACACAAGAAAGCAAAGCAAGACCTATAAAAAGAAAAATAGCAGTTCCATACCAAAATAACAAAACATCGGTTTAAAAATTATATACTAGGACATACAAACAAAGCTCAACAAATTCACACAACACAATCACATTTCAAAGCTAAGGAGAGACAGCTGCACTTTCTACAGAAATATGCACAGGTAAAAAGTTAGAATGATGCAAAAAATTAGCTTAGCCTGAAAGCAAGAGAGAAAACAGGATACAAGAAATTATCAACAAAAAAAGCACTATATAAAAAATATGTAAATATACTCATTAATAGGTTATGAATTGAAAACAACAAATACTGTGCTAAAATATCAATTTGTTTAAAATATGGGAGCATTCAGAGCAAAATAAATCCACACATCATAAATAACTCCTGCTGCGGAAGCTTATAAAAAGAGAGAGGGATAATAAAATACTAAACTTTAATAAAATACTAAACTTTCATAATGTTATAGAAAATTTTGTTAATGCTTGGTAATCGAGTCACAGCTACATTATTTTATAAATCTACTCCATTTTCTGGAATAATAGCCACACAAAGACTTGATTGAACAAAGAAGGATGAAGAAATTGAGAAACAAACGGAAATCACAAATACTAATACTGTAATATAAGTAGTTTAATTAATTCAACAATTTATTGGCTGTAAATTTTTGGTGTAACTCTGAACAATGGATTTTGAAAATCATTTACTGCACATAGCCTAGCCTATTTGATTATCCTATAGTAATAAGTATTAAAGAAGAAACAGGATATATTAACTCAAAGCTTAACAAACTTTTGATTGAAAATTCAACTACAGAACATGAAAACAATACAGTAAATCCCCACTATATGTTAGCGATGCATTCTGATAACTGTGATTTATAACGTAACAACGTATAGCGAAGCCTATTTTCTAATAAGAACAATGATAAAAGTAGAGGTTACGTTCCTGGTGGATATTTTGTGACACATTTGTATCCCAAATAATACATATCAATACAGTACATTAGACGGTTATTCCCCTTTGTTACTTCATGAATCACCCTTAGACTTATACTTTTTCCACTTCAAAATCACCATATTAAAGATTCAACTGATTGTAAACTGATGAAACGATCATTCGCAGTTATGAAATTATAATATTAGTACAGTAAATTCCCGATTTACGAACATTTGGTTTACAGTCTTAGGAACAAGAATTTTTATGCCACAAATTTGACTTATGACCTCAAAATGCCCACCACAATATGAAGAAATATACGAAAAAATGAAACGGCATTTGCATCAGACTTTCTTGGATGTTTTTTCATTCCTTTGCACCACCACTCTGATAAAAATGTTGAAAGTTGTGCACCTTCTACCATATTATCATGTCTGCTAATTAGCCCTCACACCCAAAAGATCTCTACCCCAAACCTCCACTTAATGTGGAAAATGATGCCAAATTCAACAAATGAATAAGTTAAAATGCATTTGTTAAAATCTATTATAATTTGTTCCGTTCTCCTTTTTCTTGCACGGGTAGAAAGAAAAATTGGTTTTCGAACACATCCCATGATTTTAACATTGCATTAATAGGAAAATCTCTCCTGATTTACAAACTACTTTTTAGGAATGCATGGTGTTCATAAATCGTGTTTACTGTATTTTTGTAAAAAAAATGCTGGAAAGGTGAATTTGCTCAAAATGAAGATAGGGGCTTACCAGAAAAGATGCATAAGCAATGAATAAAATATCTGTACCTAACATTAGTAAGTAAAGTTGAAACTACTGCATAACACTGCTCAGACATATTTGGTCATTCGGTAGGGAGCAGACCCTGATAGAGCCGCAAAATGAAATTAAACACAAAATTAAATTAAATTATATAAATAATAATAAACATGAATTTAAAAAACGGATAATGGCTTTTTAATTATAGTAATAATTTACATACTGCAACTGGAATTCTTGAAATTTTCTTTTTGGCACTTCACAAACTAAGTATACCTACATGAAGCAACGCAACTTATAACAAAACATGTTCCTTAACTGATCAACGACGTATATGCAAAACAACGTATAGCAGGGAATTACTGTAGTTATTACATTTTATATGAAATTTTACAGTAGGTAAATATATAGCTAAGAGGTATATGTGCATGTGTGTGTGTGTGTGTGTGCATGTGTGTGTATACTTACACACACACAACAACCAATAAATATAAACCTTGGAGTTTTACAGATTTTTAACAAGCTATGAAAAAAGGAAATTCAGACATTTTTCCAAGTATTACATTTCAAAAAAGCAAATATTATTGAGGGTTACCTTTCTACAAAAAAATTACTCTTATACTTTCATTCCCTTTACAAAAAATACTGAGACCTCCGAAGCTAACTATGCTGCAAATTTTCAATTAAAGATCTGCCATCTAAAATCTTGGACATAATGACAATTTCATTATTTTTTTAGGATAAATAACCTTAAAGCATGCATTGGAACATGGGATCAAAACAATCTGTAGCTTAATACTTTTCAATGTCTAATTTTATTAAAATAATGAACTAATAAACACAATAATTGTTTTACTGGAATAATTAAAAAATAGCTTTATATTAGTTGAACAAATATTTTAAAGCAAAGATTTTATATTTAGAAAGTTATCACTCAATACTTAAAAATTTGATTTCATTTAGGCTGTGTTGCTTATGTGATGTGATGAAAACAGATTGACAAGTTGTCATTGTAAAAGGAATAGCAGAGTACAATTGCAATATGCATTATAAGTTATAAGAAACTGCACAGGCATTATTATGATTCAGGTACAAAATTTTTTTTACAGAAAGAAAAGTGGCTTTGTTTCAAAATTAAAGCCATCTATTTCTACATACACAAAACAAATAGTGTTAATGCTTATAAATACAAACAATGATTAAATAAGGTTTTTTAAAGAGATATATTAGTCAAAAATTCAAACAGCAATAGGACTGCATACCACTGCAAATAATCATTTTAATCATAAATCTGGTGAAAACAATCACTTTAGAGTTAAAGGGTATTTTGTTATTGAGTCCCAAATGAAATCTCTTGCATCAAAACTAAATGTTTAAAAATGCTACGAACTTTTTCTCAAATTTTCGGCATTATGAAAAATAATTTGATTATTTAATTACATTTGTGGACATTGTCATCATCTGTCATTTATGTTTAACTATGCTGCTGTGATGGACAAATCTGAGTTCCATGCACATAATGACGCTTGAGGATCTTAATCTGCCAGAAAAGGTGCCCTATTCATGCTCTATATGAAGAGATTGTTTTGATCCTTTGGGAAGATCATACTTTGTTATTGTTTTTATGACCCATTAATTATGCACTGCATGCTAAATCATTCTTTGGAACCAAGCCAATATTATCCATAAAAAGACAATATACTACAAACAAATTAAGGTCTGATATTTTGGAATACCATCAACAATGGCAACCCCTAATAGAAAAAATCTAATTTCTACACAAAGTTTAAAAAGTTAATCATTTTCATGATATAAAATTAAAACATTCACTGCGAGTAACCACCCTTGCCTTTCTAACACCTCCAACTGTGGTTGATTAACTACGTCATGGTGATAAGTCATATTTTTCTAATTTTTTACTCATTGATAATATTTTGTCAGTGATGCATCAAATGCAACTTTGTAATACTTTTGGCATGATAGAAATTTTAATCATCCCAGCAAAAAGAGAATTTGCCTACCAACTTTGTATCAACTAGTAAAGATGGCACTATGCATGAGGCAAGACTACAATTGGGGTCAGGTAAATTTAAATGATAAGCCTTCATAATCTTAAGAATACTAAAGGTATGCATCAAATTTTCACTTATTTTAATCCCAATTGCTTTCACAATTCTATAATTTATTGCATAAAATTTAAAGGTGAGATAAGCAAGAGTAGATTAAAATTACAGGCTCAGCAGTGAATGTGTTAAAAAGTAATATTTCAATCCATGTGATTTTGTAAATAGATTACAATTTTTATCAATGGAAACAAGACACCTACTTTTCAATGGACATAACTTGGTATTGACTAATGGTTTTGAAAAGAAAAAAAAGAGATATAACGATCCTAGCACCACATGTTACTTACCTTACCAGTGGCCATGGGTCGGTGGCCCACCGAGATCCCATGCCCTCTCTTGTCAGGAAGCATGAACCCTTGCACCTCACGTGATAGCGAGCTCATCGAGCTACTACGGGACATCTGGTTGGGTAGGAAGAGAAACCACCATGCCGTTCACAAACCAATGCCCAAGGCTAGGCAGCAATGTGCAGTGCAAGGAGATTATGAGGAAGGACGGAATCCACTGGGGTAAGCAAGGGGATAGCAGGATGGGATAAGGAGGGAAAGGGACAGGAAGCAGCAAATGTTGGCTAACTAATGATCTTACTAATGAGTATTTCCATGAACATAAAAACAAACATTGCTGACAAAAATAAAAACTAAGTAAAGATTTAATGCTTGCATATAATCTTCACAAACAGTATTATCGTTTCACATATTTAAAGTAGAAAATATACATTTAAAATTCCAAAGTCTACACTCAATAGTTGTGCTTATTAAATAGAAAATTACATCCTTAATAACTTTTCTATAACTACATATAAATTCAAACATTATTATTGACTTTGATAATTCAGAAGTATAAATTACATGGAAATAAACAGCTGGTTTTATAATTTAGATTCTAACATGTAAAGGAGGAAGGGAAATATAGTCAAAGCTCCTCATAATTGATGGTTCATTCTAATTGGATCAGAAAGCAAGGAAAGTGAAATGATTAAGACTACAAGGAAGGATAATGGTCCATAAGAAGTTTGCAAAATGCAAATAGCATACTAATGGCAAGCTGAAAGTTACCAAGGTGAAACAAAAGCTGCAAGGTCAATTGCATACTGCCATTGGGAGAAACAAAGCCTTCAACTCATAGAATACTGATTAAGTATGAAGAGCCCCTATTTATATACATATGTTTAAAAAGACACTTCACACACACACATGCTCACACAAATACACATGTCAATGATAACAAAATACGATTGCCTCCACACCATAAACAGCAAACTTCAGACTTTATGGACAAAATCTGCTGGATCCGAGTTTTGTGCGAACTTCAGGCAATAATGGACTTCGCCCCAAACAACGTTTGGCGAATCAGTCCGGACAATGTAGTACACTGTAGTGTACAGTGTATGCAATACAACTGACTAAAAAAAAGTGGCTATCTCAGCCTCTTTGTTTGAGCTCTTTCTGTGCATAAAGCGTAAAGCTTCATTAATTTCGATGCTCAAACAACAGTTCGAAGCGAATAACGCTTTTTTCATCTATTTGAAGGTTTAATTGGCATTAAATGAATAAGAGGCAACAATGAGAGCCTCCTTGGCATCGCCTGGAATGAGCACAAAAAATTGGCAAAATTTCAATAAAGAATTCGTATTTCTGAAAACTACGACTGTGTAAAATGTAAATATCACAAGAATAAGATAGTATAGAGTTTTAGCCATTGAATAAAGCAAAAACAAAGAAAATCAGTCACCATTTACGCATTTTGATGAATGAAGGAAAAAACCTTGCACCCTGAAAAATCAAAAATCCTATGTAAAATTATGGGAAAATATAATTGTCTCCTTCATTCAAACTTGGGACACTTTAGCAAAAGAAAATATTTTCCCAGGCACCTCATAGCTAATAGAAACAAAACGCCATTTACCACATACCTTTATGACAAACGGTTCTCAAGAAATATGCCACTGTAATGCTTCACGTATGTATGATTAGAATTTTAATATTATAAGATTATTATTATTGTTGTTGTTGCTATTACAGTAAAGGATTATTTTAGACAGTAATTATCATTATGTACTATCAATAAAATAGGTTTTCTCATGTACGAGTGTTTTTGGGCTCAAAAAATCCCATTCTCCATTTAATGGGCATTCAGCTTTAACGGACATACCTTCCCCCTATTAGTCCATTAATCAAGGAAATACTCTATTAAATGACGAAGAAATCGTGCAATGTATTACTACCGAAGGTGAACCAGCAGCCACCGATGATTTGGATCAGGAAGAAGATCTCATACTAGAGCAAAGGATCAGTCTCAGCACTGCTTTAACTCACGCTGAAACTTTGCTTGATTATTTGGAGCAACAGCAAGACAGCAGTCTTGTTGAGAAACTAATGCTGAGAAATCTGCACAGCACGATTTGCCGAAACGCGAATGAAGGGAAAAATCAAACTTCTTTGCGATCTTTTTTCAGAAAAATAATCTAAGTTCATACTTTTTTCCAGTATGATTTTGTTCAAAAATTTTTAATTTTTTTGTACATTTCATATGGATGGTGGATTAACCGGGATTAATTTTTTCTCTATCATCCCGGATAATCGACAGTCTACTTGTCTTGTCTGACAAATTTGAATAATAGCTAATATATGCATACCTTCTAATCTAAATAAGATTATAATTTTATAAAAATTAAATGTAAAAGATTAAAAAAACAATTTTCACCAATGTCTTATCAAGCATGTATTTCTTATAAAATAACTACATACTACTGAGCATTCTGAAAAGCTCAAGTAAAATAAAGCTGCCATTAACGAACGTGATACACAACAAATTGGATAAACTAAAAATTTGAGCCACCAAAATTAAATAAAATTGTTACGAGAAACAAGTATAAACTAAACAAAATGTTTTGAAATATATGAACATATGATGCAGCAGCTACAAAATATTTTTCACTGAAAACATTACAAAAAATTTTAATTATGCAACAACCCTGCCAGGATATAGACTAAAATGCTATTTGCATAATTTTTCCTTATGACACAGTTTATACTGCATTGGCACAATGAATTTCATGAAAGACAGTCTCCTAACATAAAACTGAGCAGCCTTATATAGAATCACTAAAAACTAAATGAATTTGTGAAGAAATTTTACCTATATACAGTAAACTCCCCGTTATTTGGCACTCATGCAACCGGAATTCTCAAGCAACCGGCATCTCTTACATCTTGATTTTTTTTACTACTTCTAGTTGGGAATGTTCCCTCTAAAATTGGTGCTTTAGGCAATTTTTTGTTTACATCTATTTCAGAATGTTACTGCTAAAATTTGCATTTTCAGCAGTCACAATACACAATTGTGGATGTTTCTTGAACTCAAGTGTTTGTGTTAAATAAACTATTACGCACACCCTTTTTAAATCCTTCCTAAAACTCCAATATGCGCTAAAGGTAATAAAAGGAAATGGATTGTGCTAACCTTAACCCAGAAGCTTGATATAATAAAACGTTTAGAGAAAACTGAGAACCTCAATGTTTTCATGAAAGAGTTCAATGTCGGTTCTTCTACCTTTGGACCAATGTTCATTGAAAAGGCCAAATATTTTTATGAACAAGTGGAGATTAGTGAACCGTGTGCATTTTCAGATGGATGGCTAACACGTTTTAAGATTAGGCATAGGATCAGATGTCTAGATGTTTCAGGTGATAAAAAATTGGCCGACCAAGGAGCTGCCAATAAATTTTGTGACTTTCTTGAAACATTAGTTAAGGAACATGGCCTAGCCTCTGATCAAATTTATAATGCCGATGAGAGCGGTTTATTTTGTCGATGTTTACCACATTCAACTCTGGCTAGTTTAAGTGAGACTCACACTGAAGGTTTTAAAGAAAATAAAGACCGCTTAACTGTGTTTACCTGTGTATCAATTTGCCTCAAGAATTTCTGCTATTACATTGTGTTAGTGTGGATAATTTCTCTCCTTTTCTTGGACAAGGAAACAATATTTTTTGTCGTAAAATCCTAAAGGTTAGACGAAGTTAACCCTTACCTCACATTGTTATTAGACCAAAATAGAAGCTAGTAGCAATAGTCATATGAGAAACTCCATTGGATGTAATGGTAGTTAGTAAATATTAAAACACTGCAGTTAAAAGTGTTGAATACAGGTGACTCCCGAGATTCGACCATTCGAGATTTGACCAATTCGAGAATTTGACAGGTCAAAGCCCGCATATTCGACCCAGCCGATCGGTTAGTCGAATTAGGAACTAGTTTACGTGAAGTAATTTTTGGCCTGCCCAACCACGCGAGGTTTAGTTTCCGTCTAGGCATTGTTATTTCTGCTCTAATTGTTTGAATTTGTGCTGATTTCACTAATTTTTAGGCAGGTTTGACATTCAACTGTTCGAGATTCGACTGAGTTTTCAGGAATGCATTCCGGTTGAATCTCGGGAGTCGCCTGTATTTGAATTTCATTACTTACTTCACTGTCAAGGAATTATTTAAGAACAATTGTGAGCAGGACCAGCCTTAGGCCAATTGTACCTATTGGACCCAATCGGGCCCCGCGGCTAAGGGGGCCCCGCACCTTGCTCTATATTTTTTGGGAAGGGGAACAGCTTGCGGACATGGAAACTTCAAACTGGCAAACTACATTAAAAGACAGTTTTTTAGTTTCTGGTATCGAATGCCCTAGTAGACGAATAAGACGTTATCGCTATCTTCCTTCCTTTTCGTAACATTTCTTTTTAGATTTATCAATAGTCCCATCCATACCCAAGTGGTCTCATGAAAGGCCATCTGATGCTCTCAGAATGCAGGAAATGCGTTGGCGGCCTGGGATACACCCCGGATCCCCACCCCCTGCCTTGGACTTTTAGGTCTTGTTGCTTCAGTCCTTTGGACCTCGCTTGCTGTGCCCCTCCCAAATCTTTTTTTCAAACTACGCCTTTTATATGTAGGGGCCCTGCCAAAAGTTTTCTAATTGGGCCCTGCAATTTCTAGGGCCGGCACTGATTGTGAGTAGAATACCTAGTCTACAGGTTAGCAATTCCAAGGTGAATGTACAATTCTGCATCTGTTCCTTATTTTGGTATGCAAATGCATTATTGAGGCCTATCCAATAACTCTCTCAAGCAACCGGAATATTCACTTAACAGGAAAACCCAATTCCCCGAGCATTCCGGATAACTGGGAGTTTACTGTACATGAATTTGCAAAATCATCATTTAATAAAGCTTAACTAAAAGAAAAATAATTTTAGTTTTACCATGGTCATACTTGTTCTTTTAAGATAATAATATACTTTTTAGAATTGAAAGGTATTGCTCCAAACAATTGTAATGGCAATATAGTGACTAAAACAGAGACCAATGAACTAATTATAATAATGAGAAATTGATAAAATATATAATACTATATTATTCAAAACCAACACACATCAATTAGAATATTAAGATTGATGCTATTTCACAATACATCTTTATCAAAATTGTAGCATTATGAGTAACATTACAAAAAGAGGGATTTTTTAAATTAAGAACTTCATTCATAGGTCTACATCATGCAATGTTGAAACTTCATCTATTTCAATGCAAAGAGGTCAATAAAATCTGATAAAAGAACTATAAATAGTAGATGGCACAATATTAATCACCACATATCACCATATTTAAAAGAAAAATATCAAATTATACAGCATGCAAAAAATATAACACATGCTTTGTGCAAAACTAAATGGAATTGTTAAATTAATTTATAAGCATGATTTAACATACTTCAACAATTAAATTATATGAAGTTGAATGACAAACTGGCTAAGATAGTTTTTTTGTTTGAAAAAATAAAGAACTGGGCAGAATATGGTGCAACCTCCTTAATTATTTCTTTAGATTGACACTAAGTTACAGCATTTTGAATACATTTTAGAAAAACTAGACCTTGTTCCAGCTGACCTCTACTAATTTCAACTTACTAAGATATGTTATAATAGGTAAGAACTGCTGTACCAATCACAAAAAAATAACTCATTTATTATACAAGCTAAAACTTTCAAGACTAGATTTCGAGTTTAACTTTTTCAACGAGGTATAAACATCTACTATTGACTGATAACATATTAATTCAATCCCTTCAGCTGAAATAAATTTCATTTCCCATATTTACTTAAATTAATTTCTATCAAATTCTGAAATATAGGGTGAAAAAAGTTCAAACTACAGTCTTATATTTTTTTCATTTCACTTTCTGCCAATCGTGGTTCTACTTAATATTTGTTTGTTTAATGAAACACTTTCAAGAGTTAAACTCACCATGCCTCTTTTTTATACTATATCTGGCTCACCAAGACATTTTTTCTAAGAAATAAAAACTTATAGCACAAAACTGTACTTATTTTTTAATAAAAATGTATAAGGTAGCTTTTCATTTAAAACAGAAACAATTTCTGTAATGAGATTTACTACCATAAGATTATAGAAGCGTTGCATATTTTATTCAGCATATGGGAATCTCTTCCAAAGAAATGCTTGACTTATGCCTGGAACTTTTGTGACAACTGTGTACTACAGATTTGGTTAGTACATTAAACATGTACGTTTATGATATATAGAAAAGCAAAGAAATATTCATATTTTAGACATTGATTGTTAATAATGTAAGCAGAAATCATCTTTTCACACAATCCAGGAAGAAGATACAACATAAGGAAGGAATAGCATATGAGAAGGCAAAGGAAAAGTTACAGGGCAAAAAGAGACAGAGAAACACAGTTCTCTCACCTTCTTTGGTGAAAGACCGTTATCTCCATGATACCTTCTTTCTCCTGGAGGGCACCTAATAGTTTGTCAACAAAGAATTCAGAAACAAAATATTTTCACTGTTAACTACTCTCAAAGCTTATTTTAAATTTAATTTTCAATCATTTATACAGTGACAGCACTAAATATATCATTAATATCAAATAAAAATACTGAATTAAAATGTATCTTTACCCGAAAGTATTCAATTAGGCTAGGGCCACACGAGCGTTTTTTCGCGACGATGGTGAGCATGAAGAAACAACCAGTGCAACTAGATGCCTAGAGGCGGCCACACGAGGCGTTCGGAAACGATCGTTGAAAAACTCGAGTCCCAGATGGAGCCGGTAATAAAATGACCGACAGATAGCGTTGCACGTGCATACATTTCATACTTTTCCCCTATTTTCAACTAGGCGACCGCGACAGAGGGGCAAATTCTCCATGTGGCCACCATCGAACGTTATCGCCACGCTTTTGAAACGCGCCCTGGCCCATTCGTCCGGCATTCGACCTTGAGAATGCGTCCCTCCCTCTCTGGTCAGGCGGGCAAAAAACGACAGTATGGCATATTCCATAAGGAAACAAAAGACCTATTTTGTAGCATTATCTTGACGCCAGTCTTCGTCGCGAAAAAACGCCCATGTGGCCCTAGTCTAAAGCAGAAAACAACAGTGTACAGAAGATTTTTAACTCGTGTTGTTTCAATGAACAAATACCATATAACACTTCTATATTTACTAAAGAAAAATCAAAAATATATTGCAAAATTTAGCTTTTAAAAACTATTGAATGATTTGGTAGGGATCCAGAAAATGAAGCTACACAGAAAGTAATATTCACAAACAACAATAAACTAAATAATAAAGATCAAATTTGGATAAAATATCCAAAACTTAAACATTACAGGATAAAAACAAACTATGAGCTTTGCTCAACAAACTCCAGAGGGTTAAATAAATGCCAATCAAACAATACCAATCATTTCAAAGACACTATGGTTACTATGTTAGTAGAAAATATACAGTAATACAATGAAGGTCTTTTATTGGGAAATCTTTCATGTGGAAAACTCTTATAAGCAGCTTTTGAAATGCTTTTATGTTCTTTGGTCTGTTGCCAGATATCAACTTAGTTGCTGCTAACAAAGCAATTTATTACACCATAGAAAGATTTTTGCTATTGTTAATCACAAAAATTTTGAAGCTTTATATAAAAATATTATCCCAAAAATTATGAATGAAGCAAACAGAAGCCAAGTAAAAAAATGAATTAAGTGATGATTAACCTCTGGCAAAAAATATGACATATAACACAACACCTGTTACATTTCTTACCAGGATATTAAGATTAAAATCCTTTCCAAAATTACCAAGTATTAGTTTATAACTTAAACATATCTAAAGAGCAAGTGCAAACACAATTTTTCATAATACAACTATTGTGACAGTTTGCTCAAAGTAATCGGTTGACAAATATGACCTTCACAAGTTCTAAAATTACATATTAATAATAACGAGATAATTTGTAATAATTTATTTATTCAGGCATGTAAAAGGCAGTAAAGTGTGTACAATGGGCATTACCTGGGCTAGTATAAATTTATATATGTAAGAAAATGCAATGAAACACCTAATTTATGCTATGTGACTATGAATTACTCTTTCTTGTCTAAAAAAATTTGTTCGACCTATTGCTCAAACAGCATAATACAGATCCCATAGCCTTTCACTATAACTTTCTCTCAAAATCAAAGCAAACCAAGAAACTAAGATGCTGACACTAATAGGTAAATACACGTTAAACTACTAAATATTATTACTAAATAAATGACCTTAACCTTAGCAAAGGCTTCTAAGGTTAAAATCCTACTAAAAGATTTTTTAGAATACACTGTTGGTTAACGAGAAGTGATGATGGTTTTGTGCTCATAATGCAATTGCTTTCTCCAAACCATTTATGACTATCAAAGCTAAATTGTTCATCAATTTCACATCCGATGTCTAACTAACCCACTGATGAATTGCACACTACCATAGTCAATGAGTAGGGAGACCCATCAGTGGATCACTTATATTACACTAGAGAAGCCTACATTTCAAACTTGAAATGTTGCCTGCATTTTTAATAATAAACACAGAGAAGCTTGCATGTTTATTGAATGTTACCTTTTTAAATTTAATATCTACAATACTTAAGTAGTACTTAGTGTAAATGTCCATCAATATGATGGGAAAGAAAATTATATTGCCGTATCCTCCTCCCTCCCCTCCCTCTTTCATCCCTCCCCCTCTTTCTCCCTGCCCTCCCTCCCTTACCCCTCCCTCTCACTCCCTCTCGTCTGATACATCTACGTAAATGCTTCGTATTTCTATTGTATGACATATGACTATTGAGGTGATAATAGGAATCTCGAGTCTCAACAATGACATTCGTTGTCCAGGAAACTTATCAATAAAAGCGTGATATTTGATCAACATTTGTCACATATTTGTTAAATGCGAGTAATTTTGAATGGAAGGCGAAAATTGATGATAAGAATAAGAAACCTTGTACATTCTTCTTTAAAACAGTGTGAGTACAGTGATTCTAGATCAATTTTTCCTAATTTTAATTTGCAAATGAGTGAAAACCTGCATGTCGAAATATATTTTCTTACGGGAAACAGAAATGTTCTCCTGGAGTTGAACCTGGGTCTTTGTTCGGGATTTTTTTTTTGTCGTTGCCTTTTAATGCATGATTCATGCATTCCTGCCAAACTTCAAACTCGTACCTATTCGGAAATAATCTTAAATCGCATCTAAAGAGTGGCTTCAAAAGTGTGTAGACAAGAAAACAAGGAAGAATCCTACATCTTTTATAATATAGATTTATCTCACTTTTATTTATACAAGGAAAATTGCCTGCTCTGTTTGGAAATCCCTGTGCAAATATACTGAATTGTCTAAAATGGAACTTATGCTAAATGAATAGTTAAAGATCAATAGTTCCTATAGTATAAAAACTATACATTAAGTGCTAATTAATAAGTTTAAAATGCTAATCAAACAATTTCAGAAAAATTAAAGACAAAAAATGTAAAATTAAGAGCAAAGGTAAACCAGCTAGGGATACATATTTATTTTTATATTCCCTTAAAATTTTTAAATTTAATATCAAACTTTGTATTTGTTTGTTCAATATTCATTGGAAAGGTGTTTTGGGTAATACATTAATATGAGCCATAGGATGTAACCTTCTTTAATGATCCAGTCAATTAACAAGAATCAGAGAAAATGTAATCCTTTTAAAACTTAGAAAAAGGTTATAACGAGCTCCCAGACTAAATAACTTCTACAGCTTTCACATATAGGACTTTATTGTCTCATATTTAGAGGCCACAAAAAAACTAGATAACAATTCATTTTCCAGTTGATTCTTCAGTATGTTATATTAACAATGATTTTCATAAATCACTTGAGGATTGAGCATTGTTTATCAATTATATTTCTCCCCAACCTCAATTATATTTTATATACTGCACTGTCCTGATTCTTTTTGCATGACAATTCAAGTATTGTATATCGTGGCATATAAGTCAACCACTGAAGCTTTAAAAAATTTCCTAAAACTTAAAGTCGACTTATATGCCGAATATAAAATGTGAACCTTAAATTACAGATGAATGACATCAATATTTGCGAAGACAGTTAATCTTTTGGTGTATGTGATCAGCATTTTGAATTAGCTGCTTCAGTGTTTAAATTTTATGACATTTATTTTAGAGGATTTAAAATAATTGATCTTCAATATTGTATTTACTCATGTAACCTGCACCCTTGTGTACCATGCACACCCCTATTTTTGGGGCAGTTTGGAAGGGAAACAATAAATTTGTGCTTAAATAAGTTGACGTCTACGGCATCAGAAAAATCAAAAGGTGCAGGGATTCCCCGTAGGTGTGTTCTCTCCTGGATTAAAGGAGAATCAGCTGCTCACAATGAATTTGGTGAAAGCAGATACCAGATGCTGACTTATTCCATCAAAAGTATAGGTAGAAATTGATAGTAAATTTTTAATGACAGAATTGCTTATTTAGAGTAACAATAATAAACTTAAAACTCAATTAAAAGGTACAGCTTTTAATGTTATATTACATTGTCTCAATCTTGAAGATGCACCAATGGCAGTATAAACCACGCATTTAAACCCTAAACATTTGCTTGGTCGTATAGATACCTATACTTCATAGAATTCTTCGTCTTTTCCGAGTATAAATGCAGATGCAAGCGTGTTGCAGTAAATTTACTATCGAAACTCGCAATTTTTAAAACTCTGTCAGAAACCTTCATGTATGACGTGCAGTCCCTTTTTTACAAACGTTTTGGAGAAAAAAGGTGGGCGGGGTACACATAAGCGATATTTTATTGAATTTCACCACCGTAGGTATAGTTCATTTCGATAGTATTGTTAGCAGCTGACATGAATCGAATTATAAGAAGTTTTATTTAGTGGGTCAAGCTCTCCGAGAATAACAGTTTCTTAGTGGTTGAAATTAAATCACCTGTCATATGGAAGGCTCAAGAAGAATAGCAAGAACTCTAAACAATATTTATATATTTTTATTATTGCTTATTTGTGTTTTGTTAGAACTTGGACCTTGATTTTCTCTGAAAAAATCCATGAGAAGTATTTTAAAGTGAAACAATGAGGGTCAATTTATACAGTGAATATATGCCTAATCATGTATTTTCAAGCAGAAAAGTCAAGGTCAACTAACATGCCGGGTTGACTTATATGCCGCGATATACGGTACTTTAAGATAGTCAAGAATGCAAACTCTAAACTTATACATTATTAAATCACTTTAAAATACCAGGAAACTTGTTTGATATACTTAGACACTTATAAGAGAGGAAATATTTTTTAGTTATTTGCAAAACATCAAAACAAAGGTCAGTGAAAATATAACCAAATTAAACCATTTAAATATGCTGAAAATAAAGTCATTGCTTGAAAATATATAAACCTTTCTTGATAATTTAACCAAATTGACTTGGGTAATTTTTAATTTGCCCATGTACATTTCAGAATTGCTTAATTGAATAAATTAATACCCTGGGAATGAAATTCAATTTATGAAGAGATGGCATAAAACAAGTATGAATTCAAATATGCAGTGTACTGTATGTAATCGATTGTAAGCCGACCTTTTTTTACCTTTTTACCTCTTTAAAAATTGCCCCTCGCCTTATATATCAATGAAAAAAAAGTAATGTAATCAATGCATTAGTGCCTGTAGTTACACTTTAACTCTAGATATGTGTATTAATGTATAAGTAAACAATCTACTTTAAATGTATGTAAAAAGAATCACAATGATTGAATAGGAAGAAATAAATGTTTCGATAAATTCCCTCCCGAGACATCTCTAGTATGTTAATAATTTTCGGGAATCCCCAATCCATCTCTAGGATGCGCGTAATCCTTTAAGAGAAAAGTGAGAACATATGCGGGAGAAACATCAAATCTTGCTGCATAACGGTACTACAGGATTGATGAATCAAATGTGAGATGTTGGAGAGGGGAAAGAGAGAAGCTACTTGCCTGCTCAAGCAAACGAAATACTTTTGCAGACCCCAAGCAAGGACGCCATCATGCAGTCAAGGAGATTCTAAATAAGTCTGTGCGTGACCAACGAAATAATTGTTTGCCAGTGAACCATGAAATCATTCAAACAAAAGCTCGTGAAATTGCTAGAGATCTCAAGATGAATAGAAGCGACTGCAAATTTAGTCAGCACTGGATACAGCTGTTTATGAAACATTGGGGATTTACCCTTTGCCGTCATACATCAACTGCCCAAAAACTGCCAGCTGACTACGAAGGAATGCTGATCTCATTTCAACACTTTGTTATGAAATTGAGACGAAACAGATTGGAAATGCTGACCAAACTTGTGTATTTTGACATGCCCATGAACTACACAGTTGAACAGAAAGGCAGCAAAGAGGTTAAAATATTTACTGCTGGATGTGAAAAACAACGAATGACAGTGATACTGGCAGCCACAGCAGATGGTCATAAACTTCTGTCATATGTAGTATTTAAACATAAGACTTTGCCATAAAATGAAACATTTCTGAGAAACATGATAGTGTGAGCAAATAAAAAAGGTTGGATGACAAGGGATATGATAACAGTGGATAGACATTGTTTGGCAGCATCACCAAGGAGCACTGTTACAGCAACCTAGCCTTTTGGTTCTAGATGCCTATGCAGGCTACCACAATGAAAATGTTGCAACAATGTGGTACAGTTGCGACAATCAATCCAGGAGGAATTACTTCCATATTGCAACTGCTCGATGTTCGTATTAATAAACCTTTTAAAGACAAAACACAGAAGTTTTACATGGACTGGTTGACCAGTAAAGACCATATGCTTACGCCAAGTTAAAAGAGCCAGTTTGTCTCAAGTTTCAGCTGCTTGGAAGGACATTTCAAGTGAGCTGATTGTGCGCTCATTCAATGTGTGTTCAATTACAAACTCACTGGATGGTACAGAAGATGATGTTTTGTGGGATGAAGAAAGTGAAAAAGAGTCGTCATATGCGGATGAAGTGATGTCCGATGAAGAGTCAGTCCTTCTGGGGAGTAGTGGTCTATTGGCCAACTTGGGAGTGTAATTTGTGAATGAAAGTGAAAGGAGTGCATAGAACAGAAGGAAGTACTCGTGTAATAATATTGTGTCCAGATTTGCTTGGTGAGAAGCTGGGATATTTTTGTTGTGAGATTAAAATCTGGGACATAACCAGGTCAAATTAGATTTTGAATAAAAATTGTATTGAATGCTTGAATATAACGTAATTTTTGTTGATACCTTTTTTATTTAATCACGAATTGAAAAACTGGGGCATTTATACTATTCGGTATTTTTTTCCCTTGTGAAAAGTGGGGGAGGTCAACTTACAATCGATTAAATACGGTAATTGAAATATGAATGACTGAATACATTTATCTCAGTATAAATGCTGCTTACATAAAGGATTAAGCAAATATTAAACAATTGCATTAATTCACCAACATCACTAACAAATGAAGTCTTATCTTGTAGTTCTATCGAATGCAAACTGGACTTCCACAATTCCTACAAATATATAAACTACCAAAAAGGAATGATGAGCATCAAAAAAGACATACCAGTAAATTTATATTTCAACCTGAGTTGTGCCATATCTCATATGATGTAATCATAGTTGACTTTAAATTTAACAATCTAAAATAACAACTGTCATATTACGAATATTCCTTTAAATACCAAACAAAAAATTAAAATTGAATGCCGAAGTACTTTCCATTTGATGATTCATCTAAAAAATGATAAATCAAATAGCAAAAAGAAAAACTTACTCTACTCAAACTGAAAATGGTACCATTTCTTGCACAAACTCTTTTTTACATTGATATCAATAGATCTCCAATGACAACTAACATTTAACATTTTAATTTTCTCTTTGCTCAATTTTAAATGCTTCTTCAAACTTTCTACGAATGAAGTAATTAGTGTGGGAAAGTTTAATACTATATTGTCTGAGGTATGAAGTTCAAAACTTTTTCAATAAAAAGTTTAGAGTTCAACCAAAATAAAAACAAGGTAGCTCAAACCCTTTAATGATAATATTCAGGGCTCAAAAAACACAACTAAAACATATTCGCCACTTGACAAAATTCACTCACCCATATGTTTTGTGATGGGTTAGGCTAAAAATCTACTCACCTACGTCCTTTAATACGCCCATGGCAAGTGAGCAAGCTTATTTCTCGAGCCCTGATAATATCATAATTGAAAAATAACTTTCCAAAATGGAAATTTCAGTTTGTATTCATATTTCATTACTGGAAAGAAGGCCCCAAAAAAAGTTAATGTTTTGCCTGCAGATCTGACATAGCTAGTATCTCCTAAGCAAATCAATAATATATTCTTTTTAAATAACGAACAGATCCAATTTGAAAATAAATAGCGACTAGTAATATTATATCACAAAATCTGAAGTTAAATATTCATGGTGATGTAGCAAATGTTTAAATAATGCATAAGAGTAACTTCTTAATTCCATCATAGTTACATATAATTCAGTAAATGGTCAAGGATGAGAGAAAAATACACAATGAGATCTATCGTTTTAAATACAATATATTGTCTATTGTATATTTCTATAGTACGAGGCCATAAAAATCCCATTTTATTAAAATGTTAACTAAAAAAATCAAAAAATTATAATTTTTTCCTAATAAACTAAGAATAATGATTTAAAATGTACTATAAATAATATAATGTTATTGATAAAAATGTTGTTAGTAATATTCAAAGTTCTCTTGTAAAAATAATGCACTTAGTGTAATAAAAACAACCATAACTAATCCAATGAAATCTGACAAAACGATAACAAAGAAACTAATACTCTGCTTAATATTTAACACTGCAGTTAATTCTTGGCAGAACTAGCAATTAAATTCACTCATATAAATAAGCTGTTTATTTAAATAAATTAAAACTTTATATGCCATGTTCTCAAAGATAGCTGATACTTGGGCAGTGGAATATTGCTGATATTTCCATGTTTACTTAAAATATCTGGAGTTATAATCTTAATTTTAATATTTTCAAACAATGACCTTATATTAATTTGCACTGCAGCTTCATATACAGGCGACTCCTGAGTTTCGACCGTTCAAGATTCGATAAATTCGAGATTTTGACCCAGCTGATCAAATTGGGAACCACTTTACGCAGAGTAATTTTTGCGGAGTAACTGGCTCCGACCAACCACGCAAGGTTTAGTTTTAGTGTAGACATAGTTATATCTGCTCTAATTGTTTGAATTTGTGCTGATTTCACTTTTTTTTCTGTTAATCTTTTATTTAAATTTATTTATTTTATTGATTTATTTATAAATTTATCACTTGACATGATATCTAAAAGGAAATGTAATAGTGATAATGCAAGTGAATCAAATAAAAGAGTGCATAAAACTCATAGTTATGAATTGAAATTAGAAAGTTTAAAGCGTGTTGAGAAAGGTGAAAGCCATGCTGAAATCGCATGATCGTTGGGAATGTGTCGTTCAACTATTAGCACTTATGTGAAACAGGAGAAAATTCTAGAACGTGATGAATTCAGGTAATTTGATAACAACAATAAACAGTTCCACCCAATAGCTCCTCTTCTTCCAACTAAAATCTTCCAACTTCTCAATTATTAAACCAAGTCCAGTAAGCGCAGTTGAAAAAGATTTAAGGTATGAAAATATTTTTAATTTTGTTTCTTTATTCATAAGTTATTTTGTGCTTTTTTAATAACTTTTATATTAATTTTGCTGTGATAAATAGTTGTATGTATAGATAGATGTATGTATAGCTAGATGTATGCAGGTATGTTATCCAGCTCACGCGAATCGTTTGTTACAAACGATTCGCACGATCCGGACCGGGCCGTCTGCACAACATATTGCATACATCTATCGTCGAAGTTCGAAACAAAAATTTATTTTTTCCTTTTTAGTGCAAAAATTAAGTTATACATTTAAAATATTTATTATATAATTTAGTCATAATTTAATATTGTTGTATTAACATATTAGTAATGTTATTTTATCTTTATAGAACATGAGGGGAGACTTTTTCCCGAGATGCGGGAATGTATCCTCCGATTATAACATGCAAGTATATAGAAAAACGGCGTTCGACATTCGACTATTCGAGATTTGAACACGTTTTCAGGAACGCATCCCCGTTGAAACTCGGGAGTCGCCTGTATAGCTAAACAACCTAGATAAGAAAGATCAAGTATCTTCTTCTACTTAACAGATTTAAGAAATCAAACTATTTTTAATCACTGCCATAGCATAACATATGCTAACAATATGAAGTCCTTTTAAATGGAAATAATTTTGATGAATTTTTTAAATCAATGCATAGAATAATTTCTCTGCTAGGTTTTTTAATTCAGGAAACCTTTTAGGTTTTTTTAAATGAACTCATCTTTATCTAAAGGTATTTAATCTCCATCATGGGAAAAATTAAATTATCTTTTCTTGGAACCACATCTTCTCACAAGAACAATGCAGTATACCTATACATTATATATAAGAGGTGACATATTTGCAGTGCAAGTATAAAATTACATTTATTTGATTTCAGGTAAGTTAGGAGTATCTCAGACTGATATATTGATGATCACATGTTAAATAATAAATATTCTAATATTATTGTTTATTTTTCTAGTGAAGTGTAATTGATTTATTTATAAATATTTTATAGATATTAGTCATACATGTGATGCAGCTTATTTAAATTAGTTAAAACATTACAGATAATAACCCCAAAATTAATTATCGTATATAATTGAAGCTCAACATAAATCCCAAGAAAACAGTGAAGTAATGCTTCCTTTCAAAGCAATAAAGCAGTTCGACAATTTTTACAAACAGATGTCTCAGTTACAAAAGATCAGTCATGAGACATGTTAACTAATCCTGGGATTCCTTATCAGTATGCAGCTTGAAAGAGAAAATAGGAAAACGATGTAAGACTACAGAAGAAATGAATAATTAATCAATTCTACCTTCTGCCATTTAAAAGGTTTTCGCCTCACATCATTATTTAAAAAAACAAAATAGAATAGAAAATATTTAAAGGTATTCACTCAGATGATTGTTAGTAAATAGTATTAACAGTTGACTTATCAAATAGTAAATTCAATATACAATGATAAAAATGCATGACTATTTGTCCTGATAAAATTTTCAGGTTCTCAAATAAACATAACACTAACCTGTGACTCAAGGGAAATTTCTTCATCAATTATATTGGTTCTAAAATAATTGTTGGTTGTGCCAAACTTATTGTCACTTATATGTTGAAAATGAACCTATTTTCTCTCATTCGTAACAATTAGATTTTACTTGTGAGATAAGAAAAAAGTTTTCAATTTATTTCATCTCCATCATTTTAATTATAATTATATGAAGGCAGTAAGAAATTTTCATTTTACAGTTAAACCTTTCTGGTGCTCAATAATTAGCCAAACCAAAAAGAAATTAAAATAAAAACACCTAAAATTTATTATTAATTTAAAAGTGAATATTTTGTCTTAATATATATAGCTAAATAATTCAAACATAACAATAACAAATTATATTTTAGCTTTGAACTATATGATGTCACTTTAATTATAGATTAATTTAAAAACTATATAAACATATGTTATTCATATCTCAGACTATAGCAGTTATATTTTCTAAAATTCACAGTTTGAAAGTGGTGCAATTCTGTCATTTATATCTATGCATAAAGCACTTAAAATGTAGTTGAATGAAATTTGATGAGGAAACCCAGTCATGTAAGATGTATCTGCCAATTATAGGAAATGTTTCATAGAATTTTTATGGTGACTTTTAAAAAACTCTGTAAAAAGTAACCTATAATAACTATATAAAATTATATGCATTAAAATAATCTCTGTACACTATAAATGAAGTTAAATTTTGCCCATAGTTACAGAAGAATATCATTTGTCTGAATAAATGTACAAATGTTACAACTAAAATAACAGCCATTTCCATCTATTTTAAGCTAAAGTAAAACTATGGTGCATAAGATGCACATTATGAACCAAGCAACAAACTGAATTACCATTTAGAAGATTTTTCATGCCTCAATCCAAACACGACACACTTAACCTATTGTGTAACGCAAATACATGCCCTGCAATTATGTCAAATTTATGTAAGGCAGAAGCAATATCATTTCCCAGGCAAATTATTATCTAAATACACACTTAGATCAAGAGAAAAGTTTTAAAACACCACTTTTGTGTTGAACAGATATAAAATACAAAAACTCATAGACTTACCTCTGACGATTCCTGCACTTCATTTTCTGCAGCTGAGCCAGAGGTGAGGAAATCAGTGGGAGCTGAATCATCATGGACTACAGGTAAAATAAATAAAAACTAAGTCAATTTTTAAAAATCTATCAAATAATGCATCAATTGGTTGGTTGCATTAGATTTAGGATATAAAGTTAGTACCATTCTTTTTATTATCACTGACATTAAATGCAATCAAACATCTCAAATCCAAAATGATCCAAAACTCAGGAGAGCTTTGTAAAGTTGCTGCTGCATTAGAATATACCAATTTTACTTAGTTACTCCAATAAGAGAATTTTGAAGCATAAGGAAAGATCAGCCAACTTGGATTCTTCTATTTACAAGATGTTAGAACAACAACATAGTCACTATTATTGCCAAAAAAATCAAAGTGTGTGGAATATAAATAGATTCAATCTTCCATTCAATTATGAAAGTCAAGATAAAAACCTTTTAAAATCTGAAAAGGAATTCTGTATTTCAGAAGCTTGATTGTATCATTAAAAAGTGGGGGACGGAGACTACAGCAAAATAAATGTTAAAAAAGATAACTTCTTAACTGTAAAAAGCAAATACAGGCGACTCCTGAGATTTGACTGCTCGAGATTCGACCAACTCGAGAATTCGACCGGTCAAATCGACCCAGCCGATCGATCAGTTGAATTAGAAACTAGTTTAAGCGAAGTACCTTTCGGCCCGCCCGACCACGAGAGGTTTAGTTTCAGTCTAGACATCGTTATTTCTGCTCTAATTGTTTGAATTTGTGCTGATTTGACATTCGACGGTTCGAGATTCGACCACGTTTTCAGGAATGCATCCCTGTCGAATCTCGGGAGTCGCCTGTATTTAGATACAACACAGGAGGTGAAATTTAAAAGGTGATAGAACTAAGGGCAGGAAAGAAAGAAAGGAAAAAAATGATAAACAAAAGGCACACTTACAGGTTTAGGGGGTATTATTCCTCGCCAGGGACCTGTTGTCAATCACTCATGCACTCAATCACTCTCTCTAATCCTAAGATGGAAAGGATAAAAGGGTTTACGAGGTGTTAACCTGCACCAGGGACCAACAATAACAGTTGCTGGTAGGTGAATCTGTGCGATCATGACAGGGACCTACTCAGCAACCACATACATTTGCACAAAAATAGCAAAAAGGGAAAAGGAAAAAAAAAGGAATAGGAAATTAAACAAGACCAGGTTAATAGGAAGTAACTCTGCACCAGGGACCTAGTATCACACACATTGTCTGCAGGTTTATGTCTTTCAACAATGACAAGGACCTGTCAGACAGAAACACTCACTCACACATACACCTAAGTACACTTTCACAAATCTCTAAATATTAAGTTAAATACTAAATACTTATTTCGAGTGCAATGCTCTCATCAACAGTAGTAGCTAATGTGGAATTTTTAACAACCAAACTTCACATACTTTAATTCAAGTGTATATGTCGCAGGCAAAGCGTATAATCCAGGCATTCTATACAATGCCTAGGCAATGTATAGAATGCCTAGGCATTGTATAGAATGCCTGGCATTTTATGAAATATACAAGTTGTGTGACATTTCTCAACCGACTGCGACCAAATTTGGCACAATTGTAGGGGGTACTAAGGGGAAGGTCAACTCGGGGCTTTAGTGTCTGTCTGTCTGTTTGATTCAAAATAGTGGCCGATTTAAACATTAAATTACGCATTTTTCCCTGGTCCTGCTACTGAATTGGATCAAATGTGGTACGATTGGGGAGGGCTCTCAGGAATAATTCATAGGCGGTTTTGGTTTTTCTCTGCCCATTTTAGTTATTTTAAATTAATATATACTTTATATAGTTTTACAATGCATAAATCTCACTTAACACTAATGCCGACATTCTAAAGATTACCTTAAAGAAGGATTGGACTTGGTCTTGATTTGATAACCTCCTTCCTTCAAAAGTCATACAAAACTGTATTAGGTGTCTGGGTTAGGTAAAAGCTTACACGTTAGGTGCCATAACAAAAGCAAAAATGATTTAAATTAATTTATTGTTATATATGTTCCATACACCCTTAGAATAGCTTACATATATTTTCGTTATTTGATATCTTGCAAGATCGCTCTGCAGGGGCTATACATAGAGTTACCATGCATGCTGATTTCTCCAGACATGTCCGAGTTTTTCTCCTGTCCCGGGACGTCCTGATGGGATTTTAAATGTTTCCTGGGGTTAAGGTAGGAGCAGGGGAGTTGCTTTCAAAGTTTTCAATCTACTCCCTTTTCTGCTACTGAGATGTCACATCTATTATCTAACCATGAAAATGCTAAAACACTTCAAAATTACGATATTTTTATTGCACATTATATTATACTAGCAGAAATACTCGGTGTTGCCCGGGGAAATGATATATTTCAATAATTTATGCATGGAAAACTGGGAATATTAGCCTAATTGTTTTATTTAAGTTACTGTCAGATGAAACATGGTATTTAAGAATTCAATCGGCCACTGTTTTGAATAAAACAGGCAGAGAGAAACAAAAACAGCAGTCAAGAATGGAATAAAAATTAATCACGGTAAATGTTCCCTCTTGAGTTTATAGAAGGGCAAGAGTAACAAATTAGACTTGGAGCATAGAATTGATAGATTGAATATCCATTCTGCAGAATACGTTAAATATTTAGGAGTCATAATTTGTCGTGATCTATCGTGGAATATGCATATTCGAAGGGCCGTAGGTGCAGCCAATAAGAAATTGGCTTTGTAGGCAGAATAGTAAGAAGTAGCACAGAACAGGTATGAGAAACATGTTATTAATCATTGGTCAGATCTTATGTCGAATATGCTTCCAGTATATGGGATCCATATGAAAAGAGACAGATACTTGAGTTAGAAAGAATCCTATGCAGAGCAGCCAGGTTCGTAAAACAAAAATATGAGCAAAAAATAAGTGTGACATCTTTTGAAGGAGTTGAACTGAATGTTGCTAGACGATCGCAGACTTAGCGCTAGGTTAAGGCTTTTGGAGAAATTAAGGTAGGAAGTTCTATTAAAGGAGGTCTAAGGAATAATAGAGGCACCTATTTACATGGGAAGGCACAACCACAAGGATAAAATATGAGAGATCGACTGTAGGACCGAGCAATATCAAGGTTCATTTTTCCAAAAACCAAACAAGATCATAACAGGATAGTGATACCCACAGGAGAAGTTATTAGGTAGGCTTTGGTGCACTGCACCCCCTGCCACCCACCAATCTGGTGATTTACAAGATATTATATAGATGTAGATGTGCCAAATTTTATTCAAATCAATAGCAGTACTCGGGAAAAAACATGTAATTTAATGTTTAAATCGGCCGCTATTTTGAATCAAACAGACAGACAGACACTAAAGCCCCACGTTGACCTTTTCCTTAATGCTCCCTACAATCATGCCAAATTTGGTCGGAATCGGTTGAGAAATGTGGGCGTATATAAAGGAAGAGACAGACAATTGGCCACCATTTTGAATCAGGCAGACAGGCGGACACTAAAACACCGTGGTGACTTTCCTCTTAGTGCCCCTTACAATCATGCCAAAGTTGGTTGGAATCAATTGATAAATGTGGGCATGCATAAGTTCACAGTCACACAACTCGTATATTTCATACTTTGCCTAAGAACTGCTAGGCATTCTATACAATGCCCAGGCATTCTATACATGGCCTAGGCATTCTATACATTGCCAAGGCATTGTATAGAATGCCTGGATTATATACTTTGCCTGTAACATATATACTAATACGTCATCAAGAGAGACGCTGCTTCACATTCATCAAAACATAAGAGATAAAAATCCTATAAAATAAATTATACTGTTTACTTCTACAGCCTGAAGTGGTTAGGTACTTTTTAATTTAAACGCACATAGATTTCACTTAATCATACCATAGCTATAATTTTTCATAACAGCCAAAAGCACAGCTCAATAATCCAACTGTTAATTCATTTATAATGATATTAAATATATTTGCTGTGTTTAAGTTGATTTCAAAATTACAACCAAGCAATTTATTTAATCCATTCCAAAAACAGAAAAAGCGCTTATGACATTGAGAATAATAACATATTACAACAATAAAATAAAATATACACAATGTTTAACGCGCACTCTACTGAATTTCAACAAATGAACCACTAAAGTGAACACCCGCTGTCTTAAACGTCAACTGCTGACAAGCTAATACTCACCAGGTGCTGGCACAAAGAAATTCCCTGATGGTGCAGGAGCAGCAGATGTTGAGAATAAATCTAGAGGTGGTGGCATGGTTCCTCGGCCTCCTGCTTTTGTTGTACTACTTCCCATCACATCAACATAATTCTGTCGCATCTCTAGCATTAGAAAACAAAACCCCATAGTCAATGCATGTATATATGTATGTATGTAAGAGAATGTATAACGATGTTCGCATGTGTGTAAAACAAAATAAAAGAGTTACGGGAATAATTCATTGTTATATTTTTCCATTTTTGCATCATGGACCTATAAAGGATAAATCTACAGAAATCTACACATTAACTAGTAGTCACGTTTGTATAGTCATAGACTTTAGTAGTTTTTTATCTTAAAAGGCTTCTGTGGGTTTCAAAAGAAACAAAACAGGTTGAAATGAAAGTGCAACATTCCTATTTGTGATGTGGCTTAAATGCTTATGCTTAAAAAAATTTGTACCTTGTAAGCCACATTCATGTTGTTCCAGATGCTTTTTGTTTCATTGGTTTTTATAATAATGAAATATGACTTCTTATCATAATTTACAAAGACACAAGGAAAGTTATTCTCAGCGCCCGTCATATACTACATAATTAATTACTCACTCCTCCCTTTCTGCATCTTGTACATGTTTCCTGATGTAGGGGCTGAAGATGCTGGGGCAATGCTTTCGGAGGCCAATATCCCATGCACATTTCCACTTGGAGCCAATGAATTTACAGGTGCAGCGGACTGAGTGACCATTGGAATAAGGTCTGAAGCTTTCGGTGGAGGTGGAAGGTCTGTTGCAGCTTCATCCTCATCTGCATCCATATTCACCCAACGTTTCTTCTCATTGTCCCACACGATCTGCCAAAGAACATGTTTTTTTTAAAGAAATATATTTTGAAAAGTAACTTTACATGTAACTCTAAATACTAGAATGCAAATTTCAACTATGAAGTGTTTAAGATTTTCTTTGGCTTAGGATTTAACATTCACTTACATGCTCAAAAAAATTTATGGATTAAGATGAACTTTATTTATCATTCGAAGAACAGCAGATTTCTGATAAGTAGCCAGTAATTATTACAATGCATTCATTCCTTTGCTTGAAGTATGTACTTTTTACTCGAACGACATTAAAACTTCTCAAAAAAAACAAATATATATAAAAGCAAAAATAACAAAAAGTTGGAACACCTAAGTACATTTTCAGGATTATTAAAAGCTAAGGTCCAAGTTGGGGATCTGAAAAATGTGACAAATAATAATTAACTCTAATATATACTTTACATAAAAATTATTCATATTATAAAAAATTGAATTTTAACACTAGAAAGTTATACAAGACAAAAAATAAGAGATAAAGTCTCTCCTAAGCATACAAAATCCTCAATTTAAAAGTGGGCACACATTTTAATGTTGTTCTTAATGTATTTGCATTTATAGTGAACACAACAAACAAAACTTGCTTGCCTATCAACTTTTGTACTTGATATAGAATTTATGAAATTAAGAAATTAATTAGCTTGAGAACAAAAGATAAGTTAGCACCCACTCTCAAATTAATGGATTCATCACTTACATTGATGATATAAAATTAATAAGGAATTCAATCTTACAGAGGGATTTTTATCATCAGGTAGGTTCATTTGATTCTTAGGCCTCAAGGAGAACTTGCTGAGAAGGCCGCCAAGCCATCCCCCTCCACTGCTGCCTCCTCCCCCACCTGGCACACCTGCCCCACTGCTTTTTCCATCTGTCGTGTCTTTTAATCCCTTCTGGCTAATATCATTTCCCCTCCAGTTTCTAACAGAAGCATTAGATTCAGATGGTTGTCTTTGTCTCCCAGAAACCTATGTTATAAAAAGTGATGCCAATTATTAACCCATTATCAACAACAAAAAGCAACAGATTACGTTTTCAAATGATAGTGTACAACAGCAAACAATTATTCAGTATCAGATACATTAACAAACCAAACCATTCATGATTGAACCATAAATCTTTTGGAAACCATTAATATGATATAATTTATTTACTCAGATGACAAACAAAAAACAAAGTATGCAGAAAAAGACTTCAAGTTCTGCATATTCATTGTGTCAAAGAATTCTCATTAACTAGAAGTTCAAATTGTTATTCCTATTATTACTACATTGTCTTAATTCTCCATGTTTTATTCAAAAATTTAGAATGAATGTCACTATTATTGTAATCTAAGTAAGATGCATTCTTTTTTGTATGTTTTAAAACAATATAGGACAGATAATCTCCTCAACACTGTTACTCATTTTAAAATTTATTTATGAGTGTTACTTTCTTATATAATGATTTTAAAGCAGGATATAGTACTGTTATTCAATGCACAACACAATATTTCCTATTATAAAATCAATATGACTTCTTGTATACCAGATATTATGAATTTTTATTTATCATTTTGCGTTACTATAAGGAATTAATGTGAATTATAAGATAATTTTACACATACAACATTCCTGCAGGGCCAGCTTGAAGGTGATGCCAACATTGTAACTTGCCTGGGCTCCATGCATACAGAGGATCCGCACTCTCTAAAATATATTTGCTGCACTTTTAAAATACATACATTTAAAAGTTCGGAAGAAATATCAGACAACCGTAATGAGAGAGGTTGGTTTATTTATTTCAATGTACTATTAAAAATTTTTATGTGAAAAAGGCCCTGCACATCCTCTTTGAAGTGGGGCTCCCATAATTTTCTTAGCTGGCTCTGCATTCCTGTGCTATTACTTTAAAAGTTCGATTTGAAATTTAACAAATTTCATAATATTTAAAGCATACTTTTACATCATCAGTATGCATTCCTTAAAATGAAAGCCCATGAAAATTTCATAAACATTAATCAACATATTTTTTAAATGGCTACAATAATAATGTCATACCCAAAATTTTTCCAATAACATCTGGCTGTGAAAGCTTCAAAAAATAAAATTAATGAGAAGAAAATTATCTTAAAATGTAATTACTTTTACAATAATCTTCATTGATTTTTTTCAATTATAAGGCAAAAATTTCATAAAGTGAGTTCAAGATTTATCACACTATAGTTTTTTAATGATGAATAAAAACATTTTTTTGGAAAATGAAAAGATTACTGTTAATAATTTTAATGATAATTAAATGAGTATAATAAAAATTTCAATAATACTCAATAGTTTAATGTTACAGATACTAGCTAGCTACTGGAAAAATATTTCCATGTTGCATTTAGGTATGACAAAGTAAAACAGAAAAGTGCTAAAAAATATTTTCATTATGAATGAATTATGTATAACTCAAAAGTCATAGTAACTCTCTAAATACAAAAAAGGCAAAAAATATGCATAATAAAATATACTAGAATATCAACTTCCAACTTCAGCACCTATGAAAAAGACATTTAATATCCTAAAGGGAATGTCAACCCAAGGGTTCCTCTATATATTATCACAAGCTAAAATTTAAAAAATATTTATATTTTATGCATTTTGATGATAAATATATATAATTTACACACAGAAATTGCAAACACTATATTTCAATAGCTTTTGTTTGTTAAACTTTCAGCAACGTTCCATGTATACTCCACATGCTGCATTATCTTTGTACATGACTAAAAAATATGGACTTATGCACCTTTTACCTATGTTAAATTCCAGTTACAATCAATGTTCAAATCCACTTTATTTCATGAATCTTTTAAAAAATTGATAGGATTTTGAAGTATGAACCTGAAGAGCATGAATTTATAATTTTGATAGGTAGTGTGCTACATTTGGCAAGTAGTTAACTGGACTATCATAACACTGCATGCTGAAATGCTCTTGCATTCAAATACATTTAAACATAATTCAACATAAATGGATTAGAAAATCAAATTAAACATTGGATTATAGTTTAATGTTGAAAGTGGTACAATTCCATTCTTTACTGCTACCAATTCTCTCTTAACGCTGTTGTTTACAAAAAGTGAAAATAAAACTGTCATATGCAACACACTACATTGCTCAGAACTTAAAAGATATTAATATATAATGCCTAATTCTCACCAAATACGGTTGCTCAGCTTCACAGTACAGACTTTCCACAGAACTTGCTCTGGTAGCCGTCCTATACCATAAACCGTAATGTTCATGAGGGGCTCTTATGCACCACATCACACATCAGAAAAACTACTTGAAAAATATCAACTGAACAGAGAATGAAAATTTTTGAAATGGAAAATACTGTAGCCCAATTTTTCATTAAATGTTACAAATTACTTACTACCTTTAAAAATTTCAACTGAAAAAATGTGTATTCTAGAACATGGAATTACATGTTAATGAGAACAGGTAGATATATAACAAATAATGGTTATCTGGCATAAGTTACTTAGGTATAATTGTCTTTTTAATTATAAATTAACATGTAAGTCTAGTGGACATTTCACCTTGCCTTTCAACAGAAATAAAGATATCTTAGAATGTATTTTTATTCCATATTTCAATTTTAAAGATCCCTCAGGAAAATGGTATGTTATTCAGCATCAATAACAATACATAAATTATGAGATTTAATGATATAAATGCTGTTCAATTTTGATTTGAAAAACGCAACTTAAATGTAGCATTTTAAATATTCAACTAGAATTAACCACTCAAGGGTATGTTCACCAAGTTATAGTGAATAATGAAAGATGGTACTACTCTTTAAGATTAAGGGAAACTTTCTAACCTGATATGACATCCATAGTTTTTTAAACTTCTTAAATGTCTTGTATGTATGTTATGTTAAAGCAATAAAAACTATTACAAAAACATTGATTTTTATGATATTAGTATCATGAATCTCTAGAAAGTTCATTATCTTTAATTAAATAAAAAGTGTTAATAAAAAGACCTTTCTCAAATGGCACTTTCATTAGGTCAGTTACACCTCATCTAAGGATACTTTTAAAAATTTTTTGTTAGATGTAATAAGTGAATTCATTAATAACTGCTGCAATACTTTCTATTTGGATTATGTTTGTAATTACTGCACAATGCTTAGCATCGATTCCACAGCATAACAAGTAAACAAAACAATCCAAACCACTCAATTTGCGTTTGTTTAATCACAAAATGGTATATATTATTTATAAGTTCCCTAATTGAAATTGTAAGCATAACTGTTCTAGAATTTAGCAAAGGAAATACAAAGACAAAAAAGGAAAGATTATTGACATGCAAAATATTAATGTTATCTTCTACAGTAGATTGAAAGCATAAATGGAAAGCTTTTATATAAAAATAGAAACTATTCAAGTTATGATAAAGATGCAAGAGTTATCTCCAAAACCACAATTACAGTTAAAACATCAGTAAATTAATATACCCAATAAATTTCCGTTAATTTATCTGGGATTAGATACAATTCCAGGGTAAAAGAAATTTATCAAAAATAATAACTACCATCAATAAATTTCTAGGACTACAAACATCAATAGCTTTTAGTCATTAAAGGGATTAATATTGAAAAACACCAACAAATAAATATAAACATTAAGAATAGGCTAATCAATGAAACTAGTAACTGAAACATGTTGACATCCAATACAAAAGAGAGACAAACTATTTAAATAAAGTTATAAAGTAACAACACAGAAGGATGATGACATGTGCTCAATTATTAATGTATGAATTTGTTGATGGATCAAGGTATGAAAATTTTTTTCTGAGTTACATCATTACTCGGAAACAATTCATACAAGAGTTTTTAGTCAGAAACAATTCCATAATTTTCCAAGGTTTATGAAAAATTGACTCTGCAATTGAAATCCAGAAATAAAACTTCGCATTTCTCAATATATCTTTGGAAGGATTCCAAAAGAACATATGCAGTAGGACCTTGATAACCGCCATTAATTGGTTCCTGGAAACTCTAATGATTAGTGAAATGACGATAGTAGAAACTGATTTTCTCATAGAAACAATGTCATAGGTCAATAATTTGTTCAAAAAGACCTTACTCGCATCATATACAACCAGTGCTTTTTTCCATCGAAAAAAGGTTCTGGAACGCGACAGAGACGTGTGAGGGAAAAATAGGAACTGAATTTAATTTGTCAGTGGAGAAATATGTGCGACTGTACAATACAAGTAAAATATTATTACAATGCAAATGACTTTGATTTGTTTTACATTATGCAAATTAGTATTTTATTGCAACAAAGGTTCCAGAATGGAATTTTGCTGCATACCGGCAGAAAAAAGCACCGTATAAAACTGAATTTTTTGACCTTTTTAGAGGAAATTTTACACTGCGTAATTTTCATTCATTCACTTTGTTTTATTTTTAGGGATGTCACAATTATGGACCTTTAAGCAGCATTGTCACTAGCACTGCGTTTTGGGATCATTTTTATTACTTAGGGTTTAATAAGCTAAAAATATTTAAGAAATATGTGAGAGAGGTTACGTTAACTGTTGACAAATGAGTTGACAGTTGTACTGCGGAAATCTACGTAGAAACATTTTGCTGTTTGATCCTTAGATTTGAAGGCAAAATTCTAAATGGTATTAGTATTTGTTTAACCCACTTTCAATTTACACAAAACTTTTTTCATTCTAACACCATTGACTAAATTTTCTCTGAGAACAGCCGCAGCACACAGTTTTGATAGGTGAGACGAGTTAACATCTATGCAGGGGCGCGCCATCCATATGTGCGATGTGTGCGACGCACACGGGCGGCCAAACAACTGGGGCGGCCGATTTATTGTCAGACACGTACAGTATTTTTAACAGTAATATTACAATATGCCGTATATTCTTTCATATTTATTGGCTACGGAAATTTATCAAACCAAAAGGCGTTTTTTAATAATTTTTGTAAAGAACGCCTAAAAAGGGCAGCAAATGAGAGACTTGCACACGGGCGGCCGTGAGGCACGGAGCGCCCCTGCATCTATGTTACAAAATTATACATTCATTGCATTGTTTCCTCAGGCAACAGTATGACTGGACATGGTACATACTGGCAGGCAGCAATCTTTCTCTCACAGTTACAGTGCAATCATCATTTTATTCACTTGTGCTTCATTCAAATGGCGATGGAAATTTTTCTTTTTTTACCACTTGTTGCCAATCGACAGTTGATCGAAACAATGGTTATCAATGGCGATGGTTATCGAGGTCCTACTGTAATTATGTTTAGCAGTAATATAGAGAGAAAGCATAAAGACTGATCACAACTCAGTTTGGAATGGGCAGCCATAGATTGGGTAGGCTGTCTTTGCCAGATAGTCAAAATTAATATTTTTGTGAATTTGTGAATCACTTGCTAATTATGTGAAAAAGAAATTATCAGACCATGCAAATTTTGGTTGTTTTATACTTAACCATTTGCACTTTTATGTGGAGTCCAATGCAACTTGTATGTCAAGTATGACTCTACACAATTTCTAATTGTTTTTTATGTCAGCCTGCAACGTTAAAATGATATAGCTCTTAGAGCCACAGCTATAACCTAAGTTTATGTATACACTCTGACATATTAGCAAAATACATTGAAGAGGTAATCACAGCATCAACACTATATTTCATGATAACATACAAAGTCTGCACCTACACAACTATGGGGCAGTGAACATATTACACTCTGCAGGGAAGCTCACACTGTGTAGCATGTCCAAACACTGATAGATCATGAGGAATAAGAAATGAAAACATTTACATGCATGACACATGTGAACATAAACTGGAGCTTATGAAGGAAAAATAACATCAGGAAATGTCCCAAAATACATATCTCATCTAGTAAGATGGGCAATCTTATATAAAATTCAAATGATAATAGAGAGAGAGGGGAGGGGGGGGGAGAGGGGAGGGGGGAGAGGGAGAGTAGGGAGGGAGAGAGAGTTACACTTTCTGCCAAAATTACCAAAAATAAATAATTTCCCATTATTAACAAACAACTAAAATAATTAAAGCTTTTAGTTTACTGTATGATGCATACTAGATTACTTGTAATTATAAAATCATTGAATTTACTGCCTTGTGGAATAATTCTGATGAATTATCTTGTTATAAAAACTGGAAAGAAAATTTTATTCCAGGTTGCTTCAAATAATTAAAAAAATTAATTTTCTAGCCGTGAAATACTCACAGTAAAATAAAGTGGATTTAATACTAGAATTAAAATGAGATGAAATTAATATACTTGGTATCTGATTGAAGAGGAATAATATCAATATCATGTAAAATAAATTAAGTTCTAATCAACCTTCATTCCTGAAGTTAACAATAAAATACTAAATACCAAATAATTACCTTATTCACTAATTAAAATTATCCTTCCATGAGAACAAAATGACCACTAGAGTTAAAGATACTAGCAACTAAAAGCAAGGAGGAATAACAAATACCATATTTTCCAGTCAATAAAATGCACTTTCTTGCAAGCATTAAATGAAAGGCAGTCAATAACTGTCTTGTGTGTTTTCAGCCAATGGTACTCTGGTCATAAAGTCTGCGTAAGAACAGTTTAGCTTTAACAATGGGATTTGTTCTTGGAAAAATTACTTTCCTGACACAAATGATTAACCTGGATTTTGTGAAGTGCATATGTAAATGATATGATAAAAAGTCAATAATACAAAGCATTCCATTAATGGTATGAAGATAGCTGACATTTTTTCACAAAAATAACAATAAATATTTCATTTACAGAATAACCATTATCATGGTAAAAAAGAGTAGGGTCACTTTGTAGCAGAGAAAATATCAGTAGTTTTCTTAAGTGAATCTGATATTGGTTTAGGAGTTAAAAGCATAGCATAAAAATTAGAATCTAAATCCTTAATGATGAATATCAATTATACAACCTATCCAGTTATTCCCCGCATAGGCAATGCCGGATTAACCAGGGCGCAGTAGCACTTGACCTTGCATACTGGTGGTATATATCACAGTAATGGATACTTTGTTAATGCATGTCTGGTAGTTAATACAGTAATTTGTTGATTGACGTGTTTTGAAACTGTAGTCCAATGCTTCATTAACCTTGTTTTACTAGACTGTTTAAGGTGAACTGTTGTTTATATTCCTTTAAACAATGTAAGTGTAAATACATACAGAAATTTTTTCTGAAAATTAAAAAAAATCTAGGTGCATCTTATAAGACAGAAAACAGGATATGTGCTTTTAGGGTCTAAAAGTAAAATCAACTGAGGAAGCCTTTAACTTTGTGGAACTCCATCATAAAAGAATGAGAAGGATAACTTAGTAAAAGTTCCACTTTAATTAACAGAAAAAGCGACCAGTTTCGACTAATATCTAGTCATCATCATCACCTGATGATGACTAGAAATTAGTCGAAACCGGTTGCTTTTTCTGTTAATTAAAGTGGAACTTTTACTAAGTTATCCTTCTCATTTGCCTAAAAGTAAGTTATGCTTCACTGTATATAATATGATAAATGGTTCCCTTAAATAAATCCTGATAAAATAATTTATCACAAAGTAAGAATCATTGGCAAGAAAATCACTCATTTATCATTCAATGAGATGCCAAGAATCATTTAAATAAATTATAGTGCATTTCTTCAACAAATCTTTATAATTAATAAATTTTTCATTTTACCTACATTTTCCATATACAATTTAACTAGAATTTTTTTTACGATCAATAAAGATTTAAACTAAAAAATAATGTATGGATTAGAGCAACTACATTAAGAATCACACATGACAAAGTTCTACAATCAAACATTGACATTTTAATAAAATATATGTAAATTTTGGTAAAGTTTTAGGACCAAAGTAACAGGAAATTTAAGAATAAAGCCTATAATATTATTAAAAAGGTATATTTAACCCAGTTATGATGAAACTCCATTATTTCACCTCTCACACTCAACTCTCTAACATCTCCGACATGTTCCTGTTGGACACAGTCCTTACATCCACGTGCCGTACCTCTTCAAATATCCCATCACAATGGTACATACTCTTTTTGACCCTCCTTCCCTTAACACCTGCAAACTCACCCCCACCATCAGCAGACACAATAATTGAAACATTAAGCAAATTTATTTCATTACTTTACATATAGAAAACACTTTAAGTAACAAACATTTTATAATTGTTATAAGCACATTTTAGTGACTAGTTAAATGAAATACTAGACTAACTAAGCTTTATCAATAATAGACATGAATGAAAACAGGCAAACATGTACAATAAAATGTGTGGGTGTTATAAAAATTAATCATACAGACGAAAAAAATTACAACTAAACCATGATTTCAAGTTCCAATTTGTAATCACATTCATCTAGAAGGATTATAATTTAAAAATAATATGGCTGCAAAATGACTATATGAGGACTTTTCTTGATAATTCACAATTTTTCAAAATTAGAAGTTTCATAAGGTGACATTTTACCATAACAAAGCAAGGTTATAAGGTGCTAACAACTTTAACATTTTGAACCAGAACAAATTGCCAGAAATTGAAGCAAGTATGGATCTCAAACTTGGCACATAAGATCCAGTTTCCACCAACAGAAGAATGAACCTAAATCCATGGAATTAGCTGAATTTTGTCAATCCCAACATAAAACTGAATGAAAGACACTTTTGAAAAAGGCAGGCTTGCTTTACAAAGCAGATAGAATGCTGAAAAGCAATGGCATTTTATTTTGCCCATGATTGATAGCTCTTCCAATACGTGGGGCTTTGGAATCTCTAGTGCTTTTTTCTTACAAGAACGTCACAAACATTTCAATTAGATATATTATAGCACAGAGTTATAAAAACAGGGACACATGAAAAATACATGCCCAATGAAACCAGGAACCATGGCGATAATCTGATGAAATACAGCCATATGATTTGACATATGATGACCACAAATCATTCATTCGACCGATTTACTTCCATGGCTGACATTCAAGTCCATTCCTCACCTCTCACACTCCACTCCCTAACATCTCCGACATGTTCCTGCTGGACACAGTCCTTACATCCCTGTGCCGTATCTCTTCAAATATCCCATCACATTGGTACCTACTCTTTTCGACCCTCCTTCCCTTAACACCTGCAAACTCACCCCCACCATCATCACACCAACCTCCCTCCATATCAGCACCGTGCGAAAACTTAGACGATGACGATGGTGATACCATCCTTCTGACATTTCCACTCCTTTCCTCTTTCTTTTTCATTCCCTTAGAGCTTTTTGCAGACCTTTTTTCCTTCTTCCCCCGATCCTTGGACACTCTCTCCGTAATGGGAGCATCGATTTCAAACGTCTTTGGATGAGGAGGACATGGCATGTCAATAGGGTAAGTTCCCCCAAACACGAGTCGACGCTCTCCGAACCGGAAATGGGGGGAGGTCGGAGAACGTGGGATAAGGCCGTGAGACATCATGCCACTCGGCATTCTGCCATACGCTCCTCTGACGAGATATTGAGGCCCATCTGGTCTCGGCTGAGGGATGGCAGGGGCGAGTGTGGGACGCTCCGAGTGATGGCCGCTGACGGCTTTACTTACATCTTTGCGGGGGTGCTCGTCCTCATAGTCATCCTCTTCCTCCTCTGTCTCCTCGTCATCCTCTTCATCATCATCCTCCTCCTCGTCCCTTCTTACACCTCTCCCCGACTGAGCAGCACGGAATTAGAAACACACAGGGCACACACTCAATGGTGTAAGGAAGACAACATACCTCGAGCCATGACAACTCATTCAAACAACTAGTCCTTTAAGGAATTAAAGCTAAGACACTTTTTAGGATTGTTTCGGGAATCACAAGACAACTAAACAAGTTATCATATTGAGTTAAATTAAACTCTTCAGTTGCATCTCATTAAGTATCTAATCTCTCAGATTATCAGTGGCACATTTTTCATCTATCTATGGTATGATTTTGCACTTTCTCGCAATCTTGCATGACTTGCTATATGTGATAAGAGCCACAGAATTTCCCTTAGTCCAGTTGCTACACTTCATTTTAGTTGCATTTATGATAGCATGTGAATTTGCAGCATTAGCAATGCCCTACATGGCTGTGAATAAGGCATGCCCTTCAAATATGATGCGAGTTCAAGTCATAAATGAGGGCCGAGAATAACAGGAAGAGCTTTTAGTTATTAGGATGAGAAAAGTCCACACAATTAATTCATTCTGCATTGCTGTTTTTTAAAGCTTAATTTTTAATTTTTTTGTAAAAGTAAACAAAATCTGTGTACTGAATTTTTCATTCTAAAATTTCAAATCAAATAATTGCAACAATGATATCCTGCCTACACACAGAATCATACTGTAAGCAACCAAACTAATAATTAAGAGCTTTTTATACCCAGAGCCTATAACTCCTAAAATGATGCAATAACCTGCATTGAATGATAGCCAAGTACTTCTAATGGAGACAAGTAACTACAGCAGAAAAATCTGCAAAATATAACAAAACAAAGTTTAATGATAAATGTAGCAACTTAAGCAGCTCCTACACCAAAGAGATTTTTAAATATTACTGTCTACGGCAGAAGTCTCCAACCTTTAAGCACCCAAGATCATTAGTCAATTTACCGAGGATCGAGCCTTGATACGAGAAATACTGTTGAGCAACAAGGGGGGGGGGGGGGAAACCAGTGTCATAACATAAGATTAATACTCTTAATTTTTGAACAATTATAAAATTACCTGCATAGCTAGATAAGTAAAGTTCCAACTGTAAGTTCAAATTCTATATCAGCTCAACATTTCTCACTTGATTAAATAAAAAGTAATAGCGCTGAGGCAAGATTCAGTGATCGACTTTAAAAGGGCCAAAGATCGACCGGTCAATTGCAATCGACTGGCTGGAGACCCCTGGTCTACAGTGTAATTCATGTTCTCTTATATGTACCATTTATGTTGTACTGTAATTTACAAAAAATTTATAACTAATATCATATTCCAGACCAACAACACATGTTTTTACTTAAAGACGAAAATTTGCAGTTTGAAAAATTCAGTGAGATCTTTTCCTGGCATTTTCACATTAACCTTTATCGTACGTGCATAGTTTATTGCACACAAAATGTAGGCGCTGTTAGCCCAGTGTACTCTTAAATACCAGCTGTGGAGACAGACAGCCTACTTGAATTCATGATATCCACATTCCTTGGAGTGACGTGATGTTTGCGGAACATGTAAAACATCGCTTTCTGAGTAATGACTGAATACTGTTAAGGATCAAATTATTGTCGAGATAGTTTGTTTAAAGCTTGAAAGGGTGTCTAAGCAGAGTTCCAGTTTTTAAAAATGCTTCCTGATTTTTCCCCTCTTCGTAAAGTAGCACAGTGTCTCTCAATTACATGATTCATTCTCTCGACCCGTGTTCATCTTTTGTTCTTTTTTTCTTTTCTTTTTATTGTCACGTGGTATTAGGATCTTTCTTGGTCAGTTTCATTTAGTTGTTGAAAGTGTCTGACACGTGTGGCAGCAAGTACTATTTTTTTAGAAAGTAATTTTATAGGCAATGGTCTCAGAAAGGAAAGTGAGGAAGATGGATGAATACTATTGTGATAGTCAGGGTTCCAGAAATACAACTTAAATCTACTCGCCACAAAAAATATTTACTCGCTCATAGTATTGCGGTCTGTTTTACATAAGTATTTTTATAGGTGATGTTTAAAAAAACCTCAATATTAAATGTTATGATGATGAAACAAAAACTATGTATTCTTTAATTCTTACAACACCTTACAGTAACAGTCCTTGCTTTAGATGGATTTAGAATGTACACAGATAACATTTGGTTTAGTTACATGAGGGTTTCTTATGCCCTCCAGCGTGTCTTTTCTTGGCTGCATAATTTGTTGTGTGAATTATGTAAATAAATAACGTAATACATTTAAAATGCATCTTGAAAGAGGCTGAAAATTTACTCGCCATCGGTCTCCATTAACTCGCCCGTGGCAAGTGGGTGAGCAGATTTCTGGAGCCCTGGTGATAGTGATTCTGATGTGTATGCGTATGATGAGGACAGTGAGAGTGAGGTGGAGGAGCAACTGGCTGAAGAGGAGAGTGCAACCAAGGTACGCAAACTGGAAGCCTCCACAACTTACTGATACATCAGCTGTGTGCATGCATTTACTGCTGGGTCAGGTGGCATAAAAAAATAAGGAGATACTGAACATCACAGAGAACTTGTCTCCACTGAGCATTTTCATACTCTGTTTTACAGATATTTTCCTATTTCTGAATAGGTACTATCGTTAGTATATTACCGTAAAAATTTGGTTTTACTACAAATTTATTAAGCCAGTAACTCTGTGACTTGTCAATGTATTTTCTACAAAATACTTTTTATTTGAAAGTTTTATCATTATTAGTTTCTGAGATACGATAATTTACTCAAAAATCAGCAGATACCCTTTAATTATCCCCCTACGGCAGGAATTGAAATTCGTACGATAAAGGTTAAATTCAGTATATCAAATTCGTACAATTTTTTCCTTGAATTTAAAAGTGATACTTTCGCTACATTTTTAAACATAAAGCAACAACAATTGTGCAAAACAAATCTACTGAAAATGAATGCTAACATAAATGCATCAATAATGAGGCAACACTTTAAAACCCTGAAATTATAGCATTGGTCAATAAACAAAATGATGATGTATGCATCTGTAAAAAAAAGAAGCAATTTAAAAAATTCTGGGGTTTACAGAGCAGTCAGCAACAGTTCGTCTATGACCCACTAACAAGCCAAACAATTAATATGGAAAGATTTATAAATTACACATTTAAGATACATGACACAATCTAATTTATACATCCAACCAAAGTACAAGTGGATATTAGACAGATAATGCATTAAACTAATCTAATTTTATAAGTATTACATCAAAAAATATAAAAAGGAAAAAGCGAACTACAAAAACAATGTGTGAAGAATACATCTAGAGCAACATAATGAAAATGAAATTTATTATGGAGATATCACAATGGAATATCACTTGTAACCAAAATGTGCATTATAAAGTTATGTTATAAGCATATAAAAGTTACGTTATAAGTATATGAAAGTTATGTTATAAGTATATAAATACATGGAGTACTTCCTTCACCTAATTTTTAGAACTACACAAATAACCAAGCAATAACTCCTGGCTATTCACATTAGCATGAACTAATGAAAAACATAATTTCTTTCTTTGCTAATTTTAATTAAAATACTAAAAAAATTTATATTCAATGGAATGCACCATTTACATACATTTTTCATTTTTCCAAAAGAATAGTTATCTAAATGTTTACAGAACAAGTTCAATTTGTTTCAGATTGTATGTAGCATAATGGAAAGAGATATGGAACATAACAACCTAAATATAAAAAATTATAATATTATGATACTCAGCTGTAGATTTAGTAATTTTAGGATTAGTGATATGTTTTAACTTTAACCTGAGAAAAACCATACCTTATTTAAACATCAATATCCTTATCAAGTGCTCAAAGTATAGATTGATTCAGAAAAAATAACTTGACAAAACAATTTGAAACAATTCACAAATCAATATCTCCAAGTAAGTTTCAAAGAAAGATCATGCAGAGATATACAGAGCAAGCAGAGACATGCATAGTAAAAAAATCAACATTTGAAAAAATACATTTTAGAAAAGCATGCAACATTTAATAATGCTAGGGAGAGACCATTCATGTGATTAAACAAAACAAAAACTAATGCACTGAGAAAAGCTGGATTAAGAGTACATGAAGATTTAATCATAAAATAGTGCACTATTTTCACAAGCATTTGGTGGTGGAATACAGAGCTCACTTTATATTTATCATTTGGCTTTAACGGAAAACTTTCCCTTATGCAAAAAATTGACATTTTTCTCTCATATACTATTTAACTTTGATTTGCTTCTTTTATTTAAAAACTACACAATCATTAAATACGATTAATAATTTTTATAAAATGAGAACCTTCCTTTTAATTCATGACCTAATAGTATTCTCCTTTATACTTTTAATTTGGTTACAAAATAAAACATAAAATAACATAGCATTCCTACAAATGGCCTGTGTAACCAAATTTCATGCCCAAATTTTTAACTTCGCCCCGAAACTGGGACTATTTCTTTCAAATTAAAAAAAATAATTATCAATCAAATTTTTTAAATATGCCACTAAACAGCCAAGACTTTATTATAAAAAAGTAAACTGTGGCTCATATCTTCTCTAACCTCATTTTAATTAATACTAATTAAGTTTTCACTCCATGCTATTGGCAACCCATCTCTCCAAACATTTCTTTAAATAGAATTTGAAAAAAAAATCTCATCATGCAATGAAAAGCCATTGTATGAGATTAATGTAAGCAAATTAAGTTCAAAAAAATGTATCTTATTAAAAAAATAAAGTTACAATTAAAACTTATATTTCACTTATATAATTCCTTCAAAAGTATAACTCATTTTAAAAATGTCTTTAAAGAAAAAAGAAATATCACAAAATTAAAATACAGTAAAAGCTCCAGTATTGAAACTCAAAAGACAAGAGTAGTTGAATGAATAAGCATTTTGTCAATTTTCCACAATAAAGCAAACACAAGATGTTTACTCTTAATTTCTATACTATTAGCCCTAATTCACTGAAAATTTTCTTTGAAACAGACTATCACCGCGGTACAATTACATGTGCATAAAACCAATCTGAGATATAGCAAATATAACTGTTATTCAATGTTGACAGTGCATACCTGCCAACTTTTAAATTTGAAAAATTGGGAATTTTTTTTCTATCAAGTAGCCTTGGTGTAGTTTTATTCCCTAAAATACCTAACAATTGCTATAACTTAAACTGTCACCCAGTTCGGTCACCATACATATTATAACCATAATTATTCTTTAAAGCATTGTTTCACTCTAGTAAATTTTGTAAGATTTTTCCTTTAAATTTTTACAATTAACTTTTTCTTATAGATAATGCCTATAATAATAGTTGATTATTTTGTAATGTTATTCATATTAACAGGAAAATGAGGAGCTCCTATGTCAAGTATCTCTTTACCTGCACATAAACAGTTTGAAATTTTAACAAGAGTACAAAAGAACAATGAGTATCGTAAAAAGGCTATATAAAATTAGCAATATAAATCAAGTGTTTTAGAAGAGTCCTGTTATCAAGCTTGCTTTATTTAGAAAGCTTTAAATGGCTAGCCAGAATAATCCAAAACAATGAAAAAATGAAAACAATGCTGTTAGAAATCATAATAGCCTGGAATTTTGAATTTGGGACAAATGTTGGTACACCGCTCTCCAGTTATAATGCGGGGTATCGGGGGAGGAGCTGCGACCCATGTTATAAGACAACTGCGGTATAACTGAGGACATGACTTTTCCTTTTTTTAATTTCTATACTTGCTACAAACGACAAAATTCAAATAAAAAATCTGATGTGGCCAACACGACTTTCTCTGTATTTGGGGTATAGATATTTAAATTATTATGAATAGCATTATGAGGCAAAATTATTATTTCGTATCCTAAAAGAATACAGTTGCCCTTATTGCCATAAATTACGTATATTTTGAATGTTTACAGAATTCACCACTACATGGTGCTGGTGCTGTATACTGGTATTAAGAAAAAGCAAAATATCTCTGAAATGGATGGTTCTACGAAAATTTGTTTCAAACAAAACTTGGAAGAAATATTATTCTCTATAACTTTGGTCCTAACGAAGATTACGAATAACGACGTTTTTAAGGTGATATTTGATGGAAACCGAAAAACCAGTTATTTATAAATAATTCCTAAACAATAACTGCTATGGAAAATTGTTTCAAATGAAAGTTGTAGGAAATTATATTTTCGATAACATTTGTATAGAATTGTATATACAATAATGAAGTTTTAATGGAGAAATATCGCAAAAACCAAATCGGGTTTTGAATAAACCTCGACTTCCGGTTAACCGTTATTGTCCAAAAACTAATCAGTTCTTTGTGCTCATGCGAAAGTGTTATATATGAAGTTTGGTAACGATATGGCGAGTACTTCTTGAGTTAGAGTGCCCACAATTACACACACAGACATCATTCCGAAAATAGTCTAAACATGTTCTAGGGACCTCAAAACGTGTATTTCCGTTGAAATCTCGAAGTCAATTTTTTTCGTGATCACAATATACTTTCCCATTACTTCGTATGGAGAAAGTAAAAACAATATACAGTGAGTAGAAGAAATTTATTTAATTGATTCCTTAAAGCGTCAGTATATTTTGTTGTTTTTACTTTAAAACTACATGACTTTCTTTCCAAGAAATAGGGAGGAAGACCCGCAGTTTATCAGATTCTGCAGTATAACCAATGACGTTATAACTGGGGAGTGGTGTAATTCCATAATATACTCTGTAATAGTGAGATTCATGGAACTGAGCTTTTACTGTAATTAGATAAGAGTTTTTCTTGATAAACACACATCAATTTGATGGAATCAAATGTTTTTCCTATTTAACAATTACTTGTTTATATTATTTATGTGATGTCCTTTTGAAATATGAAATATTTTCATTGTATGCTACTTTATCTTCTTCACTTCAATTCCTATGGAAAACATACTCCTTAGCAGAATTTTTCAAGTATTTTGTGTCAATTTTCAAAGGCTATAAAATATAAATTCATGAACAAGCAAAATGTTTTAGATTTCGGCATGACTGATTTTGCATATATATTCGAAAATGAAGCTGAAATAACTACTTTCACAAAGTAAACTTGCACTTATGACACAGCTTATTCAGTGAAATTTGACAAAATTTATCCAAGTGTGAAGATGAGCCATGAAAATAATGAGAAAGGCTTGGTATTTTTTCTGTTGACGATTACACGATTACAAAAATAAAATTCCCAGAATATGTTGACATATCATTCAATTTACGAACTGCATTATACCAAACTAATAATTTCAACAGCTAGTTAATGTATTAGTCACTCACCTGATCATTGTTGGTGGCCATATCCCAATAGCTGTTACCACCGCTTTCAGAAATACGCCTGGTGTTTTCAGTTGATGACTGTGAAATACTTCCCACTCTGCCTCGATTTGTTTCCTGTGTGCCAGGTATACTTGATGTTGTTGGTTGTGGTATGTCTCTTTGAGATGTGCTATCAAAAGCAACCATGCCATCATCAACTGACGTGCTTCCACCAGAAGTTTGGCTCATAGGCTCCCAAACAGTACCATCATATGAGGAGGCCACTTGGCTGGAGTCGACAGCTGTAAGCACATTTTTTCATTTAAATAAACTAAAATACTTTTAATAATAAAATATCATCAATTGTGGCTTTCAAAAGCAATATTCACAATTGAAAAAAGTCAAGACAACAAATAATGCCACAAATGAAAGTTTACTAAGAGAATAACTAACAAATATAACACGAAAAACATGGAGATTTTAGAATACAGCAATGGCTTCTATGCATATTATGTAACATATCAAAAATTTCTTTTAAAACTTTCACATAGCATGTTTAATATCTTAAAAAAACCACTATTTCTATGGCATTTTGTCCAAAAAATATTCAGTCATGAAGATGAAGAAATCATGTAACAATTACCATATGGGTGTTCCCAATGCAATTTATATGGTATCGAAAAGACTATACATATTGTTAGATGAAAGTTACAGAAATCATGACAAAAGTATACAAGCTAATCCAATGTATTGGGCATTGCAATAAATTCACAGGATACTTTTGTAAAATTGATGCAAAATTTGGATCAATCCATGAAATGTTTTACGTTAATCATTGCTCTTAAAACATTAAATTGTGCAGTTTGTGGATAATTTTTTTTGAGACAGCCATCATGATAACATGATGTAAAAAACAACCATTTCGTTATAGGTCAAGGAGAAATATGAAGACTTTGAAGTTTAGAGAAAATTTGAGATTACACAAAAAATTATATAGAAAATGGACTTTCTGATAAAGGCTACAACTCATAGTTTGACAAAAAAGCATTTTTTTAAAAGTAAACTAAGCAAAAATCAATTTTCGCCATACAAAATAATATTAAAATTAAATCAATAGCATGATACCATAAGGCGGGGGTTTCCGACCTTTTTGATGTGGCGAACACCAAATTGTATCCTAGAATATCAAGTGAGCACCAATTTGTATTCTAGAATATCAAGTGATCACCAATTTTTATTATAGAATATCAAGTGAGCACTACTATATTTACAAAAAAATAGGAATGCTCGTAAATAAAATAAAACCAACATCAAAGTTATTCTTAATGACCTTGAATACATTTAGAAAGGCTTTGACCAAATAAATTAAATTATTGGCTCTAGGAAATGAGATATTAAGCACTGTCAAAGAGCACATTAAGGTTGTCAAAGAGCACCATCAGGCTTCCAAAGAGCACCAGGTTGGGAACCCCTGCCATAAGGTATATAGTAGCAAAAAGCATTTACCTGAAGGTGCAGTTGAATCAACAGCACCACTAGTTGTTTCTTGTTGAGACTGAGACATCTGCTGCTGCTGTTGTTGTTGCCACTTAGTCTGTTCATAGTAAAAGCTATTCCATTGTGCTTCATATTCTCCTGTTTGCATTACACCCTGTCCAGAGAGTTCTGTCTGGGCACTGGATACTCCATCTGTAGCAGCATACTGCACTTGTCCTCCATGCACGCCCATTGGTGCTTGAGTACCATACACTCCAGCCACGCCATTCGCCTAAAAGTAAGAACAATTTTACTGAAGGATTACAAACAGAGCCGCACCACCCTATGGGTGCAAAGGGCGCATCGCACCTGGGCGGCAACATATGAGAGGCGGCAACATTTGAGCGTCAGCAACTTTCTGGCAGGAGCAAAAATATTTTTTAACTTCATCCTTTTTCATCTTGTATATTGAAATGTGTGTGTATACACATACATACATACATATGTGTGTGTGTGAGTGTGTGTATACACACACACACATATATGTATGTATGTATGTATATACAGAAGAATCTCCATTTAACGTTTGCGTCGGGGACAAGTTTTTTGTACCTTAAATCGAGTAATACATTAAATGGGGGTTATCTAAAATTGAAAGACTAAACGGCAGTTCATTAATGTCAAATATGTTTTATTAGTTAAAACACAAATATTAAATGTATAGATTAATTATGATCAATTTTTTCATTCGTAAAATTTCACAAAACGAAGATGGTTGAGAATAATACCAACTGTAAGTCCTCCGGCGAAGGTGATTCTTCTAGTTTACGGTTTTTTTGCAAAATTAGTGGTCATTTCATGGCTGTGACCCTCATTGCACCTCCTAGCAGTGAATTTGCGATCTTTAATTTTTCCAAGACAAACTTTCTTAAAAATTTTAAGCAAATAAACACTTAATTGAAGCGCTCCTATATAGGAGGAATCAACCAAGCGTGCAGATCCTTTCAGTTTTTTAAGTTCGCATGCTATAATGAATACATTATATAATTGGGCTCATATGGGTTATATAAGATAATACAGTAAGGCCACATTATAACGCGGGTTTCGGGAGACAGAATGTACACCCGCATTATCGGCAACCCACGGTATTTCAGGAAATAATTAAAAAAACGTGGAAGTATATGCGTTATAACAAATTTAATTGCAAAATACTATAAAAACTGATATTGTATTTTGATTTAAATGCATACCTTACTTTAATCGGTGTTTTTAAAATAGCCCGATATTTTCTTTTGGCACGACAGCTGATGGCGTTTCTTCATCACATACGTCTTAATGTTTTGCAAATGTAAAAGATGAAGATGATCACAATCACTCTGTCTCTTCATCCAATTCATCACTTCACTGATGTTATCCAATACTTTGCTTATTTAAGGGGTCTCAACCTCACACATCTCTTCATTCTCGCTGTCATCTTCCGATAATTTTTCTTCTGCGGTTCTGGACTTCAGCTACAATTTCTTCATCATTCTTATATAGGGCGAGGGGAGTTTAGCATTGCGGTAAAATTTGAACCAAGTTGTTTACGAAGAAAATAAATGAAATCATTTTGCGGGACATGACTAGACCTGCGGTATATCCGAATCCACGGTATAGTGAGCCGCGTTATAACGGAGTTTTACTGTATTTACGAGTTTCGAATAATTATCCCTTACTGTGGTGAGCGTTGGCAGACGTTTCGACGCCTGTTATCGGCTGACCGTGGATAAAATGACAACGCTTACAGTTCCAACATCCTTTTAATCTCATTTGTTACATTTCGGCCCTTTATGTGAAGTGGGCTCGTAAATTTGATTGTGTGTCTTGTGCGATGTGGGGAAATGCTACAGTGACTGACGAGTAAGAACATCCAAAGTTTTAATAAATCGCCGCCTCGATGTAATAATAACATTGTTGTGAATAAGACTTCCCTTTATTGGGGGGATTGTCTTCCTTTCGGGTTAACAAGGTAAATATGGCTGTGGTAAACACGGGTGGCCCAACTAGCTAACGCGTCACGTTAGTGAGCGAGCGCCTGCAAAAAAAAATCCGTGTTCATGTGATGACGTCATCACAACTTTCGTTAAGTACGTATCAGATTAGGACATTTAAGTTGGATTGACAAAACCGCACGACTAAATATTAATTCTTTTGAGTTTATTTAATGTAGTAACAACGCCAGTATCTGTTGTGCCATTGATGGTTAGATTGAATTAATATATTACATCTCCACCATAAGAAATATTCTCGAGTCACGGTGTAAACGCACCTGAAATCGAGGCGATGCCCTGCAAGGGACCAGAATTTTGACCTTTAATTGTGGGCAATTCACAAAATCGAGAAATACTAAATCGGGTGATACAATACATTATTTATATGGAGCTTTGGTCGGGGCCGCAAAAAAACTGCCTTAAATGCTGGTAAACCTTAAATGGGAGAACCTTAAATCGGGATGCCACTGTATATACATTAGTGGATTTGCAAGAAGGCCAAAGTAGGCAATGGCCTAGGGGCAGCGTGGTATTGAAGGCGGCAGGATTTCGGGGTGGTCGGATTTGTATATTCATTCGCCAAGTTGTAACACCGTCAATAGAGTATTTGAGGAAGCACTGTAAAAAGGGCTTTCAGTGTGATTTTCAAAATTAAGGAGGTCGAAGAAGATTACTTGGAAATAATGAAAAACCATCTGTACCAACCTAAGGAAGCTTGTCTAATACCCAGGAAAAGAATGGATTGTTCCTCTGGTATAATACAGGGTGGACCAAAAGTCCTTGACACATTTTAAAAATTTATTAAAAAACAAATAATGACAGAGACATACGGTTTTCTGCAATAGCTAGGTTAACTCAAAAAGTTTTTTTCTACACCATTAATACAGTTCAATGTGTGCACCGTTTGTTGCCCAAAGCACATCAAAGCGATATTCAATTTCGAACCATGTGCGTTCGTTTTAGAACCTTCGTTAACAGATGCAATTGCTGCAGTTAATCGAGTTTTCAGTTCTTCGACACTTTGCACTCTTGATGCATACACTTTGTCCTTGACATAACCCCATAGGAAAAAGTCAAGGGGAGTAATGCCTGGGTAACCCATGGGTCATGGGTTCGAATCCCGCTTTGGGCATGGATGTTGTGATGTATGGTGATTTTCTCTAAGAGAATTCGACGGTGCAAAATAACCTTAGCTGTTGACGCAGCTCACTGGGGCAGCATAAAGTGCTTGCACCCGGGCAGCAAACAAATTATTTTCTATTTAAGAAAACAATAGTTAGACATGGGTTTTCATTCTTATCACTTTCAATCCTCTTCATTTTAAACCTTTATCAACTTTGTAAATCACTTTCAATTTCTCTGAAAACCTCCACCCATTATAATTTCTTTTAGCTGACATATCTGATTCTACTCCTCTCACAAGGGCCATAATTGTGCCATTGATGGATCTTGAACAGTGGCGTAGCTAGGCATGCGCAGGCCACCAGACTAAATTTTTCCGGGCCCCACTATAAGTGATCGTATTCCATAGTTTCAGGAGAGAAATTCACCCAAATTTAAAATGCGTTCTTTGTTTTTTGGGTCCACTCAAATGTTTGTAAGTTGACCTGACTGACCCTTACAATAATGAAAATATTATGTAGATGAAATAATGATTATCGTTGATCGCTAATGAGAGAACCGACTTCTGTCACCACAAAGACAAAATCTCAAACTGCTATGGCAAAGCAGTATTGTGCTATGGGAGGTGGACCAATCATCAGAAGCAAATCAAGCGTTCAGAGCCGGCTAGCAAAATTTCCAGGCCCGGTGCAAAGTGTGCGCACGGTGCCTCTTATGCATCAAAAGTTTTTAATAGTAAATTTCAATAACTAAAGAAATAAAGAAATCTCTCTCACTATGACACTTCGATTTTTTTCAGATTTTATTTAAATGCGTGTACTTTTATAAATACGACAAATGTTTTTATAGGAAGCGCGGGGCCCGGTGCGGTCGCACCATTTGCACCGCCATCAAGTCGGCTCTGCAAGTATTTTTTTCCTTCGGTCCTTAGCGCCCGAAACCGTCCGTTATCTCATAACTGGAACGGCATCGTCTGCAAGAGTTATGAGATGCTTATTTGTAAGGAATCTGTTTATACTCTTTGTAAACAGTCTATTCATCCTAACTTCATGGCCCTATGCTGCTTAATTAAGGTTGCACAGAGAGGGTGTCTCTTATCTTGGCCTATTCCTATTGTATTTCTTCTTCGTTTTGTATTTGCCCCTTAAGTGAGGATTAGACCGCAGACTTCTTATGCCTACACTGCTTCCTTTGGGTCTACAAAACGTTTATTCTTTTTCGTGAGAAAGACGGTTCAAAATTGTCCCAACAAGGTTAAAGAAATTCTTAACATTTTGGTCTCAACATTCAATCTCTTGCACTTCACCTGGGTGGTATCTACACCAGTGATCTTGAGCCAAGCAAAGGCTAAGAAAAGTGGTAGAGTCAAGGATTGATTGAACTGATGGGTTATGGGTATTTCATTATAATTTTATATGCATGACCAACTTGAAGAAACAGCTGCACCAGCTATTCTTATCAAATTATAAATAAAAATTTAATAATGGAAAAAGTAAAGGTGGAATATAATATGGTAGATCAAGAGAAGATACTGTGTTATGGTAGAGGGCAGAATTTTGTGAGAACAAAGGTGTTGGTTTTCTCAAGAAATTATCTCTTCAAAAAGGTTCTACAGAGAAACACTACAAATGATTATAGTTATCACATTTTTAATGAACAAAGTAAGACATGTGGAAATAAATATATGAACAAAGACTGAATTTAATTATCAGAATTTACAGCAATAAACAGCAAACTTCAGTACAAAAACTTCCTGGCAATATTTTTGAAGATGAACTGTTTGCAAGTCATTGGACCTTATATGGACTTCAAATTACACTGTAGACATATACAGTAAAACCTCTTCCTTACGAACTCCCTTAGAACGAAGAACTCCGTATAACGAAATGCAGCACCGGTCTGGACAATTTCATTAGCTTAACTATATAGAAAACCTCTATATTACGAACCTCCATTAATTACGAAACCTCTCATTTACGAAATATAAATTGCACCCGTTCCACTAAAAATGAACCTCTATACAGCTAAATTTATAAATAAAAATAGATGTTAATGTATTTTATGCACTTTTATAAAGCAGACGCCATATATAATCAATGCCATCTATTTACATGGTAAAGGTACTATTTCGACCACTACTAGGACTCACCAGTCTCACTGACGATCATGATACGCTGATGACACATGTGCTTGTGTTTTTGCAGATTGTTATCGTTTTCTTTTTACATAAGTATAAATATGTATGATTAAGTACGAAAATGACCATATTTAATCAATTGTAAGCTGATCTTATTTTACCTTTTTACCATCGCAGAAATCGCCACTGCTTAGAATCGGTGTAAAAAAGGAGTCAATGAATTTATGTCCATAGTTACATTATAATGCGAGATATAAGTGTACTAAAGTGGAAGTAAACTATCTACTTTAAATGTATGCAAAAAAGAATCAAAATAACTGAACACCTACGAAGAAATAAATTATGTAAATAATATGCGGCGCGTCAAAGTCATAAAAAAAATGCAGCGATAGCGCTTGTATGCATAAGAAGCTACATATGTACACAATGTTTCATTTTACTCGTGAATCGAAACATTTGCCTATCCTACCCCCCTCCCCTCCCTCCTCTACCTATCTTGTTTATGTGTCTCTAGCATGCGATTATTGGGATTTCCCGAGCGAATAGGCACTTCCTCATGCATTAGCGGCATAGCAGCCAACTTGGGAGAATAATTTAAGAATGAAAGGGAAAAGGAATGCCCAGGTGATACATGTGTAATACTAACGTATGTTATGTAATATGGTGTCCGTATTTGATTTACGAGAAACGGCTATTTTTTACGAGAATAAGATCCCGGGCATAATGAGGTCAAATTATTCTTTTTGTAGGAGTTGTTATGAATAAGTGAATAAAACGTATTTTATGTCGCCGTAATTTTAGTTAATACATTTTATTTAATTATGAACTGAAAATCTGAGGCATTCATACTTGTTGGTATTTTGAAATAAATGACTCCAGCTGTCTAAGCACTTCAAAATCAAAATTTGTCCTTGAGTGGCCTTGTAAAAAGTGGGGGTCGGCTTACAATCGATTAAATATGGTAATTATAAATGCTAATATATACCATATATCTTTCGAGTATTTAACCTTTATTGTACGAATTTAAATCCCGTGTTGGGCGCTCATGGCCGAATTTAATGTACGATATTTCAATTAAAAAAGTTTGATTTCAAACAATTGTTCTTAACTTATAAACTGCTGGGCAGATTTCGTTCAAATAAAAACATTTTGTAGCTTAATAATGCATTCTAGCATATGTTTAATCTTATGCATGGCCAATGGTTCCGACTTTCAGAATAGGTAATGAAGTCAAGAGCCTCAAATATCCCTTTATCAGGACTGATTTTGCAGTAACATGCAAGAGATTTGTCAATAAAAATGGGCATAGATAATTTCCAGGCCTCCAATAGATGGCTACAAAAATTTAAAGCCAGGTGGAATCTATCCACCCTAAAAACATTATTACTTTATTATTACTAGGGCATTATTAGATTTCTAATATTTCTCTATTTATTGATGTACTATTGTTTCTAATGCACATGCCCATTCTAATATTTTAAATATGTAAAGTCAGTACAAAGTTATCCAAGTTTAGATCATTAATAGGGATAGCTCTGTAGCACAGTCTCACAGGAATGACAAAATACATATTATTTATATTGTTTTTGTCATAAAATAAATTTAGTGAAAACATCCTTTTACAAAATGTTTAGTGTTGATATAAATTACAAACAATAATAATAATAATTAAGTGCAAATATGGTGATCTTGAAAAAACCTCTATACAAAGAACCTCTTCACAAAAAAGTGACAAAAATTAGGTCCCTTCAATTTCGTTATAAAGAGGTTTTACTGTACTCAAATTATCTGTATTAAAAAATAAATAAGAACCCTATGGTACTGATCAGGGAATGATCATAACTTTGAATTAAGCCACATTTTGAACTATCTGATGTAGAACTAATGAGTATAATAACTGGTTAATGCTAAGTCTTATAACATTCTGATAAAACCTTTGATGTCATTATCTACTTGAAAATATTCTTTTTATATAAACACAAGTATGCTACCTCACCTGGGTAATCCCAGTTGTCAATCCTTGCATTTGCCCTTCAATTATCTTTATACATTTCTTTAGCTCCTGTAGCCACTGTGGCTCTTCATCATTGCCACCTTCACCCCTTTCAATCACTGGATCATGATGTTTTAATCGATCACTTAGGTCTGCAAGTCGTTTGAGGAAATGCACATCTATAGATTTATCTACCCCTCCTGACATCATCCAGGCAGTCACTTTGGTTGCGATTGCCTCACAGTATAGCAGGCCCTCTTGCACCATCCCATGTTCCACCAAGCGTATAGCATATTCAAGCTTGATAGGCTAAAAACATAAAAAGATAATGAATAAAAATCAGAGAGACAACCCTCGTGCACAGCAAAAATAAAAATTCAAGAAAAATTAATTTCTCAATATCAGTTCATACAAAATTTCCTACTTAAAGATTTGAGAAATCTATCATTATCAATAAAACGTAAGTGATTTTGACCAAATGTAAATATATACTGCATCACCAGGACACAATATCTACCACATAATAATTCAATGTAAGTGCAAGCCATTTTACAAACCTGGAAATATGGGATACAAAAGTTTGGATCCGCTAGAGATCTTGCATATTCCAAAACTTCAGTGCAGTGTACTACTTCATTAGGGATGTAGCAATCTGAGTCACGGGTCAGAGCTACAGATGAACTCAATAGGATAAGACGGGCATCAGGACCAGAAAACAATGCATTCATTTCAGAGGCAGCTGGTGTTCCCGAGGACGAAGAACCAAGATTCAGCGTTGCAATAATATAGCAGAACTGTGAAGCATGAAGACAACCTCTAGCCGCTAAGAGAAGGAAGGCATGAAAAAGTTACTCGTCACTTCAGTACAACCATTAAATGTCAAAATGTTGACGGAAAAAATAAACAATAGATTATAAAATAAAACTTCAGACTAAAAGGCCAAATTTTACAATAATTATCATTATGAAAAATATGAGTTTGAGTCCAATGATGCGAGTATGACAAATGAAATGAGTAAAAATTGTTAGGTTTAACCTCACCCACATATGAACTTTCTTGGCTTATGTACCAAGGCTTCACTTCATTTCATTGCTATACATTCTCATTCACAATTCTAATACAAATAATGAAAAGGATAAGAGAACCATTTGATGCACCAAGATTAATTTTTCAAAAAAAGTATGCATAGATATCAAACTGTATCAGCTTCTAATTTTGTCATAAATATAATTCAAGATTTTAAAAAATCTTATGATTTTATAAAAGTTCCTTAGGAAATGCTATATTTTTCATTCAAATAATAAATATGCATCACCCAATGATCATCTAAATAAACTGAAAAAGGCATAAAAATAGAAAAAAAATTAATGATAAAACCCCTCTTTTAAATGATGGAAAAAATTTTATTGAAATAAAGACAAAAGTTGAGTAGAAAGAATGAAATCCTTTAAAATTTTCATATTTTGCTCCTATAAAGCACTTTTCATTGTTTCAGTTAAAAAGGACTGCCATACCTTTAACCCGCTGTTGGTCATGTGATGAGCGCAGTGTTCACCACATAAACGAAAACATTATTACTTTGTTTTCTGTATGAATTCTGACCTTGGGTTGCCATCTACCTTCTTATATGAGTTCTATGAAAACAACAACAATGTTGTTGCAGAGATTTTTTAGTTTATTGACCGGTAATTTAGGCTATGTTTGAATAGTGAGCTTAGTGCTCGCTCACCCGAGACCATGTGTGTTACATCTTCTTTACACAGTGACTTTCTTATTGACTTAGGTTTTCAGTTTACTACTGAGGTAATTTTTTTACCATTATTATTGTAGCAACTGACCTGACAAAACCTTATTTGATCAAAAGAGCTTCTGTTGAGTCTTTCAATTTCAAGAGGCAAGTCGGAATATCATGATGTGGTGCATCAAATGGTGGCCGACACAAGTGCTCTTTCTTTCCTCAAAAAAATAACAGAAAAACAAGTTCCAACTGGCATGACTGTTTTGCCTCTATACTTAACACTCAACAGTGACATGTCCTAATTGCCATAGCCGCCATGACATTGAAGGAACAGAGATTGAATAGCTAATGCATCCCTTATTGATTTAAAAAATGTTAATAGAAGCAATATAAATTATAATAGCTATTATATAATTAAAGAAATTAAAATGTGTAGGACTTTCCTCTTTGTTATTTGGAATGTATATTAAAATTTGCATGTTACTAATTATGCGTCTCCTTGAAAAAAAAAACTCGTATGTAACCCTACCATCAAATAAAATATCACCTTAATTAAACCACAAAAAAATATTTAAATATATGGGTGAACACGGTGCTCACCCGCGACCGATGGTGTGACAATGCATAATGTGACCAACTGAGGGTTAAGCAAATGAAATCCTAATTTCCATTATAACTTGGAATTTTGAATCAAAACTGATTTCACAATTTTGGGTAACTGATATCCCCTTAAATTGAATTCTCTATAATGATTGAATAAAAAGGATGCTTCCATGTAAATGCAATTTACGAGACTAAGGCAGAGAAATTAAAAGATTCATTTGAGATCTACAACAGGAAACAAGATAAAAAGCAAAGAATGTCAGGAAACATGTCTTACAAAAGAAATAAAGATACAAATGAAGCTTAAAGTTACATAAAAGGGCTGAATTATGAAAGATATATTATAGTACACTAGGGTCCCGCTATAACGTGGGTCTTGGTATAACACGGGCTTCGGTATAACGCGGTCACGTCATGGACCCCAAACTTATTTTTTCCAAGAAACTGTCCAAAACGTAATTTCAATGTTTTTCGCGATATTTCTCAAGTGTCTGGATCACGTGTAATATGTGTACCGTATTTGCTCGCGTATTTTTCGCTCTTGCGTATTTTACGCACCCCAACTTTTTGCCGCGAATTATGGGAAAAATTTAATTCATTCAATCACATTATTTGCAATTTTTTTACATTCCCGTGATAGTGGAGATTGATTCCGAGTAGCATATGCTGATATCCCAAAATTACCGTGACAAATGCCGATGTCGGCATTGGCCGCGGTACTTATGAATGGGTCTCGCTATAACGCGGTCTCAGCTATAATGAGGTCGCTTGGCATGGACCCCGACAACCACGTTATAACGGGACCCTAGTGTATAACTTCTACATAGTAAAACATAAGGAATATAATTGTAATAATTATGGTATATTTGGAGTTCCTTATCAAGAGGTTCACAACAAACTTGGCATTTGATAATTGCAACATGATGGTTTTCACTGGAAATTAAATTATACTTAAAAAATATTTTACTTATCACAAATTACAAGTAAATTAATGAAATGGAAAAAACTTAAAAAATGTGTAGCCAACAAAAAAAATGCTTTATATCATTAAATTTTAAGATAAAGTCCAAAATTGCAGTTTTGATACATAATATATAAGGTTATGTAATTAAACAAAATTTAAAAAGATGGTTACTTGTGAAAGCCATAATTTTACCTTTTAAATTATACTGGAGGGTAATGCAATTTTATATGTACAGGAATTTCAGGCTGGACTCATGAAGTAACAAGTAATTATGACGAATTTACAATTACACCACAAGAGGTTATCATTTAAGAAGAGATGATTTTTTCATTTATTCCTATTGAGGGAGAGCTTTGTTATAATTATAACTCTAAAAAATATTACAAAGCATTTTCATTTTAAAAGATAATTTGTTAATTAAAAAATAATGAAATCACTTAGCTATTAATATGAAAGATATTTACCAAGAGTGTCTCCCAAAGTAATAATCGACTTTCGATGCAGGTCAGGATGGCTGGAGGAATTCGAAATAATCATAGCAAGATGTGGTCGCCAATCACCCCACTTCTCATCGCTGCAAGACTATAACGAAGAAGAAAAATGATGCTGTAGAATATTTTATCAGAATGTAAAACCTCATAAGCATTATCGCTATATAAAAACAAAAATGGTGCATGAAAATTCAAACACAAAATGTAATATAAGCAAACTATAATCATTTTATCCTAACAGATAAATTTAACATAACAGATGCTCTTGATATACATATACGTTGAATGCAAATTATTGATCAAAGCAATGTATTGAAAATGAAAATAATTTAAAAACATAATCAAATTTTACAATCATATTCCATTAAGTTTGCAAATCTCACAATCAAAGATTACAATCTTTAGATTTATTTCTTGGAAATTAGAATACATCATAATGTTATAACTTTAAATGAATTCCATCAATATAGAAAAAATTGAATCATGTTGAGATTAGATCATACTCCATTATTGCACACTTTGGAGCAAATTACTGTATCTGCCCAAATACAAGCCAATGTTTTTGTCAAAATCTATCATGAAAAAATCAACCCTCGGCTTAAATGCGAGTCCGAGGAAAATTTGGGTTATGGTTAAATCTCGAAGTCTCTCATTGCCTTCGCGTTCAAATGATAGTACTATATTTTTCCTAAAGTAAATATTTGACCTACGATGAATATATATTAAAATATCTTAGCGAGATCGCTTGTGTAAATTGACAATTACGCAAAATGCGCTGACGGCTTTGAACGCTCAACTGTTTGAATTTCGGTAAAACTTTACATGGAATGTGTATAATTATAAAACTGCAATTTCTTAAGGCAATGTAAATGCTAATTTCTTTGGAAATAGACTTGGATGAAAAAATATCTTGGCGAGATCGCTGCTACTATATATGACCTTTTGTGAAAATGAAGATGAATAAAATTATTGCCACTGAATGTGGAACATTATTCAGCAACGCAGAATTATTAATTGGAGTAATATTTCAAATTGTCAACAACTAAACCATTTCCCACACATTTCTTCGATCTTGAATAATGTATTCTAAGATGTGCATGAATGCCCGCCACGCTTCAGCATAAAATCTACGAAATTTACGTTTTTGCCAAAAAATTGTGGAAATTTTTGGGAGGTCGGCTTAAATCTGGGGTCGGCTTCTATTCGGGCAGATACGGTATTGTGTTCCAAACTAAGTTTTTAAACTGACTAATATCACTCTGGTACCTATTCCAAAATTAACATCTTAGAAGTATGCTTGCAACACTTTCTAAAATGCAGTCCTTTTATCTTAGATGACTGACTTTAAAGTACAAGAATAAATATTTCATTTCCATTAGTTTGATAGGTCATTTCATAAACACAATAAAAGATTATAAATTCTGCACAAAAACTTGGGAAAATTATTGTCTCTTTATTTGGAGTTGGACTTCTCAAAATTTTCCTACAATTACTTATCGCTAATTTTAAATGTACATGTTTGAATGAAAACAGTGAAATAAAAATAATTTCCTATTCATACTATTTTTATAATGACACAAGAGAATAAACAAAATATCCTTACAAATTCATTCATGAAGATGTTGTTACATGAAATTGAATATAATTTTGTTGTTCTATATTTAAAAATATAGCTAAAGAGAAGTTGAAACTCACTGTGATAGCTGCTGGTTGTCTCCCTGAGAGAAGTTGATATAATGTCTGTAGAGGGTCATTATGAGGCAGATTGTTAGCAAACCGTGTTAGCACCGATGCCAGCATACGTCCACCAATCTTATAGGCTAGGAACATAGCATGACCCCAAAGACCATGCTTCATTGCCCATTCTAAATATAAAATCAAGCAATGACACATTAACCTAAAAATCTTAATAAAAACCATAATTAATGCAATTTAGTGAATTAAGCAACAGAGTGACAAAAGTTATTTATATGAAAATGGTTTTATATTTTATTATGAGGAATGTATAAAAACCAATGAAGAGAATGGAGAGATAAATTCAATCCAATTTTAAGCAGTTCAAAATCAAACTTTTCGAGACAGCATATTAAAAATTTATGTATGCTCAAGGGATTTTTTAATAGTCAAAATTGAAAACAAAAATTGATGATTATCTATTAATATACTGTTTTAATAATAAATATTTTTTAAGATAAGACACCATCCTAAAGTTTTAATTAGCAGCAGTGATAAAATTATTCCATAAACTGATTATCTATAACAAATCTATCATCAGCTTTAACAAAAGGAAGTTAAATATTATACACAGCAAGAATGGTTATAAAAAGTAATAACAATTTGATCAACCACCTGTATGTCATCTTTAAATGTAATTAGTAACTTAAAACAATCTGGTTATTATTTGAACATTAGATCACCTATCAAAATAGCCTTTAACAGGCATCTGTGAAAACTCAACAATGAGACAAAAATTCACTCATAAAAATCTTACCTAAAGCATCTCTGGTATTTCCAAACAGAAGGAATTCCCGGAATTTCCTTGTGAGGTATTCCTCAGAGAAATGAGGTACACGGTTTCCTAAAGTGGGTGTTGGTAAAGGATCCACAATGCCTTCATCAGGAGTAGTTAGATTTGAGTTACTGGAGAGTTCCTCAGGTGCCATTTTGGGACTTGTAGAGCCAGTGGCACTACCATAGTTTGAGTTCTGGAGATAGGCACTATCCTCCAGCAATAAGCTGGATATGTCCGTACCCACAACAAACTGAATCAAAGAAAGAAAATTTTATCTTTTCAAAGATATTCTTTATACAGTAAAAGCTGTGCTATCTGGCTATTTAGAAACCGGCCAACCTTGGACACCGGCAATTACACAAATATAATTCATTTTGTATTTTCTTCTTTTTTTATGAATTTTTGTATGAATTGTATTTGTGTAATACCACAACTTCTACTTTAAAATTAATTAAAATATTAGATATATATTATGTATTTACTCCGTATACTTCTGGCGCTGCTGAGTGAGCATGGCATTTTTGTTTATGTACGCCATTTGCATTGGCTAGATGTTTTGGTGTACTTCTACAATTTCCAGTTTTATAGTTTATTATTATTAAAAAAATTACCCATCCATTGAATATGGCATCAAAATAAATACCTAAAAGCAAGGGACAGAAGAGAAAAAGAGTTGTTTTAACACTAACACAAAAGCTGGAGTTGATCAAACGAATGGAAAAAGGAAGAAGTAGAGCAGCCATAGCAAAAGAATTCAACATCGTATCTTCCATGCTCTATGATATCAAGGCACAGAAGGTTAAAATAATGAAATTTAGTAGGTTGAATGGGCGAAAGATTTTGCACCAACATATGTAATTTGATCCTGTCACGATATCATAGGGTGTTGACCGCAGACAAAGTGAACCATCTATGACTGTAGTAAATTCCATGTGAATTAAAGTCTTCCTGATTGTTAACTATCCAGTTTTACGTAAAAATATGGGTGACCACGTTGAGAAGGGAGGTTCTACACCTTCACAAATATCGAAATCATTGCGTAATAGTTATGATGCAAATTTTAAACTTTTAGTGGTGAAATATGCTGATGAAACTAAGGTTTGGTGTCACCGAGGCAAATGTGAGGCGGTGGAAAAAATTGCAGGAAATGCTAAAGTGTGCAAGTTCAAATCGGAAAGCATTTCGTGGGCCTAAGGAAGGACGTTATAAAAATTTAAGAGGACTAGTTAATAACATTTGTGCCAAATATTTGTTCCAAAATATTCAATTGAAAATTCCAATCAAAATTGCTTATTTCAATTGGTTCAATGTTCATTACTCAATGGTATAATAAACCTCTGTCATTGTGTGCATAATAAATTTTTTTCCTTTCATTAGGAGTTAAAAATGGGAGGGTCGTCTTATAATAAGAGTCATCTTATATTCGGGTATATACAGTATATACAGCATACCCACTCATATGGTTATAGCTGTACCTTTTAAATGAGTTTTAAGTTTATTACTATTACTCAAAATAAGCAGTTTTGCCATTAAAAATTTACTATCAATTTCTACCTATACTTTTGCCGGAATAAGTAGGCAGCTGGTATTAGTGTTAGCCAAATTCATCATGAGCTGCTGACATTCCTTCAACCTCGGAAAGAACACACAGGGAATCCACATGATTAAGTTTATTTTTCATAAACATGTTTGAACAAATACTATTTTGGGATTAATAAATTTCAATTAGCAAGTTTTTAATGATTGGTCTTTTCCCTGCATTGCATGCCATGGTGTTGAAAAAGGTAGCATATGCTATGACAGGTTAACATAAAAGAGTGCCAACTACCAAGGAGGAGATTATGCTAGCATCAGCATAAAGATAAATTGCATTACCCATGTAGGAGGAAGAAGATGCTTTACTTGGGGAGACCTTGTTTCAGGGAAAGGGAAACTGTGAAGAGGCCAACCTTTTTTTTAAAATCGTAGATGTCAACTTATTCCAGCACTAATTTATTTATTTCCCTCCCAACTGGCCCCAAAAATAGGGATGTGCGTGGTACATGATGATGCGGGTTACACAAGTAAATAAGGTAATATTTAAAAAAAATCACTACATCAACGTCCACTTACCCCATTCTGCTTGAGGAGTAAAGTAAGAAGCTTCCACAACAAAATATATGAATCATGGTCATGAATGTTAACATCATTTACAGCAGCATTTATCTTACTATTGCAGAACTGCATTACACTATTCTTGTGTGTTGTACCCCTGTTGAATAGATAACAAATATAAATTTTCCTTTTATAACTAGACTAAAAATGAAATCCTTCAAATACATTTCCATTATTCTGCAGTATATATAGATATACAGGTTGATAACATTGAAGATAGATACACTTGCACTATCTCACAACATAACTAAACAGGATGATACCCCGTTATTGAAAATTTAAACTCTGAATGAACAGGGTTAAAATAACAAACTGCAGACTGAGATTACTATAACAATGTTACAGAATTTAAGATTTGCTAGAGGTAAACATTTATTCATAATCAAATGGTTAAAAAAAGGAATTATTTTCAAATTACAAAGGTGGTCTAAAAAGTATATGAATTTTAGCAAATTAAATGTGATCTTAAGGACTTGAATAACAACATTATACTATTTTGCATAAAAATTTTACATCATATAAAGCATTAGTCAGGACTACATACAATACATAAAGTAGTCTTGTTTAGGTAATATTAAAATAAAAACAGTAAATTCAAAAGGGCACATCCATGTTAAAATTTTGACCCATGATATTAGTACAAGGAATCAGATATTCTAACAACTCTAATACCTACTCAGAACAATACATTTTTCTTACACAAATGCAAAACATTATTTCAACAAATACGGTACTGAAGTAATTCAAAGTAGAATAATATGGATACCTAACAAGAGGTCCAGGGAAATCCTCAAGCTCAGCCATCATAGGGTCATTCTTGAGGAGTTCCCTTAGAGAAAGGAACTCAACCGTAGAACTTGGACCATCAAGCGTGAAGTTGGGCTTCACAAGGAGAAGTGATCCATGTGCTGTCAACACTCCTGTAGAAAGAAAATGGGAGTTTGCTTTGACTATCTTAAGCTAAAATAGACCTGCTCTAGTAAAATTAAGGACAACAGACTTTTGCTAAGGCTTCTAAAAATGCATTTAGTGCTCCGACAGCTTCTAAAGTTTTTTATAACAACATAAATGGCTATCATGACTTAATGAGCATTTATTAAAAATTAGAAATCATGACTGATATAACCAACTTGTCCCCATGAAGCAACAAAGAAAATGGCTATGGCAATATTTTCTACTATTCATAAAATGCCATACTATGAATAATTAACTATAAAACAATTTGTGATGACAATTACCATATGTACACTTAAAAATTTAGAGCCTAAACTTCTCTAAAGGAAATTTCATCATTAATTTGGCAGTTTTACGCAAAATATTATCTCAACAACTATGTTGGGTAATGACCACTTGGTTAAACAGGCAGACGAAAAAAGAAAATTGGAACTTCATTTTTTATTTATAAAAGTTTTTCCATGCAATTGAAATGGGGAACTAAGCCAAACACAAACCTTTTATATGAGCTGATGGGAATTTAACAGGAGTTAGTCTCTGGGGAGTAGAAGCCCTGGAAGATACTTGTTCTGTTCCTAGATAAGAGCCTCTCTCAGCACCAAGTTTTCTGATAAAATGAAGCACAACAACACACAATAAATGAGAACAACATCTAAATGGTCCTTTGCAAAACTGTCAAAGGAATTAAAGACAAACATAAAAAATAAAAAGTTACCTTTCATTGCTATAAATAAAACTTAAAATGAAGTTGTTGCCTTACCGCCTGCTGGCCGAATCATCATCAATAGTTGTCTGGAGAAGATTTAAAGAGCTGCGGCCTGAGTGCACGCTTCCCCGTTCATCATCTCCTGCAACAGCCTCTTCCATAGAATGTCCACCCTCCCCACCTGCCTCCGAGCGCGGAATACCTACAGGAGACACAGCACCACCAGAGACAGAGGGAGTCCTTCCTCCAGGAGTCTGTACCATCAAAAGAAATATGATTATCATTCATGTCATACTTTTAACAATGTTACCTCTGCATTGGCCAGAGAATATATTAATATATAATAATATGTTATTTATTAATTATATAAAGTCGATTTGGCCTGAATGACTGGCAGATTCCTTTCTTAAAATTACTCATTGCTTGTAAATACATAAGATGCCAAATAATGAGATACTTAGGATCATTTTCAGATTTCAATATGGAAAAATATGGGAGTAAATTAATATCTATGCACACAGCAGGAAACAAACTAAAACCTCTAAAATTATGAAGAAGCCCTATGACCAAAAATGAAAGTCATGCAAGACTTCAATAATCTAACCAACAAGATATCTAAGGAAAGTTTTACAATACTATTTTTCAAATGACTGAATCTCTCAAAATAATTTCAAACTTTTTTAGTTCTGCCAATTACTTACCCCTGTGCTTCCTGCAACTCCCGCATGTGATCCACCACTCCTTCCATAAACTTTCCGATACCACTCAGCATACTCATGAGGTCGAGTGCGACGCATTTCCTCCAAGTATAAGTATGCATGGCTATATGGATCACGCTGCATGCGGTAAGGGTCACTGTAATATGGATGGTGAGGCACCTGGCCAGGTGGTAATTGATGGCCATAATAATCATAGCCTGAAACATACATTTAAAAAATTTCACCCATGGGGATTTTTCCACAAACAAGACAAATTTGTCTGGATAAAAGGCCTTTACAGTGAGGTTCCATGTTGCAATTTACTTTTAGGTTGATGCTTCACAGATAGCGATTAATCCAAAAAAACTATATTAAAAAGAACTTAAAATGCAATAAAAATCAGACCAATCCATTACCATTCTGAAGACAAAGGCTTAATGCCATTAATAATCATAATAGCACAACAAATGGATCTGAAAAATCCAACGATTAACAAAAAAGAACAAGAATAATATCACATATAAGTAATTACAGCATTAACTTTATAAAATATATGAAATCTTCACTAGCCGAATTTCACGGGATCAATGAAATTAACTTACAAATATCCAAAAATTTGCATTTGATTACAGTAAAGCCTTGTTATTTCATAGTTCAAGGGACCACATAATTAAGACTTCAAAGTATTCGGGTTTGAAATAAACCTCCATAGAAATCAAACTTTATTACGATCAGATACTTGGGCAGCAAAATCACAATACAGAATGTTATCTATCCATTCTACAAATGAATTGGCCCTCCAAGTTAGTATACACAGCAAATCCGAACAGAGCTGAAGTGAACACTTAGTTTGTGATTCACAAAGACCATCACGTGTGAAAAAAGGCTCCAGCGAATATCCTGAATTTCCCAGTACATTTCAAGTTACTCTTTTATGCCGTGAAGAAAAGACGTTTAACCACATGCCGAAAGATTATCACTCATCTATACTCCATACTGCTGCATATATATTACATTGTGGTCTTCTTGTATGACGTTATGGTAAAACCAGTGATGAGCTGAAGCGGGCTCGCACGAGCCTGTTGTTAAATTTTTAGAAAATATAAGAATTTATTGATTTTGTCCTTTCAAATAAATTTGGCCCTATCTGATAGTCAATTACACACAGTGTATAAAATGGAATATATTATGAACCGAACACTTCTTAATCTAGCGGAACGCTATTACTAAACTAGAGCGGTCTGGTGCCCCTGGCATGTAGGCATCCTGCCATCCTTATAAAATTTCCTTACTTTTTTGAGAGAGCTGGCTCTTAATTTTTTTCCAGCTCATCACTGGGTTAAACCACTAGGTTTTTGTTTTTGGCTCATCACTTCATCATCATAGGTAGTCTGTCCGTTTACAGGTCCGTGATTATTCACGGTTAAACTTGGTTCTCCATATACTCCTATTTTCCGCAGTTTTCTTCATGTCTTGATAGCTCTCTTTCCCTTTCAATTCATCTACCAGCTGAAACCTTTTCCTGCCTCTTCCTTTTTTTCCACCCAGTTTTCCTTCTAGCACTTCTTTAATACATCGGTTCTACGTCTTCAATAATACTATATAGTTCATATTTCTCAAAAAATGAATATAAGTTTAGTTTATTCTACACAACTTTAGCAATAATTTGATTTTCTCAAAAACGGCTCAAACGATTTTAATCAAATTTCGTACAGTTACTGGAGTATATGTCTGAAATATTACTACGTATTTCATTTTTCTCAATGAATGTGTATAAGGCTAGTTTATTCTTGGGCAACATGAACAAAAATTTAATTTTCTAAAAACCGGCTGATACGATTTTAATTTTCTAAAGATAACTAAACGACGCATTATTATATGAGAAAGTTTGTACAATGTTTGTTGTACCGATTTTTTATTTTTGGATGGATTATGAAAATTTCGAGGGGAAAAACAGCACAAGTAAAGGTGCAGGTTTGCCTATACATAAGCTCATCTGAGTACCGAAGCGCCGCCGTGCCGGTTGGCAGCTGCACTCGAAATTAGTGTTTCAATGAAAAAAAGGGTTGAGACAGCTATTATTTACGAAAGTAAGGTTCTTAACACACATAATGTGTAAAAATTAAAAAATAACGTCATTACCAGGAAAATCGTGTTCACCACCCCCCCAGCGAATGTGTTAATCATGCACTCTCTCCTCAGGTAATGCCCAATCCAGTTCGCTTTCCTCTTTCTGATAGTCTGTATAATCATTCGCTTCTTTCCTATTCTTCGTAGTACTTCCTTGTTTTTCACCCTATCTGTCCATTTTATCTTCAGCATTCTTCTCCATGTCCACGTTTCGAAGCTTTCCAAGTATTCAATATCATTTTTCATTAGCGTCCATGTTTCTGCTCCATACAAAGCTATACTCCATACATAGAATTTTATCAACCTCTTCTGGATTTCCTGCTTTATATTTCCCGTTAGTAGGAGTTTCTTTCTTCTGAAAGCGGCTTTTGCATTTGTTATTCTAGTCCTGATTTCCTCGGTACATTTTCCTTCTCTTGTTATGATGCTTCCAAGGTATTTATAATCTGAAACTTGTTCCAATGACTTCCCTCCAATACTTATGTTCAAATTTTCTTCTTCTTTACTTGATATTCGCATAACCTTGGATTTTTCTGTATTAATTTCCATACCGTATTTTCTACTTGTTATCACTAGTCTATTTATCATTTTCTGGAGTTCCTTTTCCTTTCTTGCTAGAAGTACTTGATCATCTGCATATTTCACGGTTCTTATAATCCTTCCTCCGATTTTGAATTCCCCCATGCCTTCTAACGCTTCCTGCATTAGCCTCTCTCCAAATATATTGAATAGAATTGGTGATAGACAACAGCCCTGTCTTACTCCTCTACCGATAAGTACTCCTCTGATGTCTGCATTCTCCAACCTGACCTTTACAACTTGATTCACATATAGATTCCTGGTCAGTCTCCTGTCTTTCCAGTCTACACCTATATCCTTTAATATCCTCATCAGTAGTACCCAATTTACTCTATCAAAAGCCTTCTGCCAGTCGACAAAACATTCGCAGCAATCTTGGCTGTACTCTATTGCTCTTTCTGATATGGTTCTCACTACACCGATAGCATCTCTGGTTCCTCGTCCTTTTCTGAAGGCGAATTGATCTTCCCCTAGCATTTCTTCGGCCTTTTTCTCTAGTCTTTTATTAAGAATCCTCGTGATGATCTTCGAAGTGTGTGATAGTAGGCTTATCGTTCTGTAGTCTTTACACTGCATTGCCTTTGGCATCTTCTTTAGAGGGATCATTGTTACATCTAAGAAATCCTGAGGCCACTCTCCTGAGTCGTAAATCTTGCTAATTAGTTTCATAATCACTTTTAGTCCTTCTGATCCCATGACTTTAAGTACCTCTGCCGGTATTCCATCGCTGCCTGTAGCTTTTCCTTTCTTTAGTTCCAGTATCGCCTTTTCTACTCGATTTTCATAATACTTGGTCCCAAGTTGTCTTCTTCAATGCCATTCCTTTACCACGAATCCCATTAGGCTTCTTATCTTCTAACTCCAGTGCCCGAGCGTACATCACATCGTACCGTCCTAACTTCTCCATCTGTTGTATTTCCTCACATTTTTCTTTTATCCAAATTTCCCTAACTTTATCTGTTACCCTTCTCAACTCATTGTTTATGCGTCTATAATTGGCTCTACCTTCTTCAATGTTAACATTTTTCCATTTTCTTCTCTCATCCATTTTATCCAGCATTTCCTTAGTGATCCATGGTTTTCTGATTTTCTTCTCTTGTTTCCCAATCTCTTTATTCAAGGTATCTCTGATGCTGGCTTTCACTTCCTCCCATTCTGTATCCACGGTCTTCGGTTTGTTTTCCAAATTTCTAAGGTGATCTTCCAACTTCGTGCTGAATGCATCTTTCTTTTCTTTCAGCTTTTCTAGGTCCCAAGTCTGTCTATCTCTTCTCATTTTCCTTATTTGTTTCAGCTTTGTAGTTACATCGACTATTAGATGGATGTGATCTGAATCAATGTCTGCTCCTGGTAATGTCTTAGCATTTTTTATGCTGTTCCTGAATCTTTGTTTTACTAGGATGTAATCTATTTGGCATCTCATTCTATCTCCTGGGCTTTTCCATGTGTACAGCCTTCGTTTATGGTTTCTGAACCATGTATTAGTCACTACTAAGTTGTTATTGACACAGAATTCCACCAGTTTTTCTCCTCCTCGGTTTCTTTTCCCAAGTCCGTATTGACCAACAACATTTTCTTCTTGTCCTTCACCAACTATGCTGTTCCAATCTCCCATTATTATGCAGTTTACCTTTCCTCCTCCGTCTTCTTCGTAAATCTCGTTAATTTGTTCATACATCTCCTCAATTTCTTCTTCTTCATTAGTGGACATTGGCATATATACCTGGATTATCAACATGTCCACTGGGACTGCTTGTAGCTTTATTGCCATCAACCTATTGTTCCTTGCTGTTATTTTTGTCATGCTCTTCATCATATCTTTCCTAAATACCAGAGCTACTCCCCTTGCCCCACTATTTCCTCCAGAGCAAACTACCGTGAATTCTTCCGAGTCAAACTGTCCTTCTCCTTCCCATCTAGCTTCGCTCAGCCCTATGATATCAATCCTATTTCTTCTCATTTCTTCTTTCAGGTTCTTTAGCTTTCCTGCCTTCCTCATGGTTTTTACATTCCAAGTACCTATGCATAAGTTACCTTCGACAAATGCTTTCCTCAAGGCAGTCCCCGCCCGGAGATCCGATTGGGGGACTATTTTACCTCCGGAATATTTTACTTCGAGAGAACTCATATTGTCCAACCATATAATCATTACTAGGGAATTTTAATGTGGTAGTTTCCCTCTTGCTTTCCACATCGCAGTACTGTAGCCGTTCAAATCGTCCCGATCACGCCTACAGCTCTATTGGATATAGACCCAGCCAACATAATTTGTTTTCGGCTCTATACCATACTGACAGTACTGCTGCCTACTGTCAGGCACCGATGATAGTTTTTTTGTGAAAACCTCCATTCGCAGGGATCGAACCCCAGAACTTTGTAATGGAAAGCCAACACGCTAACCACTACACCACCAGTGCTATCACTTATTCTTGGGTAAAACAAAGGCATGATCTTTTTAGAGACGACATTCGGTATAACTTCGTACAAGGTTATTTAAACATTGGTTCAGCAATAGAAATCAATATTACATGGTCTTTTCTGGAGTGTATCACTTTCTCATGAGAAAAACCTTACCCAGGTTTGAGAGAGCAAGAGAATTGAGATAATAGGGGTTCTTGCAACTTCTATTCATTTCAGCTTGGTTCTCGAATTTTTCAATCTGATTTAGAATGTGAGCATTCACAATGATACAAGGATAAGCTGATTCATATATTTGAATCATCTACAACTTTTATTTCATAATGACTATTAAATAGGTTGACCATATTCCGATGAGGTGAAAACGGGACATTTCCTGTTGTTGTAAAAAAAAGGACAAAATTTTCGCATTATTTTTTTAAATGGTGGATCTGTCACTATCACGACTAACGTATAGCAAAAAGCAAATACAAACTTTCCTTACAGTCTGGAGCATGCCAGACTAGGACAATGCTCACAATCAAAAGAGAATCCGACTAGTGCCGTCATTGTTGAAACTCAACGGGAATAAGTTAGGTTAAACCTGGGCGGGATATTATACATGAAGACCAGGTTTGCCACCTCAAATTTATCAATGACCCTGAGGTTTCCTAATCTGACAGTTGCGACTGTAATTAACATCTGTTGTTCATTTGATAACCTACGTGTTTCCGAGAATCCTACATTTCTAATACAAATATCAGCTATACTATCAGATAATCTGAATTTTATTTGCAATGGGCTTCAAAACCGTAAAAATGGCTTTTTTGATAAAAACAACGGGACTGTCCCAGTGAAAATGGGACGTATGGTCATCTTACTATTAAATAAGTAAACAGTAGTCACCTGTCTGGGGTGCTATGTGTACTTCATGTGCGAGAAATGGGGAACAAAAACGTGATGTGACGGCATGCATGTAAAGCTTCCACTTACACAGGATCGAGATTTTGAATTAAACAAATTTTTCGTGAGTCACCAGACCAGATCATGATTTTGAATTTCACTGCAGGCGTATTTCGAATAATCTGTACCAAAAAGTATGCAAAATCCTATAGTGTTGGCCGGGGACTGATCTTAGCTTCAAATTACACCATACTTTGAATTATTCGGGATCGAAATAACAGGGTTTTACTGTATATCAACATCAAGATTTGCAATATTAACTTAACTATAAGATTTGCTAAAATTGTCAAAAAGAAACTTCTAAATTAAGGACATTATCAGATTTGAAAGAATATCATTACAAACTCTTAAAAGATATTTGTACTACGTGACTAACTATAAATTAAATGATAGAAAATTCTGTGGTTCATATTTCTCATAGAAAAAACAGCATTTTCAAAATGCATGAAACAAACCTCAAAATACCTTAAGAACAAGGAAGTTAATTTGTTGGCTCATGAATGAAAAAACCTATGATTGGGCAACACTGAATTATCTAAAATTGTATGAGGTTTGGTGCAAAATAATTCAAAATCTGGGAGTAGGAAGACAGCTGTAATTTCTGCATTACAACTTTAAGTCTATTGTATCTCTGTAGATTATAAGTTCATTCATAAACACAGGAATGAACTAGCTGATAAAGTAAATTACAGTGACATTATAGACTTTTCTTACATCGAAAACACATTGAGGCAATTTTTAAATAAATTCCCGTTTTCATTAGAATATTATAAAGAGGGAGACTAGTTTTACAATATGATGGTAGAGGATGTGTAATCAAGTTTCGCAGATGATGGAAGTGATTTGTTTGATGGATTCTGGAAATGCACTTGAGTTTACACAAAATTTAAAAAAATCAAGCCTGGATAATTAAATTACGATTCATATTATGCTGTACACATGCAAACTGAACTAGACAGAGGTAAATGCAATAGGTGCTACCTCTCACCAGGATAAGGTGTACCTGGAGAATAAGGAGCATACTGTCGGCTATCAACATATCTGGGATCACCTCCATAGTAAGTTGGTTCTGGACGTAAGTGGTGAGGATGGTAAGAATGTTGGTAGTGATGTCGAGGGGTCCTGGAATCCCTTTCGTGCCAATCTCCCTCATCCCTCTCTCCACTCTCCCTACGCAACCGGGCACTTCCCCTCTCCTGACCTCTGTTTCTTCGCTCCCATCCTCCATCCCTGTTAGTATCCGAGTAGTAGCCTTCACCTCCTCTAGAACTAGGCCTTCCCTCATAACCATTTCCACCAAGGTCAAGTTGGCTGTTGGTCCGTGACCTAATGAGCAGGTGCATATAATGGAAATAATTCGAATATCAGATACAACGAGCATATATAGCCTTGATATGGATTATTAAAAAAAATAAAAGATTGCATCAGAGGAAGAATGAAAAAAATAATTTCTTCCAATTAAAACTAAATTTATTTCGTTTTATTTGATGAAATTCCTCAGGTTTTATCCCTGATGGGAAACATTTTGACTAATTTCTTTAAAGACTAGATATAAAAGTAGATGACTAACATTCACATATATAAATTTCATGATGACCGAATATAATGGATTAATACACAAAATACAACACCATTTATGCAGTAAATGTCCTAATAGAAATTAATGAATGCAATTAAAAAACAATTGTAACAATAAGTTTAAAATGGTAATATTTACCCTAAAAATATTTTACAGCTACATAGCTAAAACATGATGATTTTTCAGCAAGTGATTGTTATAAAACATAACTCATCCACAGTTACAGAAATTCTCTTTATACCATGAGGCTAAAGAAAAAGGAGTGAAGATCACTAAAAGGATTCAGAAAACAAATGTTAACAAATAAAAAATAAATTTAAAACTCCTAATAATGTGAGGAAAAGCAAAATTTCAGAATGTAAACTACTGACTATTTATTATTTGATTGTAAACTATGATATCAAGCAGGGTAATGGCTTACACCGATAACATTTCTTGCCCACTCCTTTATAACAAAAAATTAAATATAAAGCACAAAGTATGAAATTAATAGTATTATTTGAGACTGATTTTGTAAAACTTTTTAAAGTGGAAGCCAAATGCACATAATCATAAAGGATGACATAAACAACGAATATGTGGTAAACAATACTTAGGGGGACCATACATCCTGTTTTTGCCAGGACAGTCCCTCTTGTAGTTACTTCCCTGCTCTTCCATCCTTTTAGCCAAACAATTTATCTTGTGCCATTTTCAATATTAAAAACTGTAACTTCTGGCATCCACCAACAGAAAGTGGTAACAGAAATCTAAAATTCCTTAAAATGTGTAGATTGTCAATTATACAACACATTTTTGTGTTGTGATCAAAGTCTAACGCTCTTGTTTCATTATAACAATTAGTAAGTTTGTGGAAGAAATTTGTTATTCAATATTGAAATTAAAAAAAAAACTATTAAATACTTTGGTATTTGATTTTGCTAAATCCTTTTAAAATGTTAATTTAATTGAAAATTATACCAATAGAGTAACAATTTATTCAACACTGTCTTGATTTTGACAATTTATATCGATTAAATTTTTCTTGAATATTGTGACTTCTCATTTCATAATTTAGCTCATTGTGGTCATGCTGCACACTCATCAGAGTTCTAACACCTTCATTACAGTCCTGAGTTTAGACATTTTCAGTACTTATTTAAGTTGTTTAATAGTTAACTAAACTTTAATTGTGGAAAACTCAAAAAGAACTACCATGAATATTTTCTGATCTTATGAAATCTGATTTTCTAACATAAAGCTAAACAAGTTTTACTGATTTTTCCCACTCATCGAGGCATTATTCTAAAGTCCATTGGTTTTTATGAGAAAAATATGTCACTGTTACTAATTTGAACCTAGAACATAATGGTCACTAAAAGTTTACTTCTTTTTAGTGGTCCTTTCAAGTTATAATTCAAGTGGGGAAAAAATATAATTTTAAAATTTTCACATCACTCCTGACAATGCATTAAAATGGCAAATAAAGGTTAATCTTACAAGTAAATAACTACAGAAAATTTTAAATGGTTGCCTTGGCCCATTTTTGTCCTCTGAAAATCCAGTTTTTATCTTCTTGGAATATGGCCATCTTAACAATACTGCATGGCTTGGAAGTCAGCTAACACATTATACTAATGTTAAAATGAATTATCGTTTGTAAATAATGCAGACATAACAATGTGATTTTTATAAGAATTTAAAGGTAAATGCTATTACAACATTTTAAAGTAATAAAAATATGAAAATAAATTACGTTTCCATAAGCACTTATTCACTTGGTTCAGAGGAAGGAAGGGCAAAAACTACAATGTAAACTGACCACACCAAGATATTTTTTTTCAAGAAATGTATTCATGTTTATTACTGAGATACTTATATACTTGGATAATGGTGCATAGCTAAATGCCAAACTAGAGTAAAGAAACGTTTATTGATTTGGGAATTTCTGAACATCAAATTCAGCTTGATTCTTTAAAAGTACCGTATCTGCCCGAATACAAGCCGATGTTTTTTGTCAAAATCTATCATGAAAAAATCACCCCTCGGCTTAAATGCGAGTCCGAGGAAAATTTGGGTTATGGTTAAATCTCGAAGTCTCTCATTGCCTTCACGTTCAAATGATAGTACTATATTTTTCCTAAAGTAAATATTTGACCTACATTGAATATATATAAAAATATCTTGGCAAGATCGCTTGCATAAATTGACGATTATGCAAAATGCGCTGATGGCTTTGAACGTTCAACTGTTTGAATTTCGGTAAAAATTTACATGGAACGTGTATAATTATAAAAATGCAGTTTCTTAAGGCTAATTTCATTGGAAATAGACTTGGATGAAAAAATATCTTGGTGAGATCGCTTGCGTAAATTGACGATTACACAAAATGCGCTGACGGCTTTGAATGCTCAACTGTTTGAATTTCGGTAAAACTTTACATGGAACGTGTATAATTATAAAAATTCAATTTCTTAACGCAATGTAAATGCTAATTTCTTTGGAAATAGACTTGGATGAAAAAATATCTTGGCGAGATCGCTATTACTATAGTTAACCTTTTGTGAAAATGAAGACGAATGAAATTATCGTCACTGAATGTGGAACATTATTCAGTGATGCAAAATTATTAATTGGAGTAATATTTCAAAATGTCAACAACTAAACCATTTCCCATGCATTTCTTCGATCTCGAATAATGTATTCTAAGCCATGCATGAATGCCCAGCACACTTAAGCATAAAATCTATGAAATTTGTTTTTGCCAAAAAATTGTGGAAATTTTTGGGGGGTCGGCTTCTATTCGGGCAGATACCGTACATGACAATAATTCTTGGATAGTTAGAAGCTTCTTAAGAACATTATAAATGAAATTAAATATCTTAATAAAGTTTCATGAATATCCATGTTTATAACTACTTAATTATTTCTTCATCATTCTTCAGCATTTCAACAGGATGATTCTAAATAATAAAGTAAACGTAATTTTGCACAACATGACAGCATTATGCTAAATAGAACAGCGAAACATGTTTTAATTTAATAATCAATATAATTTGCATTTACGATTTTTTTGTAATTACCTTAAAACTGCTGTTGAATTAATGCTAATATTATTAATAACTAATAATAATATACATAAGTACTTATGCAAAGTAATCATAATAAATAAAAAAATAATAATAAACTACAATATTTAAAGCATGAAACAAATAAAAATAAATAATATCCAAGGAAAAAATATAAATAGAAGCCCTATGGTTAATTAACCATAAAATTATTTAAAAAGGAAAGTACTCACATCATCACTGGTATAGGGGAATTTACTCCATGCCAGGGACCAAACACACACACACACAATCTCAGGCACTCTGGGTTTAGAAGGAATTACTCCAACGCCAAGGAACCTTTTTTTTCTTCACACGTGAACAAATACACACAAGCCAAAAACCACACACGAGTACCTCCTTTCTAAAAAATGCCTAAATATGCATTTCAGAATCAATGATTCCATCATCAGTAGGCCAATCAAAATAGATGAAGAATCACAATTTAGATAAAGTATATATACAAAGAGTGAAATGATGGGAGATGAAAAGGTAAAGAAAGCGGAGGAAGAAATAGCTACAATGTAATGACAGGGAAGTTAGAAAGTCCGTTGGAATGACTGTTATTCGAAAGAGAAAGCAAAGTAGTGTTTTCTATCGAACCTGCATCTTGATTAAGGATAACGTTTTTGTTATGAAAACTGGCTAAACTTTTGGCTGCATCTAGAATGTAGTGACTGGAAACAGGTTTCAATAAGTGAAGGTTTTTTGAAGAAAAAGTGTTGGATCTGAAGGATATGAGTCGATACGCTAGATTTATCAAAGTTTCCGTTTTTAAAATATGATGCGTTCTTTGAACCTAGTAATGATTCTTTTTGTTTGACCAATATAAATTTTTCCACAATTACCTCACATAATTTTGTAAATCCTGGATTTTTCAAGAATACGGATAGGATCCTTTGGGTTACCTAGCAAGCGGCAGAGACGATTAATGGAGGAAAAGGCAATTTAAACCCAGAATCGCAGAAAATCTTTTTAAAGCCTTGTGTGTACTGCGGAAAGAAAGGTAGTTCTATATATTTTCCGTTTTTGGAAATGTCAAGAATTGCTATGGTTGTGGAACTCTGAACACTTAATTTGTGCTTGTGTTTCTTCATTAAATTATCTATGAGATTTTCAGGAAACCCATTTTTTAAAGCTCTTTTTCTAATGCAAGATAATTCTTTCTGGAAATCTGACTGATTGAGTGGCACACGGAGTAATCTATGAACAAGGGAATTGTAAGCTGCTATATTTTGGTTATGGCAATGTTGGGTCAATTGGAATAAATCTGTTTGTGTGTGTGTGGGTTTATCAGAATATACCGTATTTAATCGATTGTAAGTCGATCGTTTTTTACCTTTTTACCATCGCAGAATTCACCACTCGGCTTAGAATCGGTGTAAAAAAGGAGTCAATGAATTTATGTCCGTAGTTACATTATAACGCGAGATATAAGTGTACTAAAGTGGAAGTAAACTATCTACTTTAAATGTATGCAAAAAAGAATCAAAATGACTGAACACCTACGAAGAAATAAATAATGTAAATAATATGTGGCGTGTCAAAGTCATAAAAAAACACAGCGATAGCGCTCGTATGCGTAAGAAGCTACATATGTATACAATGTTTCATTTTACTCGTGAATCGAAACATTTGCCTTTCCTACCCCCCTCCCCTCCCTCCTCTACCTATCTTGTTTCAGTGTCTCTAGCATGCGCGTATTGGGATTTCCCGAGCGAATAGGCACTTCCTCATGCATTAGCGGCATAGCAGCCAACTTGGGAGAATAATTTAAGAATGAAAGGGAAAAGGAATGCCCAGGTGATACATGTGTAGTACTAACGTATGTTATATGTAATATGGTGTCCGTATTTGATTTACGAGAAACGGCTATTTTTTTACGAGAATAAGATCCCGGGGCATAATGAGGTGAAATTACTCTTTTAGTAGGAGTTGTTATGAATAAGTGAATAAAACGTATTTTATGTCACCGTAATTTTAGTTAATACTCTTTATTTAATTACGAACTGAAAATCTGAGACATTCATACTTGTTAGTATCTGGGTCATTCCACGTCAGATGGGACAGGTGTTGACCCTCACCCTCGCGGATTTTGACGAAAATTGGAGGATGAGTCTGTCTGGGACTCAAACCAACTCATACCAAACCATTTCGTAACAAAATGATTTTTGGTCGATTTAGGAGGGGGGTTCAATTTGGCGTGGTTTAAATCATCTTAATTTTATTTTTGCAATATCTCCGGACCTATTCGCGATAGAGGCATGCAGTTTTGCTCATTATGAAGAGAATGAATTGTAGATTACTAATCGTATTTCATTTGTTTAATTTAAGCATATTTTGTTTAAATATTTAAGTTGTTTAATTTAAGCATATTTTGTTTAAATATTTAAGTTGTTTAATTTTAAAATTTAAACAATTAAAATACCGCACTTTTTATTTTAGCCGTTTTCAGTTATTTTGTACCTCTAAATATGCTCTTTGAAAAAACAAAATTTGGTTACAGTCTTTTTCCATTTAAGGGATATAGTGGGTCTCGAAATTTGACAAGTGCCAACCGTGGTCACTGAACTAGCGACGTAAGGCACTCATAGCTGCTCTTATTATTTCCTTGACCCTCCGACAAGGCTCCACAAAGTACAATTGGGCAATGGGGCATGGCACCGAAACCCTCCCCTCCTCCTCCTCTTATTCCTTTAAAGACCCCCCGCATCTTCCCTCCCCCTCACATGCTTCTGCGACGCGCCCGGTGTAGTTGCCAGGAAACTAGGAAGATCCAGGAGATATGGTGCAAGTAAGTTAAAGAAGGCTGAGTCAGCATACAGACATTCACTGCAGGAGGTTATGGGGAAATGTGTTAAAGGAAGATGGTTCAGAATCGAGTGATGAAAATATTGATTATGAAGAAGCTGAACGAGTTGTCCTGAAACAAGTGAAGGAGAAGTTTCTTGCAGCCACTTCAATGAGTGAGAAGATAATGATCCTGTCTGTTTCACCAAAAAATTGGAGCAGGAATAGGATAATGTCGTACTTCGGGGCAACGAAGTATATGGTGGTCAAGATGAAGAAATGTGTCAAGAAAAAGGGTATTCGATACCTGATTCCACAAGGGACCTAGTGACCACATTCTGTAGAGAAGCTGACGTAAGTCGCGAGTTTCCGGGTGTAAAACAATATAAGAGCGTCGTAGAAGGAGGAGTTCGAATGCAGAAACAGAAGAGATTCATTCTTGGCACTCTGAAAGAAATTTATCAAGCTTTTAAAGAGAAAAATCCAGATGTAAAAGTTGGGTTTTCCAAGTTCTGTGAGCTGCGACCAGCAGAGTGCATCTTAGCAGGAGCATCCGGTGCCCATTCTGTTTGTGTTTGTCAAATTCACCAGAACTTTAAGCTCATGTTTTCTGCAGCACGCTTCAATGATTTGAAAGTGAGCTCAGGTGAGATTCCTTTCAAGATATATTGGGACCTTCTGTCCATGACACTTTGCGAACGTGCAAATCATGATTGTTACCTTGGCTCATGCGAGAAATGTCCTCGGAGCGAGAACATGACAGACACTCTTACGAATATTTTTGCAGAGAACTGTATTGAAGAGATCACATACTGCCAATGGAGACAGGTGCTCCTTACCAGCCAATTGATGAATTTCTCGAGAAGTTAGTAGAAAATGTGCCGGAAGTGGTTAAGCATGATTATGTGGCCAAAAGGCAATCTGAATACTCCAAAAATGTAAGAGAGAATTTGCAACACGGGGTGGTACTAGCTATTTCTGATTTTTCTGAGAACTACCATTTTGTTCTCCAGGACAGTGTACAGGGATTGCACTGGGATAATACCAAGAAAAATAACCATTTGACATACAATATACCTTCTAGACATGGCTGAAAGTTTAACCAGTCTTCAAAACAAAAACATTATCCTTAATCAAGATACAGGTCCAATAGGAAACACTACTTTGCTTTCTCTTTCGAATAACGGTCATTCCAACGGACTTCCTAACATCCCCATCACTACATTGTAACTATTTCTTCTCCCTCCTCTTTCTTTACCTTTCTTCCCCCTCTCATTTCACTCTTTGTATATATACCTTCCCTAACTCATGATTCTTCGTCTTTTTTGATCACCCTGCTGATGATAGAATCATTGATTCTGAAATGCACATTTAGGCATTTTTTTGAAAGGAGGTACTCGTGCGGTTTTTGGCTTGTGTGTATTTGTGCATGTGTGAGCAAAAAAAAGGGTCCCTGTTGTTGAAGTAATTCCCCCTAAACCCAGAGTGTGTGAGATTGCGTGTGTTTGGTCCCTGGTGTGGAGTAAATTCCCCTATGTGAGTACGTTCCTTTTTAAATAATTTTATGGTTATTAGGAGGGTTGTTCACTGATTATAAATAATATCCAATTGGATGATTAATAATCTTCTGCAACACAGCTTCATTAAATCATTGAAAATTAAAGGAAAATGGGCTAATTCAAACCAAATGCTAATTTTGGATTGATTACCTTTGACCCTCCCTGTAATATGGCTGTTGTGGTCTTCCACTAACTGAATTAGGGTGGCGGTGACTGTAGTAATCATGAGAATACTCATCCTCAGGACCCCAGTCACGATGTCTATGATCTCTTGACCAATCCTGTGATGGATAATCATGCCTACCCCCACCTCTGAAAGAAACAGTCTCAATGACTTATAATTCTCAATCCTACAATTTCACATACAAGTTCTACAGACAAATACATATTCTTTCATCAAACTACCATCTCCAACTTGCTTTTCCTTCCTTCTACCAAACCTATTAAGGCTATCTACTCCCTTTCCAAAACCAATCAATTCCAACTACAAATTTAATTCAACAGTATATATCTAATGCTATTCAGGATCCAATGGACCAAACTCAATCTGTTTCCTCTTTTACACCTCAAAAATACTTAGTGACTTTCCATTCATTCCTCTCACATTACATAATCTTTTAAAGAGCTTAAAATATGGTGAAATAATTATATGATTACTTTTTGGAGCAGAAATTTAGAAATGTGTAGTTTAAAATTTTGTTTCTATAATCTTGGTGAAATAACTATGAAAATGTTCCATAACCTTGCAAGTTACAACTGCAATAAAATAAAGTAAACAGCAATTGACATCAATTTAAATTTTGAAAGATATTTTTACACCATTTTACCCATCAGAACATTTCAACATAAACATAGAAAGAAATGAAAATCACCTATTTTATTCATCTCATTAATTGAACCTAAACTATCAGATGACATTACATTCTACTACCATCATTGTTAATTAATGTCTTGGTCCTAGCCTTAATTGCAACAGCTGCAGGGGTAATTTGAGAAATTGGAAGATACTGATGATGTTTTTGTAGTCTCGAAATTTTTGTACAAACTGTATGAAAAATGCAAGTCAAAAATTTTTCTACAAATATACAGATTAAGTATAATATTAGCAGTATTTTTACATATGAAACACAAGCATTATATGTATTCCTCTCTTGTGAAGCCCATGCAATGTTTATATATAATTTTCACTTAACTTTATATTAGCTCCAACTAGTATAGTTTATTAATATCACATCTAAACATATTATGTTATGCTACTTTAGATTATTTATCTAAAACTAAGTATTTTATATAATGTTAAATAAAAATGTGGTCATTCACAGTATGAGATTTTACATAATTCTATAGCCAACCATAATTTATTAAATGGATTTTATACAAAAATAACCAACAAGCAACCCTTAACTGGTGCTTTTGATATCAGTGACCAGGATGAGACTTGCCGAAGGTGTGAAAACAATTACTGTAATTACTGGAATAAAAGATGACATTGATTGTGATTTCCAGAATTCTCCACTTCAACAAAAAATATTTACACAAGAAATAAATTTCTTATATATCATGTGTGTCTATAAACTGCTTAAGCATTATCTACCCCTCCATATAATTTGCTTGGTTATGCATGATGGTGTACCGCTCAGTTGGCATTTTCATTGGTTGAATGGCAAGCCAATCAGGGCTCAGGACATCACTTATGTCAGTAATGCTTGACTGCAGCACTGTTTCTAAGGCATGGAAGAAACCTGAACTAACAGAATATATGTGATGATATAATTTGAAGTTATTTGCCACTAGAATTTTGAATAAATATTTGATATTTAAAAGATATGCATAAATTGTTTATAAGAATAATAAGTATGAGATTTTAAGTTAAATAATATATTCCTTGTGATATCTTAAAAAATGTAAATATAAAGAGCTCGTGGTTTTTGTAAATGCTAAAAGAGAAAAAAGATGTTTTATTTAGGAAATATGGTCATTTCATATTTTACCAGAGCCCACAATATTTGGTTTTATACCACTTTTGAACAATCAAATGTAATGGAAACAGAGACCAACCAATTTTCAGTTATGATGCCGAAACCCGTGTAAAACAGTGTTTTGGCCATATTTTAATAGTTAGGGCAATAACTTTGAACCATTGCTGCTTATATTAATCACACACATTTCATGCAAAAAGTGCCCACTTGCAGAAATCTCCATACAATGCCGGGTATAGCAGCCTGTGGTGGAGCTAATGACGAGCGCACCATGTGACAAATGAGAACTAGCCAATTAAGCTTCACCAAGGCAATTTTTCCACCACAGGTTGCTAGAGGCACCACCATTTTTTATCACCACTAAAATCATAGCAGTTTCGGTTTCAGTTACTGTTTTGGCCGAAACCATAATGTAAGTTTTGGCTTCAGTTTCGGTAATGGCTGTAACTATAAAAATGACTTTCGGTCAGTCTCTAAATAGAAACATATTCCCACCACTGAAAATGGTTTTAAGTATTAATATGTTTGCTTTAAAAGGAATTGCTATTTGTGTGATTGCATAGTAATGTGAAAAATAAACATAATATTAAAATAAAAACACTCAAATATCTGAATTAGAAAACAATTAAAAGCATATACCGTAAAGACCCGGGTATAGGATGCACCCGTGTATAGGACGCACAAGGGTTTTCGACGTCAAATTTTGAGAATTTTCTATGTTCCCGTGTACCTATGGGACGCAAGAAGATTTTCTCTTAAAATTCTAGGAATACACGATAAGGTGCAATAAAAGATTCATATCCATTCTATTAAATGATTTCCTTCGTATATACTTTCTGCTCAGTATGATCTGAAAAGTGAATTTACTGAAGTATTTGTAATACTAGATTTAACTATATCGAAACTACATATTACGGGATATAGTAAAACACTTTGGAAAGCAATGTAGAAGATACAATGTAGCAGATTTTCGTGACTCCTACCCAATTGAAATAAAAAAAACTAAAAATTTCTGCGATCGTCTGTGAAACTTGCAGTAAAAATAAAATATCATGAGTTTAAAGAAGTTATTTATTTCAATTATTGATAAAGATTTCTCCAAAGTTCTATCCCTTAATATTTACTATAATTTTCATGGTGATTCCAAATGACGCTTCAGCCGAAATAGAAGGTTGAGAGCCATCTAGAAACAAAATGTTTAACTGTAGGCGGGTATGGTTATTCCTCTGTTGAGTTCCCGCAGTTACCTATTTTACGTTTTAAAGATTAAATATTACATTGAACTACTTCTGCGAAACCCAGCTGAATCTCAGGTAAGTTTGTTTAAGTATTACTAAGTATATAAAACGAGCTTACATTCCTACTTTACAAATGACAGCATGGATTATAAATCACCTACTAATGGATATTATTTTTACCCTTATCTATGATAGAAAAAATGAAAGTCAAGAGACAAAGTTATGACGCTAAATATAAATTAAGTGTGTGTCAGTATGCTAAAGAGCATGGTAATAGAGCGGCTGAACGTGAATTTGGGCCCAGTGAATGTCTTATAAGAAAATGGAGAAAGGCTGAAGAAACGATAAAAAACATGGGGAAGACCAAAAAGGCAAACCGAGGTAGTAAAGCAAACCATCCTGAAATGGAAGAATGCCTGCTGAAATGGATAAGAGATATGAGAAGGGACTGCTTGGTGTTAGCACATCAGCTGTTCGTGCGCAAGCTTTGAGATCATCCAAAGAATTAAACATTAAAAACATGAAAGTTTCTATGCATTGGTGTCGTTGTTTCTACAAAAGATGCAATTTATCAATCTACTGACGTACTATGATAAGTCAACGTTTAACCGAAGATTAAGAGGATAAATTAATTGCATACCAGTCCTCTATAATACAATTAAGAAAGAAATTCAACTTTCCACTTAGTCAAATAGGCAACGCTGACCAAACACCATTGACATTTGATATGCCATCTGATACAATGATTAATGAGAGAGATGCAAGAACCGTCACAATGAGATGCACGGGAAATGAAAAGAATCGTTTCACTGTCATGGTTGCCTGTATGGCTGATAGGATGAAACTGCCTCCGTATGTAGTTTTTAAAAGAAAAACAATGCCGAAATGCGAATTTCCCTGTGGCATCATAGTCCAAGTGCAACAGCAAGGTTAGATCAAGACTGTTTGGAAGAGAAGGCCTGGTGGAATGCGTCAAAGATCTCTCTTGGTCTTAGATGCGTTCCGATGTCACACACGTACCGAAGTAAAAAAGCAACTCCTTGAAATGAAGACAAATTTGGTGATTATCCCAGGAGGAATGACATTGATCCTGCAGCCTATAGACGTTGCTGTTAATAAGCCATTTAAATCGGCAATGAAGAAGAAGTGGGCCGATTGGATGGTGAATGGCACACACACATTCACCAAAGGTCGACTCATTCGTAAAGTAGATATAAAAAAAATCTGTCAGTGGATCGTGGAAGCATGGAATGAACTCCCCTCAGAAACAATAATTAAGGGATTCAAAAAATGTTGCATAAGTAATGCTTTAGATGGAAGTGAAGACGACGTATTACGGGAAGATGATAACAAAAACAGCACAGCGACTGCAGAATTAGAAACAGATGAATCTGAGGCTTCAAAAACAAATGAAGTCCACAACAAGTTCCATATTACCGATGACAACTCAGATGATAGAGAGTTTCTAGGATTTTAGGGAAATTGTTTGAAAAGTTTGATTTATTTTCTTGATTGAAGATTTTTTTCAATGAACAGACACTTGATTTTTAAATTTGAGCAATTTCATTTTATATTTCATTTTAACTGAAGACTTCGTAGAGAAAAAACGAAAAATGTTTAGTATCCATATATGAGTATGAGTGGCTAATAAAGCCGAAATATCTTGTATTTACAATTCTTATTTGTAAAAGTGCAATCTTTTTTCATATTAAAAAGTTTTATTTTAATTAAAACACTTTGATGGTTAATAAATATTAGTTTGCAGCTGTTTATTTTTCACTTTTCATCAAACATTTCATAGAGAGAAAAACATGAAATATTATGTACCCATGTATAAGATGCACCCTACTTTTTAGCTTCGAAAATTTGGAAAAAAGTGCGTCCTATACGCGGGTCTTTATAGTACAAGATGTTGGTCAAGCTATTTATCAGCATGAGCTTGGTTGGCAGAAGCATTCAATGTTAGATGAAATTGTAACTTCTATGAGAGTATAAAAACTGACAAGATTTAAACTTCATGAAAAACAGCATCAGTCCAATAGAAATTTCATTAGCAATTATGCAAATCATTATTTTAAATGTAAAGCTAATCACATTCTGTTTCCATAAAATGTTTTTAATTCTAGGCACATTTTTTTAACCCTGAAACATCTGCATCATAAATATAAAAAGTGAATATTTTCAAAACAACAAAAAGCTATCATGAATAAGACCAAAGGCTTCACAGAGAAATAATTATTACTAGTTTCAACTTCCCTATATGTATATATATCGCATAATATATTACAACTATGTAGATCAAAACACTCTGCTTGCATACTATAGTCTGCAGAAAGAACTATTTGTAAAACTTAAGAACCACTTTCAAAAAAATAAACGAGAATGAATATTTCCACACTCTACCAACCTTTCATCATGATGACCCCTTTCTTCGGGAGGAATAGAATGCTGACGATGGCGATCCCATTCATTACTGCGCCTTCGTTGAGGATGGCCATGCTGGTTTCGATAATATCCTCCAGGATCCTCATCAAGATCTACATCGTGATCATATCTGCAAGAATAAAATTTGTATTGCCTGAGTAAAAAAAATGGAGACTCCAGAAATCCAAAGATTTATTAAGCTCTGCTTATGACTGATATCAAACTGACAAACTTTGTCTTTCCAGCAGCCACAAAAAGGCTGGAAAAACTAAATGGGAGTTTTGGCTATAAAGCAGCAATCATAAGATCTGATTTACTGAAAGTAGGTGTAAAAACATTTTAAAATCTACCACGGAAAATCTCCACTGATGATGACCTCTTTGTAGCTGAAATGTGCATGTGGTTTTCCATACCCAATTAATTAAGGCGATAGCTGAAATGTTTAGATATTTATCATTTTATAGAATATGAGCGTAATCTAATGAAACCTGATAGCACATATACTAAAATATATTACAGCATAAAAGTTAAATATAATAAAGACCAAAATTATGAGGAATGGGTAAGATATAGATGTCTCTACCTAGAACAAACGAAAATATACAAATGATAATTTTGCCTGCACCTTGAAACACTTAATGCATAAGCACAAAGCATCAATTTGCCATGTGTCAATGGTTGATTTACCATATGCACCATGTGCCAAACTCACAGCCAGGTTATCCAATAATGGAGATGTAACTAAACTGCTCTTGGTAAAAAAAAACTGGAGATGGTAGAAACTTTTCCAATAACAATTTGAAAAATTATGACAAACTCAATAGTTTCTATTATTTATAACTATCAAAAAGAATTATTGCAAGTCTAAAAATGTTGAATTATTTCTTGCTATAAGGGAAAATGGGTTAAAGTATCCTGCTGAACTGGAAAGCCTTTCTAGGATGTACCATCCTTGAAAACTCAATAACTATATGAATGACATTTTTGTCAGAGAAATATTTAACAGTTCTGAATTTTCCAACAATAAAAATACAGTATGACCAGCTAATGTGGACAGATGGACATACAAGTCCATAACTAAAACACTTTGACTTGATATCCCAGAGAGCTATAGTGAAACAGCAGAGCCAATGAAAAGCCAAAGAGATAAATTGAAATTTGTGATTGTGTCTGCAAGAAAAAAGTTCACATTCTCAATATTGCTCAGTGATCTTGAAAAATTAGCCATGCTTACCCTCTCCTGCGAGAACGCCTGTTCCATTGGTCGTCATATCCTCTATCTCCCCTTCTCTTATCCTCTCTCCTCGTATCATCTCGGCCACTACGGTCTTCTAAATGATCATCCCCACTATCTCCTTCATCCCTGGGACCACGCCTGCCATTTGCCATGTTGCCACCATACCCCTTGCCATGGTCCCTTCGCCTCAATCTGCTGCCCTCTAATGCCTCCCTGAAATGCAATTCAGAATCTTGTAATACCATACATATGGCAAGATGTTATCCAGAAAAAATCATAACATAAAAAAGATTTTTCTCTACATAACATATAACTGAATTAGTTCAATACTTCCAAGAATATTGTTTTATAAAATCGAGAGGAATTACAGCATAATGAGATAAATACTAAAGTATCTACATGTCCAACATACAAAGGTTAAAATGGAGATAAGTAAAAACTTAATACAGTAAAACCTCTACTTTACGAACTCCCTTATAATGAAGAACTCCATATAACGAAAATTATCGCCAGTGCCAAAAAATTCACTAATAAAATCATACAGAAAACCTCTATATTACAAACCTCCGATAATTAGAAACCTCCCAATTAAGAAATAAAAAAATCGCATCCGTTCCACTAAAAACAAACCTCCATATAACGAAATTAAAAAAAAGAATATTGTACGTGCTGTTGTAAAATAGAAATCAATGCCGTCTATGCGGGTTTTAAAGCTGTTATTATGGCCACCCCTGAATGATTTGAATCTTAGTATTTGTTGTAATTTCAAACATTTCGAGTGATAATATAGATCTCATCTTTCGCGGCTTTATCTTTTGCGTATTTTGATCTTTCACGGTTCTGCATTTGCGACCAGTTTTGTCTTTCACGGTCTCATGTTTCACTCTTTTGCATAGAAAAATCACGGAAAAGTATACATGAAATTTTTTTATGAAGAAGGAATCGCCTTTTCCTTACATTTTATCTTATAGTCATGCCTGAAAAAATATTGTTGTGTTATTCTAATATGTAAAAATATTTACATAAGTGCATTAATGTAATATGCATGTGTAATTTTAAAAATTAGATGAACGTGTCTTATATATACTTTGAAATGTTTTTGGGATCAATCCTCCCACACTTTTGTGCCCCTTCACCTGTGAAAAGTTGCAAAATATAAGCTGTTATCACCATACAGGAGATTTCTTTCTTTTTGAAGACAGGGAAGTTCTGAGGGGAAAGACTCAACCCAAAACTCTTGATCCTTCCTATTCAGGATCATTGGGGTGTTTGCTCAAGTTTGACGTAGTTCAAACTCTGTGTTTTACGCATCATTTATTATTGATGGAGTTTTGTGGAGTTTTTCAGGAACATAACCCCCGAAAAAGACGAGGTTTGCCGTATTTGGAAATTAGCTCCTGCAAGTTAAGCACCACCATTTATTTTTCTCAATCCTACTATGCAACTTAAATAAGATTTTATTTTCTGATACTTTTTTCAGGTTCTTTAATCTTGTTTAACGCTCTTTCATTGACGTTCATTTTTCCATCTCTTTCTCTATTTTTCTGCAGTCACCAATACAGAGGAAAAATGATCCGTTCTTGCTGAGATGGGAACCAAATCCTGTATTTCCCATTGCTTTAATTACTTCTGTTTCGCGATTTCGTCTTTCTCTGTGTTTTCAGGAACGTAACCCCCGTGAAAGGCAAGGTCTGCCTGTACGTATAACTAAGTATGAAAATTTAATAAAAACACGTAATAAAATATTAATTTCTTTTTATAAATAAATTTTCTATAGATAATTTCTCGTTCGTGGCACTTTGTGGTAAACATTGACAACCAACTGCATACGTAACTTTTATTTAAATGAAGGACTTAAAAATATTTTTTCATTAATATTTTTGTGCTATATTTTCATTTACTTTTATGTGGCTATTTATTGATATACTATCATCTCCAATGTGTTAAAAATTGCAAAATTTACCATTTAAATATTTTGAATACTGAAAAAGTAAATTTAGTTTAAAGTAATCCAAGTTTTGATCAATAATAATGATATAGCTCAGTAACCCAGACATGCCCTACATCATAAATTGCCACATCATATAGAATGATTTACTATGAAAATTGATCATTGTTACAGGAATGAAAAACTATATATTGTTTTTATCATATAGTGAATTTTTTGGAAACATTCTTTAACTAAAATGTTAGTAATGAAATAAATTATAACCCAGGGCCAGCCAAAGGGGGGATGCGGTGGATGCAATGCATCCGGGCCCCCAAATAATGGGGCTCCAGAAGTTCTCAGTTACTCAAGTCGAGGGTAAATTTTGCAAAAACTTTTACTAAAAATTACTTGAAAACTGATTTATAATAAAAGAGCTCCTTAAAAGTTATAATATTAAACTGGGAATCCATAAATTGTTCATTATTACTATAAATATTAATATCGTGGTGGGCCCCATTGGTATTCGCATCCAGTCCCACTTCAGTGCTTGGCCGACTCTGTTATAACCAACAATAATACACTAATAGGCATATTTGATGAATCTGAAAAAACCTCCATACAAAGAACCTCCTTACAACAAAGTGCCAAAAATTGGGTCCCTTCAATTTTGTTATAATGAGGTTTCACTGTATAACAGCTCTAAACTGTGTATATGCAGAGTATTTTATCTAAATATGTAGTAAAGGCTGTTCTGTAAACCTCCTCAAACATATTGAGGTTTTGTTTCTGCAAAATATGGAGTTCAAATTTTATAGTAAACATAGATTAATGGGCAATTCACTCTCTTTGATTCAAAAAATAAAAATTTGTTTTTCACATGCAAGAATACATTTATTAACAAAGTATCAATTAATAATTTAATAAAGAGATCAAATAATCTTCTGGCTTGAGCAAATTAATATTCTAAAAAAATAAGAACATTTGTTTTAACAATTTTGTTGAATTTCTACATTATTTTTTCTGCCATTGATTAGATAAGAAGAAAGATGTATGCAAAATGTCAGACATAAAGACATTACCAAGGAAAAAAAAACATTTCAAACTTAATGCACTTTCAACAACAGTTAAAAATTCATAAAAACTGAGTATTAGCAATTTTTCCTTTTGCAATCTACACCTAAAAATTCCTGGAATGGCAAGAAAACCAATCATGGAATCTCTATAAAATGTTTTATTATGTAACATGTACATATAATTATGCATATGCTCTTTAACCACTCATCTGGGTATGCCGTATATATCCGTCATGCCATTTTTTGGGCTGTTTGCTATGGGCATGCCGTAATATTCCATCACCTAGCTTCTCTAACTCATAGCTGCACCATTTTAGTTTAGGGTCTAGACAACAGATGGACTTTGCTTCCTTATTTTGAGAAGATATACTTTTCATACTAATACCCTGTCTTTGTTTTGTGGGTTGCATTTTGTGAAAGTCCTGTTATCACACCTGGAACTTTTTCAACCCTCCCTGCAAAAATTTACCCTTTCAGCTGCTTGCATTTTTCTCTCGTGGGAGACCCTGCTATTCATAAATGCTTATCTTTCAAATACACCTAACAGTAGGTATGAAAAACATATGTGAATAGAAATATTTCAGTTGGCCTTTAAGCATCAGAGTAGACGGTTTGTGGTGAAGTATTTTTCAAAGCTTTTATTCAAGTAAATAACTCGTTCAGATTTTACTGTATTCTATTTGCAGTAACTTTAAATTACTTTATACTATCTTTTTGTTCAAAATAATTCGCTTCATCCTTGTGAAATGGCTTCATCCAGTAAAAGGAAACATTCCAAAGTGACTGAAGAAGAAATTCTTCATGTTTTGGAAGACAGTGACGTTGAAAGTCTTTCGAGTGAATCTTTGGAGGATGCTTACATCAACCCTGCCCCCTGTTTAAAAATTTATCATACCAAAACAGATTTATGATTTTTATAAAATTTTATTTTTTCATTTTAGAATTTTTAAAAACTATTATTTTAAAAGATCTGGTATTTTACATCTAGAAATATTATATTTATACTGTAATAACTTTTCACATTTTAGTACATATTATAACATTTTATTTTTACATTCACAGTACTCTGTAATTTTAACTAATACAAATATTAATGTTACAAAATATTGTATTTCTCATTATTTATAGTTTATATTTTAAATATTATTATTAATGTTATTATGATATAAACATTGAGTATTTGTACATAGTTTAAACTACTTTCACCATATTTTAGCATTTTTTATTCATAACGTATAATTATAAAATAAATTTTTTATTGTAAAAGTAAATATTTGTATATGTAATAAATTAATTTTGGTCATAAGAAGGGTCTAACTGACATATAAAAAATTAAACAATTCAATTACTGAGTATTTAATGTATTTTTCTTCTAATATGCGTAAGCTAAAAAAAATCGCCTCCATTCCAATTTAAATACCATCACTGGTGCGGCTTCAAAAAAAAAATACCCAGTTAAGTGGTTAAAATCAAAACTGCTATATTAATACTTTATCAAGATTCAAAATATGGAAAAGAATCATTTATGATTGGCATTCCAACTATAGCATAATTTCTAACTAAAAATGTGGTTCATATTTAATAATAATATGGAACTACAACTAAAGATGATAAAGGCAGCTATACGTATTGTCAAAAGAATATGTAGCTAGAAACGAATAGACCCCAACTTCAGCAACACAGCTGATGCTGCTATGTGCTTACATTGTTTTATGTTGGTTATTCCATGAATGTGAAAAGGTTGATAAACCCTGCTTCATATATTTTTTTATTATTAACAATAAAAAGAATTCCTTTAAATACTTCATTTAAAGGATTCTATATTCACTGATTTCATCGTCACTTACCCGTGCCTCTCCTCAACAGATCTCCTTCCTGAGCCATTGTCTCCATCTTCATCTTCACTCAGCTCTCCTTCCTCCCTATCTTGACCCCTCCCTACCCTCCTGGCTCTCCTCCTTCCATGGCGACCCACTGTACCCCTATCCCCCTCCTTACTCTCTTCCTCCTCCTCTGGCCCACTCACTCCTCCCACAATGTGAGGTGCACCACCACTCTCACCCACCCTTGAGGTTTGAGCTTTGGGATGTGTAACAGAACGTTCCCGCTCAGCCGATACATCTCTCCGTGCATCACCCCGACTGAAATATTATGTCAGTATAACTGATTATAAAGCTCACTGTAAACAAAGACCAATTAACTTCAATTCCTTGCCAATAATTTTGAGATTTACTTCCATTCCTTTCAAATTTCATGAGAACTTTTTTAATATTATCAGCTACCAAAAAACCAAGGCTACTGATAAATTTACTAATGATTATGGTAGAATGAATCAGCACTTTTCTCATAGATAAGCGTTATCTCCTTCTAAAGGTTACAATAGTCTTACTTGAAAAAATACAAAAATGCAAAAAATGAAGAAGATAATAGCATATTTGAATAGAAAACAGAAAACTAAATGAGCAAATTGTTTATACTGAAAAAATTGCCACAAAACTTCTAAATAAACAAGTATGATGACAATAAAATATTCTAGATTTCCAAGAAGAAAAAAGATAAAGACAATGACATAATTATTTTATACAAGTTTTGCAAAAATAATGAAAGTAAACTTGCCTACACTTGAGCAGATAATATCAGACCACAAATAAGGTATGAAAAATTTTAGGCATCAGTACACTTAAATCTAAAAACATGATGCACTTAGTATATCATTAGTTTAGACTTAATGTCAATTATTTTCTTAAACAATACAGCTAGCCTAATTTCAAATAGAAATTATAATTAGTTTAAAAGTAAACCAAAATAAATTACATGTTGCCAAATTTGTTTCATATATACTTGACATCAATAAGAAATAACTCTATATAAAAATAATTGTACATATATTTTGCTGGAGAATAAATATAAAAATGCTTTTAGTAGGTTTTTTTGCCAATCTGAAGTTTAAAATTGCTTTTTGTGAGGATTTTTCTAGCAAATTAACAGTTTTCATCAACCATTTATACATTCTCTTTGATATTTTTATATTATAATTACAAGTCTGAGTTTCATTCCACACCTGTATGAACCTCTTCTATCTTCCATAGGATCTCTGCCATGTGGGGTCATCAACGTAGGAACGACTCCACCCTCAGAGCCTATTGTTTCACTGCGCTCTGCATTGGGGACTTCAGCCACAGGTTGTACTACTCCAGAATTCATTGTAGCTGAAGAAGAATTAGCACCCTCGGGAACTTGGCCGACTCCATCATTCCTAGGATTTTCTTCTTCTCCCTCAGCCACTCCAGGGACCACACGAGGTCCAGAAGGAATCGTGGTCGTATCGAGTGCATCATCGTCATCATCAACCAATTCATCTGGATCAGCTTCAGGAAGACTACACATATGAAAGAAAATAATTGAAGAATTGTTCGTAACCTTTAAAATAACAAAATATTTATTAAATTATATATTAAAACAATTGATTACAGCCTGCTGTTCATGACCAGGGTAGTTAATACTAATAAAAAATTATTGCTCTTACCTAATCAGGTCCAAGAATTTGCTTTTATGATACAGTAAAAAAATTTATTTATACAAATAAAGAAATGACATTTATAGAGAGCATTTATCAATTATGTCAATACAAGGAGGATCTACTATTGGCCTTCAAGCACTAACCCTACCAGACAGTTTGCTTTGCTCACCTATTGTATAAAATTCTGTAATTCATAGTATTGCCTCTTTGCCAATAAATTAAGTAATAAAAATGAAGCTCTAGCTTCTTCTAATATAAATGACTCCTGCAGCAGAAAAAGGTCATGCCAGTCAAATTAATTCTTTCAAGACCAGATGAGTCTCTCACTGGTAGTCTGCAGAAGTCCAATGAAATCACCAGTGGTATTCATTTAAAATATATTTAATTAACTGAATGAAATTTTAGCATGGTATCTAGCATGGCATTCAGATGTCTTGTAAAGATACACACTGCACTGTTTGCAGGCAAAGGAAATTGATTCCGACAAAATGCCATCTTCAACCTAAAAGACAAGGAAATCTGAGATCTTCAAAATCATGTCCCTGATCCTTTGCTCCAAAACTTTGTCACATTTTTCTAATACACGCCAAATAAACTAATTCAGTTAAGATAACACTGCTCTCATGGTGTAAACAATATCAAAACAACTTCATTAATGTCAGAATACATATCAATCACAGCTGCTGCTCCACTGTTACTATATGGTAGATAATAAAATATGTCCTGTTACTTTGTCAGGCCTTGTATGATAATCAGTGTTAACAAAATTTTGGCTCTTTACTCCATCTAGAAGTGCTTTAAAAAACATGAAGGTAAGAATCTTGATAGTTCTTCGTTACAAGCAAACAAAATGCCAAAATTGCTGTAAATTATCTAACTATAGAAAAGGCAACAAAATCATGCTATTTGGGATCATGACCTAAAAACAATTAAGAGTCCATACTAATATTGTAGCAGACGTTAGGCATAGATCTATCTCAGTAGATTTAGCAACTGAATTTTCCAGCAAGTCAGCTGGATAGAGCAGCAGAGTTTAAATATATTTTATCTCACTGAATTTAAAAAAATTTCAGGACCAAATTAATTGATGTAAGATAAAGAAGATAACATTTCAAACTATTCCCAGTAATGCGAAAGACATGATTGAGCAATATGACTGAAATGTTTCATTCTCACCATGCATTTTAATGTAAATCAAAATAGGCAACCTTGATTCAGAGGTAGGCAATTTTCTTCTTGTATTTAGACAAAACCCTCAAACATACAATGCTAGAACCACACAATACAGACATGAAATTGAAAATTTTTTATTGTAAACTCAAAAACCAAGCATCCATTAAAAAATACCTTCCTAACAAGAAACGTTTTATTTTGCTCTAAAATTTCTAAAAATCATTTTCTCAGGTGAAGTTAAATTTCTGTTATCTGTAAAGCCATGATGGAGTATACTGACCTAATGATGCCATTTATCCAATGGTGCATTTATGCTATTTATCTGGATCATCACTCACCAAATCCCGCTGCTTGAAGCATTTGGCCCTCCTGCTTCTGGGCTACTACTCTCTCCAGGGACCATCCTTCGCAACCCAGGAGGAGGTCTTTGATTAGATGGAGGACCACATGGGTCCTCATCCTCTTCGTCTTCTTCTTCATCACGTAGCTGTCCAGTTTCAAGATATTGGTTCCTGTCACTAGGTAAAGGAGTATCGTCAGCTGAACGTCTTGTATTTTGAGGACGCTGCTGAGAATGGGATTTGGTCCCAATAAGCTCGACTGTAGATTGTTGTTGAGAGACATTAGATGGAGAAGGAGAAGTTCGTGATTGGAGATACTTAGGCCTGGGGGCCCTAGTATCATCTCTTGATCCCACCATGAGGGCAGAGCGTGAGGAAAGGCCAATTGTAGGTCTTGGAGAAGGAGCACCTTTTCGTGATGCCATCCTATAAATAAAAGATAGTTTTAGTGCATTAACTTAATAAAGCTATATGGTAAGTTTTAACTCGTGAGAATTAATCAAAGAAAAAATAATTCTAAATCATAGAAAATTTGAAAAAGATACAGTGCATTTGAACCAATTAAAAGAGATGATGATCAACTTCACATTTTTCATGATTTGAGAATTTAGTACAGTAAGTCCCCAACTTACACGGGTCCGAGTTACACGGATCCGTAGATACACGGATACATGACGTAACTTATCAGCGTGCTCGATCGTTAGTTAATGTGCTGCTCAATAGATGGCGTTACTAGTACAGTAATCCCTCTGTATACGAGCAATCGGTTTGCGGGTTTTCGATTATACGAGATGCACAAATTAATACCTGTTTTTCAATTTACCAGCCAACTTTCGCTTATACGATCTCCTTCATCTCGCAAACTGATCATTTTTCCCGGCACCTATTCTCGGCTTTCGTCGGTTCCCGAATCTTCTTGAATGCTCAGAACGTTACGGCATCCCAACTTGAATGGTGTAATTATTGTTTATAAAATTTATAACATGGGGTGTATTGGGAAATTAATTTTCGTTTAACGAGTTTTCGCCTTATGAGCAGTTTTCAAAGAACAAATTAAGCTTGTAAACAGAGGGATTACTGTACGTTGATGCACAGCTGACAGTGTCACTTTCGCCATTTAGATTTGTTATCCCGTGGGTGTAAGTTTTCTTGCAATTACTTTTTTATATATGTACTGTACTGAATATATTTTCATTTTCTTAACATTTGGTTTTTATAAGCACTACTTTTTTAGCTTTAACTATCCATTGAAACGAACATATACGTAAAAAATATATCGTATTTAAGCATTGTTGGACTTACACAATTTTCAATTTACACGGCAACCTTCAGAACGAATTAACAGTGCAAGTTGAGGACTTACTGTATATGATAACTGTTAATCAAAACTGAAGTCATATGCAGACTTAACAACAAAGAATATAAACTCGGAAATGAAATGCTTAATACAACTTACCCAAGACTTCTTTGTTGTGCCACTGATCTGGGTTCCTGACCCCCCTCCTCTAATGACCTCTGTCGTGCAACTCCAGGCTGCCACTGAACAAATGAAGAAGAACTTGATGGCACTACCTCCATCTTAGGCGGTGCAACCTCCTGATTCTCTGGCTGTGCCATTCCCTGAGACCAATTAGTAGAAGATTCCCTGTCTGAATGGTGAGAATACTTAGAAGCCGGTTCTTCATCATCAAGGCGCTCTTTATTGTCAGGCAGGGTTTCCAGATTTGCACCATCTTCAGAAAGGTCCTTTTGATGATGCTGTTCCTTACTGGCACCCAAAGCAAGCTCATCCTGTGAAACAGTACCTGTTGTCATGACAACAGCTGGCTCATCTTCTGCTGGTGTCCCTTCACCCATTTCCCTCTTGCTTCCGATTGAAAAAGATGCCAAGTCCTCAGTTAACTGGACTAAAGAACTTCCTTCCAACTGTTGGGACCACTGCATTTCTTGAGGTGAATGTGCTGGTGCATCCCCTCTTTTGGGAGAACCTTGTTTGGGCTCAACGGACTGTGATTGGTTAACATCAGCATTATGCTGTCTACTCTCTGTTTCAGTATATAGTTTCTGCTGTTGAGACCCTTCGGAGTTGCTTTGCATAGACGAGTTTCGTTCTGGAGTTTGCCACCACTGATCATAAGCCTGAGATTCTTCGTTCATTTGTTGGTTGACCTCCAAGAGCAGCAGCTCATTATGATTCGCATCTGTGTGTTGATGAACTGTAAAGTCTTGGAGAAGTTCATTCGGAAATGATTCGCTATGGTGACTTGTTTCCTGTACCTCTGGATTTTGGTTCACATCTGGAATGGTCGGTTGCTGATGCTGGTTTTGGCTGTTTACAGAAACTGGAGACGAATGGTTGCTTTGTAATTGCTGACTATTTTGAGTAGATGATTCAGGATGCTGAGTTTGAAGAGAACTGTCAATGTTTCCTTCAAGTAGATCTTCTTGTTTGGCAACAGTTTGTGGAGAATTACTTCGACCTTCACTTTTTATCATCAAACTATCACTTGTATTGTCCACTGGTTCTTCTTTTACTGTTTCTGTAAAACAAACAGAAATCAATAAACTTGAATAAAAAAGTAGGATGTGATGAATTTAGCTCTTTAATTGGGTGATTAAAATTCAATCCTCGGTATGTATTTATACAGACTGATTTATCTCAAAATGTCCACTGTGAGTGGTTCTCTCTGAATCATGATTCCCGTATTAGTGGTTTATTCAGACTTTATGAAAAAAATAAGTGGTGAAGAAAGAAATGATTAACACATTCCTTCTTACAAGTGCACTTAATAGCAAGAAAATGTTAAAGTTTAACTTTTTCATAATTTAAAACTATGTATGACTAAAGTGATCAGATTTTCAAAATCACAAAAGAAGGTATTTTTTTAAAGAGGACAAAATCTTCAAAAAGAGGATGCCTGGGCATATAAGTATATGTATGTGTGTGTGTGTATATATATATATATATATATATTCAGTAATACATACAATTTTGTCTGTATTTACCATCTTTTTTAATGACAGGCTCAATGACTGGAATATCACCAATCCATCCTCCCCAACTTCCTTCATTGGCTCTATCAATTATGGATTCATTCTGAAACTGTGATAAATTGCTATCTGCTGATTGTGGTACCTCTTGTGACGGAATGAAATTAGGCATAATGTTCGTTGTTTCTCCTTCATTTGATGGCTGTTGATTTGTATGAGGAAGTGAAGTGGGCTCAGCTACATGTTCACTTGGTTGCAAATTTTCTTGATGGGGCTGGTATGTTTCTTCAGCACTACCTGGAAGGTTTATTCTAAATTAGCAACAAAAATCTTTCCTCTGAAGATAATACTTCAAACAGATTCCTCATTATAGATTAGCATATGGTCATGGAGTATTTTATTAACAATATGCTAAGAATAAAATAGAACTAAAAACCTTTGCAGTGAAAACCTTTGCAGTAATACCCCGATTTACATCAAGGATGCATTCCTGAAAATCACCATGTAAATCAAATCAACGTAAATCGAAACCGTTTTTCCCATAAGAATCAATGCTATAAGGGGGTGATGCATGCAAGATGCCAAAAATTTTACCTTGAATATTACTTATTTGGCATTATTATAATTTTTCTTTGATATTATATATAATAGTACATATAATAAATTACTCAACACGCCCTTAACTTTGTATCTTTTGTCTTCAATGGAGACTTTTCTGATCTTGATTGTTTGCTTCTGTTGCCAGTTTCGACAATTTTTTTCTTTTATTTTTTATATTAATTTCTCATTTCCTCTTTTTTACCTTTACTTTTAAGGTTTTTTTATTAAATCCTAGACTCCCTTTTTACAACCATTAAAAGATTTTGCTTTTTCACATTTTGCAATGATTAACAAGTTTTTTAAACAAACCAACATAAATGGATAGTTATTGTGCCATCCTACTGTCTCATGTTATAACTACAAACATGCATACTGCAATCTAGAGTAAGAATGAAATAAAATATTCGATATTCATTCATATTCAACACAGTGGAACAGTTAAAATTAAAGCAGTCATAACAATAATACAATTTCACTAAAATATCACAAAATGCAAAAATATCGAAAGCAGTATGAATGGCATGGACTACCAACCTACTAGTTAGTAGTTCACGGTCAAACGTATGGGTTGGTAGTAACTGATGCATAGTGATTTGATTGGTAAACATAAGTAAAGTTCTTTATTAATGCCCTGTCCATCTTTACATTTTCTTTTGTAATTTACAAGTAAATGTAATTGTTTTTTGTCTTAATACTTTAAAAATGTATATTAATTAAGTACTGTAATTAATTAAAAGGTTCAAGAAGATTGAAAAATCTGAAGATTTTCTGACTTTTTCCCATTTTCTGAAAAATCTGAGATAACGGCGTAACTTCGAAGCAAACCAATGTAAATTGTTACACAGGTACTAAATGAGTGACGATGTAACTTTGAATCAACATAAATAGGGGCAACATAAATCGGAGTATTACTGCATAAAACGAAATTATATTTTTCTAGTGAAGTAAAAATTGTTGTTGTAACGATTCAGTTATTATACAGTCAAACCTCCATAATCCAGCAACTCCCCTAATTAAGCAGTCTCCAAGTTCGCCTTGTTTCCCGTGAACCCCAATGTTTAGAACCGTCGATCGCCAAGTTCAATGCAATATTTATTAACCTCCCAATGGATTACCAATTTTTATATTAACTTCGCTAGTTATATATGTGTTATATATGTTTAACCCCTCAGATATCAGAAAAAAATCTTCCTCGAACAGGTTGCACATCACATCCCTTTCCGTGAGTGGTTGCCTATCGTGCAACCACCTTTTACAGTGGAAGCTGGCACTTCAGGATATATGCATTTCATTCAGAATTATTTAAAGGGAAAGGGAAGATTAACAAGTTAGGAAGGTGTACAACGTATAAAAAATGGACGCGTTTCGTGTAATAGAGTATTAGAAAGAAATTATATACCTGTACGTAAAGGAAATAGCATTTTCAAGTTCTTTTCTTCATCATAAATAAACCACTTTCTTCCTATTTAATAATACTGCATGCACACACAAGTAAATTAAACGTTTGTTTGTGAGACTGTTCACGTTAGCAACAACGAAGAAGTAACCATGCATAAAATTTTCTAAGATCAACTCCAATTAAGTTATTCTCATTTGATTTTATCGATAACGGCTACTTCTATGATAAAAATGTATAGGAAAGGAAATACTCTTCTTTACCAGTTCTACAACTTTTATTTGAAAAATATTTTGATATGAGCAATACTTGACGAGATATGACAAAAATTTCATTTTTTGTCACCAGTAAAGTGGTACTCCTGATTGGCGTACGTGATTCATTTTTGCGATTTTCTTATTATATTTGATATTAAGTCCTTAATATCAAATTTCAAGAAAATCCGTTCAGTAGAAGCCGAGAACGAACATGCGGATGAACGGACGGCCGGACAGACCGACGACAATAGGCACTCACGCTGGAGGTGAAACGCCTAAAAATGAAACTTTGGATTTGACTGAGAATGTTGTGATGAATCTCTGTTAAAGGACAATGAAAAAACCTATCTAAATCAATAAATATTTAAAATAATATAAAAAAGTTAGCAAACTGGAAGTTTTTTTTCTACTGTAACTTTCCTGAAAGCATAACAAATTAGCCATTTCGTGCCATTTAATTCTATCCATAATTGGTTAATTTGTATTTTTTTCAAACCAATTACGTAACTTTTATTTGACAATTTTACTGAACATTTGATTAAATTCCGTTAAAATGCAACTTATAGCATATTGAACAAAGTTTTGGAGAACATTCACACATTCTAACATTTAATATGATGTTCCTGGAGTTTTCCTGCAATGTCACTCTGAACTACCTTTTTATTTTCAATCAATTTACCTTGCACAAGCCTTTGCTGAGGAGGCCCTGGTGTAGGTGCTGGCGTTGGGACAGACGTAGGAGTGTCAGCTCCTGGGATTGTCCAGTCCCATGCCTCCTCATTCCCTCCCCACTCTCCTGCATTGGGCTGCCCATCTTCAATTCCCCAGTTCCACAAATCTCCAGACCCATTTGCATTGCCTGTTCCTGTGACATTGCTTTGATTCACTGAGGCATAAAATAAGGGATTTTTACAATGAAAATACTATTAGGAAATCACAAAAAAATCAAAGAAAAAATATATCAAAAAGGGATACATATATACAAAAATAACAAAGAAAGACTTTGAAATGTTTTTATAATAACAAGAATCTAATACTCTAATAGCAGATGAAAAAATCGGTACAACATACATTGTACAAACTTTCTCGTATATGGGTACTAATGCGTCGTTTAGTATCTTTAGAAAATGAAAATTGTATGAGTCTGTTTTCAGAAAATCCAATGTTTGTTAAAGTTGCCCAAGAATAAACTAGCCTTATATTCATTCATTGAAAAAATGAAATACGTAGTATTATTGTAGATGTATACTCAAGTAATTGTATGAAATTTGATCAAAATCGTTAGAGGCGTTTTTGAGAAAATCAAATTATTGTTAAAGTTGCCTAGAATAAACTAGCCTTATATTCATTTTTTGAGAAATATGAACTATACAGCATTATTGAAGATGTAAACTAAAATAACTGTACGAAATTTGATCAAAATCGTTAGAGCCATTTTTGAGAAAATCGGATTGTTGTTAAAAATGCGTGGAATAAACTACTCTTAATTATTGATCAATATCAACCATTTCTACGTATACTATGCTCAGTATGATAAAATGCTGAAGTACGAGATTTCATTCATTTTCATTCTACCGTCTAGGCTCCTCTGCCAGTAACAGACAGACAGATGGTACTGCGAAAACCACTTTTTTGGATTCAGCGACACCTAAAATATGTATTTCCTTAAAAATCTCGAGGTCAAATTTTTTCGCAAAAACAATACTTTCTCGATACTTTGTATGAGAAAGTAAAAAACATTTTCGCATTTGAACATTATATAAGATAAAGAGAAAAAGGCAGAAGAAATGCTAGGGGAAGATCAATTCACCTTCAGAAAAGGACGAGGAACCAGAGATGCTATCGGTGTAGTGAGAATCATATCAGAAAGGGCTATAAAGTACAGCCAAGATTGCTGCATATGTTTTGTCGACTGGCAGAAGGCCTTTGATAGAGTAAATTGGGTACTGCTGATGAGGATATTAAAGGATATAGGTGTAGACTGGAAAGACAGGAGACTGACCAGGAATCTATATGTGAATCAAGTTGTAAAGGTCAGGTTGGAGAATGCAGACATCAGAGGAGTACATATCAGTAGAGGAGTAAGACAGGGCTGTTGTCTATCGCCAATTCTATTCAATATATATGGAGAGAGGCTAATGCAGGAAGCGTTAGAAGGCACGTGGGATTTCAAAATTGGAGGAAGGATTATAAGAACAGTGAAATATGTGGATGATCAAGTACTTCTAGCAAGAAAGGAAAAGGAACTCCAGAAAATGATAAATAGACTAGTGATAACAGGTAGAAAATACGGTATGGAAATTAATACAGAAAAATCCAAGGTTATGCGAATATCAAGTAAAGAGAAGAAAATTTGAATATAAGTATTGGAGGGAAGTCATTGGAACAAGTTTCAGATTATAAATACCTTGGAAGCATCCTAACAAGAGAAGGAAAATGTACCGAGGAAATCAGGACTAGAATAACAAATGCAAAAGCCGCTTTCAGAAGAAAGAAACTGCTACTAACGGGAAATATAAAGCAGGAAATCCGCAAGAGGTTGATAAAATTCTATGTATGGAGTATAGCTTTGTATGGAGCAGAAACATGGATGCTAATGAAATTAATGATATTAAATACTTGGAAAGCTTCGAAACATGGACATGGAGAAGAATGCTGAAGATAAAATGGACATATAAGGTGAAAAACAAAGAAGTACTAAGAAGAATAGGAGAGAAGCGAACAACTATACAGACTAACAAAAAGAGGAAGGTGAACGGAATTGGACCTTACCTGAGGAGAGAGAGCATGATTAATGAAGTGCTAAAAGGAAAACTGAATGGAAAAAGAGAAAGAGGTATGTTTCAGCTGATAGACGATTTGAAAGGGAGAGCTATCAAGACATGAAGAAGACTGCGGAAAATAGGATTATATGGAGAACCAAGTTTAACCATGGACAGACTACCTATGATGATAAGATAATAAGAAAGGGATATTGCCTTAGCTATTATACATAACACACATTAAAATCTGTTTGCCCATAACACTGGGGACCATCTTTAAGCAGGTAGTTTAAAAAATGAATCAGTATTTATAAATATTTATTTAAATAAGACAATCAGGATCATTACTTTTAATTATCAAGACCAAGACAGGTACCATCAATGAATGATCACACATGGTATCACATCATTCCCTGTGCATATGGAGTCTAAGCCAATTAAATTATATGATTCTCATTGTCTGACATAATTAAACATTTACAAACTGTGAATAATTTGTTTTATCTATTAACCTATTGCAGGTCCCCAACATTAGGAATGAAGAGACTTACAGAACATAGTGTACCTATGAAAAACTAACCTTCTCGAAATGTTAACCTTTCATTACAGTGATCAATAAATATTTATACTACTTTCAGTCATTACCATTAGGTACATAAACTGACTTTTATCTATGACAGCTACAAATTTGATTCCACTAATATATTAATCAACTAAAGTTCCCTCATCTTGAAATGCCCTCCATATACCTCTGTGTGACAATACATCACCAAAAATATAGCAAACGTAGATGTTACCCTACAATCTTAGTGAGGGATATTTTTAGACCATCGCTTTTACTTTTATTGCATTTTCATATTAAATCAGTCAGATGCATGTGGTCAATAGGTGCTCTTTAATCAATTACATTTTTTATACTGATAAAAACATCCAATGAAGCAATTTTTTAGGCTAACTATGGAAGGCATACTGACTCAACATAATAAGATCCGTTGAATAACAGATTTGTTTGTTTGATTCTTCTATTAACAGTTCCAGGCAGATAATTTGGCTTTAGATATTTAAATGGGCATTTTTTCAGAGTCAAATGTTTTTTGCACTGGATGACAAACTTCCATAAAACCACCCTGAATGCTATATAAATTATGTAAATATATTTAACTATATTTAGAATAGGTATAGTAAATATCACAGCCAATCCATGCCTTACGAATATGTTCAACTTCACAGTGATTTTTGCCCCTCTATTTAGTCAAATACAGTATGTGAATTAATAGTTACTCTTACACATTACATCAAGAAAAAATAATATCTACAGCTGCAAGTTGTTAAAAAAATTAAATGCAAGATATTTAGATTCACTTTCCATAGCAAATAATGTATTTCTAATATTTTACTTATAATTCATGGGTTTTATGAATGGTCTAGTTCAATTAGAAAGTTTTACTGACAAATCACATTAGATATTAAATCATTGAGGGAAGTTTACTTTAATGAAATGTATTAGTGGTGTTAAACATCTACCAAATCAATGTGTTAATTATCATATTTATGATGCTGTTATCCCAAAAATACGACTAATTTCTAGCACCATGAAATACCGTATACACTCATGTATAACGTGCCCTCATGTATAATGCTCACCCGTGCGTTTTGCCAAAAAGTCCCGACTTTTTCTTATATCCCATACATACCGCACACCCTTGATTTTTGTGGGGTATAAGAAAAAAATTATATCGTCACGTTAAGTATTAACTAGAGTGCCATAAATAAATACATTAAAACATTAAATTATCACCAGTTAACAATTTTAGAACACTTGGACTTGCCCATAAGTATTACGTTCAACAAGCTCCACATTACGTCTTAGAGACACATCATCAGCAATCGAAATAGCTGGGACCTACAAAGAGGGACTCTCAGACAGTTACTAATCAAACGATGAGACACTAAGGATTTATCGTTCCTAGCAGTATAAACTTATAACCTTACGATCGAGTAATGAAAACATCACATAGGATGTCTGTCTTCCCCTTGTGACTGCAGCTAACATCAAATTAAAGCACACCACTGAGATGATTTCATCATCACATTGAGTTTTATGAGTTTTGGGTGATCTGTTTTAGTATTCGTTCAACCACTGACTCCACTGGTCTCAGCTACTCGGCCTCGCTCCGTGTTGTTGTTTATTCTTCCTTAGTTTGCATTTCAGCGCAAGTATATTGTTAAGTGCGAATTTGAGCTCTGTGTTTGTGATTAAATCACTCAATTACGTGAGAGCCGCGTTTGTAGTTGCACTTATATTGCGCCTTTGCGGGCCTCATAAAATGCTCCCACGGTCCGTAGGTTCCTATAGATTATGTTTATAGTACCAATAACTCCATAAAATAAGGTAATATCAATATTTTGGTCTGCTTTTTGTGTTTTCAGGAATGAATTATACATTTATAACAGTGCGTCTAAGGGAAAATAGCCCTCAATATTCGTCTTTTTGGTTATCGTCCAGTTTCCATGGAACCAATTAAGTATGAATATCGAGAGACGCCTGTACATACTAGAATCATTAACTAAATTACTTATTATATGTTTTTTTGCTTTTGATGCATGTTTTGTAGGAAGTCTATCTTGCAAGTTTGCAAAAATTACAGCAATCAGCTGATGAGCTAGTGAAATGCGGAATATTTGGAGGGTGAAATTATAACTGTATAGAAGTAATTAGGTGTCCCATACATATAATTAAAATATGAATAATCTGAATTGTAGATAATTATTGTGGTTTTTCCCTTAATTCACCCAAAAAGCAAGAATTTGGTGCAAGATAGGTTCACTTTAATTTCCGATTTTAAGTGCCCAAAAGTGTTACCCATGTATAACGTTCACTCCTTCTTTATGACCTGAAATTTGGTCTTCAAACTGCACATTATACACAAGTATACATGGTAATACAATAGATCATTACTGTTATTACATTTTTTTTAAACTGTTACAAGACGTGTACACTAAAAAAATTATTTCATATTCTAATAAAGCAATAAAAGATGTTTGTTCCACCAAACATTATGCAAATATAAAAGAATGCATCATATGAGAGCTCAATGAGCTTTAGCATTACACAATTTTCAACATTACAGGAAAATTCAGTTTCAAAGATTTTTTGCAAGATCCACATTTACAAAATCGTTCACATTATAATATATTTCTGATTTCACAACTTTTGATAGTAACATTATAACAAGACTCATTAAGATGTAATTTTATAAGTTATTATACCCTGCCACTGAGTTTGATGCAGCGAACATTTTTTTTCAAGGTTAAATTATTACCAAAAATAATTTAAAAGTTTAAAAAAGTATGCATAATGAATTGAAATTTAAGTAACCTAAAAAGGACTAGCCAAAGACAAAGGTAAGGAAGTTGAAATACTCATTTTCAGTGAGAACGTGAAATTTTAAAATAAATAAAAACAACAAATGTTGAAGAAAATTATTAATAGATTAGGGAGTTGTGAAAGATTGTGACATTCTATTGATGATTACTGCAACAACCAAAACAAATATCTAAATTGGGAAAAACAGATGATGTGCTATTAAAAGTAAGGCAAAGTTGTGAATTACTGATAGCTCTTTTTACAAGTCCCGAGAATCAGGAAAATTCTCATTATTTCATTGGTATAATCAAAATAAAGAACTTGCAAACCTGTTCCATTTGGCTCTACAGTCATAGAGCTAAATAAGTGGTAATCCTTAGGCCGGGCGCACAATGATAAGAGTGAAACAAGACGAAACAATGTGAAACTGCTCCAAGCAGTATCAAGAGACAAAAATTACATACAAATGAATGAGCATGCACACATTGATAAGGCAAAGTAAAACATCCACTCCAAGCTGATTAGAACAGGTCGAATCATGTGTCATGCTGTTTCTCGTCCCTTTGTTTCGTCGAAATGTTTCAGTATTTCTCAAGCCATGGAGTGTGATGCTGATAAACTCGTGGCCCTTGTACACGAAAGAAGGGCAATTTATGACTTCACCAGCAAAGATAATAGCAACAGAGCAATAATAGATAAATTGTGGAATGAGATAGCGACTGAGATGAAGGCAACAGGTGAGTATTTAAATACCATGCATTTAACTGTATTTTAATTGCATTAATTACAGTAGTACATTATTGTTGTATTGAGTGTTACTGACTTTTTCACCAACCAGTCCCACAGAATCATCGTTTGACAACCTGAAATGAAGTGTTTTCTATAGAAATTGTGTCGTTTCATTTTGTCTAACCAGTGTGCGAGCTCCAGTGTTTAACCCTTTGGCTGCATATTTAAATTTTGGTCACTTATACAGGTAAATATGAAAATAGAACTTTTGCTATCAATTTCAATTTTTTATTGGTTATTTTTTCCTAGCACATATTGAAATGTCATTTTAAATGCTTTAATTCAGCTTAAAATCATGAAAAATAATAAAAAAGTGTGAAATGTCAAAATATATTTTATATACATATTTTTAAAAAATTACAAAATAAGCAATTCAATTTCCAGGATAGTTACACTATATACACATACAACTGTTTCTCTCTATTTAGCCAAACTTTTTGGTGTCTCACCACGTTTCATTTTATTTGTTGCTATTTCCACAGGTAATCCTGTCCGATTTGCATGCACTGTGCCACAAGCACCTATTTTATTTTCCTTCAAAATGTCAAACAGTGCCATACTCGAATTAAAATTGTCCATGTACACAATATGACCCTTGTTTTCAAATCCTCTGAGCAATGACCGAACAACTCTAGATCGCAACCCACCCTCATCAATATTTGTGAATCTTTTCCTGTGTAAACGTTAAATCTAAGGAGAAAACCTGTATGTGAATCACACAGAGACCATATTTTTATGCCCCATTTTGAGGATGGTTTTGTCGGTAGATATTGTTTGAAAAACAATTGTCCTTTGAATTTTAACAATGTCTCATCTATACAAATTTTCTTGAAGCTATCATACACTTTTAAATGTAAGTCCTCCACAGCATCCAAAATGGGCTTTATTTTGTAAAGTCTATCTTTAGACTGCATTTTCGTTGTCTGCAAAATGTAGAAATGAACGAATTAGCTGGTATTGATTTCTTGTGAATACCGTTCCAAAACTGGGTATTTGGGTAAACCAGTAAGGATCCTGGAAATAAAATTCCAAAGTTGCCTTGTGAATCAAACCCATGCCTATCTCTAATGCCACAAATGCCATAATGTCTTGGGGTGAGACGTCTACCCAGTTTGATAACCTTGATCTATACCCGTTTTCTACTCTTACGAAGCTTGACCTTGAAAATCCTAGTTGTATGCTTACTGCTGCAGCCAATGAAAGCTTGAGAGATTGTCAATGGAGAGGGGAGAAAGTCAGTCTGTCTCTCGCCATCATGCTGTTCGCATCACTCTGAGCTCGACTGTGTTGCCAGATCTACCGCTTTTACGCCTTAGCGTTCACATGCGACTTTCTTCAAGAGCGGATATCTGGCAAGAGTGCACTACTTTCCCGCACCTCTCAAAAACTTCAAATGGTGGTGGAAGGGGAAAATGCTCTGATTGGCTATTCGCTGTGCCAAGGTCAAGCTTCATAAGACTAGAAAATGGGTGTACGAGATATTTTACCTTTGAATCCATAAACAATTTAGTGTATTTATTTGTCTCCATAGAGACATGTGCATATATTGATTCTGGGAAAAATTTCTGGAAACATTCATATGGACTTAGATTCTGAAGCCCAATTACACAATTACGTCCACTGAAATTTGGAATGAAGTTGAGATCAAGTAAATTTTTACCATCCTCGCAATTGATTTCATCCCATGTGGTGAGTTTTGCACATCCTGTGGCACTATTTGATTTACCTAGGCCAGATGTATCACCCTCATCACTAGATGCTTCCAAAATATGAACGGATTCTTCATCTGAATCAAATTCTGAGTCCAAAACTTCAGGAAAATAGTCACTCTCATCAGAAGACTCCCTCTTCCTACTCTTTTTAAGTGCTTTAGGTACTCATTTTGACTGAAAAATTTTAGCAGGGAAATGCAAGTTGTGTATTTAGATTAACTTTCCTGAAGGATTTTCCCAAAAATCACTTTCCCAAATGATTATTTTCCTGAAAGGTTAGTTTTCTGCAATACGGTAAACTCGCCATCGTGATCTCCTCTAGAGTTGTTTTCGAGAACAAGAACCATTCGGGAAAGTGATTTTCGGGGAAGTGAACTAATGCGCAATTTATAAAGAGACAAAAACATTAATTCTGTATTTCAAACCAACAATATCCTAATTGTTATAACTTATAACTTCCCTAGTATGTGATGAAAATACGGATTCTACGAAGGGAACTAGATAAGACGTCGCTTGAAGCAACCCGGTGGAGTTGCACTCACGTAAAGGAAACTTTCAAACTTGCTTCAAGACTTTCCTAGGCACGAATGACATTTCTTCTAGGTGGTCTCTATTTCGGATCACATGGACCATACAAATCTTGAGAATTTTCCAAGGAAAAGTATTTGCAATATTCACCATCGTTGGTAAAAAAAATATTGTTTTGAAAAAATCCCATCTCTGCCGTGGAGCAGCTAAACTGTCTGAAAGTATGCTAATATTACCATCCCTACCCTAACTATGACCTTTTTTCCTTAATATCTTTACCTAGAAAGAATCTCTACCTACCCAACCCTGTGCCATGCCACTGGAGGGTGGGTGCTGTGAGTGAAAGGGGCTATTTACACAAAGGTTGTGTTTTCCATCAGAGAGAAACATTCAAGAGGGTTATGAGGGTGCTAGATGGGTAAAGAGAGATACCCAAATGTAGAAGCATCAGGTAAAAGTTTTTTGAAGGTCGTGGGGTAAATTCGATTTATGCAGCCTAGCTCAAAAAATTTCAGTCGGATATATGTAGCCAAAGGGTTAAAACGTGTCCTTTCTTCATAGCTTGAGACAGTTACGCCTTGTTTCGTTCTATCAGTGTGCACCCGACTGTGATCTAAATTTCCAAATCCTGCTGAACATATATAACGTACAGGCATTGAATGAGATGTTTCTGTGATGAAAAAAAATCTCAAAAAGATTTCAATAACTAGGTTATCATTATCAAAGCATGATTACAGCACCTTCACTCAAAGAAATATAAATGAAGGCAATTTTAAATATCACTGTCAAGATATTTTCTTTTAAATGCATCCTAAATGGTTAAAGAAATATTTTTGTAAAATATGTAAAATATGTTTGAAACACATAACAAGGAACATGCTTACTGCAGGATTAGAAGCCATAGCACTAGTATTAGGAGACAGACATACTAAGCACACATCCACCAAGGTCAGTTTTCTGCACGTATCTCTAATTTTATTTTGGGCTGTATTTCGAAAATTTATTTTATTGGGGTAATATGAAACATTGAAGTACTATGAAACACAAAAATAAAAAGCAATAGAATAAAAATGGTTAACTCAAATCTCCATTCCATTAAAAATACTTTTTCTAGATGTAAAAGGTTAAAGTGAAACCTAATAACACTTAGGTATCCTTGCAAAAGTTATAATGTGACAAGCTGAAGACAATATAAGGTTTGTTAATAAAGGTTAACTCACTGTTATCAACACTGCTAGAAAGTGGTTGACCATACTGTTGGTATCCCATGTTATTCATAGGCACTCCATGCTGTCCCTGATACATACCATGCCACTGCATATGCATCTGTTGGGCAGGAACATCCATGATAGGCTGGTTATGAGGAGCATAGCCCTGATACAAAGCCTGCTGCTGCTGTGTTTGCTGTGGATAATTTGGTTGAGTCCCCTGAATTCAAGAGAATAAAAGATAAATACGGCACTAGCAATTGATGGATATCTTTATATTATTTTAAACAACCACAGTATCATAAATCAATGATTACTCAGTCATCAGTAACCCTCCACCCCCTATAGGATGTGTTGTTACCATAATGTAAAAATGAAACAAAAATCCATCTTACATAGGATTTGCTCAGTCGACTATAGTATTAAAAATAAATACCCTGGACAGAGCTGGATTGAACAATGTCTACATTAATCACCCTTAACATTTTTTATAGTATTCCAAGATATATTGGAAATGCAAATATAGTTGCAGAGGTGACCTTAAAGCATATCCAGGTAAATTATTTAAATATCTTCTGCAATGCATTGCCATTTAAACGGTGTAATATTGGAAAGCTTGGTATCTCTTTCGAATTTTTGGATGACTGGAAACAAGCAACTAACTGAATAAAATCCATGGGCTATTCAAAATTACACAAATAATAATCCATGACACACTAAATGTAAAAATCTTCCATTTACATTTTACGAATTTTGCAGTCCTCTTACCAAAATATCTGTATAACCTTGCAAATTTGCTTTTTTACAATTCCTCATTCCGGGTATAATTTTTTTATATGAAAAGTTTTTACTTTCATTTTCAATCTTTCTGAAACCATGGAATCCTTATATTTAAAAATATTTTTAACCACGAGAATTTAAGGCAAATGGTAATCAATGTCAGTCTCTCATGGAAACCCATTAAGCTTTTGTGGAACACGGTTTGAACACCGCTGCTTTAAGAAAACGATTTGACTAATTGATTCATTTTAAACTCTGATTGGCTTATTAGCATGCAAACAAAATGTGCTAATACATATGAATTTAATGAAAACAATTTCTGTATCACTGACCACAACAGTATGTTTGCTCTTAACACAAATGACTTTCAAGTAGTCCATGAATCCCAAACTAAAACTAACTTGAAAATTTGATGAGATTCTTCTTGATAATTAAGTAAACAAATATGTATAACTTCTGAAGCAAAAAACCAATGGCTGTATCTGAACAGTATATTACTGTACAAATGCAGGAAAGTATGTAATGACAAGGAGAGCTACTAACAGCAATATGAAACGGACGACTATTTCTACATACAGGCACAAGATACAGGATAGAAGTATGCAAAACTATCAGTGAAACACAAATTTTCATTTTATGTGATAAATGATGTGTTTAAACATCATAAATTTGCACAAAAGTTTTGTAATTTAAAAATAGATAATGACAATGTCACAGAACTTTAAATTAAAAATAAATTGCCAATTATCTAGCATTAGAATGAATGAAACAACTCTAGCCATCGATAAACACATCAATCATTGCCATCAACAAATGGCCAAAATGTTAAAATAACTAGATCTGATAACCCTCAGTAATAATACTTAGTAATTGGCTCGCATAAATCTCCATTCTTCAAGAACTAGATTTTTTAAACATAAAAGGAAATTGTTTTATTTGTATAACGATGGAAAGGTTGAGGTGAAAAATTCATCAAGGCCGCGAAGTAAAAATTATGAATCCGAGCTTAAAACCTTAGACTTCGTCTTATGAAGGCAAATTTCAACAAATCAAATGCGGTTCTTGACGACCTGCCTTACCGTATGGTATGTTTCCTGAAAATGTTGTCCCGGATTTTGTTGAGGCTCAGTGCCCCAATTCCATGAATCTGGATTGGGGGTTGTCTCGGGATTAGGACGGGAACTGTACCAAGTTGACTGTGGCATGCGACTTACTTGATACGACGGTTGTCCAAAATGATTACTATAATTATTGGCCACTCCCGTGTCCTGTGGCATTGCTGAGGTTTGTGGATATGAATTCGAAGCACGGATTTGGGTTTCTAAAATAAATGTGATTAGGGATACTCGATTACGAATTTTACAAACACACGAAACCACCACATTGCACCAAGTACTCACGATTTCTTCTCCACGGATTTCTCGCTTTATCACTGCTTTCCATCATTTCGAAGCCAATAATTGGGAAGTCATACTTGAGACTGCCGAATATGAATTTAACTGGCACTCAAATTATTCCCGCTCATCGGTCCCCACGCACAAAACCTAAATTACGAGAGATCACAGTCCCAAATAAGTAAACATCCTGATATTGCTCTAGTAGCGGGATTTCAACTCAGAATTATTGATCAGGTGATTGGATTAAAAATCATATATGCATATCACGAGCAAAGGTTATCGAATGAAGTAACAAGACGCTATAATCCATAAGTATTGCATGGCTTAACGATGAAAATACGACATTATAGGGTATAATCAGAAACTATGTCACGTATACAAAGCATATTCATTTCTGCCACTACATATGGTATCCTTGTCAGATGTACATACCGTGGTTCACACTCATAACAACTTTGATGATCCATTAAATAATCTAAATATATTCAACATGCAAATTTTGAGAATGCTCATAGCCCTTGATTAATTCCGACAGATTTCTGACTATATATCTCTAACTACAGCGAACTACAAAGCAACCAAGTTGAGCATCGCACTTCCGCACTTTCATGTCAGGTGTGACGTGGATTCTTAAAGTTCAATTACAAGCCACATCGAAGAAGCGCCGCAAATGTCTCCGATCGGTCCAGTAAACTGTATTTTTCGAATAGTGCTGAAGTAGTCCTAGGATTTTTAAACTGTCATAAAAGCCATTTGTGATCATGGTGCTGATGACTATGATAGGAAGATTAGCTGACGGCTTGCCGTTAGCAGCAACAATGCAAGAGGATGAACAGGTAAATTAACATCACACGTTTGACGTTTATAGCCAAATAAAAAATCGGAGATTAATTTGATTTATTTCATAATCCGTCTGTAGTTGTAAAAAGAAAATTTAGATGAATATTATTACTTGCACTGATTGCCAGAACTCCCGAATGCTTTGTTGTGAATGTTGAGTAATACGAAATTTTTGAGGCTGCTTCATAAAACTTGATTATAAAAATGTATAATTTCAGTCGGGAAGAAATATACTGGATTATCAGAATCAAGGAAAAATGCTTTTTCGAAAGTTAAATAACATGAGTCCAACCCGTTGCACTTTGGAAACGGGACCATATTTATTTCAGTAAGTAACCTTTGGGAAACTTCAGAATTAGTTGAGCAGATAAAATTCTCTAGCTAACAGAATTTTGTTTTTAGTTATTTCATCGAAAATGATGTCTGTTACCTAGTTCTTTGCGACAAAAACTACTCCAAAAGGCTAGCTTTCTCATATCTCGAGGATTTGGCTCAAGAGTTCCACTCCCAGTATGGTCGAAAAGTAAGCACCGTCACCCGGCCATACAGCTTTATTGAGTTTGGTAAGTTTTATAATCACTGTAAATTGGTTTTAAAAGTTACTTATGTTGTATATCACACATCTGCAATTTTTGGAGTTATTACTTATAGAATTAAGATAAGAAGAGTTATTAATCATCACGATTAATATTGGCATTTCCCCTCAGGAAATTTTTAAAAATCAAGATCATATTCATAAATTTGTAACTAAAACCCATTATTAATACATTTCCAAAGCTTTACTGGTCTGAATGTATACATTACCAAATTAAATCCTAGCCTTTTAAAAAATTCATCGTTGTTATATTTTTCAGATACGTACATTCAGAAGGCTAAAAAAGTTTTTACTGATTCTCGAGCAAGGCGTAATTTATCAACTCTTAACACTGAGCTTCAGGATGTTCAAAGAATCATGGTTCAAAATATTGATGATGTTCTACAGAGAGGTGCTCTCCTATCAGGTATTTTGATAAATAGTTTACTAAAATTGAGTCTGAAAAAAATTTCTTTCTTAATTATTATTATGCTTATTCACTTAAATTTTTATTTGGATTTCAAATTCTATGTAATTATATAAAACTAGCAGAAATACCTGGCGTTGCCCGGGGAAATTTAGTTCAAATCTGATTGGAATTCTAGATGATACATGGAATTCAAATGGTTGCCATTTAGAATAAAACTGGCAGAGAGAAACAAAAACCACACATGAATTATTCTTGGGAGCCCTCCACAATCTTACCAAATTTGATTCAAATCAATAGTAGAACTCAGGAAAATACACATAGTTTAATGTTTAAATTGGCCACCATTTTGAATCAAGCAGACAGATGGACACTAAAACCCCACACTGACCTTCCCCTTAATGCCCCCTACAATCGTGCCAAATTTGCTCGGAATCGGTTGAGAAATGTGGGGGTGGATAAAGGAAGAGACAGACAATTGGCTGCCATTTTGAATCAAGCGGACAAACAGACACTAAAAGCCTGCACCAACCTTTCCCTTAGTGCCCCATACTATCGTGCCAAATTTGGTTGGAATCAGTTGACTGTGGGCATGCATAAAGGAGTAGACAGAAAATGGTCCACCATTTTGAAACAAATGGACAGATGGACACTAAAACCACACATTAACCTTCCCCTTGGGACACCCTACAATTGTGCCAAATTTGCTCGGAATCGGTTGAGAAATATGGGTGTGCATAAAGGAACAGACAGACTTACCAAAATATAGTGGTGGAGATTATGCAGCTAATTGTGAATTATGTAAGACCAGGTGCACAACAGCAACATCTGCTATTGATAAATACCAGCAACAGCTGTTTACATGGTGGACTTTATTTACAAATAATAGGCAAAAACAACTCAGCAAACAAAATCTACTCTATACCAAAGCTAATCATAATTCATTTAATTATTTACTCTCTTAAGTTTATAAAACTAATTGTTTCCATTCTTTTCTTTCTCAGAATTAGATTCAAAGGCCCAACATTTGTCCATGCATTCTCAGGAGTACAAAAAATCTGCTACTGACCTGAATAAAACATCCATGCTTGTCAAGTGTGCAGCTGTACTCATTATCATAATTATCCTATTTTTATATTTCAAGGTGTTTTGAGTTTTTTGAGAGTTACAACCAAGGACTGCCCCAAATTAATTTTCCCTCTCCAATTATAGGGGAGGGAACTGCTTGAATGGATAACATCATGAATAAATATGAGAGAAATTATACTCTCTCCATGTTCCTAAAAATAGTGAAACCAAATCTTTTACAAAAGCAACCATTAATATCATCGTGGGTCAATACCCCGTTATGTCTTCTCGTACAAATGCTTCATGGCATTCATCAATTGTCTTATGGTGATATTAAGTTATCATTGGGTGGTAGAGAGAGCAGCTTGCCTTATTGAAAGCCGCATTGTTATGGATACTTTTGGTGGTGAATCACGGTTTTCGGGAAGTGGATTTGGGGGAAGGGCAGGAAGGAGAGGAAGCAAGGGCAATAAAAAAAGTCGTTTGAAGGTAATGCCTACCTCCTAATAATGTTTATGCCCTAGGTTTTTTGAATGGTTTTTTGCCTGTCTTTCATTTTCCTGCTGTTGTAGGAATTCTCTTTTTGTGTGTTTGTTGTCTGCATAGGGGAAAATTCTCTTGATTTGTAAAATAAAAAAGACAAAGGGATCTAATGTTTATTTATTAAAATCCCTTCAAATAAGTGGACTTAGAAAGTTGTGTGTAATAAAATGTCACCTATGAATTTGTTTCTTGAGTTATTTTGGCATACATCCCTGTGATCATATGTACTTTTAACATTTTAAAATTTTAGAACTGTGATTCCAAAAGATAAGAACTCTCCTGCCATAGCTACAAAATTCCAATAGAAAATATTAGATTCATCTTTTCAAATATATCATAGCAGCTCAATAGCTTGAAGTTTTTAAAGAAAATATATATTCAAGGACATGTTGTATGCTATTGTAGATGTTGTAATGCTCTAAAAAGTTACCTATCAAAGTTATTCTAAAATTGTGCCAAGAGCTGAAAAGGTATCATCATCTGGATGGCCAGTAATGAAGAAACAATATTTTTGTAAACCAACATTATAACCTAACATTTGCTCAAATAAAGATAGAAGTAATACTTTAGCAATTTGATTGTATGAATTTAATTTATTAATGACAGTAGTTTTAGAATTCATTGAAATCTAACACGTGATAATTTCTGGGTAATTCATGCTTTTCTCGTGTCAATTTTTCTGTATTAATTGGCCTATTAATATCCATATTTATGTGAACATTTTCTAGAGCTACTTGTGGTATAACCACAATGAATTTGCAATATATACTGTTCTTCTCCATTATATACAAGTTAATTGACAGGATATTATCATTTTAGACAGTCCAGGTTTTTGAATGATCATTTCTCAAGCAAAAGTAAATGCCTTTTTACTCGTGATATGAAATTTCAATTAAAGTTTTTCCCTGTCCTAGAGTTGTCATTTTATCTCAATATCTTATTGTAACTAATTAGATTTTAAATTTTATCAGCTCTGTTAGTGTGGGAGGTGAAATTTAGAGTACAGATCTTTAGTTTTAGGTAAAGCAAATAGCATATTTTTTAAAGAGGAAAAAAGTTCATAACTCATTCATCTAGATATCAGCATTAAACAATGGGAAGGAAAAAAGAAGTAATCCCTTAAGTTTGTGATTATGGGGAAACAGCAAGTAAAAAATGTCTTTGGAAGCAAAATGTACCTCTACCCATGAGTTTGTTCATGGTCCAAAGTATTGATAGTTAGGCCTTGGAAATGATGTTAAGTAATCCAAAAATTCTCATTTGACTCGTTTTATCTATTCAGGGACAGTACATACATCATAGATGCATTTATGCAAGTCCATATCTGGTCAAACTTTTCCATACTGGTATAGCGTATTTGACCGAATATAGCCCCCCCTACCCATTTTTCTCACACAAATCTAGAAAATATTTTAATACCCTGAAAGGACGATTATTTTTAGGACTTTAATGTCATGAAACATGTTGTATAATTTGAAGAAATATCAAACTTGCACTCATTTAATAAAAAAGTACCAATTAGCGAGTGATAAAACGCCATGCTAATTGGAATTTTAAGGTTTTCAGATTTGTTCCTCAGAATTCAGACGGTATACTAACGAGAGAGATATTTGACAAGGAATTGAACAAAAATACATTTTTAGGGAGTAAAAATAAACTTTAAAAAGTCGAAATAACATACTTATTAATGCAGCAATATTAGCAAGTCGAAATAACATACCAATTTATAAAGCAATATAAATTCGCACTTTGCTCATATTTCGATCTATCTTTCGTTTGTGTAATTAACAATTCGAGCTTAGCCAGGCAATTAGTCCATTCTCGGGCAAGGTTAATTTCGTTGGTATTACCGTATTTGCTCGTGTAAGCTGCGCACCTTTTTTCCCAAAACGCTGGTGGAAAAGAGGGGGTGCGTCTTACACGAATTCTTTTATTTGCCGCTCACCTTTTTTCCCAAAATGTCGTGTCGGTAAACAAATATACGTTAAGCTAGCATCCATGCCGCATCTATTATTCTATTTCTGAATTTCGGTGTATTTAGCCATTTTCATTCATTGTATAAAAGTTTTAAATGAGTTTTAAGTTTATTAACGGGTGCTCCCCAAACTCGACGAAGTCTTCTGCTGCAATCGTCACGGAGGCCACGGCGCATGCGTGACCAGTTTGGATTGGTGGGGGTTTTGTTCTCACAGCAGACGACGCCTACCATGTTCAGATACGGCGTGCTTCCTTTATTCTATGATACGTCTATGAAAGTCATAGCCACCGTGGTGATCATTGAATGATCGCTGATCATAATTTTAGTTCGCCAAAAAAATGACGACCGCTACGGTAGGGATCAGTGACCATATGGCTGGAAAATTACGTACAGCAGAATGATCGCTACCGGAGTGATTTCTGCCGAACATGACCAATGTGACCACAAAAACAGTTACGTGTTTAACAAAAGAGGACTACCGAGATTTCTGCTAGTACCGATATAGAGAGATCACCCAATAAATTCGTCACGTAGGAATGTGAAGATGCTTAACTTGAGCGTAGCATTTTTTAGAAATAGGAATTGGTGATTTAAAAAACCCTTTTTCGGCTCAAATAAATTTTTTTCCCTAGAGCTGGCCCAAAAACCGGGGTGCGCGGAATACACGGGGTCTCGGCTTACACGAGCAAATACGGTAAAACTTGCAATTTGACAATAATGAGAGCGATCAGGTAATAGAAAAATCCTTCCTATATGGTGACGTCAATCAGCCTTGCAAATAAATATTCGCAACCCGAGTAGTTTAGTCTTACAATGGATAGAAACACTTACTGACTCGAATGAAATTCATCATTATTGAAGCTTTGCACACTTGTTTGTACCCACCTAATTTTTAGTGCCCGAAAATAGCCCCCCCCCCAACTTTTGCACTTCGCTTTTGGCCAAAAACAGGGGGGCTATATTCGGTCATATACGGTAATACAGTGTAAAATATAAAGTATGTTTTAAGTATGTATCATTGGCAGAAGTACAGTGAGAAGCTAATGACATCAAAATAACTTAGTAAAACCACAATTTCACTACTTGAGACAAGTAGGGCGGCCAGCAAAAATGTACTCATATATTAGGTTGGATGGAAAAGATGCGTATTTGAAAATATGTTGGTAATTGTTTTTCAAATCTAAACAGAATGCTTTTTATGACAAGGGAATCATAGAGTTACCTGAAAGATGGCAAAAGATTGCTGATCAAAACTTAAAATTTTTACTATTCAAAATAATACTGTTATTTTAAATAAAAAATGTAACATTTCCATCCAACCTATTAAAATTAAGGAATGATACAAAAAAGACTGCATCAGCTCATTGATGGAAAATACTAAGTCCTTGGTCTTTACGCACTTTGGTTTGCTGAACGTATTCAAATTGATTTATATCGACCTGATAATGGATAACTTAAGAAGAAATATAATATGGACAAATGTTTTGTGGTTACCCTGTATATTCACTGTGTGACACAAGGATACTAGTTATTGGAAACATTTCAATTTCACTTACAAATTTATTGTTTCAGAACACACAAACAGTCACATGTATATACAATATTGTATTTCCTTTTATCTTAATCAATAATAAGTTAACACAAGATTCAGCAAAAATATTTCATAATACAGTGATGAAATCTTCAAAAAATGATATCACAATAAAAGAGAAAAAATAGTTTCCCATAAAAATAACCTTTATAAATTTTCATGATTTACTTGTGACATTTACTTAGCTCCTGTCTCCCCAGCTTCTGTTTTAATATTTCTTTCTTTACCTCCTTCATTCTTTATCCTTTCCTGGTGATATTTAAACCTATCTTCACATTTATCCTCAGGTTTGATCAAATGAGATGAATTCTTTACTGGGAGATATGGCATCTTGAAATGACGATCTCTCCCACCAAAACGTAACTGTCCTGATTCTTTCTTCCCACCAAGCCCACCCCCTGAAAAAGCATTGAGTTGATTAGAGAAATATTATTTAAAGGCTTGAATTAATGAGGAATGGTTACATAAAATTTCATTTGTAATATATTTCATGTAAAACCTCATGCATCATATGGCGCATTCAGTAGCTCAATCAGCTCCACAAACTATACAAGGTCAACTTATTCTTATCAGGAACAAAAAAATTCTGCCAGTTATCTCCACAATAGAGTCATACAATAGCAAACTTAAAATGCTGAAATATATTGCTATTTAGAAAACCGTGAAATTTTTCTGTATTTCACCTTTAAATAGTTAATAAATTGATTAATAATATTATGCGCTGTATTTAGGGTAATCCCGCGCTTATAATTAGGCTCTCACCAACATTTTACCACCTTTCCAGAGCCTTCTTCATTCATCTTAAAACATTATATAATGCTTAATAATCATAACTGCGAAAGTTTTAGATAAACCTTTCTTCTTAACATGATCAGCAGCACTCCTACCTTGATCATCATCTACAATAAAAAAATCGGGCAAAAACTTGCAAAAGTAGGCAGAAAGAATACGCCGACTAACTGATAGCTATAGTTCAATGACTACTGAGGGTTTGGCAGCTGGAGAAAAGGCAGGTGCAAATTTGGCCCTTATCCCTCAAGGTATTCAGAGTGATGTGAGTGAAAGATTTAATTTTTGAGACAAAAATTAACCTTGACAAGCATTTACCGTTATGAGCAAGACAGATATTCTGGCCCTTTATTATGTTTAAGGCAGTCACACGGACCTAAAAAAATACTTTTCCAATAAAAATATTTTTCAAAAATGAATTCCTCAATGAAGTATCAAACATACCTAATGGTTTAAAACATATTATCTAGGTAAATCCAACAGCCATGAAAAGATTGAGCTCTTTTCTTTTATCTGAGCTGTTTTTTTTGACATCATTCTTTTTGCAATTTCTATTTTCCCAATGAATATAAAAATTCAATTTTACACTCCAGGAAGCTAACATTCAATAATATTTCTTTGAATGGATCATCTGTTTATTTAGTCTTGAGCAACATGCATATCCCCATGTATGAGTCTAAGAAATTGCAATGGCTATGCTTGTTCCCTTCTTCTGCTGACACACAAGTCCTCTTAATAGTTAACATGTGTACATGCTCCAGAGCTTGGATTGCCAAAATGTAGTCAACAGTTGACTGTTAGATGTTTGTAGAATATATTCTTATGGAGAATCTGACTCTCCATTAGTCACTCATCACTGGATTTACTTTAGTTCTAGGATGTTAGATCAGAATACTGAACCCAAGCAATCTCAAAAAAATGCAAAAAGTACTAAAGATTGAGTAAATTTGATTCACATTTCAGCAACATTGTAATCATTTTCATAGCAATTTTGACAATTGTTAATACTAAAGTGATTTTTTAAAAGACAAATCAAATTGCCACAAAGGCAAGGTGCTTACAAATTTCATTGTCAATTTAAAAAAAAAATTTATTCATAACTCTTTATTAAACACATTTTATGTCCATGTATGTGTACGATTGCAAGCAACCATGTCTGTTGTATCATAACGTAACTACAGAAAAACAGTATACATACTCCCAAAATGTTTTATAATAGTTCAGCCACCTAAGTTTTGGGCTGATTTGTAGAACTCGACTTGTTTCATATCGAACTTTTTTGGAATATGGAATGAAATTGCTATTTTATAACGACAATTAGGTTTTAACTTTAAAACATGATAGTATATGACTTGTCGTATCAAGAGAACAAGATATAGTAAATAAATTGATGTAACTCACCAAGTCGCCTTGGAACCCATCCATGGAGTACCCTCTCTAATTCTCTATCCACAAATATTTTTCTACCCTCAAGCTCCTTTTGATTAGCTGCAATATATGCTCTCTGTGCATCTTGTTTATAGTAATATTCAATAAAGGCAAATCCTCTTGATATACCTGTAACAATATTTCTAACAAGATGACATTTCTTTATTTTCCCATATTGTGAAAATACCTAAGAGAGAATGAGAAAATACAGATGTTTTAACAACAACTTCTTTCTTCAAAAAAAGTATACATTTCTGAAAGATTATTTTTAAATTGAGGATTAATTAATAAAGGTAATAAAAATATAACTAATTTTATATAGATAAATTTACTATGAATTAGAGATCAGTCAAAACATGCACAAATCAAAATGAAGCACATTTATTGCATATTTTATAGGTAAGATACAATCAGGAATCGATCCAACTTGTTTTTAAGTTGAATTAAGTATAACTTTTCCTGATTTATTTTCAAAAATCTTACTATTGGAAAAAGCTCCGCTACCATAAGCTAATTTGCTTACAATCATTCAATGTTTATCAGTTCTAGTTGTTTATAAAAGAATATATTTAAATAAAATATTTACATTAAATTATCTTTTAATAAAGTGGATCTATAATGTAGAATTAGGTGATTCAACACAAGAAGTTTTAATAAAAACCCATAATTAATATACTAAAGTTCACTTGAGAGCAATCATTGTCACTACTGCAATAATAGTATTTAAAATAAGAAAATTACATAATTCACTAAAATTACAGAAATACTTAAAACAAATGTTGAAATGATTAATTATGCTGGGCTTAACTGTAAACATTACTGATACATAATATTTTAAATGTTATAAAATAACTTCGAACCTTCTTAACAGTCTCACTGGTGGTTTGCCTATTTAAGCGTGCCACAAAAATTGTATTTTCGGGTATACCTCCGAGATATTTTGGTGGAACATAATTCGCTGACAATGCCCTTATTATAGCATTGTCGTGGGGTCTTAAATCAGTTCGGTCAATACTTCCAGCTTCTAACGGATTGTACTCCGTGGTAAATCTGCTCCACGTTTGATATTGGTGAGCAGACATGTCTGCAAAGTGAATGCATGTTTAATTTCCATGAAATTTAATTCTATCGTTTATTTACCCATCGTTAATTTTACAGACTCCTCAACGTGTATTAAGATAACAATTTACATGCTACATTAACCTACTGAAAGTATCAAAGTTTTACATAAGTATATTTAATTATTTTTTCCCAAAACTTATGATACCAAGAATTCATTGACCAATTGCCGATATATTAAAAACCTATTAAAAGGCATACCGAGGTTTCGATAATAAAGAATCTTAGAATTTAACATTAGTGCATAGATTATAATAACCACAAAAGTTGCTTTTGACAAAAGCTGAGAGAACACCACGTCCGACTTCAAAGACCTCACGTTATACAATGCAATATTTACCTTTACATTTATCAGTCATTGAGGGGAAATTAACAGTTTGGGTAGTAAACACTTCGTTCTATTGTTTGTGTGCTCATTTTGACAAGCGTTAACTGAAAAACACTAGATTAAGACGATTCTTTGCTCATCCCATTGAAATAATTTCCTCCCTCACCAAAACTTGCACCCGACATCGATATATCGATAGTGTCAGCCCACCAGCAGTAAATGTTCAAATCGTAAAACTAATTCAAAATATTTTAATATTAAATTATTAATCGATCGAGTGACAGCAGAACTTTCCAAATTAGCAATCCCGATAGACTTACGACTAATCTTGTTATCCCAGTTATATTTTCTTTCGAAACGCTAAGAAAGAAATTTCGAAATATGTAAGTACTAAGAAATATTTCGAAACACGGTGGATAGATTAATATCTGGTTTTTTGCAGCTTTCATTGCAGGAATTCTGTGGGAGATAAAATATTCTCAATTTTTGGCTGATATGTTTTTAGAAACGCGTTCAGGAATTACTATGATAACTGTGTTCTTTGAATCCTACTTCATCATTGTCGAAGCAGCCGCACTGTATAATTTACGGCCTTTGAATGGAAATACCGTTTATGGCATATGAACTTTACAGATCTATAAAAACGGGAAAATATTTGCGAGCCTGAATGATATGCACTTAGCCTTATCTTTATGAGCATATTCAATTTTTACTTTCTCATACGAAGTATCGAGAAAGTATTGTTTTCACGAAGAAATTCGACCTCGAGATTTTTACGGAAATACCCGTTTTAGGTGTCGCTGAATCCGAAAAAGTGGTTTTTGCAATGCCGTCTGTCTGTTACTGGCTCTGGAGCCTAGACGGTCGAACGAAAATTAATGAAATCTCGCACTTAGGCATTTTATCATACTGAGCAGAGTATACATAGAAATGGTTGACATTGATCAATAATTAAGAGTAGTTTATTCTACGCATTTTTAACAACAATCCGATTTTCTCGAAAACGGCTCTAACGATTTTGATCAAATTTTGTACAGTCACTTGAGTTTGCGTCTTCAATAACACTGTATAGTTCATATTTCTCAAAAAATGAATATAAGGCTAGTTTATTCTAGGCAACTTTAACAACAATTCGATTTTCTCAAAAACGGCTCTAACGTTTTTGATCAAATTTCGTAAAGTTACTTAAGTATACATCTGCAATAATACTACACGTTTCATTTTTTCAATGAATGAATATAAGGCTAGTTTATTCTTGGGCAACTTTAACAAAAATTGGATTTCCTAAAAACAGGCTCATACGATTTTCATTTTCTAAAGATAACTAAACGACGCATTAGTACCCATAGATGAGAAAGTTTGTACAATGTATGTTGTACCGATTTTTTCTTGTAATTTTTGTATTATTTAGTACATTTTGAACCTGTGAAAGACGGAAAGTAAAATCGCTATCTTTAAAATATGTCTAGAGGCCTTCAAGATATATCAATGTAAGAGAAGATAAGACTTGACTGTTAAAATCAATGTTATAGATACAATTACATTTCTCAGTCGATGGTTATAGTGCGTTTCCCGAAGTCGTACGGGTCAGATTCGCAATATTCCGTCCGCATTCGGGTTATTTCGCTAAGGTTACGACACAATGTTGCCACATTTCGAATTTCGCTCATTTCAACAGCAGCTGTGGACGAGTTAAGTTCTGAGAGCAATTGTGTCAACAGCGCTCATCAAGAATTTTTGAAAGGCGTGGGAAATTTAAGACCTCTTATTGGCTGACACTTTCTCCCCCTCACCCTACAAATCTAACCGTAGACACGCCTCACTCGTACGATCTCTGGAAACGCAGTATAGTATGTACAAGAAGCCTGTATCAAGAATTGTTTTAGAAACTGTGGCTTTGTTTTTGATGATGTTAATGAATGTGGCAATGCAGATAGCGATTGTGATTATTGTGTCATTCAAAATTTGATTGATAAGATGTATTAAGTTGAGGGTACCAACAAAGTGTAAAAAATTTTCTAAATATTGATGAAAGCATTTTCACAGAGATTGATGAAATTGACTTAAAAACTGTGGTAGAATCACAAAGCAATGCAATTGTTCCCAATTCAGAGGATGAACAGAATGAGGAATATTGTGAAGAACTCTATAATGCAACCACATTGGAAGTTTTACGCCATCTTAAAGCTTTAAAATATTCTGCCAGAATGATGAGTGAAAACGATTTCTTTAGCAAAGTTATAGAAATAGGGTTTTCTTTTGTCAGTTTAATAAAATCACAGAAAAAACAGCATAACTAAAATTGGAGTTTTCAAAAGATTTTCTAGAATTTTTTAACTGTGTTTAATATTTTTATTGGTTTTTAATGTGTATTTGAAATGTGTTGCAACTGTATAAAATTTAACATTTCTGATTCTGAAAATTTGTAGCTTTTTTAACAGAAGATTTTTAATTTCTAAAAAAACCAGTATTGTCAAGCATGCAATTTCAAGTTTATATTCTCATTTATTATATATATATGTGTGTGTGTGTGTGTATATGGTTTTGTGTAGTTTTAAAACTGAAAGACAGAAGAATAGGCCGGTCCCGTGAGGTTCTGCCTCTTGCAGGTTTTACTGTATGTATTACCAGTTCTTCAATTATCAGCATAAATATTGAATACTAGGGAAGACTGGATTGTATTTTTACTTTTTCTGATACAGACCTCCAGCATCTTTCATTCTTTCATATGATATGTGATTCACATGCACAAATCACAGTTGATGTCAAAAAATGCCACAAGTGTGGTAATTTCCTTTAGATAATTCCTTTACAATGTGGAAATTAATCAAAATATTAATATATAGCAATGGTGCCACAGCTGCTTGCCTAAAACCACTTAATTAGTCCTGCACATAATTTTAATTGATGAAATCCTTTGCCTATCTTTCATGAACAGTATATTGACACTTTTCCGACCAGTTTTTGACCACTCTGTTGACCACTACTATGACTTACCTCACCCCTTTGACTTTCCTGATCTTCAGTTATTGAGGCATTTGTCCCAATTTCTTGTATTTTCTTTGAAATGGTGAGCATAACAAATGTTGGGAACAAACTGATATAAAATATTTTTACTCTTTGATACACTTATTATTCTTCTATGATTAATTGCTTTCACTTGTTTCTTTCAGATATTTTCCTAAAAGATTTTTCAATTTCACAGGCAGACAGGCAAAGTGGGCCAGACATTTTGAGGTGGAATACATAATTCATTATCATTAACTCAATAAAAATGTTCACTGCAATTAAGGTTGCCAACTTTTAGACTTCATGAACCTTAGATGTTTTTACGGGTTGCCTACTTTAAGATATTCATAAACCGGAGTTTGCTTGAAACGTGGATACTTTAGAAGAAACCCAAGATGAATTAAATATAATGATAAATATATTCAATATTCTTAAGGGCACTCATGATTTTAAGAAATATAATTAAAAATCGTTGTTTATTTTTTAAATATTGATAATTAACAAAATTGTAAGAGCATCGTCAATTTGTTATTTGTATAAAACAAAATACAATGGAAATTAAAGTGCAAATTATCTTAATTCGAATCATTTATAAAAAATACAAAAAAGTCATAAAAAGGGCTTTCCGCTGCAATCGAAATTGAACCGGAGACTTGTGCTACTCACACCGAGACCGGAGATTATGGCGATGACCCGGAGATCTCTGGCCCGAAAGCCGGAGGTTGGCAACCCTAACTGCAATATATCTTAATAAATACTGTCATGTTTGTCACCTGTTATATTTCCTTATGCTTGGCTACTTTATGTACCATAATTTCCCGATTATAATACGCATCCAATATACTACGCACCCATGTTTTTCAGAGTGAAATGTGAAAATTGTCTTATCACCATGTAATACGCAACTCATTTTTTGTAAAAAGATCACTTTAATTTTTCACTTGGTTATTAGCAGTATCAAGACAGTTCTCGCCTTGGCGCCAAGTGAGATATGTATGTTTGCGAGTGTTTACAAAAACTTCACATCTATATAGTTTTGACTCTCACTTTAAAGATCAATACAATGTATAAAAACATGTCTCAATGTAGCATTGTGTAATAATCTGATCAGTTGGAATGACAGTTCTTGCCTTGCCAGCAAGCAAGATAGGTAGTTTACATGAATATCACGTCTAGTTCTGACTCGGCCTTCATACAAGCCGGTCGAGGTGTGTAAAATAATATTTGTTGCTTGCAATGCCATGGAAGGTTCTGAAGACATCATCATATAGGATGATGATTTTGCCAAAGTGGATAGTGAGGATGAAGATGACGTTCTCGGCAATGCCATTTATGTAGATGATGAGAGAGAACACAAAATTGCCAACGAACTATTTGAGGACAGTGAGGACAGTAATAATGAATTCAGAGGCTTTATACAGCTAAAAGTAAATAAATAATTATTCTTATTTTTGTTTCGAAAAATGATATTTAAAGGATTGTTGTCGAAATGCATTGAAATGTACGATTTATTGGTAAAAATATGCCCGAAAATATAAATTATTTCCTTACTAAAAAAAGTCATATGCGCTTATTACCATGTATAAGTCCAACTTTTTGTCAATTTTTCGTGAAAAAAATGCTTATTATAATCAGAAAATTACAGTAATTCAATTTTGACTTAAGTTATCAGGTTCAAATTTTAAATGAAATCCATCTGGCATGCAGCATAGGGGGGTTAAAGTGGGAATTTTTTATTTCTTTTAATGAACTTATACTTTATCACCACCATTCCTGATGCTTAATATTTTCCCTTGTTCTCATTCATTTTCAAAATGTTGGTCACATTATTATGAGCTTTTTTGGTATGAAGCTATTCACATTGTAGACAAAAATGCCTAACAAAGATAGAAATTTATTGCAGAGGCATTTGGTTTGCCCAAACAGTTTTACCTAGTGCTCTTCAACATGTTAAACCAAAAATATGGTGCACGTTAGATGTGATGCTCTAAAATTACTCCATCATGAAATACTGCATTTCATTAGAAGAAATAAGAAGTTATCATCACCTAAACACCAGGGATGTTTTTAGAATCATAAATTGCATTTTACAAGCATAAATCCCTAGGAATGCAAATAATTAAAACTTTTCTATTAAATTTGAGTATTGAGTTTATTTTTAACCACTTCAATGGTTTACAATCCTCTTAGAAGAAATTTTTCTAAAACAGAGAATAGTATTTGTTATAGAGTTATGTAATTAATAAAAGAAATACTGATTCACTGATCATAAACACAATCTAATTTATTAGAAGGTAACCTTAACTAATTAAATTGCTAGACTTATTTGGTTAATTCTGATAAAATGGAATGATACATACATATATGAAAATTGATTTAATTCACACATGTACAAAAGCTTATATTTAGAGAAAATAATTTTCTAAAGACAAAATTGATCAAAAGAGAGAAATACATTTTTTTTTAAATTTATGGATTGAGTTTAAATACATATATTAGTTCCTTTTGAAATATTTCAACAATTATTCCACGAGTTTTGCATGGCAAGCTTCTCCACCCATGCTACAAAATCTGGTGGTGAAAACTGAAAATATTTTCTCTGTGAAATTCAACTGCAAAGTTTATAGTGGGACTATTCTGCTCCAGAATGAATTATTTATTAGCCTATTGATAAAATCATAGTGTTGAAAAAAAGAGGATAACAGACTCTTAATCATAAAAATATGTATATGGACAGCAAATATAACAGGCCATATTTATTTTTATCACCACTAATGATACTCAATCCTCCAGCAACCGTTCCCCACAACCTACATCGACAGATCGCCATCCTCTCATGGCGACTCTCCTTCTCACCACTCTAGTTTCCCCATCATCCTCATCCTTACTCGACATGCTCTGGAATAGTTTGATGTGACCTTTCACGAGACCCCCTACGATCTCGTGAGGATGCGCCACAGCCTCTTTCTGTTCAGGGGAAGACTTATAACCTCCGTCTTCATTACCTGAACCACTCTCCAATTCATCTTCTTCTTTCACTACCCCACACGCCTCCCTAACTTCCTCTATGACTCGGATGACTTTCCCACCTTTTTCATCCTCCTCCATGCTTTCTTTCGCATCTGCAACCCTCTTACCCTCCTTCTCGCAACTTCCTCCCACTCCCTCTTCTCCCTCTGTCTCCTCCTTCCCTTCCTCGTCGCACTTAAGTTTCTCCTCTTTAGTCACAACCTCCTCATCGCTCTCTCCCCTCTTAGCGATCAGCTTCTGACTCTCCGAGCATTCTTCGTCGCTTTCCATGACGTCTCCTTCCTCCTCCAAGGCTCCCGTCTCTTCCACCGACGCCTCTCCATCGCTCGGAGGAGATGCTTCGACTTTTACGCCCTTCTCTTCCATCCCCGCCACCGCAGGGGGCGGTTCGCTCTTATCTGGAGCGGAGGAAGAGGACTCGGGCGAGATTTTCTCGGGCATCCGCCCCGGAAGTTCCTCGTTGATTCCAGTTTCCACTGTTTTATCTTCTTCCACTTCTCCTCCCTGCTGCTGCTGCTTTCCCTCCTCCTGCTTAACGACTCTCTCTCCTTCCGGTTCCTCTCCCTCTTCGCTCTTTCCCGTAGCGTCTCCTTCTGAATCTCCGGCGCCGCTGACTCCGGCTTGGCTGCTACTGATGTTACCGCCCTCTGCAGCTTCTTCTCCCGTCTTCGCGTCTTTCGCGGCCTCCGTTTCCTCTCCTCCGGTTCCCGGTTCACTCTTTGCTTCTTCCTCCCTAGTGGTACCGTCCCCGCTCCTTTCTCTGCTTTCAACTCCATTATCTTCGCCCCTCTCTCCCTGTGTTACGCCGCCATCTTCTTCCATAATTCCCTCTTCCCTGTTCGCGTTACCTTCCAGGCCTTCCGTAGGCGTGGTCAAAGTGGTCGGCGACTCAATTTCTCCGCCGTACAGCACGCTGACGTCCGTCGTGGTCGAGTGACCGTCTTCGTTTTCCGAAGCGTACAAGTATCTCTCGGGGCCCTCCGATAGAGTCTGCATGTACGGAAGGGAGTTGGGAGCGGAACTCGTCACGGAGTTGAACCCTGACTGCGGACCGGATGAGATCAAAGGGAATAGGGTCGCGGACGCGCTCTGGATGATGTTGTTCTGGGCAATGGATAAGGAGTGACTGGCGCGTAGGAGGGCCGTCTCGTAAGTTGGAGGGGGTGAGTCTGGGATTGGGGTTGTCTGACAGCTGCGCGAGCTAGTGTGAGGGGGCGGAGGGAGGAGGGTGGTGATGCTGGGCGGAGGCAGGGAGCTGTCGGATGCGTCGTCTTGGAAGCCGGAAGAGGTCGCCATGCTGGAAAGGAATTGAAAGAGTCCTTAATATTTATTTACTACGATCGTTGATTTTCTATCAAACGGATGGGGATCAAAATGTAATATGGAGACCATTCGAATGTTTCATCATCCAACATCTTTTACATTATGTAAATTTTATAATTTTACATTTTCTTAAAAACTTCGGATCCTGGTCGGTATACGCCCCTTACAACTAATAAATTAGTAATTGTTTAAGGGTAGTCCACGTCACTCGTCAAAAATTGTGTGAAAACCTAAAAATCGCTAAATTCGAAATGTTTGGTCAATTTGTGAAGCAATACTTTCTTTATATTCATTGATCTAAATTTCGGAAAAGGTAGATGAGTCTAACAATTATGAGTTAAATGTCCAATATCTTAAATTATAAATTTATAGAACTCTCTTTATTCGCAAGGCTATAGAAATAATAGGTAGAAAACAGAAAATTCCATATAATGTATTTTTTTCCCACTAAATCATATTTATTTTTATTTTTGCATATTGATTTTTAACAAATTTACGTCGAAGTTCCACGAGAAAGTTAACAGATTATATATACAGCGTTCAGAGAAAATAACCATTAAGACAAAAACGAAAATATGATAAAGCTATTCTTACAAACTTTACGGATGTAGAAAGCAATAAAAATAATAATAGGATAAATGAGGATTTTTCTATGGAAAAACCTATTACTATCATTAAGAAATTGGTACAACATACATGTACAAACTTTCTCATATACCAATGCGTCGTATAGTTATCTTTTGAAAAATATTAACCGTGTAGAATCGTTATAAACATCAACTTAAATAGGAAATTTTATGAAAATCGTATGAGCCGTTTTTTCGAAAATCCAATTGTTATTAAAGTTGCCCAAGAATAAACTAGCCTTATATTCATTCATTGAGAAAAATGAAATGGGTAGTATTATTGTAGATGTTTACTCAAGTAACTGTTCGAAATTTGATCAAAATCGTTAGAGCTGTTTTTGAGAAAATCAAATTATTGTTAAAGTAGTCTAGAATAAACTAACCTTATATTCATCTTTTGAGATATATGAACTATATAGTATTATTGAAGACGTAAACTCAAGTAACTATACGAAATTTTATCAAAATCGTTAGAGCCGTTTTTGAGAAAACCACTTTTTTGGATTCAGCGACACCTGAAACGTATATTTCCGTAAAAATCTCCAGGTCGAATTTTTTCGCGATAACAGTACTTTCTCAATATACTTACAATTAGTATGTGAGAAAGTAAAAGTCGAACAAAAATGTATGGCCGTACTCCAGGGGTCGGCAACCTTTCAAAAGTGGCGTGCCAAATTCACGTCATTTCATTAATCAAACTCAAGTTTGAGACACCATCCCGTAAGCGATATGTTTAATAAATTTATATACTTTTATTAGCTCTTAAACCGCACATCTATGGCTTTTACAAAGAACCATGGCCAAAGCAGGATTCGAACCCGTGACCTTTTGATTGAGAGGCAGACAAGCTACCACGGCCGGAAAATTGATAGTAAAAAGAGTTCAGTGACCAGCGATGTTGTCTATCTTACCTTCCTGGTCGAGGCCTTGCCCGTCTTCGCCCTTCTCCCCCCCTCTCTTTCCCCAATAAGACGCAGTTGTCATCAATCGGAGGAGGCATGGCAGACGTAGAAGTGGAATCATCAGATGGACCATTCACAGCTTTGACCACGTCCTCGTAGGTTGGTGGAGCTTCATAATCAGGTGGATCATCCGTGGAAATCTCCTCTATGCGAGCGCCATCTGCGTAAAGTTAGGGTGATTTCATGTTTTTTCCTTACCCCACGATACGTCTCCATAATATCTAAAACTATAATTTTGTCATCGTACCATATTCGCCCAAAAGGTCGCTGATGGTTTGCAACCTGTTCTGGAGCTCCCGATGTTGGCGTGCCCTAGATCCCATGCGATAAAGCAGTATTATCAGGGCTGCGATGAGGAGAATGAGGCCTGAAACAGGCAGAGAATAAAATTCACTCACAATCAGTCTTAATTTCTTTGCATATTCATCAAAAGAATATTACTTTTGATATGTTTCACGTAATATATCGCGAACCCCCTATTTAGGAGATGTAAATAAAAAGTTACTGAGTACTAGTATTAATTAGATGAAAATCATCCATATGTTTAAACATGGCATCCAAATTATGAGCATGGCTACAAATGGAAATTTATAATAAGGTGTAGAAATACCCATAAAAAGTGATAGAAGTTTGGCAGAAATAAAATCGGTTTAATGTCTTCTGCAAAAATTACGGCCTAATGTATAAAGCTAAAATCACTCGAATGATAGGTTTGAATGAAAAAAATGTTTATATCTCACATTTAAAACCGCACTTATTGTCTCTTGAAGTATGAATTAGGATTTTGTATGAAGAAATGCCGAAAACGAGATTAATGTTTTGCTGCGATAATTTTTAAACTTTTTGACATAATTATTTGTTAGTTTTTGCATGTAGCTCTTCATGCTAAAATTGATGCATCACAATTAAACGGTTATAAACAAATTTTCGGGAGAAGAACCCAAAAAGTAGATGTTGCGGACAAACTAAATGAAGAATGATTATAGGACTCTTTATCTACCAACCTAGACTGCTGACAATAAACACAAGAGTCGCCGTCTTGAGGTCCGGATATCTCTCCATTTTAGGAAAGTAGTAATTAGGGGTGTGGGAATACCAATGGCGATCCATGCCAGGGTCTCCTCCCATTCCACCCATCATACCCATTCCTCCAGCTCCTTCCATTGGACCAGTGCCGTCTCCATGATCTGGAGCAAACAGACGAAAAGAAGATTCTTTAAATCATTTTATGCATCGATACACCTAGTTGTAGGTTTCAAATGAATCAAGACGCAACACAACATGTCTCCTTAAAATAAATCGGTACAAAATACATTGTACAAACTTTCTCATATACTGATGCGTCGTTTAGTTATCTTTAGAAAATGAAAATCGTATGAGCCTGTCTTTAGAAAATCCAATTTTTGTTAAAGTTACCCAAGAATAAACTAGTCTTATATTCATTCATTGAGAAAAATGAAATACGTAGTATTATTGTAGATGTATACTCAAGTAACTGTACGAAATTTGATCAAAATCGTTTGAGCCGTTTTTGAGAAAATCGAATTATTGTTAGTTGCCTATAATAAACTAGCCTTATATTCATTTTTTTTTTGAGAAATATGAACTATATAGTATTATTGAAAACGTAAACTTAAGTAACTGTACGAAAGTTGATCAAAATCGTTTGAGCCGTTTTTGAGAAAATCGAATTGTTGTTAAAGCTGCCTAGAATAAACTAGCCTTATATTCATTTTTTGAGAAATATGAATTTTACAGTATATATATATATATATATATATATATATATATATATAAGGTAGCAACAAGGTGTTGGAGGAAGCCCAGTGGACACTTACCTAGGATGAAGAGCCGCTGGGGGTGCTGAGGACACACGAAAAACACAAAAGAACAAAAATGGAGCTTTCGGGCTGACGCCCAACTTCAGCAACGGAGAAACATATATATATATATATATATATATATATACATACAAATATGTTTCTCCGTTGCTGAAGAAGGGCGTCAGTCCGAAAGCTCCATTTTTGTGTATATTTGTATATATATACATACAAATATGTTTCTCCGTTGCTGAAGAAGGGCGTCAGCCCGAAAGCTCCATTTTTGTGTCATTTTTGTTCTTTTGTGTTTTTCGTGTGTCCTCAGCACCCCCAGCGGCTCTTCATTCTAGGTAAGTGTCCACTGGGCTTCCTCCAACACCTTGTTGCTACCTTTATTATTACCTTTCCGTTTCCTTAAGCATTTATATATATATATATATATATATATATATATATATATATATATATATATATATATATATATATTTTGGGCAACTAGGTGTTGAAGGAAACCCAGTGAACACTTACCGGAAGTAGAGCCGCTGGGGTGTTGGAGAGACACCCCAGCGGCTCTACTTCCGGTAAGTGTTCACTGGGTTTCCTTCAACACCTAGTTGCCCAAAATATCCTTACCTTTCCTCTTCCTTAGTATTTATATATATATATATACATACATACATACATACAATACTTTCTCAATATAGGTACTTCGTATATGAGAAAGTAAAAATGGCAAAGACTTATTATAAGCTTGAGGGCCACATTAAATGGTGTCGTGGACCACATGTGGCCTGCGGGCCATAGTTTGGAGAGCCCTGCTGTAGTCAACAAAAATGACAGGAAATAATTGCCTTTCCCAAATATACGAAGGAAATTATTTCTAGAATCGATATTTTTCGTATCGTTAAAATATTTAGTCCGACTTACGAAATAATAAAATGAAAACAAGAAACCTAGGCCAGGATAAAGTTAATTTTATTTTACACTTTATTTTATATTTCTTATTTCATTTTATATAATATTTGCAGTAAAATAATCGAAGAATGCTCCAAATTTGCAATAGCAGTTGCTTTCCTTCTTTATTTTCGCTTCATAATTTTATGAAACAAAGTACTCGGATCAACAGTCCATGGGTGTATGATATCGAATGGAAAATAACCCCTTTGTGCACTCGTCTATGCTCAAATCGAGTTACGCAATAATCGTCACTACGGCAACACCAATAAAATTCGATTTAAAATGACGTCGGTTACTAGAAATTTAAGGAAATAAGATACATTATAAGAATTCTGTTATAAGAATTAGAATTTACATTATTTTCCCTTGGTACAAGTCCTACTCCGATTCGAAGATGTTTTAAAACCAGTGAAAAAAGCTCTGCAGGATGGATTTGAGATCCTTATGCGAATTAAACAGGGAAAGGACGTTCCTGGAATCGAATTCGGGGCTTCAATCTTCTCAAAATAAAATATTTCCCTGAGTTCGGCCCTGTTAGCACGAGTTTCATGAAAATCGGTACATTGATACAAAAGTTGCTCGGGGGAACGGACACAGACACGGCCATTTCAAAATGATGTTTAACTCGATTGTTTTGCTTCTTATAAATTTTTTCGTGCATCGCGCATATGTTGGTCATTATTAAAAACGGCTGGACGCTGTTATTTGCTCACCAGTGAGACACGAAGGGGGCTCGTCGCTGGCATCCCCGCAGTGATCAAAGCCATCGCAGGTGAGAGCCCCAGGGATGCATCGGTGGTTCTTGCAAAGGAAGTCAGTGCCGGTGAAACAATCTTGGGTTGTAATAGCGTGAAGAAAGAGACCAAGGCCCCGAAAAAGGGAAAAAACCATACATTAATTCGCTATAGATATAGGATAGCATTTTAAAGCGATCTATATAATGTGCCATAGTAAAAAGGCAACTAATATACATTAAAACTGTCCCACAATGAGTTTTTCATGCCTTAAGATAGAACGGCAGGCGTTGAAGTCACCAGATCAGTGACAATTAATTGGACGCTGCAGATTCGTCAATCGGTCGAAAAACTAAATATAGAAATGAAGATTTAAAGATGTAAAATTTTCACCGATTTGTTATTCGATGTAACTCTTTATATATCGATAATAACATTCATTAAGGCTCCTGATAATGCTTCACCTCCACTATTGTGAAGTGGACCGACTAGCTTCACGTTGTTTGTCAATCGATTCACTCTAGCAGTCGTTCGCGAATTGATGTTTATGGTGGAAATACGGATCCATGAAAAATCCTTCGTGGGACGGGACTCACCCATGTAGCTAAAAGCAGTGAAGACAATCGAAAGGCGGGAGTCGTGCGCGAATGTACCACTGAGGGAGACGTAGAAGCCGACCTCCAAGGGCAACACATGCTCCCGACCAACCTACACGATGATGAGAGAGAAAAGAGAAGAAGAGAGGGAGGAGGAAAGCAGCAAAGGAGATATTATTATTGAATTACGTTGCCAATCAGCGACTCGGTTCTTCTTCCTCGCGAGCAATAGTCTCCAAAAACCCTTTATATTCATTTTCGTTCGAACAACATCCTCTCTCAAATAGCGATGACTCCTGAATAGATCAATGTACAAAGACCTATCCAATATGTTGTAACTGATATATCTCGAAATCTGCTTTTATCTTAATTACATTATATCCCCGATATCTTTAAAATGATTGTTTCCTGAATTCACCCGTGGATACGATTGTCTGATTGAGTTTTTGAGAGAAGTAACTTGACAAATAGAGAAAAATAGAGTACAGACCCGAAATTAGTGGTAATTAGATCGTTTTCGATATCGTCATTGTTTTTTGCAAACAAAGTAATTAAAAACAGAGTTTATAGTGAGGAGTACTTATTGAGAGAACGCGTCCCTTACCCATGGCGTTAGAAAACATTATCACAGTATTTCATTAGACAGCAGATATGATAAAATATTACTGTATTTCAGGCGTCAATTACGGTTTGCAGCAGTGGTGTATCTAAGGCATACGGACCCCCGACTTTTTTAGAGCCCGAATATGCGAACATTTCCTGCGATAAAAATTTCATTTTGGCACCAATATGATTTTGCATCCGAGTCCCCAAGAATATTGATCCGGCTCTGGCTTGCAGGATTGTTAACTATAAGGCGTGCAAAAGTGTTTTCTAACTTTCTCGTTTCTACCCGACCATTTTTCAGCTGCTTACGCTCCATTTACATTGTGAGATCTAACAATAAACGTAGATGCAATCTAAAATTAATAGAACGTATGTTTGGTAGAATAGGTTTAACAGTTAAGACAGAGATAGAGACATTTTTGAAGATGGAAAGATTAGTACAGTCAGAGGACGATTGCCACAATGACGTGTAATACCAGCGAACTTGGTTCTAATACTGATGTTGAAAATAAAATGGGCGAAACAGTGTTTAAAAACGTGATTTCACTATAAGAAGTTCAGCTCATTGCGGCCCAAACCTACAAAAGGACTTTAATCTCTGGTTTGAACTTTAACGTGCGATGGTCATCGGCCGCTAAATACACAGAAAAAATTCCACGATAATTGCACCCCGTTTTCGGAGTACATCTCATGCTCACCTGCTTCCTAGCCGCAACAGGAGGCGGTGGTCTACGACGCCGTGGCGGAGGTGATCTAGGACTGACCGTAACTGGACTGCCCACTAACGCCTGAGGTGATGACGGCGCTCCTGTGGTGGGCAGTGTCATTTCCCACGGCACGACTGCTTCCGGGGGCACTTCGACCGTGTTCGTCTGTATCCTAAATGGGGACTCCGTGTCCTTGCTAACCTCGTCTACGTTCGCTAAGGAAAGCGAAACAGCCGTCGTGTCGGAGTTTTCCACATCGTTGATGATTGGGTATGGACGTTGCAGCCATCCGATCGAGCGAGAGGTACGTCGCTGGGAAGATTCAGTCTTCAGGGGAGAGTGTCTGCGATATCGCGAGGACAATGAGTGGTGCCTCAAAGGTGAAGTGGCTGATGGCGAAGGGAGACGCAGTACTTCCAGCAGTGGTGTCTCAGACGTGGTTCCCTGGCGCGCGTGCAGCTCTGTATTGCCACCTGTCGAGGGTTTTGGATAAAGTGACCGATTATTTCCGAGCCCAAATCAGCTGGCATTTTTTGGCCATATAAAGTGGCAAATTCGGGATTAATGTCTGCATGAATGAGCTAAATCAGTACAAAATTCTTTTGCTGAAATTTCGAGTATCAACTTTGCAATCTATACAAATATTGCATTATTTGTTACGAATACAGGCGGCTCCCGAGATTCGACAAATTCGGGATTTCGACACAGCCGATCGAATTTGGAAGTAGTTTACGCGAAGTAATTTTCGTCCCGACCAGCCACGCGAGATTTAGTTTCAGTATAGACAGTTATTTCTGTTCTAATTGTTTGAATTTGTGCTGATTTCACTCTCTTTTCTGCTAATATTTTATTTAAATTTACCGTATATACTCGCGTAATATGCGATTTCTTTAGACCTATTTTTTGCCAAAAATTAGGGGGTCGAAAATTACACGAGATATGTTTTTGAAACAATAAATGTTTGTTTACATGCAAAGACCTCGGTAAAATCAGATAGCCGTTCGCGCAACATATTCTAACGCTTACGATATTAGACTGAGTTGCCAAGCGTACATTTTTTAACCATTTTATATATTGATGAAACTTTCATCATGAAAGAGGTATGGAAAGAAGGAAAAATTATTATACTGTAGTTTAATCAAAATATTACATCATACAAAACAAAACATGATACCGGTAATACTGTAAACAGAAAACAGACAAATGAGCTACGAACTGTGATAATTAGAGTTATTCACTCATTTTCCCTTCATTATTATATAAATATAGGTAATTAAAAGGTAGTTATTCAATTAGAAGTATAGTTATGCATTTAAATGCTTTCCCTTAACTTTCATGAAGATAGAAATCGTATGGAAACGAACTAAAGAAAACGCACTATATTTTAAAAGGAACTGAAGATCGCGCTACTGGAACTAAAAAATTCCAACTCGCACATTACACGATACATAAGATAAAAACAAGATTTTGAGGCAAAAGTTAAGGGATCGTATATTACGCGGGATCGCATAATACGCGAGTATATACGGTATTTATTTTATTGATTTATTTATAAATTTATCACTTGACATGATATCTAGAAGGAAATGTAATAGTGATAATGCAAGTGAATCAAATAAAAGAGTGTCGTTCAACTATTAGCACTTATGTGAAACAGAAGGAGAAAATTCTAGAACGTGATAAATTCATGTGATTTGATGGCTGGTTTGACAGAGTTAAGAGAAGTGCAGGTTTGCATAACATTAAATTAACTGGCGAGGCTGCAAGTTATTTTGTGCTTTTTAATAACGTTTATATTAATTTCGCTGCGATATATAGTTGTATGTATAGATAGATATATGCAGGGATGTGCTCCAGACGGCCCGGTCCGGCTCGCGCGAGTCGAGATGCGGGAACGTATCCCCCGATTATAACATGCAAGTCTATGGAAAAACGGCGTTCGACATTCGACAATTCGAGATTCGACCACGTTTTCAGGAAAGCATCCCTGTCGAATCTCGGGAATCACCTGTACTCTACAGTTCATTGTCTATCATGGAGTACCATTTTCAATAAAATAAGAAAACATGGCGTATTTTAAATATTTAATAGCACACTACACCCTACGATCTGCAGGGATGTTTGCACCTGAGACAAAATAACGTACGTCACTTGAGAATAAAGTGAAAGATGATTTTCTGCTTTTGGATAATTTACTAAAAATGGATTATAGTTCATGTTCTGAGCATAATGTTAACATCCTTTTTATTACGTATCTAATTGCTTTATAACATTATATAACTTTACAGTTTTAAATGCACGGATACACGTTTTATGCTGTATAGTTTTTGTAAGAAAAGAGTGAAAATATTATAAGAAAAGTGACATTATTTGTTCTGAATTTGAATGGCTGAAGTAGTTGCAGATTTGGCAATACATGTTTTAAAAATAATATTCACCATCTGCGATCATAACAAAATATATACAAAACTGTGTTCTTAATTACATATGCCAGCCATGTGGATAAAATCGCAAAGGCCCTCTTATTTTAAGTGCCACGGGTCTCCAAGGCCTCAATCAGGCTCGCCGTTGATTCACTACTACAGTGGTACGAGCAGTGACTAAAGCACGAAAATTAGAGTAAAATATTTTTTAAATTTATAACTACACTTACTAACATAGAAGTATAAATCTATTAAGATGCGCAACAATTACAAATATTATAGGTTACAGTTGAAATAAAATGTAATACGAAAAATATATTCCTATACCTACAAAATTTTCCCGGCGTTAATTCAATTTAGGCTGTCCTATTTTAGACGTCTGAGGAACATTGACGTGTGCTTAGCTAGTTTCAGTTGAATCTACATACTTCTAAGTCTTCTTTTCCTTTGACAAAGGTACTTAAAGTTTTTAGAGGGAATAGTGAAGGTGATTCACTTCCAACGTTTCGAAAACGTTGATTTTTAAATCCGAGCGTCGGTCGTCAACCTTTCGCGACTGTAGACATACCGGAGCAATGATCTTTCGCCCTTTTTTCGGTCCTAGCCTTCGTATTAAAATTATGACTCCATAAAATTACCAATGCCGAAAAAGATATGAAGCAAGTGATGTATTTGATCAATAGTTACAGTTTAATACAGAAGACGGCAGTATATTTTACCAATATATCGAAAAAATTCAACAGTAAAAAATTGGATTTGTGCGTTCGCATACCACTTGATACGCTTAGGTATCGTCAGCAGCTGCATAGGTCAGTATTTCTCAACCAGGAGCGACGGGCCCTACTGGTGGGACGCGAAGTTTCAAAAATAATTATTATAAAATATTTTCTCAGCAAAATTACTGCAATGTTTAATGTCTTAAAAATTCCTATTAATGTTTTGCATATCAATGAAATGTATTTTACGTAAAAATCCTGAGATGTTATATATTACGAAAAATGATTGAAATAGTAGCTTCTAAAGTACTAAAATCTAAATAGCAATGTAAAAAATGTGAAAAGTAGGTTTACGTAGAGACTTTCTTGTAGCCTGGAATGTACTTGAAAAGCGCAATCTTTATCCATTCATTTAAAAGCTTATCAGATATGCTATTTGAGACATCTATTTTGTCCAGAAATACGATTTTATAAAACCCGTATCATATTGGGCCGGCATATCGTGTACGCACCCATGTCCTGAAACTGTGCCACTCTCAGGTAGAGATGCGTCTTGAGGTGAGCGCGGAACTTGGGTGGCCTAACGATCCACACGCAGTCGTAGGCTCTTACGCTCCCCGGGGGCACCATCTCCATCATGGTGATGGCACCGCCGATGTTCTCCACGAATCCGCCGCAGTCTGCCAAAGGAGAAGAAAAATAAGTAAATCTGAAACAATCGCGTACAGGTCTTTTACTGCCTATTCCATTAAGTCATTTAAAAGTGCACTTCTAACACGAATCTTTGTCGGTTTTTACAAGTGAAATCTTAAAATTCGATATTTTAATAATAGTAATAATCTTTTAAGCGCAAACAGGTCCCTCCAAATTTTTTTAACTAACGTGGATAAACAAAAAAAGGTGAAAAATATATTTCCAATGACAATTGTTTTATTTTATAGTTTCATGACGTCTGACATATATGAAAAAGATGTTAAGAATTAACCATCACAAACCGTACCACAAAAAGCCTACAATAAATAAAATAAAATGTCAACTCACCCGTAACAGGCTTCATGACGTTTTCTGGTATTCGACCTAGAGTAGCAGAATTGCGGATGAGTTTTTATTAGGTGGCCACACTGACAACATATATTTTAAAAGACAAAATAACAGGTATGTATTATATCCTCACCAGTGAGAAAAGAGTATGTCGCCTTATAACCTAGGCCCGTCCCGCCGTTCGCGTAGAAACGCACGAGCAATGACGGACCAGTTGAAAGGATCACGGGGGGACGAAACTGCGCACCGCTACTCACTTCCAAGCGTTGACCGTTCCAATCATAAAACTGAAAAAAAAATTTTAATACAACCTTATAGTTCTTATTTTTGTATATTCCTTTCGTAAGGGTAAATTTTACGGCGATCTTGCGTCAAATGAATGAGTAGCGAGTCAAAATAAGCAGAGGGCAATGTTTTCCCAATAGTGTGAAAATCGTGAACTATTTTGGGAACAAAGTCAGACACCTTACAATCATCGGCAGTTCAGTGGCAGAATGCTCGCCTGCCACGCGGGGGGCCCGGGTACGATTCCCAGTCGATGCAAATTTTTTGCCTTGATAGAAGGGTGGTTAGTGCGTTTGTCTTCCGATGCTAAAGTCGCTTATTCGATTACTTGATGTCCTTTTTTAAAAGAAATTGCTCATTAAGAAATTAAAAAATAAGTAATCACTTCGTAAAAGCATAAGGTACAGTTTATTATGCTAACGATTCTCTTGTTAAATTCAAACTTGGTGTCTAGATTCAATAAAATGACTTGGGAATTTAATTACGAAAAAAGTTATTGCAGTAAAAGTGTCTATCAGTATGTTCCAAGGTATAAACTCGGTGCATTCTTCACGAAATGTCAGAAAGTGTTGCAAGGACTTAATAGTAATTTTTGCATGAGTTTATCGTTAAAATATTTCAACTGAAACAATTTGATTTTAATAGAAAATAAGAGCACAATAACGAAGATGTTTTTAATTAAAATGTCACATTAATAAATTTTATCGTACAAAATGGAACTTTCGCTGTATGTAAATGAGAATCAACGAAACAGAAAATGATGCGTTTAACAGTCTGCATCTTTTAATTTAATGTTATATCAACTCAGGGTTATGGTTACCTATGCAGATAAGTTAGTTTTATTTGAGTAATTTCTGAAAACTAAAACTTGACGAAACTCGAATGACTTTGTAAAAACGCGAAAATAACGTAAAATAGCGATTCCTTTTAATACAAGAATTTGATTTTCAGAAGTAAAACATTCCTCGGTATTAAATTGGAAAAATTTTTATATTGCTAAGCTCTAACCTCTATGATGGACGATGCGGCGAGTTGAAAGTCTGAGAAGAGCAAGCGTACTCGAGCAGTTGAGTCGGGGCTGGTGATGACGTGCTCTGCCCCCAAATCCCTTGGATAAGGGGCAGGAAAGAATGGCGAGGTGAGGAAGCCTCCGGAAGTTGCGTTGGAGTTTACATTGGAACGATAGCCTTTAAGGAATTGCCGGTTGCCTGCAAAAAAATAAAGTATAAGAAAAGTTCGATATCCTAAGACACGCTGTGATTGAGAAATTAGAATGTAAATACAAACTGATTTGCTATCCGTTTATAAATCGTATCCGCCACTTTCATGTTTGCATAGGATGTACATTTTTTCTATCGATATTGGATTAGATACATGAAATTTCGTAACCTTTGAGTCTTTGAAACCAAAATGGCTTTTCTCCTATTTGTTACCTCCACAATTTTGAAATGACAATAAGGCACTGGAAATTATTCTTTTCTGAATATTCCAAAATTGGTATTGCAATTACGGGTTGCCAACCACATACCGTGCAACAACTCCCGTTCTTTGAACGGCGGTTAATCTCTCATAATTGATCATTCCCGAGGTAAAAAAATAAGGCTAAAAAAAAGAAAGAATGACAATAAACAAATTTCTTTAAACAAGAAAAAAAATCATTCCTCAAATTTTAATCACGAGAGAATATTTCAATAACAAAAACTGATATTTAATTACGTGTCACTATGTTTATAAAATGAACTTTTTCGGTCTCTAAATGAACCATAAACATATTATTTGTATGTAAGTGTTATTCTAAATTCAGATGGTTTTGTAAGTAAGAATTGACCAAACCGAGAGTGTGCGGTGATTATTATTTTAGAAAGACCGTGTGCAGCGGGGATAAAGGAAAGGAACATGCCAGGAGTGCTTGCAGATTATTATCGACAGCCAAGGGCTTCCGCTCTGTCTTCGCGCCACCCTCTTTCTCTCCCACGCAGCGTGGGTTGTTAGGAAGAACAGCGTTATTACAAACTAACTAATAAATTTCAAGTCAAGTGTGTTAAAAATATTTTCCATCGCCGTGGGTTATAAATGACGAGATGTTTGTGTAGCGAGGTTGACTGAAGTGTGATAAATCACGTAAGAATTATCCAAATATAACTAAGAATAATTGATTAATATAACACGAAGAATGGACCATACTTTCTGAAGCCCCGTTCCGTTCTTTTGGCTGTGAAAACTCGAAGAAACTCACGTTCGGACGAATATTCCACGGTGAAAGCATGGCGGTGGGGTGAAGCGAAGAGCAGCGCCAAAGCGAGGGTCCTCGTCTTGGACCGATATCCTACGGCACTGTTCTCGCGGTATCCGCGGGGGAAAGCGCCGAAATATTCCGCTTGTCCGATGTCCCCGGCCCCGGTCGGAGGAGATTTGACATATCCACAGAAGGGAGCACCAGACGCCTCGTATGGGGGCTCCGTGATCCATAGATAGTCACACCTTTCCAGGGAAAATATGATTAAATGTCATAGGAAACATTCCGCTCTACCGGATTAAATTATTTCCCTGACAATTAAACTCCCTGTCGGTGACATACGTAAAGTAAAGTAACGTTCAAAACAAGTGAAAATGATTATTCGTGAAAATTTATAATATACACAATTATTTACAATGGCGCATACAAAGTTCTCCAGAATTGGCGTCTCCTCTTTAATAACAGTTTACGTACATATCTTTGCATGAAAATAAAATAGTGATCGGTGCTAAACAAGCGTCATATTAACTATCACCAGGATAAAGGAAATAAAACAAATGAATATGTCAAGTTTATGACATAACAAAAATAGTGACAATTCTTGAAGCTTAAATAACCGGTAGGTTTATGTCTTTAATGAATATTATTTCACTATATAATTAGATTATTTTTATTAGGCTTTCTTTACCAGCGAAGCAATAGTAGCGGAACGGCATAAGGGTACGTCTCTTCTGTCCATCGGCATGTTTAGTCTTACATTAGAAACTATTGGACGGATGTTCACGAAATTTAATATTTAGGACTTTATAGCAAAGGGAGTAATCTAGTGAGGGTAATTATTGGTAAAAATGAAAATAGGTACACAGTAATTTATAAAAGCTATGCACGTATCGTTAGTGGACTGACCTCTTCCCGTAACCGGTCGGAATAATCGTTTATGCGTGTATTGTTCCATTTGACGTTTTACTTTCCACTTCATCTTCGTAACCCACTTAACTAAGGGAGAGTTTCAATCCCTTCAGTCTCTCCCTCGTTAAATAACACGTAATACGAAATAAATCTTTACAATTTCCAAGTAAATGGAAATTTTACAACGTTATTTCCTACCGAAGTTGCTTCCTACAGTGTGACACCTGGATTACTCGGTTATATTGACGCGTAATTTCAAAAAATAAGGAACCCACCTGCAAGATCCGTCTTGCGCGCATGTCGACATGTTTAAAAAGTGAAATATGACGGTGATGACGCAGGATGGACAGGTGACTAGCTCCATCCCGCACTGATGGTGCGCGGACGTGAGGTTTGACAGGGTTCCCCCCTTCGGAGTGATATCCGGGGCCACATCCCGCGCTGACAGGAAACCCCTGTGGCCCAACTCCAGATAAAGTTTCCTCCCATTGTAGTCTCCACAGATATCGTCGTGGCGAGTGGCGGATAGACAGCTGCGAAACAGGAGTAAGATGAGCGAAAGAACGAATCCTGATTGGAGGAAGAAAGAAAGGTTAATCATTAAAGGGAAAAAAGGTTTACGGCTTCTTTATTTCAATCTAAAAATCAAGCCCTGTAATTTAAAAGTGGTTTGTTATGACGATAATTAGCTGGATTTATTTGTTTACTAACTGACTAACTCGAACTGTCTCATTTCAAGTCTTATTCATGAAATTATGGTAATAAAATTTTATCGGGAGGAAAGTTAATTCACGCTAAAATTAAAATTGAGAGCATTTGGAAATATGTGGACAAAGGTCGGTCGTGGAGCAAAAAAGAGAAAGAATTCAATGGAAACGTTTTTATAGTTATTTTTGGTAATACTCGTGATAATAAACCGACAAATTCTAGCTTAGTTTTTCATGAATATTACAGGTTAATACAAAACTGGCATCAGTAGAGGGGTGGTTGGTGTTTCTGAATACCGTTGTAAATGTCGCGGGTCGAGGGCATGGTTGTATATTGTTGTCATAACCAGGGTCGCCCCTAGAGAAGTGCAGGGCCCATAGAAAATCGGCTTTTGCTGGACACTATTTGTATTTATCACCAACTTTAACTTAGGCCTTCCTTGCTGTGATATCGAAGCGCACCATCCCTTCCCCCCTCTCCTCCCAACTGCGAGGCCCGGGGCGGTCGCCCCGATTTGCCCCGATTCGCCCTTCCCTAGGGACGGACCTGGTCATTACATCTCGTATTATAACTCATGTGATTGAAGAAACCTGTTTGTGTTGAATAAATTGTGGTTATTATTAAACGGACCTATGGATAGATCTCAGCGAACGAATTGCAGTGAGGGAATCCGAGTTTACATTTATTCGATTGCTTTTCTGCCGAAGTCTGATTATAAAAGTATGCCTAACTCAAAATGCATTCGGATTTATTGTTATCGCATGATTTTTATGAGGATTATTCTTTTGCGTTCCTATTGATAAATTCGATCCACTGCACTTTCGCGTCAAAACAATAGCACTCGAAGAACGAAAACGAAAGAAAAGCGCTGCCCTACGATGGTCCATTCCTAAATCCCTAGACATGAGCTATACCAACGGATCGTTAATCACCGAAAGCGACACATTGGACTTCAGCCTTCAGCATTCCGAGGCAATTTTTAAGGATTCCATCCGTTAGTCGGAGGATTTCGCTCGCTAGCTCATCGCAATTCTCATCATGCGTTCGATATCGGATGTAAACGTGAGTTTCACCACGGCGGATGTGGATACTTTTTTTTTTTTTAAAGACAAACCCTCGGGAGTGAAAGTACGTCTTCCATCCGGGCACACGACAGGCGCGAGGAAATGTCACGTCGGCCATTTGCATCCGAAAATATCGCCTGCAACTCCTTTGTCTATAAGGGTCCCCAAAGCGGAGGAGTACGAACCGGGGCCTAAGGGGAGGGAAGCCCTTGGCCATCCTCTCTCGTCTCCCGCGCCGTGTGACGAAGCGCCACAAGTGCGGAGGCGTCAGAAGACGTCGTGAGAAGGTCAGATGGGGTGGAGAGTCATCTACGTCTCTTTATTTTAGTTGTATCTCGATCGATTCTCTATATCTGACTATTTTCGCAAATCTCTCGGACCGTTTGGACGACGCGAGAAAAGCGACGTTGGATCGGAAGATTTATTCTTAAATCCAATCTTACAAGCTCCGGCGTTTTTTTAAAAAAAACATAATCCTACATCTCGTTACGCCGTCTTTTATCGCCATTCCAGATTTAAGTTCCTCTACGTTTTGACGCTCGGTCGTTTTTTTACCACATTTGTGACGACTTGTTACGTTTATTTTGTTTGCGCTCGGTAAGCTCGGATGGAAGCGAGCGCGTTGCATAAGATTAAGGATAGGTGAGCTTCGGAAACTAAGTTGGGGATCAAGGAGGTCAAACCTCGCTTAACGACTTTTTGTCGTGACGGCACTCGAAAATCGTCATGAAAATTACTTTTGCCAACACGTCATAACTACACATTTAAAAAATAATAATTTCGATAAAATTTAAACCGCGCCACCGAAATGCAGGTTCCGTTTCGCGACATTTCGCATTGCGAATTGTTTACGATGAAAATACCTCCGTCGTTAAATGACGTCTACTGGTATGGTTAGGACTAAAGATATCACTGCACTGACTAAAAATTTGTTCATATTAGATTATATTTCTCTTTGACATTCTAATCATATTACTTCTCGTGTTCCTTATGGGTATATTCATTTTCCTTTCCCATTCGATGTTTCTCGACATCCTCAAGCAACATTTGCATTCCATTTCCAATGATTTCCTCGTCGTCTCTCTCTCTCTCTCTCTCTCTCTCTCTCTCTCCTGGAATTTCGTTTATCGCCTTAATTCTAAAAATAGTGGACTCTGATGGGTCACGGGTAAAGTTATGCTCAAGTATTATGCAATTTCGTTTTTTGCCTTTTATATTATATTTCCGCGCTGTCCCAAAATTCAGCGCTAAACGCATTTGTCACAAATCTGCGTTCAAGAAGAATATTTTGTCGTGTTTCGCGATAAAAATATTTTTATTTTTAAAATTTTTACAACATTACATAAATAGGGTAACAAGATCGTATATTTTGTCTACTACATATATATTTTGAAGAGTTTGTTTGTTTGTTTGTTCATGGAAAACCTCCTAAACGATAAATACTAGATCAACCAAATTTGGTACAATTCTTTCTTACATCCTTACTTAGTAAATGGTCAAGGTATCTTTTCTGCCGTCACTTTGATTCGAAATGGCGAACGTCCTGAAACTGACACACAGGGATGAGTGTAGACTATTTTTAATTTGCACTTTATAATTACTTAGAATCACGGTAAGAAGACGCGACTTGAACCCAGAAACGGAGGGAAAATTACAGTTTCATTTTCCTACCGTCGAATTTCAAATACGAGCCAAATTTGACAAAAATTAAGGTTTTTACCCAAAATTAAAGGTTTTCTTGAACATAAAATTTTTCCTTGCCATGACAACCCAATTGTTAGAGATTTAACACGATAGCGTAATCCCAATTACCTACATTGAGATGGAAGCCATACTTATTATTTATCGAAGTACATATGAAATAGCGTGAAATGCTATTTGTAATTATTAAAAAAAACAATTATATCATAGTTATAATTATGGTTGATATTTGTATCGCTGTTTTAAAACGGCCTAATTGTTTACAATTTATATTATACGCACTTAATTTTTTATTTATATGAGAATGGATATAAGATTTATCAATATGAGCTTGACAACGGATTGTTTACAAAAATGTACATCGTGGTTACAGTGTCTTTAGACTGATATTTTTTACTACTAGGAGGCAAGCTCCCTGCTCGTTACGCTCATCAACCCCGTTTAGCTCCATATAGAGAGATAATCATTTTGCAATGAATATGCATCCAAAAGCACTTTGCACAAAATTTCTTGTGTAATTACGCCCTTTCTTACTTTTCCTTGTCAGTAGCTTTCTGAAATGTTGACTTTGATGTCTTGTAAGGAAGAAATCCGTGAAAACTCATGATTGAACACTGGCTCTGGTAAATGTAAACCACCTGCGTGGGTCTATTTGCGTTAATAAACATTAAAAATGTAGAACATAATCATTCTACTTAGAAAAAAATAAGATTCTAATATCCATATGACGAAAGAATATTCAACTGCTTTGGTTAATCGTTTTAAATGCTTCCCACACGCAGTTTCCTAAATAACTATCAGTAACTATTTCCGTTGCTATAAAGATTGACATTGTTAAAAGGATAATTTCGTTGCTTAAACAACATTTCGATGCGAATAAGCCATTCTTTCGTCTATTTGAAGGTTTATGAGGCTAAGTGAATTGGAGGCAACAATGAGGGTCGCCTTGGCAGCACCCGAAAAGAGGAAAAATCCACAAAATTTCGAGAAAGGATGCCTATTTCTGAAATTTTCGGCCGTGTAACATGTAAACACCGTATGAATATGAATAGCCGTCGAATAAAGTAAAAACGAAGAAAATACGTCCACATTTAGGAATTTTGATGAATGAAGAAAAAAAGTCATGCACTTTGAAAAATCGAAAATCCCGCGTAAACTTATGCAGTCGAACCGGAGAACTTTTCCGGAATATTTTATTTTTCCATGCCATGATTCCTAAAATCGACGATAGGAAAATAAATTTTCATTCTTTTAGGCGTTCTTTGGTTCAAGTCCCGAGTTTGTACGATGATTCTAAGTAATTTTTAAATGCAAACGAAAAATAAGTTGCACTCATTCCCGCGGCGTTACGCATGATGATGATGATCATGATGATGATGGCCATTAAGTTTTTATTATATGTAGAGATATAGCCGGGTTATCGTGTCCCGCGGAATGAGAGAATATTTGTTGTAGGAACGAAAACAAACATGCCATATAAACTAATCTCATAATATTTTAGCGTATTAATTTATGTATTTTGTCATTTGGTAACATGACAGAAAGATTGCAACATTTATTAAACCAAACTAGACATGTGACTTAAATCAACTTTCAATATAATACAAATATAATAATAACGATATAATTATCATTTTTTGTGCCATTCATATTTTCAACAATAACTTTCTTTTAATGGTTCCTCTTCATTTATGGCCGAGCATTATTGGCAAAGCTGGATCTTACGCGAGTGATATGGTACAAAATAAAATAAATCAATGTTTTATGTTTTTCTGTAGTGGATTCACTAAATCCGTTGAAATTCAACAAGAACTTCCGCTAGTATTAAATATTTTATGCAGATTTTAGCCATTTTCAATATCTGTTTCTTTGTTCTACAGAGAGTCATGCAGAAAACATACTTTTAGGCGTAGGCAAAACATTGTGTGAGGATTCAAATACTGGCGGTAGTGTTTTTCAATCTAGCCTTGCCCCACCCCGACTTGTTTTGTGAGGAAGACACGAAAAGCAACACTATGGAAGGGACGTTAAGCGGTGTGCCCCGTGGATGCTTTTCGTAAGTGTAGGCTAATTCCGGCTCCGGGTTTCCCTACTCCGTTCAATCTGTGAATGTGCTACTGAGGACTGGCAAGCCGGCTGTATCACATTGCCATTAACTCCTATGAATAAAATGCAAAAATTTCTAAGATAAAATTTACCTAATATAAATCTTAATATGGAAATAACCGCTCCGAAAATGACTCAACGCCTCACTAGACGTATGAGAGAGCGAGATCATTTTCTATCCATATATATATATATAAGTTGCAGGATCTCAACCCTGCGGCAAACCCCGTTGCCTCACATGCCCCATCCACCCACCCTCATTTTCTTTCACCAGCCCCTCCTCCATCATCGCCTACCCCATCCCCTTCAGAAGTAATTGCATCACGAGGAATGTCATTTACCTCCTCACCTGCACCCTCTGTCCTGCTTTTTATGTTGGCCTCACCAGTAACCCCCTCAACATCAGAATTAAAGGCCACCGGAACAGCGTAAATACCAATCGTCCCCTTCCGGTGGCTTCTCACGCTAATCTACACAAGGCAACTTATAATAACCGCTTTAAGGATTATCCGCGCCCTACCGGACGACATCCGCGCCCCCCTACTTCGACAGTGGGAGTTAGCCCACATCTTTCTCCTTGGCACTTTCCCCCGTCTCAACCTCCGATAACCCTATTGGCCGTCCCCCCTCTCCGCCTCCTCCTATCCCCGAACTCTTCTCATTACCCTCCCTCCCATATCCTCCCCAGTGTGTTACTTCAAAAAGTACGTCTCTCCGTCGCTGAAGAAGGACGTCAGCCCGAAAGCTCCATATTTGTGTTGTTTTTGGGTTTTTCGTGTGTCCTCAGCACCCCCAGCGGCTCTCCAATCTATAATAGGTAAGTGTCCACTGGGCTTCCTCCAATACCTTGTTGCCACCTTTATTATTACCTTTCCTTTTCTTTAAGCTTTTATATATACACACACACACACACACCGCGCACGCACGCATACACACACTAGAGTGCCCGTTGAATTTTAACGGATTTAGTGAGTCTAAAATTTCGACTGTGTAACATGTAAACATCGCAAGAATAACATAGTACACAGTTCAACCGTCCAATAAAGCAAAAATGAAGAAAACCGGTCCGCAATTACCTATTTAGATGAATGAAGAAAATATTGCTCTGTGAAAAATCGAAAATTACGCGTAAATTTATGGGAAAAGAATTATTGTATTAAGCTCTCCCTCCCACAAATTTTTAATCGCCATAAAGACTATGTTACCTGCAGGGTAAAATTATATACCCATCTGAAGTTTCGTGACGATATCTTCAAAACGAAAACTGTAAGCAAAACCAGCAAGAACACAATAATCTACAGAAAATGGATGAACAAAGGAACAAACGAAATTAATTAATTTAACGAAAGACAAAAAAACAATTAAAAACAAATATTTTATTGCCATGTAAACAAACCAAATCACACAGAAATTGAAAAAAGATTTTACCTATACGTAAATGCGTAGGACTCTCAACTTCGGCGACAATAGGAGTTGTCATGGTAGCTTATAATGGGTATTGTAATAAAACTGATAAAATCAGTTTTATTACAATACCCATTCTAAACGCATTTTTACGCTAATTCGAGCAGGATTCCGATTCTGCCTTCAATAACAATAAACTTTGTTCTTTCCTGCATAGAACCACCAAAATCTCAATTTCGTACCACGTTTCTAAGTAATTTTAAAATTCAAATGAAAAATAAGCTGCACTCAACCCCTTTGTTATTCAAATGGAGAAAATTAAAAAAGAAAATATTTTTAAAAATTAGAAAGGTCCATCAAATCGATATAAAAACCTGACTACACTACTTAGCTCTTTATTTCGGTTAAAATGATATCTTCCTCTTGTTTCTACGTGCTGTAGTTGCTGAGCTATAAAAAACATACATATATACATACATACAAACACTTTTCTTTGTAGATATGTCTATATATTTATGCATGTATATATATTTATTGTTGAGAGGCTCATGGGATCCCTAGGTAAATATTACAAGTAACCGAGGATATTGGCGAGCCTTCGGCTCGCTTTCTTTTTAGATTATAATGCCTTTTATATCGAGTGTAGCCGCCTCCGGGCGCTATAGCGACCTTCGCCTCTCTGGAACGAAACTATCCCTCCCCATTGGCCGGTGATCGGGTGTGTAAATGTCGCCACAGGCAGATCAGTCATGGGTTTGCAAGCTTTCGTTTTGCGTGAAAGGGTTATCTCAAAATATTATTTTTCGAAAGGGCATACGAAATTGAAAATTAAGATGTCGTACACGGTCTATCGTTATAACTAATTTTATTTTGTAATTTTTGTTTAAAAAATAAAATTCCAATGAATTCTTTAATACGACATTTATGAAATGTTTATCATAAACAATTACCGTTTGCATAACAATAAATTACTATTTATATCTTAAATATATACTGTGACATACTGTTGGTAGCAGGGCCGGCGTGAGGCATGTGCAGTCGGTTCCCCCGAACAGGGTCCCGCGCTTTATTAAGGGCCCCGCACAAGGCTCAGTTCTCATGTATTGAGATTTAGACAATTTTTTTAACATATTAACTGGAGGGCTATCTTCAACAAAAATTTCACTACAAAAAAAGTCCATCACAAGAGGGGAGGGAGAGAGGCACTCCAAGCGTCATTTTTTGCGCCACCTGGTGTGTATACGTACATATGATACATAAATAGGCCCCGCACCCGCTCACTATCGAACTAGGCCCCGCAAATAATTACGCCGGCTCTGGTTGGTAGTATAGTAAAGTTGTCGTGTTGGTAGCATAGTAATGTAGAACCTGCACGGTTAATATATGCACATAAGTATACAAATAAATCCATTATCAAACTAGTCTTTTCGATGCGGTTGCTAATGCTGTTGTTTGCCGTATAATTAAGATAATACTGTTGTACTTCTATGTGCTGTGAAAATGTCATTTTCGGGGGGGTTTTTCAATAGTAAGGTTTATGATAAAAAAAAACCGAGCTTACACTGGCTAGAATGAATGTAGAAAAACAGAAAACTCTCTAGAGCCAGTAAAGTGTATATTAGGTACATTTTCTTATATATTTTAAAATTTTATTATTCGTAAGAAAAATAAAATAAATAACCGAGCAGTAAACATAAGTTAGATAAAGAAAAAATTCCCTGATCCTAGAGGAAAAGTTCCAAACAACTCCTTCTTTATACGAACAGATTCCTTAGAAAACAAAGAAATTAAATGAATAAAATACTACAAGTTTTTCGTAAAAATTTAGTAAATTAAATGAGCTGCTTTGTATATTTTTTAAACTGAAACGCAAATATTCTTTTTATTCGTTATATCTCTGGATAATAAACCTAGGTCAAGGGCTTGCTCGATTCGAAGCTCACTCACTCCATCAGAAAACCAACAACTGGGAACCTTCACATTTTCTACATAGCAAACAAGACCTATTAGGCTTCCTTTGTCACTGAATGAGACTTCATATCGGACTCCCATTGGTTTCAAATCCAATCAGCGAAATAAATGTTAAATGTCATCTCATTCATCGAAATAAAGATATAAAACGAGATGAATGAAAGAAACTTAAAAAACTAATATATCAACGACAAACAGGCGTTTAGGCAAGTATCTCTCTCGTGCTGACGAAGGGATCGTCCCGAAAGTTCTTCAATCTACCTTTGTAACAGCACCTATCCGATACCCTAGCGGCTCTCCTATTGGCTTCCTTCACTCAACACCCAGTTGACCTTGTTATACCTATTTACCTTTCCTCTTCCATAAGCTTTTCTATATATGCATACGTATAACTAACCATCCCTCTATCAAAGCCGGCAGGAATGTTCAGGAATAGGTTTCTTTGGTTATTTAAGAATAAATTAAATTAATTTCTTCTTTCTATAATTAAAAATAGTTGAACATCAAAGTCATATTTCCACTCCGGTAATTATTGAATACTGATAACTTGATGGTCGATTCGGCGTTCATCTGTGCAAATTAAATTTTGATTAATAAATCCTTGAATTTCTGATATTCGTTTAATTACCTACGTCACAGAAAATGAGTTCAATTGACATCGCGCTCCAATTTATTACACTCTATTTGCTATGAACGGGAGTGATTCAATAAAATGACACCCATTAATTTTATTGACTTACACTGTTGTTTAACATCAGCCCTGAGAAAAATTGGATAAATAAAATAAAACACGGAGGAATAGTTTTTTATATAACTCTTATGAACCGTAATATTGACGAGGTTGAAAGGAACTTCCATTATTTAAATCTAACGAGCGATACCTGTCGTTAAATTAAGAGTGAAAGTTTGCGTTAAATGCAAGTCTGCGGCAAAAAGTAAAACGTGATTCAGGAAGCGTTTGTCTTAACAAGGGTCTGCAACCTAATATTCGCTGGTGTCTAAATAAAACGGTTTGACAAAGCAACTTAACTAATTACTCTATAAAGACTGACAGAAAATAAAGAGAATATCGTAAGCACTTGTAAACTTTCACACCTCTTATAGAAATTAAGATAAAACCAACTCATCATCATATCGCAAATCCTTACCTATCAAATGATAAAATTCCAGGACCAAAGAGAAGATCAAGAAAATGAAAGTTCAGAAAAAGAATCTTTATTAAATTTCGAGCGGAAAATGACAATTAGTAATAGAAGAACAGATGGTCAAGGGACAAACGTCAACAGAGCTGACATTCCTAATGTCTATTCAGACATGGTTGCCAACTAATGGATAATGCTATGAAGTGTCTTCATATTCATGTATTGAAATTTAACAAATAAAGAATAAAAAAACTCGTGGGTATTTAATGACGAATGCTTAAATAGGTAATAGCATAGGTGAGTTGAAAGTTGTGGATTTCGATATTTAGAAGACAATTGAAGGGTGTAAAGATCTGGTATGTTTCGTAAAACCATCCATTTGATAAATGATAACCTTACTAAAATAACGGCTGGCTCAGGTATAATTGGAAAAGACAATTTGACACGAGAAAATATAAGGTATTACGCAGTTTAGTTTAAAAAAGCCATTTTCCAAAATTCACTACTTGAGTGAAAAGATAACGCAAGATGTCCGATGTAATGCATCTTCAACAAATCACATAATTCAGTTGATAAATTCCTACGCATGGGTAATTTTTACTTAAATTCGATGTAAAAGAAAACGTTTAATTTTATAGCTTATATTAATAAAACACATTTTAGGTTTGCGCAATAAAATAACATCCCTTCCCGTTAAATTATAGAGCTACATTTTCTGTTATGATATTGAAATGAATATATTAAGTATGATAATATAAAGTACAAGTTTAAAAAAAATTTAAATTCATCGGATATATAATTTAAATGCATTTATTTTTAATTCATTTGAATCGCCGTGTCTAGCTGAACACAGAACCGCGTTATTATTCCTGGGACGATAACTTTCCCACAATGCTTCCTTGAAAATTCTTAAGTTGAAACCCTGCTACATGATATGTTACCTGTATTTGAATAGCGTTCTTATGAAAATAAATTTCATACAAGGTTTCAAACGAAACTTTTGCGGTACAAATACGAATTGAAAATATTTAAGATGAGCTTAACTAATGAGAATCTCTTTCTAGATAAATTTTGTATGTAATCAAAATCTCAAAGGAAAACCTTGGCACCGTTCCGACTAGGATCGAATAACAAATTTTCTTTGCTACGTCCTCACTTTGAATAAACAAATAATACTTCCATGCGACGATGTTTTCACCTCTCGCGTCAAATGCACTTTTATGTAAGCAATTCCTTAATAGGATCACGCTTCGTGTTAATTTCCATAATCTTTTACTCAATGTATTTGGTAGTATGCTGCCTTAACCAAACCACAGTTAAACCTCGTTCATACGAGTCATTAGGGAGCCAATGAGTCACACTTTTTATTGACGAATCTCGTAGTAACAGAAATCAACTCGTTCGCTAATTTTCACGGGGTACTTAGTCTAAGTTTGATCCCTATCTCACATTACCCATGTTGAAGTTTCAAAACCGAGTCTTCTAAATTCGCCTTGACACAATCATCATCACTATGCATGAAAATGCCATACCATCTTGAAAAATATAAGTGTTTCATTTTCAAAGATACGTGTCGGCGCAGTACTTTCGCTGTTTAAATCTATTTCCACTGTCTCGTGAGCAAAAATTTCTTCAAAAAGAAGCTTCCTGTTATCTACTCAGTCATTTTGTATTTTACCTACGAATAAAATAGTGGTTTCCGATTTATATTAACGGTTTTTCCTAATGAAAAAAATTTTTAAGACTAAAATGCTCATTCTTAATTGACGAGAATGAAATGCGCATCGTATAAAGTGACAAATCATTTTAAAGGAAACGTAATGACAAGTTCTTACTGTATTCTCTCGGAGAAAAATATGAAATATACTTCAATAACAGCCTATTAGTTCCTTTCATCTGATCCAATCGTTTAATCAAGAAAAAATAATTGACAGAAATAAAAACGACAAACTGTCTCTCCAAGAGCCATAAAAGGTTTAGAAAGTCAGATGCACATACAAGCTACAGAGCAGCCGTCATCAGCGGTGACTCACCGATAGCCGAATAAAAAAAAATTTTAGCATCTACAGTAGGGCCTTTAATTTTCGTTAATTTTTTTCTCTCCCTTAGAACATGAAGTCCAATCACAGTCTTTTTCCATTTGTTCCTACTTCAGCCACGCTAGGCCTAGGTTTATACATCGATGTCGACTATCGCCGCACAATAGGCTTAAGACATGCAAAAATTCCTGTCGGTGCTAGGATTTTCTTTACCTCTATTTTTCGTTCATTTATTCGTCTATTTACGATAATTAACACTATAAGATTTCAAGTACGCTGAATCACACTCACGTAAGGTTTGGAACAGAATGCAATCTTTACAAAACAATTACCTACTGTCATTAATCTGTAGTTAATTACACAGAAATTCTATATATTTTTTATAAAAACTTCATAATAATATTTTATAAAATGCGGACAGTTAAGAAAGACCAACGAATCATTCTTAAACTCCTCTGCGCGTATAACTTGGCTATTAACTTCACTACACTGTCAAATATCAAGACGCCATTAACCATTTCAATAGATGCAGTACAGTACTTTAGGCTACGTACAACCAGCAAGAAAGTAGCTGAAATAGTACTCTCATCAAAAAATATAATTGATTTACAAACTAGAGATCATAGTATAAGATTGCAGCGGAAGCAAAACCATGCCAAAATGACATTCTTAAACGAATAATCCGTAATGCTTCTGCAAGATTAATCATCATCGTAATTTCTCGCCAAAGAAAGCACGTTAAATGTGTAGCATGAATAACGATCTAGCACTAATAAATTGGTACTAAAATGATCGTCACAAACAATAAAATATTCCTTAATGGACGGCCGATAATGTTGGCGGAACAGAGTGTTCAGATTAACTGGAAATAACGAAAACAATTAAGCGGTTCTCCTCACGAGGATAAAATACGAGAGGTCGACTGTAGGACCGAGCGATATCAGGGCTCGTTTTTCCCAAGGACCATACGGGATCATAATAGGAGAGTGATTCCCACGAGGGACGTTATTAGGTAGGTTTTGGTGCGCTGCACCCCCTGCCACCCGCCAGTCTGGTGATTTGCAGGGTATGATGTAGATGTATTTTTAAAAAACCACAAACCTAATCTAATATCGCTCCGCCCTCTTCATTCAGCACACACAGTAGAAACCAAAATTTTGACGTTAATGAAAAGTACACGATAATCAATTCACAAGGGTAAAGCACGGAATTTTAGAATCCAACTGCATGATTTTTCCGTTACTAAAAAACGTTTAGTGAGCCGATAAGGGTCTAAACTCAAGCCAATGGTGAAAGAAACCGTGCAATTAAAAGAAGAGAGATTGGGTATGATCGAAACATGCTCGCACTCACCGCCGCTCGGGCCCATATCGGTGTCTGCAACGGGCAGTGTATTACTTCTAGCGATGGCGGAGGACGACTGCAGTCAGGCATACAAGTCGTTGTCTGAGAAGACGTCCAAGTGTGCGAGGGAGGGCCGATGGGGGTTTGAGGGATTAGCCAAAGGTGGGATGGGGAGGAAGAGGGAGGAAAGGAGAGGGAAGGAAAAAGGAAGGAGGAGAAAGGTGAGGGAGGAAGAGGGCGATTCAGTCGGGAGAGAACGTGGCGGGTGGAAAGGTAAGAGAGAACAGCATTATGGAAGGAACGAGGAGAAAAGAAAATCATAAATAGAGGAATGGGAAACAATGAGGAATGTGCAGAATCGAGGGAGAGAATAAAGGAAAATCGCAGAAGGAGGACATCGAAAGGATGAAGAGAAGATTGAAGAGAGGAAAGGAAGTAGGCAAATGAAGATTAAGACGAGGAAGGAAAAACGAGAAGAGAGAGAGAAGCGGACAGAAGGGAGGTGGATGGGGTGTCGTATGGGAGGAAGACAATTCTGGGGTGAGGAGGAGAAAGGAGGAGTCGGATTCCGGAGGGCTCTCCTTTGGATTACCGCGGTGACTCGTGGAGATCGACTTTTAGTTTGTATGGCTTTGTGTCCACTTTATGACGGCATTTCGTCGATTGGGAAGATGAAATTCCGATTAGAGGGATAGAGGAGGATTAAATTATCGACGCGGATTATTGGAATAGCTGGGCATCAAACTAAGATCCCTTAGTTTGAGGAGCTCTTCGCTATAAGAAAAGGGATTCCAGACTCATCCCATTAGTCGAAGAGCAACGGATGAAGAAATGTTTATTTTTTCCAATTCGACGAATGAAAATGTTTTGTGACCTGTGATACTATGGCTCTGTTCGAGCGTTATTGAAGGCAAGATCCTGCGACACAAACTATTCGAAAGGTAAATCGCAGAATTCACGTTAGAAAACCGGCGGTTTTCGTCAAACAGCGGATTTAATCGTCGTTAAATATCACCTTTATTTTTCATTAATCCAGAGAGAAATGTTTTTCAGAGAAAACTACGATTATCGAGCTCTGAAAAATGAAAATAAGGAAATTCAACCTAACAACAGACATATCCACTCATATATATATATATATAAGATTTGTTCTAGAGTAAGTACCTTTTGCCAAGTCAAATAAGTAGTGGCAAAAGTAGTCACAAAATACAAATTTGACTAAAATCCGGAAGGGTCGCGAAAGGACAGAGACACATGGTTTCCCTAAAATAAACAGCATATGATCAAGGATAGTAATGCGGAGGTATACTGCACACCTATTTCCTGAAAGCCTAAATAAATGTTTACAGCTATGATAGTTTATCTGTTTTGAAATTACGTATATCAAAACTGATAAAAAACAAAAATTGGAAAAGCATAAGTCAGGCATTTGATGAGATTTTCGGTTTTTGACGCGAGGAAATATACTGCAATAATCAGTTTTGAACAGTTATTCCCATTACTTCTTCATAAATACTTGTTTCAAAAGAAAAATAGTCACCTGTCAGCTATGTACATATATAATCGGTTATATGACAGAATCCATCTCATATATCCTTATCATGGATTCGAGACTATTTTGTGTTTTAAAAAATTATTGAGCGGATTAATTTCTGACGAAAAGATAGAGAATTGTTCAATGTATCTTCCGATGCGTTCAGGCACTTCTATATTTTTTTGCAGGCAGCTCTCTTAGCAAATGACGTTAAACTCGCTCATAGCACTCGAAGAACGCAACTCGTGTTAAGATTTGTGTGGTTTGTAAGATTATGGAGAAAAAGGAGTGATCTTGGTATTAGACATATTATAACGTAGAAAAATTGCTTAAATATTTATAGGGAAGCCATTTCGATGAAATCCCTTAATGTTTTAACTTAATTCGTTTTTTTATGGTAATTTACGGAAAACTTCGATTTAGATCTTCAATTCATTTCATATAAAACAAACAAAATATTTAAGAAAAATTACACAAATCCGCACTTTTATTATAACTAAGATATTTAATTTCGTGATAAAAGAACTTCTAACAGTTTTTTTTAAAAATACTCTAAACTTTAATAAAATTTCTGAAATATCGAAAGAGGGGATGATTTTATTTTTCTGAACTTCATTTACTGCCTTAAAAAGATGAAAAAGTTTTACGGATGTTAAAAATCAATCAAAATAGCAGCATGTGTGTCAATTTAAGCCATTGCTGAACTTTGTCAGAGAGTTTGACAGACCAATTGGAAATCCGTTACAGAACAAATGCAAAGTTTCAATATTACCCCAAAAATTATTACTAATGATAAATCGCACTCTAAAACTGAGCACCCCGTCTTTGGAACTTCGATACGGAATTTGACATATCGTTTAAACTGTGTGTGAATACAATGAATGAGAACCTCAAATATTGTTTTAGTCTATATCTGGCAGTGCTGTAGTCTAAAAAAAAGCAGAGGGTATACTGTATACTAAAGTAAAACATTGAGGGAGAATTCTTACCCAGTTTTTAAGAGCAAATTAGACGACTGTAATGTATGTTACTATTCCAGGAGAATCGTATGAGCTGTTTTTTTTTTCAATCGACCTGTAAATTTTTCATAAGGCGTGGGTATACGCTATTTGTTCGAAAAAGCAGTGGGTATACCCTATTCATTCGAAAAGCGCAGAGGGTATACGGAGTATACCACCATGGAAGAATATTGTTCCATGATACCACCTTTTACCCTCCACTACAGCACTGATCTATGGCCGTCTCCAGCACCTTACGACTTCGGCTAAAAATCATTTTTAACATCCCTTGGCTTATATTATAAATCAGAAGTTAATTTTATTCTAAAAATAAATTTACCCATAATCGGTATTTTTCGGTACATTCTCATTTAAGCAACAAAAACACGTAGTGAACCGATACCGAAAAAGATTAGGTAAGTGCGCCTATATCCACAAATGCAATTGAAATATGGATGCGTATACGTTATGCGACCGCAGTCTTTAATAAAAATAGGGCTCGTAGTCTTTGCTATTTTATGGAACACTTTCCAATTCGATAGATCCTCTCACTACACCGTGCCAAATTTAACAGCAGTGCTGCGTATAATATGTTGGCCACTCAGTAGTAAACATAATTTGGAGAAAATAATCACCTTTTCCCACGTATATATAACACACTATGCAAAAAATAATATTTTAAAATCGTTTAACTATTTCAATTGGCTTGCAAAATAATGCAATAATTACTAAATTTCTTACTTGAAAGTAACTTGGTTGCATTTTCAAGTAAATGAACCGGTGAAACAAATTCGACAACAAAGTATCGCTAATTATTAAAAATTTATATTCTGCCATCGTAGATTGAGAATTATAAACTTGTAGTATTCTTCCATGGATTAAAATTCTCTTAGTACGGCGGCAAATCATGTACTTGGTCGCGGCACAATGATTGTGAACACTGCTTTTAAAAGTTGTTACCTGTATGTCAAAGAAAATTTAGCTGAAACTGACAAAGCTGTTCCAAAACTTATGATAGAAGTGTGAAAAGCCGGCAATTAAAATATATTTTTCTCTTGAATGGAAAAAAGCCTAACAAGTGGGATCTTGACGTCCGTGGAAGCGTCTAAATGCTACACTGTAATTTAATCAACAACCAGCATTCCATGGGCACAAGAAATGTATTTTTAAAGAAAAAACAGGAATTACAAAACATGTAATTGGATAAAAAAAACAGCTGTATAAGGAAAGAACGTCCTACAAACGTGTATGGAAGGAAAAAAATACGAGATATTTTAAAAAGAGAAATAAATTATAGTATTTCATAAGATATTTTTACCGTAGTGTACTAAAATAATACCGCATACAATTTTAAAAATATAGTCCACACTTCAGGGAATTCAGCAATAATTCGAGCTTTTGTCCATATGTTTTAAAGTCACTCTAAAATATGGTAAAAGCGGAAGAAACCGCGCTGGAATCGTAGTACACACAGTCAAACCTCTCTAAACGAGCATGCTCGGGAAATGACCGGAGCCGGATTACGGGAGTTACATAACCCATTAAACTAATCCGAATCGGTCTCTTCACAATATTAAGATTTGTAGCGTAGTAGATATGAAAATAAACAAGTGAACTTCACGTAATGTTATTTAAACATTTACTTATAATAATAAAATAATAAACTAAAAACGTTTAAGGTACACGCGATTTATTTTATGGTAGTCTGTACTTTAAATTATGTCTTAATTCTGAATCTAAAGTGTGTAAATATCGCATTCTTTGGAATTTTTTGAGGCTGTAATGAAACGTATATTGCCGAAGATGACTAAGAAAATCAGCGTTTGCCACATATATTCGTTCCCGAATGACGATTCTGACAGTTTCAGCGTAATATCAGTTTATTTACGCACTTATTTTTTTATTGATGCCTTCCCCGCAAAGCCAAAGGCTTGTCTGCATTAGGGGAAAAACCCCAAGCCGAATCACAGCATCCATGCCCGAAGCGGGATTCGAACCCGCGACCTTTGTATTATAAGGCATGCACACTACCTACCCGTCTAACCCGGCCGGGATAGACTGGTTGACGGCACTTTGAAATCGGCCCCTTTTAAATTATTAAAGCATTACCACACCTTATATGTTCACAATATAATAACTCACTGAGAGGTTATGCGAGAGCACTTGTCAATATCCCATCAAACTATTTTATTAAAAACCAACCTTATGTCAGGATTCCACTATTGACAGCTGGTAGTGAATGAGCCATAGGGAATCACAGAAATGAGTCCTATTATGACAAAATACAGTACCTAACCCCCATGCGTACTGCTAAAGAAGAAAGTGGTATCAAACTATAACGGCATTTCCAAAGGAAAAGTTAAAACCTAATGCTCTGAAGCTACAGAGTTAAAGTCATGTTTGAATCAATCAATACACACAGCTCCCACCCCTCTTTTTCGTGCAGGGAATAGGAAAATATATAAAGATTACTTACTTATTAACTGATACTGCATTTTCCTGACACCACCAAAAGAGACCTTATTGCCTTCACTTGCATTTCTTTACTGAATATCTGGCTATCGATTCATTGACTAGTTCTGCAATCATGAGGGTTTTCTCATTAAATCCCGAAGCATTAGGGCAGCCAACCTGCTCTATTGGACTAATATTACTGACTAGCATAAGTGCCCGTTGAATTTCAACGGGTTTAATGAATCTAAATTTTCGTCAATGCAACATGTAAAAATCGCAGGAATAAAATTGTGCACTGTTTTAACCATTGAATATTTCTATATTATAAGTGTTTTAATTAATTAACTAAAATCTCACAGAAATACCTTGTGAATAAAATAGTACCTTTCTTTCTACTAAAATAGCCATTGTTATTAGTTTTAAATTGATTAGGTATATCATTAGGATTTCAATTTCATTAAATAAGCAGAATTCCGGTTCCAAAAATTGGTTCAATCTTCAACTGCCTCTGATAATACTTTAAATAGATTTTGGAATATAATGTACCTCAATATCGTTTATCGTCTGCTCAGCACTCTTGCCATCTGATTTTCCGAAACAACCACTTTCACCAGTTTTAAATGGATTTCAAATTTAGAAGAGAACTTGATTCAACTCATTGTCAGTTAAAATAACCACATAAACTTCTTATTCCAAAGAAAATCCTTTTATAATATGCACTGTTAACCTAGATTTCATTCATTCTGAAAAGTGAATAAAAGTACCATGTACATATATTTCTTTCAACTAAAATAGCCACTCTTAACAGATTTTAATGGATTAATGCATTAGCATTTCAATTTCATGAAATAAGCAGAATTCCGGTAACAAAAAATTTGTTCAATCTTCAATTGCATCTGATAATGCTTTAAATAGATTTAGGAATAAAATGTACCTAAATATCGTTTAGCGTCCGCTCACCACTCTGGACTTCTCAGTTTCCGAAACAACAACTTTCAATAGTTTTTGCTTTGAAATATACTTGAGTCAATTCAGTACAACTTCCACTTTACATACAGTAAATTCCAAAGTAACTCCTTTTATAATAGGCAATGCTAGCTTAAAATTAATTCATTCTGTAAGGTGAATAAATAAAGTTCTTTCTTTAAACTATAATAGCCACTGTTATTAGATTTAAATGGATTATAAGCCTTAGAACTTACTCTGTATTAAATAAGCACCAAAATTCCTTTTATAAAAACAAATCAAGTTCGTTAAAAGATCCACTGTTGTTTCTTCGAAAATTGCCCATTAACAGTTTTAAATGTCCTTTTAATTTTAATTGAATTTTAATTTAAATTCATTTCCAAACTTCGGCCATTGTTACAAAATTAATTCGAGGAATAACAATATAAATTCGTAAGCACGTATGGTTTACAAAGAATTTAATTTAAGAATGCTTTTTATTTCCAATTCTTCTAAAATGACACTGTTGATACTTAAATTTTTTTATATTTACGTTAATATACTTATTTTCCACAAAACACACCAATCTCTCCCCTTCCTTCCTCTCTCTCTCTGGTATTGAAGCATTCAAGGCACGCTTATTCCCAGAAGGATGTATACAATAATAGTAATTTGAGGTGTAACAATGATAATGGTCGACATAGCAACATCACGTTAAAATGGCGAGATTTCCACAAAATATGCAAATTAAACGTTTAACATGGAATATTTCGAACTGTGGGCGAAAATAGACGAACGGAATAAGAAACTTTATAAATTTTTCTTCAATATGGTTCAAATCCGAAGGTCGTCTGTTAATTTCTTCTAATTTTAATTTATTTCCAAATGAATAAAAGTCTGCACGTCGAAAAATCGCGTTTTACGTGTTAAGTAATGGGAAATGTAAATGCCTCTCTTGGAGACGAACTAAGGAATTTTTTCGCGATTTAAATTCATCATCACCTGAAAAAGTGTTAATCAAGCATCCCTACCAAATTTCGAGTTTCTATCATTATTATTTCTCGAGTTATTAGCATTTGCATAGCATGACCAACCAACCAACCAACCAACCGACAGAAGACAGCTTTTATTATATTAAATGACTGGGGGAGTCATAAAGGGGAGTCATAAAGGTTGGCCAAACATTTCTTAAAGGGATATCCCCTGCTTCCAATAGTAAGAATTGATGTAGGTTGTTTCTTTCAAGAATATGTTTACATAAACTCAAGAGTATCCTAACCTCCACGGGAATCCAGAAACTACTCAAGTGGGAGAGAGAGAGGTGGTATTCAATGGGAATGTTTGGACCTATCGTCCTCTCAGACTTCTGCAGACCAAAGAATCTTCTATCGGTGCAACTCTCACTTTGCAAGGATATTTATTTGCTTAGAACTAACCTCTGGCGCAAATTCAAGATATTTTGTACTGAATCCGTCTCAGAAGCATTTAGCTCAGCACGTAGGATGAGGTTTATGGGTTAATTTTTTATAGTGTTCAAAACACTTGGAGGGGACGGTAATTACCCTCTTTATCCTCCCATGTGTTTGACAGTATGTTGCCTTAGAGGTGACAGAATGTCTGCTCACAGTACTGGCAGGCAGCAACCTCATAGTGTCAACAATGGTTGAGCAAAATGACGATTACTGACGGCGAAGTTTAGCAAAGTCCCATTGTACTTTTGTGACTGCTATAAAGCGGGACATTTTCTGTATTGGGTGGGCAGCGGGACAGATTGTCAAAAAGTGGGACTGTCCCACCTAAAGAGGGACTTCTGGTCACCTTAATCTAAGCAAATTGGGGCCTCTACGAGGGGGGAGCCCTGATGTGATGTATAGGCTGCATACCCTAGAAGGCCAGCCATGGTGAACAATAAAATGTCATTAACAAAATCTTCCATTACGTGCATGCAACCTTTATAATTAACAATAGCTAGAAGAAACAAAAAAGCTTGTATAAATAAATAAGATATTTGTTACAATAAAGTGACATTTGAATGGTGAGAATTCTCACCATCCATACGCAACGTGTTAAGTTTTTTCACATTTTAAAATAATATCTAATATAATGTTTACGTTTTAACACATTTTCAGGGGGTGGGCAGCTGCCCCCCCCCCCTGCCTCCCCTTGCTGACACCCACGATTCTAAACAATTTCTAAAAAATATATGAAATGCAGTGATGCTGTACTTTTATTTGCATTTACAAGCAACTCTACATTTTGATTTTTTGAACAAAATTTCTTATGCATTACAAGTTGTTTCATCATTCCCAATTGCTCCCTTTCAAAGTAATTGTACCTGTGTCTCAAATGACAATTGAAATTTATGTCCAAATGTGGTTCATGGGAATAATGCCGAACTTGGGAACTATGCCAGATGAGGGGAGTTGCTGGATTAGTGAGGTTTGACTGTATTAATAAATCGCGTTTTTCTCAGGAGATGAAAGTTTAAATTTTGACCTAATTCAAAAACGCTCTCACTGAATTTTTAATTTTCTATATAAGAGACTTAATTAATTTCTATTATAGAATTGAGTTGAGATTTAACATTTTAATTCCGATAACATGGCAGTCTTGATTGAGAAAAATAACAGGACTTGGTCACTTACATCTCCCATTTTTAAATCAGTGAATGTTGACAGTGATGATTTAGGGATATGGCTATGGCTGCCAGATTTCAGTTTTGAAAATATGGGATGCATAAAAAATCCAAAAAATGGCTATACAAGAGTGTTAGAACAGAAATAAACATAAGTTTTATATATGTATATACTGTAAATGAATGTTAAATGGTCAAACTTTGATTTCTAAATATGAAACACAACATTTTGATTAATTAATTAATTGGAGAATTATTGATATTTAACATTTAAATGAAAATTTAAATGAAACTCAAACAGTTGCTGTTGATTTAAAAAATTACATTTGTGCAAGTCCTTTGCGTAATACTGCAACATGCTCATGTTTATCAAGCACTGCAGAATTATCTGCACTATAGATATGTCCAGTGACTGGATTCAGTGTTTCACCAAAATAAATCCAGGATGGATTTAAAAAATGGCTTTGTAATATAACTCGCTAGTTAAAAATGACAGTAAAATTTAATTTATGGGAAAATAGCACCCCATAGAGAGTTCATATGGGATATAGGACAAGTATTGAAAATATGGGATATGCCAGCCAATAGATGGTTCACAACCCTAGATATGGCCCATATTTGACATTTTTTCTTTTATTTCAATAAATGTACCAAATAAAAATGTTAAAATGGCTGTGTTCATAAGAGAGAAAATTTTAACTGTCACTTCATCACAAGCTGTATAACCTATCAGAAAAATATAAATGACAGTAAATATTTGTCTTACAAGGGGGAGGGCCAGGCATCGATGTCATGAATCATGACCAAACTTCGCTGGTGGATAGAAGGATAAAAATAAACAGACACGTGCCTCGGCTTTCGGCTCCATAGACACTAGTTCACTAGAAATCGGGGGTCAAAGTTTATTGAAAATTACTGCACCCTTTAAAACCTCATAGCAGTGTGTGTATTGTTAGGTTGTCAGGATGGTCAAGTGTCTAAGGTGCTAGACTACAAAGCTGATGATTGTTGTTTTTAGGTTCGAATCCCTATGATGGCATTTTTTTGTCTTTGACAATTACGTACTATTTGGTATAAGTTTCATTCTTTTCTGAAAACATGCCTTGGATTGTTATTTTAAGAAAAACAAATTACACAATTCATGCACGATAAGCATATGCATGAGAGAAACAGTTCCTCTTACTTACATAATGCATATTCATTAACAATTAATGAAAATTATAAATGAATTTCAAAGCAGTGACATTGTTGAACAGCAGGAAGATACAGCTAGCAAAATATTTTATTATTTTGAAAATATATCTTATTCTAATGGAGAGAGGACTAACAATTCAAAATGCAAGAATACAAAATGTATTAACCCACGCACATGCACACATACTATGAAGAAAAAAACGCAGTGGATATGGAAAAGATTGTTGTTCATACCACATATTCTAAAAATGTAGACACACTAACAAAGACTTTCATGCATCACAAACATAAAAAGCATTGTCCAAATATTAATATTAATACATTACGCATGTGCATAAAAGTAGGCTGTGTGCTAGGTTCATTTATTGTACACCAATGATTGAATTATTGGTAATCAGTAATTCTACTTTTCATTAATCACTTTCCGATGACCTGTCCTCACCAGCACATAATTTTGGGTGATACTTGTCATAAAAACAAGGAAAACAAAGAATGGCCACACACCTAGCGCATTTTATGAAACTTTTCCCACCACATTTGCAATCATGATTGCATAGTTCACTGGAGAAACACAACTCACTGATGTTCATGAACACCTTTCTTCTTTCCACAAGTTTTGAGGCATACCACGCATACAGCAGCATAGGTGTGAAGCGTGGCACAGAGAGCTGATGATGCAGCAGTGAGTGGATTCTGATCGTGTCCTCATGGGAGCTGATTTCTCACCTCTCTTGAAGAAGATATGTAGAATTTTGGAGGTGGGCAATAAACTGTTTCACTTGCCTATAGAAATAGATGTCGCATGGCTGGCACAATGGCATACATTTGGGTGGTATAACCTTTAGTTTGCAGATTGGCACATCATTTTCATCAACGAATTTTTTGTCGTACATGGCTCCATTTGTTTGCCCGCCCCAAGACTATTATCAGCAAGAAGTTTCTATTCCCGATGTAAGGTTTTAGTATGTTCAGAAGAAACGATTCATACAGGATTGAAGTCAATTTTCCTGATTTGGAACAGTTGACATATACATTTCCGTACTCGCTCTCTAATTCCTCAACTTTTTCACCAACTCTCGGTCCAAATTTGCCAGCTGGTTCTTGCATACACAAAAACACTACTGGCAGTAACTTGCCTGATGCAGTTAGCATGTATTGTGCTGTATAGAAGTGAGTTATTTTATATCTTTTACAGCAAGATGCACTGATTTTTCCCCTTTATGAGATAATCTGCATGAATTGCATAATTTGTTTTTCTTAAAATAATAATCCAAGGAATTTTTTAGAGAAGAATAAAACTTATACCAAACAGTACTTTATTGTCAAAGATAAAAAAAATGCCAGCATAGGGATTCGAACCTAAAAACAACAATCATTAGGTTCGTAGTCTAGCACCTTAGACACTCGACCATCCTGACAACCTAGCAATACACTCTCCGCTAAGAGGTTTTAAGGGGCACAGTAATCTTCAATAAACTTTGACCCCTGATTTCTAGCGAACTAGTGTCTACGGAGCCGAAAGCAGAGACACGTGTCTGTTTATTTTTATCCTTCTATCCACCAGTGAAGTTTGGTCACGGTTCGTGTCATCGATGCCTGGTCCTCCCCTTTTTAGTCTAAAATACCTGAAAAGAAAATATTTTCTTGTCTTTGTCATCTTCTGCTTTGATAGAAATTCCAAATATCCAAAAAGAATTCCATGAGCAAAGCAACCAAGGCAGGTCTATAGATGGGCAGACAAAATGAATGTGCATACAGTAATATGTGTCAAGTTCATACTCAATTACCTCTGAAGCATCATGAATATCTCCTACAGAGAGAAGTAATTTTGTATCAGCTATATCTTAATATTTTTAAATTGTCTCAATGAAACTCATTAAAAAAAGATTTCTCAATTGGTAGTATAGCAATACGGTGATATAACTTGAACCTATACCTTTATATCCTGTATCTTAGGCAACATTTCCATCACGTAGCTGGTACTATCAGTAAATATTTCAGCTTCAATGTTGAATAGCAATATTTGGTAGCATTTTAGCACAGCAATAATAATTCAGTGACAATGAGAATTTAAAAATAATAATGAAGAACGTCACATATTACTTTCCTAAGGATTATTTATAATTCACATATAGGGTTCCATGACATTTCCCCCAAAGCACTTCACCCACAAGACGTTTCACCCAAAGACACTTCGCCCATGAGACGTTGAACCCGCAGATGTTTCACCCATAGTTTTTTCACCCACAAGTCACTTCACCCACATAAAGTTTCATCCAAAGAACTTTCACCCACAGGTGTCTCACCCATGATTCAGAAAATGCATGAAACGTATTAAAAATTTAAATAAATATAATATGGGAGAAATAAGTATTAAAACACTTTATTTTTTATTTTATGCATGCCATCCCTCTTTTTTCCATTTGCTGAGGGAAATTATGAAAGAGCGAGCAGAAAATGAAAAAATGATGGTTGAAGTAGAATTTGGAAGAACGGTAAGAGAAACTTAATAAATATAGAGATGAACTCAGTGGCACGCGAAAATTTTACTGCTCCCCTCCTCCTCCCATTTTGGGCATGCAGCATCAAAAGGTTTGCCATCCCTGCACTAGAGTATGAAGAATACAAGCGGTGTTATCGCATCACTGATTATCTTCGTGTTTGTGAATTCAATTTCAATATTTAAATGCATATTGAATTATTTTTATTTAAATTACATATCTTAAAACCTTTAAATACAAACGTATTAAACAAAATGATTTGTTTTAATTTTAATTTAAAAATTAAATAAAGTTAAATATTATTTGGATTAAATTATATTTGGATTCATGCATAAAATAAAAGTTATTTAATACTTATCTCTCTCATATTATATTTATTTAAATTTTTAATATGTTTCATGTGTTTTCTGAATCATGGGTGAGACATCTGTGGGTGAAAGTTCTTTGGATGAAACTTTGTCGGGGTGAAGTGACTTGTGGGTGAAAAAACTATGGGTGAAAGGGCATGGGTGAAATGTCTGTGGGTGAAATGTCCCGTGGGTGAAACGTCTGTGGGTGAAACGTCCCATGGGTGAATTGCTTTGGGGGAAACGTCCGGATACCCAATTATAGTCTTTTTAGATTTTAGCAATCTTAAGTTCATTTGAAGTAAATAGGTAATATTTGTATTTATGCAGTAAGAAATGAAAATAAGTGACTTAGGATAATTAAAGGATGATTTCAAAAACACTTGCCTCTAGTTCTTGAGGTGACATTTTGTTAAGGAAGACAATCATTACATAAAAGAATCAGTTCCATCGGTTTCATATGGTTATCCTTGACAATATTGTTGAACTATTTCTTGAGAGTTTATCTGAGTCCACAGAGTTATAACCTATCTTACTGCAAAAGTCCCCATGTATTTTTCATAATATTTACTCAAGAACTTCTCTTTCCAACCATCCAGGCAATTTATGACAAAAATGATATCAACTTGTTTCTCAATCGTAGAAGAAATCTATTTCAAAGAAAAATAAATAAATTAAGCAATATGTTGTTATTTAGCAAATATCAAATTATTTTATTACACAAAGAAAAAATTTTTAAATCAACACATTCCAAGTGAAAAACGTGAATACTCTTTTGTCTATAATGATAAATATGAAAGTCAAAAGCTATGTTTCTGTAATGATGAAATGTTAGGAAAATAATCAGGACTAATTAGTATATAACTGCACTTCGATATGGTTAAAGGAATTCTCTACTGACTATGTTATTTTTTATGTAGCAATTTATTCAATTTACTGTAAGTACAAAAATATAATTAAAGCTGTATATATTTATTACATCAGCAATAGTTTTAAGGAGAATTAGGAGAAAAACAATGAGGGAAATAAGGAAAATTGTTTATTAATGCTAAATCTATTAAGAAAGATCATTCAAATGACAGCCTCCAATTGTATAATACATTTTACTGAATAAATCACTGACATGACTGAAAACTACAGATTCAGATATGTACATTTTTTAATGATAAAAGGAACTATGATTATTGATTTAATTTTCTGATTAAAAATATAAATAATAAAACTGTCCCAATTTTTGAGTAGATATCACATTCAAGATTCTTGATTAAAAAATAAACAGCAAACACAAATGGGACAGAAACACTCAACATATGAAAACTATTAGAACAATCCACTGTTCATCACCTCAGATTAATGAATGACGAATCACAGATTATGCAATAGCAAAATAAGATATAAATTTAATCAGTCTTTTAAATTTATTAATAATATGTCTACAAATATATTTTTTCACATTGGTAACAATTATGGTTAAAATATAAAACTATAATGCCTGCATTAGCTCCTGGCATCACAACATCATATCCAATGTCAAAATAAGATAGCTACAATTTCAGTTCAATGAGGTTTAGGCTTATGACCATCTACATAGAAATTGCGAGTTGCAGGTGGCAGCCTCACTTCCATGTTATTCAATTCCTTAGTCAGAATGATCTGGCAACCTAAAACAAATAAAATAAAATTAGTCTAATTTATCCTGAATTAGAAATTGAATAAACTGAATGGTAAAACATCCAATGAAAACCTTTTTAAATACAAAACACTAACAAATTTTGTAGAGAAATTATTTTATATAATCAATTTTTAGGGAAATGTACACAAGCCTTAAACAAAATAATAAACAGTACATTAAAACTGAAAAGTAAATACAAAGTGAAATCTTGGAAGGATTTCAAAGTCTTCTCTGTTAGTAAAAGTGAGAGAAAAATTCCTCCATGATTCAATCAGCCTCATAAAAACAACTGCAGAATGCAGAAGAAATTCAAAACACGATGATTTTTCTAGAAAAGCTTTAGATTTCCAGTTGAAGTCTGATTTGAAGACAGAAACATTTTTAAGCAGAATAAAAAATAGTCAGCATAAAAGTCAGACATGCTATCAGTTGACTGATAAAGTTTCTGTATTTAAATTTTCCTTCTCCCTTTTCTGTAAATTTTTTGTGCTGCATATAATATTTTGACAGGTTTCAAATAAACCATATCATTATGCAAAGTTTTCATTTTAAAATGGATCCTACAGACCTTTATTGTTAAAATGGCAAGGTAAAGTTTCAGTGGCAGTATCTTAATGCTCATCAAAAACCTTCATTTTATCATCTGGCAGAAATCTTTCTCTATAAAACACAATTACTGTATTTTCCCATTGATAACACCCACCTAGTAGATACCATGCATCACAGTGTTTTTAACCCCTGTTAAAATGTATAGATAACGCACAGTCGAAAATTTTTTGCAGACTGGTAATTATAGGTTCTTTGGGTAAATAGATAACAGAATAAACTGATTTCTGCCTGTCTGGTTTTGTTGAGTCTTATCAAATGAATAATGATGTAAGTCTTTCTTTTTCCTGATTTTATCTTAAGTGGCACGTGCCATACTTCGTTATTAAATAAAAAGTCTATGGAAAACAAATTTAAATCAAGGTGGAAATCATACACTGTGCAATTTAAATTAGAAGTGGCGAACTAACCCAAGTAAAAAGGAATCAGGAAGCTGGAAGAAAATTTAACGTAGGAGAATTCAGTGTTTGAGAATGGAGTGAGGAGGATTTGAAAAGTTTACACTGGAGGAAACGTGCAATGCGATGCAGAAAGTTCTTCTGGCCAGAACTGGAAAATTTATGATTGGGTTGTTTTAGAAAGGTCTAAATGTTATAGAAATTCAAATACACGAGCTGAAAATGGAACTGGCTTGAGTACAGAAGCATTTCATTCTTCCATTTGTACAGAGTGGGAAGAGATGCATGTTTTTACATTTAAAAATAACTTATTGTTAGTAAAAACTTGGGGCTATAATAGGACCACCTCAAGAATAAAAATACTCCTTCCGACCGCTGATTTTTTATTACGCGTTAAAACTGTCAGTAAGTAGTCTTAGAACTTGAAAATTTTGTTTTTAGTGGTGAAAAGTCTTTAGTCGTCATATAATATCTAACAATTACATCTTTAGGGCTTTTAAAAAGAATGGGAGAAACTACTGTGAATTTTACATAAATAAATGAGGAATAGTACTAGGCATAAATAAACTTTTGTGGCTTTTAAGGTATTCACTTCTTTTCCTGTGTACTATAATGCGCACATTTCGAATTTTTTGGTATAGATAACGCAAGTGTTATCTACCGGAAAATATGGTACTGTCTAAATGTCTATAACTTATGAACATAATGCAAACATCTCAAGAATGGCCATAATGTCCATAACATAAGCCTATCCGAATATCAACAACTAATGGATCAAGAAGTCATAGCCACATTTAAATGTTACCACCTCAGGAGAGTTTTTCAGCTATGCCAGGAACTATGGAAAAACATCTAAATTTTAATGTCAAGCAATGTTGGAGCCAATTTATTATCAAATGAAATCATAGATCAAGCATGGCATAAAATCAAATGCTCCACAATGAACGCCTAACAGAGGAGAGTTTGGCCAGATATGGTGAGTGACTTCCACGGAGACTCCACTGTTGAAGCTGAATTCAACAAAATTACTAATTAGTAAAGTATGTTGGAAGTTTCAAAGATCTCCAGAAAGAGGAGGTTCAAGAACTTCTTGGGTCTCGTCAGGAGAGATTAACAAATGAAGAGATGGAAGATATTGTGACTTACCTAGCCTAGAGTCCTCACGAAGAAATGGTGCTAGGTCAAGCAAGTCTTCTTCCTTCTCATCTGCTGGTGGCAAGTGATCCAGATGATCTCCACTAACATACACATGACAGGTGGTACAGGCTAATGATGCCTCACAGGCACCTGTTCAATACCCAAAATATTATGTTGCCATTAATTCAAAACTCACAAATACATGTAAGTAAAATTAGATATTTATGATACATATACATTTAGAGGCAGAACAAGGGCTAAGTGAGTGAGGTACGTGCCTAGGGCACAGCACACTTAGAAGCAAGGCAAATGGCAATCTGAACTTTTAAGTATAATGTTTTATATTATAAAATAGATTTTATTTTACCTCTAAATTATAAATAAACCACAGTTTTTAGAGGTAAAATCATGTGCTTCATAGTTTCATTATGAGAGGGCATAATTTTCAAACCCTGCCTAGGTTGCAAAAATGTCTTGTCCCAACTCTATAGACATTACATGATTCTTAAAGGACAAACATGATAAAAGTATAGCTGAAGGATTTATATTTTTTTAAACTCCCATTTGAAAAATATGGAAGAGCATCAAGTATCTGAATAACATTTTCTTTTAAAAACATTAAAATAAGTTTCTTGTAATTCAAATAATAATTAAAATGTGAATAAAATATAAGCATGTATAATACTTTCATTACAATAAGTTTCTTGTAATTCAAATAATAATTAAAATGTGAATACAAATATAAGCATGTATAATACTTTCATCAAAACAACGATTTAGCAAATATTAAAAAGAGTAAAACTCAAAGAGGCAAAGGATAAGGCTCTGTTTCTAATAGGCAATGCTCAATCTCAGTTGAAAACTAAACACCCATAATGAAAAATTTGCAGTACATAATCTTCCACCAAATTTTACAGCACTACTACAATCAGGGTATTGAGGAGTTGTAGCAAAAGTGAAGATAATACACACAAATCAGATTCTTTGTACTTTACTCCTTGCAGATGAAAATGAAGAGGCTCAGTAGCTTTGTCTCTAAAATCAATAAATATTGCTATCAGGGCTGGACTGGCCATATGGCATTTTGGGCAAATGCCAGATGGGCCGGTGAGCCAACCCGTTTAGTATCGTGAGCTTGCTGCAAATGATAGCTAAATTGTAGAATATCAGAGAATCCATGTAATATCGTGTATTAATGTAGAAAGAAAAAAGAAGTGTATGATTGTGACGGTCCAATGTTCATCCCCAAGTTAACTAGTTTACACATTACAAATACAAACAACATAGGCAGCAGCTCTATTCCAAACAGAAAGCATGCACTATGGTCAGTGGCAGATTTGAAAAATTGCTGCTCCTGGGCCAAATTATTATTCTGCCCCCTTAAAAAATTTCAATAAAATTGATTTAATTTATATATTATACCTGAGGAACAATCTATTCTTTTCCTGGGTATTTATGGTTATTACCTGGACAAGCTTCCTTAGGTTGGTACCAATGGTCTTTCATGATTTCAAAGTAATCTTCTTCGACCTCCATAATTTTGAAAATCACACTTAAAGCCCTCTTTACAGTGATTCTTCATATGCTATACTGACGGTCTTGCAACTTGGCAAATGAATATACAAATATGACTGCTCCGAAATCCCACCACCCCTATGCAATTGCCTACTTTGTCCTTACTGTAAATCTGCTAATGAGTATAGCAGATAAAAGTATGTAGAACATATTGAGTCTGCATATCATACGTTGGAAAATCCATTATTTCATGTGAGATTGTGAGATTTCAATATTTATTTATAATTAAATTATAAACTTAAATACTACAAAAATAAAAATATGGAAAATAATGAAAATAAAAAACAAAAAGGTGGAGCTATAAAAATTAGAGACAAGAAACAAAAGACTTTTAAAAAACAGTGCTGAAAATTGCCTAAAAAGTAACTGATTGGTTCAATCATTCTCTTCCATCAAGTGATAATAATATTATTAATATTCCAGGATCTAGTGAAGAGATAGTGTCCCCAGTCCCAGAAGAAAATGTTTCGGAAATACAAATAGAATATGCAAGTGAAAAGGTAGATATAGTGATGACATCTAGGCAAGATGTTGATGATATGGCAGTAAATTTATAAGTGCCCGAACATGAGGAAAAAATGCAAGAATTAAATGAAAGCAGTAGTTTTCCGTGTACACAAAGTTCAGAATCTATGTTCAATTAATTTAGATGTCCTAATGCAAGTCAGTTCAGTTTATTCTTTAATTGTCATCCACAACAAAACATTAGTGATCCTGTTCTAAAGAAGGCTGTGAATCACAAGGATGGAATAAATCTTAAGTAGCTGACCTACTGCAATGAAAAAGATGCTATATTTTGCTCAGACTGTATAGCATTTTCTAAAACTTTTGAAACAAATCCATTTATTGAAGGTATGACAGACAGGAGACATATTCATCAGAGGATGGAAGAACATGAAAAAAGTTCTATGCACCAGATCCATGTAGAATTTTACTTTATGAAGGTCAGCAGCGCAAATAATTATATATATAATATATTATAATTTATTGCTTTCTAATCAAATGTCTGTATGTCGAGAACAGGTGTGGAAAAGATGGAAAGAGACATATTAAAAATGACAGGCATGGACTCAGTTATAGGGGAAATAAAGCAGAGGCTGCATACATTTTAGATGACATTTCTGTATCACAGTAATTTTTTAGAGTTTGTTCTTCTTCTAAGCAAATATGATGTTTGTTTGCAAGAATAAGTAAGCCACTGCCTAGAAAAAAGCAAAACTTGGCACTTCTCAGGAGTCAGGAGGAAAGGGCCGAAGATCATTTATTACTTTGCTTCCTAAAACAAACAAGTGGATAAAATTATTGAGGCAATTCGTATGTTTATTTCTGAGGCTGTTTCAAGTGAGGTAAGGAAGCTGGGATGTTCTCATTACAGACTAATATAACTTAGGACATTACATCAAAAGATCAGTGCTCTGTAATTCTACGGTATGTAACATCAAGTTCACCAAAAGCTTCTTGTGATGGTAGATTGTGAATCTTCAGATGGGCAATGCTTTACTAACTTGCTAACAAGAATTCTTGGATCCTGCACAATAGACATAAAAAAATGTATTGGCCATTCAACTGATGGGACAGCAAATATGCAGGAAAAATATAATGGTTTTTCTGTATTGCTATCAAGAGAGTCTCCAAACCAAATTCATGTCTGGTGCTACGCCCATATATTGAATTTAGTACTGGGAGACACAACAAACGTTGTTATTGCACGTGCACTGTTATTTAGTTTATTGGATGACGTTGCAGTATTCATTCGAGAGTCACATAAATGCATGAATACATGGGAAAATGTCTGTCAGGATATTCATCATACAAGACTCTTTACTATCAGCAAAACTTGCTGATGGTGTAAAGATGCAGCACTGAGCAAAGTATTCAGATCATTTTTACGAAAAAGCATACGTAGAAGCACTGCTTAAGGTTGAGACAGTTCTCACTGCTCAAATATTTTTACGAATATTTGAATTGACAAAACCGTTATCTAAATATCTACAAACGAGTGGAATGAATATCTTAAAAGCTTATCACATGGTATCTGGAAAACATGAACTACTGAAAAACATAATAAAGAGAATTCGCTCAATATGATGCCATATCTGATGCCCTTACAGCATACAAGTCCACAACGTAATCTTAGATGTAGTCACCGAGAGTATGATTCACCATTTCCTCACCAGTGAAACACTATATGCAGGCTTTGCTTGCCCGGACCCTAAAAATTTTTCCAATATAAGAGGTCATGGACTTCAGACTTCTTCACTAGAAGTGCTACTACTTCAATTTGACAAAAGAGCCCTAGTTCAAAATTTGCTATGTGAATTAAAATGTCTGGCTGGGACAAACTGAAGACATCAACATTAGAAGAATATACATTTAGGGTCGCAAGAAAAATACAGGAGAAAGACAGTATCACTAAAGAATGTAATGATGTTGACGCCGTAAATATAAAGCTGGTAAATAAGACATGCTCTACATATATGAACTGCACTATTTGTTGTTACCAAATTTTAAGGCAATACAATTTATTGACTTCTACGACTGACCTGGTCTACAATTCCTTTTAACATTATCTTTTATGCAAGTTGCTTGTGAGAGAAGTTTCTCCACTTTGAAATTTATCAAGAACCATTTGAGAAGTACTCTATCCCAGGAGCATTTGGAGTCTTTCATGCTGATGGCAACAGAAAAAGACATTTAAATGGATCTTAATGTGGATGGTGTAATAGAAGCATACTACAACAGAAACTTCTCCTTCCATCATTTAATTAATAATAACAGTACATTCTTATTTTTGTGTAAGTTTATAATAAACTTTAAGTTTTTATAATAAATTTTGTTTTTTTATATTACCTACATATCTATTTTATTAAAAAAATGCCATTGATTTCATATGACAGTGGGCTGGTGTGACTTAAATGCCTGGGCCAATTTTTAACCCCAGTCCATCACCGATTGCTATAAATAAATTTAAGCTGAAGCATGGAATTAATGGACAGATGACACCCTCAGAAATTCAATTCATGGACAAATGATACCCTCAGAAATTCTAATGAGGGTGAATTTAATAAGTTTTTAAAACTACACTGGTATGTTTCCATAGATTTTTGGATTGTAACAATGATAATGCATATGGATGGTATTGAATGATGTAAGCTATACAAACTACCAAATTTTAAATGATGAAATACTGACAACTGATAACTGAGAGCAAAATGAGGAGAAAGCAGATAATGGCAGAAACATTATTCAAAACAATTTAAATCTCAGATTACTAAAGGAAATTTTACAACACTTGAGTTCATTTTGTATACCTTTTACAATGAGAATGTTTTTGAGGAAGAAAAACAAGCAATATATGAATTTTCTTTTTCCTATTTATGTATTTTTAAACATAACATAAATAAATTTTAGTGTGAATATTATTACACACAACTAGGTAGCAGAATATGTTATAATTTCATAAATACAAATTTGGGAAATTAGACAGGAAAAGTCTACTAAAACCTGCAACTTGCATGGAAAAACAGTATGTGCAATCACCTGCTATAATAATATTCTCCTCATTTGTTCTTTAGTATAAAGCAGTTATCATATATGTTATCATTTTCAAATACCACTTTCAACATAATGATTTGATATGCACTGTGAAATGTAGGGCAATTTTTAACAGCACTAAAGGGTTTACAAAATACTCAATGTGGTATTTGAACATACAAAATACACATTCTTTAGCCCTTTTACACTTTAACGTGTTTTGGAAGTTTCAATTCCTTATCTACTATAAGAAGTCACAATTATAAAGTAATACATTTATTCTAATGAAACCCACTAAAAAATTCAGCATATCTTCCAGTGACGTTGGCCTATAATCACTTTTTGGTTTCATATATAAAGAAGGGATACATATGAAAATATAGTAAATAAAATCTTTTTAAAGTAAAATACCTTCCATATTAATTCCATGCCTATGAGCCAAGTACAAAACATTATCTCCAACTTTACCCCTGACTTCTACTCGTTTACCGTCCTTGTCAACATACGTGATATTAACACTGAAAATGACAGTAATAATTACTTCAGCGATACTTTCAATGTCTTAAATAATTAACATTTCTTTATATGGGTACTCACACTTCGTCTTCGGATTTGGGGTCTTGCCATTCATACTCTCCATGCTTGAGCCCTTCAAATAATACAGGTAAAACGCTGTTTAATCTGATGAGGATTTGCAGTGCATGTTGAATGAAAACATCAAGAAAGCTATTGCCTCAATGCGAACTTTCCAGATTTAACTAGTCATTTATGAAAGGTTACTTACAGTTACTGGTTCTAAATCCCCTTGTGTGTATTCCGATCAAATTTTTCTCACAAGTGAATTTTCGTCTTGTATAATAGAAACCCAAATTCCTCATATCGGAAACGATCCAAGAAAGTTTACGCCAAGTTAAAGATATCCCTAACATTATTTACATACAAAACTGTACGGGACAATGTAAGGAATAACCCTCCTGTCAAAACAAAAGTTTCCTTAAAATTCTAAAGGATTTAAAGTAGCTAAATGCTATATAAAGCGGAAAATGTAAACGCCCTCTCAAAAGTCTCTTAAATTGTTAACTTTTGTAATAATAATAACAAATTACAGAACAATCAGAGGTCTAGCTTAAACAAAGCAATGACAGATGACTAATGCTCTTAATGCACTCCTGTTAACATACGGGGTATTTAGTTACGAAATACAGCACAACATCGGAGAAAACTTTATTACAAATTCCATGATATAGCAGCGCTTCTTGAGAGCGTAATAAATTTCACTCTCTTCAATAGATGTCACTACACGCACTACACTCAAAGAGGGAGATTGAACTAATCGGCTATGTACCAGTAATCTAGCGTAGAAAATTTCCAAGATTTTTCAATATACACAGCATTATTCATCTCTGAAATTATGACTGGATATTATTGAGGCCACCTCATTGTTTTTATCCAAAAGATAACTTATGCAGACGTAAATTACTACTCCCTTCTGAGATAATCTCTTAAGAATTTTACTACATCTGTAATTCTATTTTAAACCATTATAGAAATGCCACCTCGTTTATAAAAGATTTAATCATAAAGTGGTGACGACGAATTATGTTATCAACAACGGTAATATTTTGAACGAAATCTGGCAGTTTAAAACAATTCATTTAAAAAAATACTATTCTTGAAGTGCAGGGTAAGAAACATGAAAACAAGATCCTTTAAATTCGGTAACATCAACATTGTAAGGAACTTTTTTAAAATGTCATGTTGAAGCTTGTCTCTCTCTCTTAAGTTCTTAACCTTACCTTTCATAACTTCCTATATCATGAATGGAAAACAACCTTGTTAAATAAATAATGTTAATACAAGGTATTTAAGAAATTTTTAACGACAAATTATATTTATTTTGTTTGATAAAAAAAATATATTTGAGAATTTTTAATTCTTTAGACATAGAAATTGGTACAAAATGAATCGTTTTATGTATGTCATTGCTATTTAATGACCATAGACCCTAAATTCTTACTATTTCATGCGAATTGCACTGCATTTACATAAGTCCACCTAATATATTTATATCAATGCTCAAAATATAGGCTAGCCAACAAACAAGCATTGCAGCAGTGAAATTTAAAGCTAACTTGAAACCAGAATGACTTGAATAATAGAAAATTAACCTTTAGGCACTACAAATGTAACAGTGATAATGAAAAAAGGTTCTTGCTATTTCCAGTTACCAACACATCATAACAAACGGAGCAATGCATACCCATAGTTATGAAGCAACGATGATAAATTGATTGATGTTGGCCATGCCATCACAGATTCTTTATTAAAAGTTTTACACTAGTTCGCAAATGGAAATGTGACACCAAATTGAATAGGAAATAAGCAACATACAAATTATTCTGGATACATCTTTCAGGAAAAACAAAGGCAAAATAAAAAAAGGACTGCTTTACAATGATGGTAAAAAAAATTATTTTCAATGGCTGTCCAAAAAGTTATAATCAAATTCTTAAAAATGAAAGAAAGAACCAGAATATCTAAAAATAAAAAATTTAGCCAACAATTTACTGAGAATTTATTCTGGGCATAGGAATGTTGAAGTTGTGTTAGGAAGCTATCCTCATTTACATGTAAAATGTAACTTATAAAAGACTGATATTCTTTATAAAAAAGGCTACAAAATTTGGCATTTCACCAGACTTTGTGTTACTGAATGTTTCCTGTTAGTCACAAAACACGTTTTATCTACAATACTAAAATCAAATAAACTTAAGACAAAGTAAAATTGAAAACAAATGGATTTTAAATCTCTGCTAAAAGTTTCTTAGTGTTATTAGAATATTAATAGTTAAATGTTAATACAAAAACCAAAATTTCAAAACTACATTTTTAAACATTAGGATATCAATTTCACTTACCATTACAAATGTTATAGTTTTTGAGTGACATGAAACTATACAAGTTCAACTTTTCAATGAGCACTAAAAAATGCATATTCATGGCAGAGCATGCATTAGACAAGCTAATGTCGACACAAATACTCCTGTTCAAAAAACAAATGAAATCTTTCTTGGCTCACATTCTATAAACACTTAAGCAATGAACTTTAAATACAAATGGATGGCCTATTTAGGTGGTGAAGAATTGCTTAAATTTAAGTATTTTTTCCTTCTTATCATAACTTATAGATGCAGGGCCGGTTTCAGTTAAAAATATGTGTAAGCGAGGTAAAAATTTGCCACCCCTCTGGATATCAAAAGCATAAATATTAATGATATACTAAAAAAAGAAAAACTTTTGTTTTATTTTTTCAAAAAATATTCAGCTAAATATTATCAGAAAATAGAAATAAAACATTCATTGACTTTATAACAAAATTACTATGTAATGATCATATTACCAAATATTTTTATATTGCAACTTTACGAACCTACTTTTCGACAAGGACGAGATTGTTTTTTGTGCTTTTTTCTTTGCAAAGTCAATTATCAGGGATGAGAGGGAAGCTACTATGTGCAAAAGGTAGATATCCAGAATGTGAAATAGTTGCACAAACAGACAAATCCCGAGTAATCAAAGGTTATATTCTGCTAAAGAGGTTAAGGAAAGTGCACAGTGTATCGGCGTGTTTTAGACAATGTAAAACTTTAAAACGTCCACGTGACATCTGTAAGCAGTAGGTTACGTCGCTTACACCTTAACCAGACCCTGAATGTAAATGACATATTATGGCGTAAAATATAATTTTTTCGCGACCTTTTCAAGTTCTGTGCAATAAACCTTTTAAAAAAAGGAAAATTTAAAAATCCAAAATATTGATTTTGCCGCCCCTCTGAAGTGGCACCTGTAAGTGACCGCTTACGTCGCTTACACCTGAAACCGGCCCTGTATAGATGGATTAATCGAGCTATAAATTATCTCCAGCAAATTAAAATTTAAAAAGTTTTTTAATGGTCAAGTTTTGCTGGCAGGATTAATGAGTTACTTTATGTTGTACAATTGATATTCCTACAGCCAAAAGAATGAAATAATTCTTGTGACTTTTTATGAGTAATTTCCTCTTCTAAAGTAAAAAATAATATTTAATTCATAATAATCCAAAAATTCATGAACAATGACAGCGGTTTCACTACTATGTAATATGATTTTTACATCTTTCAAATGATGAGTCAATCAAAAAAATTTCACATTTTGTTTTACATTACCATTGTAAACATATATAACAGCATCCTCAACACTTGAACACACTAGCTTTTATTCGTAAAACAAAACAGTGGCAACCATTTTGGGAATTAAGAGCAAGCCATCCAAATTTCCATTACAAGTTTTCACCCGCAAAAACAGACAACAACAGTGCTGGTAAAGCTATTGCAATGATTACCACAGTACATTCTTCAATCAAGCAACCAAATGCGCATTGTGTTATGGCCAAGGCTGGATGTTTCTGTTACAGCAAAGATGTACGTATTGCTTTTTGTTTAAGAAAATAGAAGTGGAATTGCATCAGCTTCAACAAAAACACAAGCTGAATTCCCTGCGTACCAACGAGGCAACTCAAGTTCTAGTCAGGGACCTAAATAATAACTTAAGCCTTAAAAAGTTTCTTATATTTTTATACTTAAACAGATTATTTTATCTCCACATATAAAATACACGATTTCATACAATTATGCAATGGACTTACACTTATAACCAAATGAAATGCCACAAAAATAAAAACCACTTGTAACATTTTATAGCTGTTTTATACAATGTGATTTATGCAATTACTAAGGGCATCTCTATGAGCCATGAGCATCAAAAGATCATCACTTTCCAATCCTGCATCGTTTCACGACCAAAACAATAATCCCAAGTGAACCTAATACATTGGGCATTTGAAAGTAATGGTGAAGACTGGCTGCATACACACCACCCAACAATGAGTTGGTAATTCCATGGTTTCAAAATCAGAAGCACTGGTTCTAACACTCAAAACCAGGCTAAAAACCTTAAAATATGCACATCGTAATCTCCAGAAATCGAATGAACAAAAATAAATAATATTTATATAGCTCTGGCTGCAGTGTCAGAGTTCTTTTCTTGCCCACTCAATGAACTTTCAGCTCTGGTCTTCTAGTCAATTGAACACAAACATCACAAGCACATGCATACCTCACATTCACACGCATTCCCTCACACACTCTTGCAAAGAAAAGCTAGTCTCAAAATTATTCAAGTTTTGCACCACTCAATTCATTAACATGACAGTCACTACACGTCCATTGGCATGTCACCAAAATAAACTAACAGTTTAAAGAGTATGATGGTTGGGATGCTACGAAATTTTTACAGGTGAATTTGTCAAGACTTTTAATTATTGTTTATGACCTTCTAAAATTTGTGACAATGGCAGCACAATTTTTTTCATTTGACCATCTACTTTTGTCAAGGTATGGCCATAAAAACAGGTTATTTCAGCATCGTCAATCACCTAGCGTCTTGAAAGTAATACCCCAAAAGTCTGCACATCCAAGAGGAACCACAGAAGGCATTCTTTCTCTCCAACCTCACCCCAGGAATTGCAGCACCTCTGGGTTTTGTGCCTTCTGTGACTGGCTCCTATTACCCATATATTCATAGAGGTACAAATGGAGGAGAGGATCCGTCTCTTTTGGCAGTGTCACTGTGGTTGCCAACACTTCATATTTGCAATCATCACTTGGAATTCTCAAGAAGTTTTTCACGAAGTAACTTTAGCCTTGTAGCAAAGTAACTCTCTAATGTTTCTGCACAACGGTAAAAGGGAGACTCACGGGGGTTATAATATCGGCAATTGTCAAATATCTTTGTCATATCACCGATAAACTCACTGAGACGATCATATGACCTCTCATTGATCCGAAGCTCAATTGTTTGAAGATCTAGAAGAGGAAATAATAAGAATTAAAAACATTAGTTCATCAAGGTGCTACTACTATTGGCACAATATACATATCAGTATCTAGAACAGTGGTTCTCAGGAGATATTTTCTTGTGGCCGCAGATGCAGCCACAAGCAAACCCTCGTGGCCGCATCAAGGAAAGAATACCGAAAATGTAATGATAATCATGTAAAAAACTTCCATATACCTTCTTATTTAATGACAACGATTACTTATTTATCATTAACAATTGTTTTTCTTTAAATAATTCGAATTATTGAAATTTCTTGTGGCCGCACCAAAATTGTCTGGTGGCTGCACTTGAGAACCCCTGATCTAGAATGGTAGTTCAAAATACATGGTCACTGAACTGCAGTTCAATAAGTGTGGCACTCATTATTTTTATTCTACTATCAAAATGAGGAAGAGATGATATGGATGAGAACCACAGATTAAGAGAACGATATGGAGCAGCATAAAATTTTTTAATTTTTAGGAATTGTATGATTGTTCTTAATTACCGATGTCGTGGTATATAAGTCGACCTATGAAGCTTTAAAAAAATTTTCTAAAACTTAAAGTTGACTTATATGCCAAATATAAAAATGTGAACCTTAAATTAGAGATGAATAACATCGATATTTATGAAGACAGTTGATATTTCAGTGTAGGTGATTGCCATTTTGAATCACCTGCTCCAGATTTACATTTTATGACAATTATTTTAGAAGATTTAAGATAATTAATTTTAATACCATAATTTTCCTATTATAACACGCACCCATGTTTTCATGAGTGAAATGTGAAAATTGTCCTATCGCCATGTATAATACGCATCTCATTTTTTGTAAAAGTATCACTGTAATTTTTCACTTTGTTATTAGCAGCTCTCGCCTTGCTGATAAGTGAGCTATGTGCGAGAGAGTTTACAATATAAATGTGGCTTTTAAAAGTATTTCCTCACAAACATCACAGATGTTTCTGAAGACATTATATAGAATGAGGATTTCACCGAGGTGAATAGCAAGGATGAAGAGAACATTCACGGAAACGTAATTTACACAGATGATGAGAGAGAACACAAGATTGTCGAAGAACTATTTAAGGACAGTTGATCAAGAATTCTGAGGATTTAATGATGACAACGGCTAGAAATAATTAAATTATTATTATTTTTGGTTAATTAATATTTTAAAGCAATGCTATCATAATGCAATGACAAGTATGATTTATTATTTAAAATGCAACCAAAAACATCAATTACCGTATCTGCCTGAATAGAAGCTGACCCCGGATTTAAGTCGACCCCCAAAAATTTCCGATTTTTTGGTAAAAATGTAAATTTCGTAGATTTTATGCTGAAGTGTGCCGGGCATTCACGCACATCTTAGAATACATTATTCGAGATCGAAGAAATGTGTGGGAAATGGTTTAGTTGTTGACATTTTGAAATATTACTCCAATTAATAATTTTGCGTTGCTGAATAATGTTCCATATTCAGTGACAATAAATTCATTCAACTTCATTTTCACAAAAGGTCAAATATAGTAACAGCGATCTCGCCAAGATATTTTTTCATCCAAGTTTATTTCCAATGAAATTAGCATATACATTACCTTAAGAAATTGCATTTTTATAATTATACGCGTTCCATGTAAAGTTTTACCGAAATTCAAACAGTTGAGCATTCAAAGCCGTCAACGCATTTTGCGTAATCGTCAATTTACGCAAGCTATCTCGCCAAGATATGTTTTCATCCAAGTCTATTTCCAATGAAATTAGCATATGCATTACCTTAAGAAACTGCATTTTTATAATTATACAAGTTCCATGTAAAGTTTTACCGAAATTCAAACAGTTGAGCATTCAAAGCCGTCAACGCATTTTGCATAATCGTCAATTTATGCAGGCGATCTCGCCAAGATATTTTTTCATCCTAGTCTATTTCCAATGAAATTAGCATATACATTGCCTTAAGAAACTGCATTTTTATAATTATACACGTTCCATGTAAAGTTTTACAGAAATTCAAACAGTTGAGCATTCAAAGCCGTCAACGCATTTTGCGTAATCGTCAATTTACGCAAGCGATCTCGACAAGATATTTTTATATATATTCATTGTAGGTCAAATATTTACTTTACAAAAAATATAGTACTATCATTTGAACGCGAAGGCAATGAGAGACTTCGAGATTTAACCATAACCCAAATTTTCCTCGGACTCACATTTAAACCGAGGCGTGATTTTTTCATGATAGATTTTGACAAAAAACATCGGCTTGTATTCGGGCAGATACGGTATTTACCGAATGGAAAAAGTTGTATTTGTTACCATGTATAATACGCACCCTAAATTTTCGTAGATATTTTCTGAAAAAAATGTGTTTTACATACGGAAGACTACAGTAGTTAATAAAAAAATTCAAGGGTCAAGCTCTCCAAGAATAACAGTTTCTTATTGGCTAAATTAAAACACCTATCACATGGAAGACTCAAGAAGAATAGCATGGACTCGAAACAATATGTATATATTTTTATTATTGTTTATTTCTGTTTTGTTCAAGCTCGGATTGTACAGGACTTTGATATATGTTATTTGTGATTTTAATGCTCTTAACTTTGGTTAATTTAATATTGACGAATTATGGTATTACAAGAAGTTACAAATATTGCCAAGAAATGTCATGCCACATAAAATATCTTTGCACACCACCTTAGACATGTGTGCTATAGGTTGCCTACCCCTATTCTCGAGGTTTCATTGTAGAAATATTCCCTTGTACTGGGTACTCTTATTACATGTAAGGCTGATGTCAGTTGCATTCAAAATAGTGTTGCTATAATTTCTTACAGAAAATTAAAAACATGTTGAACAACAAGTTTCTCTTACCCATAGGCTCCCTAATGACCTTGTAATAGTCAGGTGCTTCTGTTGGGTCTACTGGTTCCATGAAAGGCCAGGCACACTTGTGAGTCTGAAGATTTAAAATTTCAAATGAAGAAATGTTTATATGAAAAGGATATTAAAGGAAACTAACCAAAGAACTTTGCAAATCTTAATTAAGTTAATAAAATACATCCTTAAGCATTTAAGCTGTGACTAAAAAACATTTTCTATAGCATAGATATAGGATTAACTAACATATTAAAATAGTAATGGACAAAAAGTAAACAAATAAATAACAATGCCATAAAGTTGATTCACAGCTCTAAACTTACCTGCATTTGTTTCATCAGTTTTCGCAGTGGTTCAAAGTCCTTTGGTGTGAGAGGTCGCATGTTGGCAGTATTCATATCACTTGATGATTCACAAGAAGGACATACGTACTCATCAATACCATCAGCTTCTGATTGTAATATACCAACGCAACGTCCATGAAACCAATCCTGGCACCCATCACAGCAAATGTAAAATCTATGATGGGAAGAAAAGAAATATTGTCTAAATATCACAGACAAGAAAAGATAACTCATTTATCTCACTCAATTTATACTGTTCAATAATAAATAAGAAACATTTTTTTAAAAATAGCATCACAGAGTGCTATGATGCATGACTTTTACATTTACAACCATAACCTCATATGACGATGAAATGTTTTTCTTGCGTGTAAACTAAACTTTAAAGCTCAGACCTGAAACATGTGTAATCATCAATTTAGCAGTCAACCAGTGACTTGACATTTTTTAAGCACTGAATGAGAAGCTTAAAGAAATTATGGTGTTATTTTTACACCAACACAATAAAAATAAAATCTTGATACAAAATTTCATGGAAAAGTTGTACAAATTTTCTTTCATTCCATTCTCAGGTCATCAATCTCATGTTCTCCTTTCATCCACAATGCAGTAAAAAAATTTTCTGAGGATGAACTAAGTGTTTGTAATTCCAGTTCTGACATTGCAATGTAAAATTGTCCTTTAACACGAAGTCAAATAAAGAACCCTTACTGAGATTCATCGTAAGGCTGCTTGCAAAGACAGTAGAGTTCTCTGGTGTCTCTTGCATGTCTGCACTCTCCACACACGAATTCTGTCATGCGCTTACTGTCTTCCTCCGAGATTCCCACACATGAACCGTGGAACCAGTTGTTGCACAAATCACAGCCCACATAGAATCTGATTTAAACAAAATAATCACTTCAGTCACACCTTTCCTTGACATTCTGAACCAGAAGAAACATTGTCATGAAGGAATCAATTCAAGTTCTTAGACTCATGTCAATTACAAATGTAAACCACAAGACAAAAGTATGACAAAAAATAACCAGAGAACTTGAAGATATTCCTTAAATTTTTTGTCATTCTGCACTATTAAGCTCAACATGAATATGCAGAATGTTAAACTGGTTATTTTTAGCAACATTTTTACAAGAAAATATAGTGAACAATACAATTTTAACATTACAATCCAATAAAATAAAGGACTTAACAAGTTATGCGGAAAAGAGATGTTTACATAAAGGTACATCATTTTCATGCAATATATTAAGCATGCAAAAATCAATGCATAGAAACCCAGGTAATATTCACAGAATTAAATATTTATTTGTTATGGGCACACTTACAACTAGTAAAGGAATTAAACAAATACAAAATAAATAATTATTTTCATCTTCTATCTTGAATTCAACAGATAATACAGTTAATTTCCACAACAAAAAAAACAGATGAGATAACCAGTTGCTAAAAATTCTTTCATAGGTAGGGATAAGAATTTATTGCATTTTTTCATTGAACAAAAATGGTATTAATTAAATTTATGAGTTTCAATGTACATATTCATCACTCACATAAAATGTTCTATCATCTTTTACGTGACATTTTGATTTCATCCTCAAGAAATCTGGCTTGAAAAATTAGATGTCCAATTCCACATCCTTGACCTAACATAGACTTCACTATTACATCATTCTATATTAAGGTGAACAAATTATGGTTTGATGATGCACTGTCAGGAGAGAATACTTCATGCAGTAGAAGTTCCAGTCCTGGTTTCTTTTCTTTTTCCAATAGCATTCTGGCAATGAGGTGGAATGATGATCGAGAAGAATGACATCTTTCTGATTGATGAAGGAATGGTATTTTCTCAATAGAGCTTAGTAAAGGCCGCCACCCATTCATGGTAAATCTCTTCATTGATATTTTGGTTAGGATTAAACAACTTGAACCAATATATTCATCCCACTACATATAACAAATCACCATGTTTCCATACATTTATTTTAGGGACAGTTCAATGATCTGGTCTGATATTTAATTCAAGAACATAACCACTTTTTATCCCTAACAACAATTTGCTTCAAAAACAACACTTGCATTAGACATGACTACAAGTATTAACATATGCTTTAATTATTCAACTTGCTGCATGGTGCCCAATTCATGAGGTGTCCAAATGCCAAACTTCTATTCCTTTCTAATGACATGAAGGTGATTATGTTCAGTTTTGCAAGTGTAATTAAGGTTTATTAGCCATTTCTTTTGGGATAAGGCATAGAAACCAAAACTTGCATGTTTCCCTCCATTAACATTTTATGTTTTCCATTGCCTTGGCAGAATTGTTTGCATTTTGGACCCAAACAGAATGCAATGGAGAATATGAATCTGGTTAACATTTCAGCATGCTATGGATGAAATACCATATGCTTTCATACAGAAGAAACCTATACACATAGTATCACTTATACACTGACAAAAAGTTTATTCTCTTTTATAGACTAATAGACAGCTATGCATGCTTGAACACTCATGAAAAAATGCAATAATTTTTTATCTAACCCAAAAGAATCAGTGATCACTGAAATGCCACTGACAATGATCACTGCTGTAAGCATTTGGTTTACTCAACCATGGATACAAGACTGACCTGTATCATTTACTAAGTAAAATGCTTAAACTGCAACATATTATATTCAAAGAGGTATTAGCAATAGAGTATTGGTTAAAATCATATTTAAAAAGGTTCCCTTTTCCCTTTATTAATAATACAAAAATATCAAATTTAAAACACTTCATCATTAATACATCCTACTGTGTTGGCTGGGGAATAATCATAACTTTGAATTACACCATATTTCAAATTACAGAATAAGTCCCATTTGGTTATATGAAGCACAAATGAAAAAAATCAAAGTAAATAAAAAAAGTTTAGAAATATTTGAGGTGGTTGTGTTTTGCACTGGCAATAATCAGTTAATATTTATAAACTTATTTTAAAATTTTTTACTTTATATAACCAATTAGGACTTACGGACCACCCTATAATGAGGTTTAACCGCAGTTCTGCCTGATTAACCTTTTCCTTGCTGCAGGAGAGTGTTTTGGTTTTTTCCTAATAATCAGCATTTATATAAAGTTCAAGAGTGACAAAAAATAATGGTCACAGTGATACAAATTATTTCTTAATTGGCAGCTTATGTGTCAAAGAATCTTTAGGAGTTTATTCAATGTCTTAAGAAAAACTGTACATTAATTTATCAGTTCCTTAAGTTCTCAAAACTATTTCTAGATTTATCTTGATACAGAAATGTGAAATTGCGAAATAGCTAATATGTTAGACATTTCTAATTTGCAGACTTTTCCTCACTCAGTATATTGCTTTTTGAAATTTGCAAAAGAAGCAATCTTGAACCAAACAAGATTTCAAACTAAATATTTTCAAATTCATAGTCAGATTACTATAACTATATCAACATTTAAAAAAAGTGATTCAAATGCACTGGGCATTTTAACAAAGGAGACAATTCCCTAATTTCTCTTGCCAGACTATACTCTTAAGAATAGTGAAAAAATATAATATGAATTCATTAATAAAGAGCACAAACTTGGTCTCGTCGTATGGTGTCCTGCACACGCAATACAACTTCTCCTTTCGTCCAGAACGTGGAGTGGAAGATGCCTGCGCTGATGATCGAACTTCAGCTGTTCTTTCACTTCCACTACCCCTTCGTCGCTTCCCTGCTCCTCTTCCCTGTTGCAGGCTTGGATGTGCACTCTGAAATTAACAGCAACATAAGTTGCTATCCTTCAATTTCAAGAACATTAAGTTTATAACCCTAAGAAAGAAGGCTTTTTTTTATCCATGTACATAACCAAGTATGAAAGAAAAAATCTCATGTATCCAGCACGACTTTCACCATACAGATTAGTAAAAATGACTGCAATAGTACTTACAAGTTACTCTCAAACTACAGCTTCATCAAGAATAATAAACAGCAATTACATTAGTGAGTAAACTTTGCAATGGAAAATAATATGAATCACTTTTCACACTGAGGAAAAATAAGCAAACAAAATTATTTGTTGCTACGGATAACAAAATATTGAATACCTTTGGCATGGCTATCAATTCGAAAATTTTATCACAGCAACAGAAAAAAGCTGTTACCTATAGTCGGGCCGGTGAGAGTTGATCGCTAAGTGTTGCAGTAGAAGGGATGCAGTGTTGCCACTTTGAACGCCCCTCCCCTCCACCTGACTGATTCGTAACCACCCTGATCCCGAAGCGTGGGATAGTAAATTCTTGAGCAACATAAACGTGTCTATAGATTTATTCTTGGAAAGAAAATTTTTCAAGGACGAATTTATCGAACGATTAACTTTTCGAGATTAATGCTTCGTTTTAAAAAATTAATCAATCATTGCTTTAACTGATTCAACCATTTAGAAATACTTTAACCTATCACTTGATCATTCTAATGAAACATTAGGTCATAAAGATTAAAGTAATGAACAATTATTTTACTGATATTCTATTTATTCATAATTATACAGTGGTTGGCCATATTATTAGACTCAGTCACCAAATTTCGTATTTTCTGAATTCAAGCACTCGTACCAAATTATCGGTTCATGGACTGTAAATTCACAAACAAAATGTAAAATCTACGTGGTAAAGCTCAGCAAATACTAATAGTAGTATTACGTGCAGTAGATGTACAGTACAGGTATCCTTCGTTTAATGCTGTTGATGCGTTACTGAAAAATACCGTTACTTAAACACACGACAAATGAAAACGAATTTCCAATAAGATTAGATGAATGATAAGATGCATTTCTGGCAAAACATTACTGCGCATATAAATTTTAAAACGTGTTTTATGGTTTTAATAAATGAAAATCGTCAAATACACGTTACTATAACGTACCTTAACTCCCACGACTGGTCTAAATAAATGAAAACTTCCGTTATGAAAATGATTCTAATATGTAACACGCAATTCGGGTTTTCATTTCTTGTAAAAATATGAAAATTAAAATTAAGAAGGGAATTAAAATAAAAAAAAATAAATATGGAATTTGGCCTAATTTGGACTTGTAAATCCTGCTGAAGAGTTGAGCTGGACACAATTTCATTCTCTGCTTGAAGGGCCTGGTTGACGCTCACTGATGGGAGGCCCCGGTGAACTTTTAAAGAATTTGTGTAAGGACAACTGCATTGAAGTGTTTACATTTTTTTCCAAACGTGCTTTTTCAAGTGTCAATATGTAAGCATCCTTTGTAAGAGGAAGAATGGGGGAAATCCCCTTGGGTTTTTTACTGCTACGTTTAGAATTGCGGGGGACGGAAAAGTGAGAATTAAAAACTGGCAACCAAGCCTTAAATAAAGGCTCACGATTGGCCCATTCCACTTCCTCCTCTCCAGCTCCGCCTACTACTCAGCGATCAACTCTCACCGGCCCGACTATAGAGGCATTCAACGTACTAAACAAATTCAGATCGATAATCAAAGTATCTCTGAAACAATGTTCTACAAAAAAATGTTGCAAACAAAACTTGTAGAACATTATATTCTCTACAACATGAATAATGATAAATATTTGCATTAATGAAACCCTGGAGATATTTGGCAAAAATAGAAAAATGACAAAACTAAATCACTTGCAGTTGACCAATTTCACCCAAAACCTTTTCATACCTTGAGTAACTAATAAAAACCTTAAATAGAAAGTTTTGTGCTTATCTGATTATTAGTTTGTGAGCTAGGGCACCTGCAAAATTCCTATCACACATACATCATCAAAAAATAGTGATAATATACTGTATATCTTCGAGTATAAGTTGAGAAATTTCTTCCTTTTTTAGGCCGATCAAACCCTAACTTCGACTTATATTTGAGTTGCAAACTAGATGGACATTTTTCTGGGTCAATAATTAAACATGACTGGCGAAAAACAACATTTGACTGACTTGAAGCGTATTAGAATGAAGCTGGTGGAAAATGCGAAGGCTAATGATAAAATAATACAGAATCGCCGTACTTACGTAGTTGGAAGGGAAAACTTAAAATTTATATTTTATCTTTAAAAAACTTGCCCAAATGAGTGGACTGAAGAGAAGAATCAATTCAGTACTCAAGTGTTGTTTTTTTATTTTGACTCTGAATTCAAATCGTTAAACATTGTTCCATTTCTTCAACGAAGGCATTTCGTTTTTTACTTATAATCATGGACTGAATATGATCACCAATTTTTCCTTTGTCTTTTAAAATGGTTGCAATTGTTGAAGGATTGAGATCATAAACACGACCAATCAAAGCAAGCGACTCCCCTTTTTCTGATCTCTGTATTATGTCCATTTTAGTTTCCATCGAAAGCATTCGACGTTTTTTACCACTCTTAGCACTTTCACAAACACTATGTTTACGATTGTTTTCCGTATTTCAAGGGTAATAAAAAACAATACGTATGTAAACATTCACCCATACAGTTTAGAATACAAACAGCAAATGACAAGTGTTTTCAGGTTTACTCGCTCTTACTGTGACTGATGTTTGTAAGAGTGGGAGGGTGTGTTAGTAAAAGAAGTGCGAGGTGCAATTCATTGGTATGTGGAATGTTCGTAAGTACGAATTGTTCGTTTCCTGAATGTTCGTAAGTAGAGGTTCTCCTGTATATATATTAATTTTTCTGTAAATTTCAAAATTATCTTGTTTTCATTTTCTTTGCTTTGACTTGTACTTGAGTCTTGGATTTTAGATGCTTTTTTAGGCTAAAAAGTACACTTCGACTTATACTCGAATCACCTTATACTCGAAGATATACGGTACTTGAAACGCATTTCTGATGAAATTTCTAATTCAATTTTTTTCACAAAAATAATACTTTCTCTATTCTACATATGGAGAAAGTAAAAATGAATGCACCTCACTCACTTCAAAAACATACTTTGATTAATTTTCTTTCTTTTAAAAATGGTTATTTTCTATTGTCACTGAAATCCTGTATTTGAAAAAGGTATTCTCTCATCACCAATATAAAAGATAATGACTTCATGAAAGCTAAAATGGAAGTCAATGCGAGAAAAAATGTGGCAAGATCAACTGCTATCAAATCACAAGTCAGCCTTAATATTGCAATTGTTTCTTCTTTGCTTTCTTAGCCAAAGCAAAATGTTAAATTGAAAAAGTTCTTTTAAAACCAGATTCCAAATGAACATGAACTAATAAGGTTTGAATAGATAAACCAATTCATTTTAAAGCTTATAAAAAGAGATATAAAGTTCACGATTTACTTTTGTTGCACATATATAACTACTGAACAGTTAATAATCACAAATTACTTATTGCTGTTTTTAATTCAGGTAATGATAAGTTCACCTTTGGAGTGGCATTTCCTGATTCTTTGCTCTCTCCTAGAGAAATGGGCGTTGAAGTGGCAGTTGGTGCCCGCCGTTTATGTCCCCTCTCAGAGGCCTCTCCTCTTCCTCCCTGCTGGTGTCCCCGATCACCTTGTTGAGCAGAACCCATTCCACGAACTTCCTCTTGTTTGCTGCGTTCTGCTCTTGTTCGAGCAGCCAGCTCTCCTGCAACGTCTTTCTGTAAATAGCAAATCAAAGACGTAAAATATGGGTGATCATTCTCCATGATAAACTGGAACCTATGAAACATAATAAAATTGAAGTATTCATTTCTAAGATCGTTAGAAATATAAAAACGATCAGTTGATTAAATTAATCAAAATCTCACCATGAAAGCATAGGAATCAAATTCAATTTCAACAAAATGATTAGTGACCACAAAATGCCTCTCAAATAATTGATTTACTGAATTATGGAGGCAAAATAACTTGATAATCCTATACTTGATGCTTTGCTACAACATTTACTTGAATGTCAAGAGTCAACTCCTTTTCGAGCAACATTCGCTTCTTAAGAATATCCTTCTTGAGAAGTTCTCGGTGCCTAAAGAGGAGGACTTGAAGGCGAGTAGCCACTGCCTGCCTTCTCCTCTCTTCTTGTGACTCTCTCCATTTCCCAGTCCGTGATCTACTTCCAGCTGGCGATGTAGCAGTGGTGGTATGGGTTGATGATGCTGCACAAGACAAATGATTTCAAAAGATTATGTTAAACTAATCATAAAAAGAAATATATTTGCAAACAATTATTATTATTTATATATACTTCTATATAGGTACTATGCAGCAACTCAATATAATTGATAATTATGCAATATTATTTATAATTGTGTGCCTTAATGATTGTGCTTTATAACATCATCTAGATATTGATTAATACTTTCAACAAAATTTTAGAACATACAGAAGCAATAATGCATCTTAGTTAATATAAATTTAGCTATGCAAAGAAATGTAGAAAAATTGGTGATTTTTCTGCAAGAAGTTTTGTCTTAATAACAAAGAACCTGTGCAACAAAATCTGCAGAAACAATCACATAAAAGAATTTTTGTATAATGAAGAAAAATCTTAAGATTAAATATTTTAAAATAACTGCAAACCTGGTGTTTCAGTTATTGCTCCAGATGAAGGAGGAGGTGAAGGCAGAGATTGTGTCTGGGCAGCAAGAGGCCTAGCAACAGGGGTTAGAGCAGGTGCAGATGAAACTGGAGCTGCAGAACTTGAAGCAGGAGTTACCTTAGCTTCTTCCTTCTTGGGTGCCTCAACCCTGCTGTAAAAACACAAAATTATCTTAATTGTCATTTAATCTATTAAACAATTCATGTCCAAAATATTTTGATCAAATGTACATTTTAATTAAAAGTTAAACAACAATAAAGTTCCATTATATTACAAATATAATTAACAAAATACATTAATTGTTGCAAAAAAAAGAATACATTAAAAAAGCCTACACAATGAAAAATCTCAAGAAAATAAAATGGAAAGAAACTGATATAAGATTTTATTTACCTTGGAGTTGTCCTTTGCTCTGTCCTGGACACATTCCTCTTCCGTGGAGGAGGAGGACTTTCCCAGTCCTCATCTTCAACAGGATCATCCTCTTGTTCTTCATCTTCATCGTCGTCCTCCTCATCATCATCCTCTTCTTCTTTGGAGACTTGAGGTCTCCTTCGAGGTGGACGCCGTGGCAAAGCTGTAGGTGTTGGTACAGCTACAAAAAACAAAGCAGTTGTCAAAAGACCTACGCATTTTCCCTAGTGATTAATTTTGGCAAAGATACAGCTGCTATGAAAAATAGTACCGAAAGTTGCCAGTGAAAAACAAAATACCATTTACAAAATCTATTATAGTGCGTTTCCCGAAGTCGTACGGGTCAGATTCGCAGTATTCCGTACGCATTTGGGTTATTTCGCTTAGGCTACGACCCAATGTTGCCACATTTCGAATTTCGCTCATTTCAACAGCAGCTGTGGATGAGTGAAGTTCTGAGAGCAATCGTGTCAACAGCGCACGTCAAGAATTTTTGAAAGGCGTGGGAAATTTAAGACCTCTTATTGGCTGACACTTTCTCCCCCTCACCCTACAAGTCTAACCGTAGACACGCCTCGCCCGTACGATCTCTGGAAACGCAGTATAACTGTATTATTAATTTCTGAAAACCTCTGACTTTTCTTGTTTTAATCAACATCATAGCTACCGCAGTAAATATTTAAGTCAATTAATTTATTGTTCCATTAGGAAAATTTTGTATTTGTTCACAGTATTATTAATTATTCCTCCACGTACTATGCCATTTAATGTCAAAATTTAACGCTTCTACATCTCACTGATATTAATTTTACACTACTTAAGTCTTTTAATATAATTCTCAATTTGTGGTTTAACTTTATGGAATTGATAAATGACAAAAGATAAGACAAACTACCATATTTTTTGGTGTATAAGATGCACTTTTTTGTCGTGAAAACGTCCTCAAATCACACTGTGTCTTATACAATGGAGGTTCAAATGCCAGAGAGGTATTTTAATAAAATTTGGTATCAGTATTAATAAATTCTCAAGTGTCCATCTGTAACGGTACTTTTGGACATTTCACGATGGAATTAAGAACCGAAAATTTCAAAACCATTAAACCCCCATGAGGTGATGCCTAGAAAAATAAAATATCCCAGAAAAAGTCCTGGGTTCAACTCCCATAAGTTTACACCTACTTTTCAATTTTTCAGAGTGCAATATTTTTCCTTCATTCATCAAAGTACCTAAATATGGAGCGGTTGTCTTCATTGTTGCTTTATTCAATGGTTAAAACTGTGTACTATCTTATTCTTGCAATGTTTATATGTTACATGAAGTTTACAGAAATATGCATTTTTTTCAAAATTTTATGGATTTTTTGTACTCTTTCTAGGTGTTGCCAAGGCAACTATCATTGTTACCTCTGATTCAAATTCAAGGGGCACTTACGCTAGTTAATATAATTATCCTAAGGCTGCGTTTGGTGCAGAAGAAGATTTATATTGTCTTTTTACTTCATTTTAAACATTTTTTCAATGTTTTTGTCATGTTCTATTTATATAAAAGTTGAGTGAACACCTTTTTATTCAAATTAAGATTTGAAATTAGTTAATACAATTGTTCATTGTTTTTAAATTTTACAATTGCTAAAAATTCCTTCAAAGTATGAAATATTTTGAAGCATGGTACAGCGCAAATACCTCGTTTCTTTTCCGATTACATGAATATATACGTGAAGAAATGAAATTTTTACTAATGAGTAACATTTTTGTTTTTAATCATAATATAATTTTTAATTTAGCAATAGATACTTTTAAAGCTATAATTATGTAAACTTGGGCTGTTTTTGTCTTTCATGCAATATTTTTAAAGTGAACATGTTTTATGAGAAAATATTTTTAAAGCCTGAAAAATGGTGCAATTTTATGGGTGCATCTTGTACACAGAAAAATATGATACGTTGGAATTCAGCTTTTTAGAAGTGGAATTCTAATGTATTAAGTTTTTGTTTTGTTAGTGCTTCATTTGCAAAAGCTTTGAGACAGTTAATCTACATTTGATATCCATCTTTAAAAGAAAAAGAATTTAATTTCCTAACAGAAAGCCCAATAAAAAAATGCAACACTTTGTAGGACAAAAACAAAACAATATAAATCTCATTCTACAATTTAAATTTATAAAAATGCAAAATGGTACTCAGAAATTGTTACACATTCACACTATAGTTTTAGCATATCACACGATAAAATTATTACGGGGAGGTATCCACTGATTCATACATTCTATATCTATAATCAAGTAATATGGTTTTACAGTTTAATTAAACATTTTAACTAAGCACAGCATAATAAAGTCTATTAAAATCTATGTAAGAAAGCCAACTACTCACTGATCTTGTCTTGCTTCATCTGACGTTCCTGGTACCTTTGCAACTGTATAAGCTTCTCCTCAATCTCTGGATTCAAATTTTCTTGCTTAAGAGCACTCTTTATTGCTACAAGACACAATATGGCATTTATAAAACAAAATGCATTCATAATGGTCTAATAATTATTCTACATACTTAAACCTACTATTCATTATTTACTAAATGTATTTTTTACCAAATTACACAATCAAAATAATTCATAAAATTAAATATGAAACATATGCAACAAGCAAAGATTTTTAGGTACATACTTTGTTGGATATAATCCGGTGTCAGTACAAACTTATTGCTGGCAGAACTCACAGTAGCTGTGGTTGTGGTCTGAGCAACATCTCCTGTGCTACGGACAGTCTTTGTCACCACTCCTTGAGCATTAGCTCCATTCACAACAAGAAGCTGACCAGTAGCAGTAGTTCCAACAACACGGGCAGTGGTCACGGTACCACCCTGAAATACCAAGCAGCATAGCCACAACAATAAAAATTTATATCAAGTAATGCCTCTTAGTTTTCTTTTAATGAAATGCGGTTGCTGTTAATTATCATCTAAATTAATGTAGGCAAATTCTTATTTTTCTGATATACTAACTAAAGTCAAATGACACAAGCATGTTTTTATCTTTACTTGATGATAAACATTTAAATTTCAGAATAACAGTTTATAAGAATTTGATCTCAACTACTGTAGTTGGTAGCACACATTCCAATGCATCTTTACAGCAGTAAAGCAAAAAAGGATTTGTAACTAAGTTGAGTAACCATGCAGTTTACATAAAATACAATAAAAATAGAATAGAAGATCGTACATCCGAAATGTTCAGGATCTGGATCACTTTGGATAATAGATATTTTTGGATATTGGATGTCTCAAGCAGTACATAAAACATCAACCAAAAAAATGTTTTTTTACCAAGATATGACAAAAATAAATGTCAATGAAATATAGAATGGAATAACTTCGTGTAACTCAATCGTGTGTCTTAAAAGTGGATGACATTCGTTTTGATGCCTGTGGATATAATTCTATCCCTGGGGTTGGCAACCTTTTACAAGTGTCGTGCCAAATTCACATCAATGCATGGTCTCACATGCCAATAAAAAATTTTAATTTAATTAAAGGATATTTTTTATTATTTGATCACCCTTGGTTTACTTAAATAGGGATCACATTGTAGACGGTATGAATTTGTACATATCAGTTTGATTTTGCGTATTATGTGTTCATTAGTAACAAAGGCAGCGAGAGAGAACACAAGATAGCAGACACACTAGACTAGAAGTGAATAATAACTTTTACTATAAAATACATATTTCATTAAATTTCCAAACATCTTTGATTGTACTACATACTTGTAATGCCCCTTTTGGCATGCGTGCCATAGATTGTTGATTCCTGTTCTATCCTATGGCAATGGAAAGCTGGGGTTTAGAAACCTGATACTTCATGCACTACAATGTAGCATAGTGTAGTGAAAGCTAATTAGAACAGTCCTTGTTGAAAGCGAAAACATTCATTTCAGCGCCAGCAAATGTCATTCTATCCTACTGTGGGTGCGTGAATAATGACATTGGGTTTCTATAATGGTTCATTTAACAACAAATAACAATAACAACGATAACATAAACAGGAGAGGGAAATGCAGGGTATGCTGGAAAGATCGTGCTCGCACGTGGATGACACACTGGTTCCCTTCCACGCTGCTGGGAGCCAGGTCCCTCAGAAGGAAAAATGATCTCCATGCATGGTCGCTCCGCGGCAAGATATGTGCCGAGAAACAATCTCGTAGTTCTGGCAATTTAAGTAATTATAATAATTGAGCATAATCAGATAGTAAATTTGTCAAAATTACTGGTTTTAATATTTTTTTCTTAAATACTGAGTTTAAAGGAGGGTCTTCTTATATTCAGGTAAATACAGTAACTCTTTGATCTGTCTGTCTGTACAAACGTTTGTTCTCGACTTACATCTAATGGATTTTCTTTAAATTTGGTGCCGTATTTCTCCAAATATAAGACAACTCTGAATATAAACTCAGTATTTAAGAAAAAATATTTAAACTAGTAATTTTGACAAATTTTCTATCTGGTTATTTTCAATTATTACAAGTTTTGCATCCAAGTCATAATTACAATTATTAAAATTGCCGGCATGGTGACACTGTTTCTTGGTGCATACCTTGGCCACCGAGCGACTGCATGTGGAGATTGTTTTTCCTGTAGCAGGACCTGGCTCCCGGCGACACAGAAGGGAACCAGCGACACAGAGTCATCCATGCATGACCCTTCTAGTGTACCCTGATCGGTACATTTTTTTCTGTAGTTTGTCTCAAAAAAGTAGAATGTGCCCTATATGTAGGGATGGCTTAAATGCAAGTACAGATGGTTAATGCTTGTAATATGAAACCTAAATTATGCCAATTACAATGGATGTGGTAAGTATTCAGCTAACCCTGCCAAATTTTAGCAACCAAGTCAAGAAAAAATATTGATAACCTTACAATAAGACGATTCTCAAATGTATCAAACTACAAAGCTATAATAAAGGACTGTGAGATTACAAACAACAAAACTTAGCTGCGCTTAATTCATGAAAATAAAGATATAAATTTCTTTGTTCACAGACGTTTCTCTCTTCAACTATCAAAATCTCTCTGAACCTCTTAATTGCCAGGGAAAGTTATACCCATGACTGCCACTTATAGATTAAGCTTCTTTTGCTGAAATATAATCAAATATGTTCATCATTCTCACCTGTTGGAGTAGTACCTTGGACCCAGTTGGAGTCGAAGCCACTGCAACATCTCCTGCTGGAGCTGGAGTTGAGGGAGTGGTACCTGCATTGGGAGGCTGCATGGCCAAATAGATCTTTGTTGGACCAACTGGTGTGCCAGGCTTGTTCCCATGCGCTGTAAAAAAACAATAAAAAATTTTCAAAATTAAAGTCATAAAAATGACTTTCTCCTCATAGGCACATTATATCCAAAGGTAGCTGAATATGAAGTGTAAAGGTTTTTCTTTAATCTCTTTGCCAGTCATTGATGTTATATGAGTTATCTTTCTTCTTCAATGGTATAACATTTCTAAACCCTACTATACAATTTTTCATTCACTTATACTCTATGTTTCTAAATGTATGCAAAGATTAGAATTTAATTATCATATAGAATGAATTAATGAAACTAATTCAATACAGGCAATTCCCAACTTACGACTAATTCGTTCCTGAAAATTGCATCGTAAGTCGAATTATCTTAACCCTTTCCAGCATAAAGCGCTCTAACCTAAACGGACAGATGGACAGCCTGTTATTGCAACCGATGAACGAAGTAATGAAACAATATGCACAAGCCAGCTAAAAGACCATCATCATCTCAGGAATATGATATTTCTTCTGTGATTAATGTGGTATGCCATTTGTAAGAAAATCTTCTCATGCACCAATATACCGAGTGCTGGAAAAATTATTCTTTTTCAACCACATCCCTCAGTTGTGACCACGGCCGAGTTGAGTGTGGATGTTATTACAGAAGAACTGAATAAAGAAATTTTTGTTCCGGTGATTTTGATAGTTCCAGTGATTTGGAGCTGTGCTAAGTTTCAGCAGGAAGTGACTACAAGGATAATGTAATGCAATTTCTTGCCGAAAGCGATCTTCAATCAGGTGTAATCGTACTGTGTGAATCTCAATGACAGGAGAGATACTAAGTGTTCTGAAGTGCTTAGTGATTTAAGTAAGTAAATAATTACTGAAAATTTCAATAAGATACTGTAATAACTTATTGACTTACTATCATTTATGTGAACTGTCATTGGAGTGCAATTCTTGCAAATTAAAAGGCTTAAAACTGGGGATACTGGGCATTTAAATTCGGATGGAGGGTTAAGTCGAATATCAATTTCCCATAGACACGTTATAAATTGAGATATGTTCCAGGACCTTGGAAAAAATTAGTACCAAGTCATATTTAGGCTATAAATTAATAGTTTAAGAATCAATAAGTGATATATATTGTATTATAAACATTTTTAAGACAAAACAATTAATAAATTAATACCTACTATGTATAGGAGTCGTACTGTCCAACTGAATAATGACCGAAAATACGCACATATGTCGAATATCGTATGTTGGGAGTACGATATCAGACATCGATTTTTAGGAATCAATGTATTAATGTCATAAGTCCAGGTTTATTTTAAGTCAGGAACAGCCTGTACTGAATTTTTAAAATGATAAAATGGTTTAAACAAAAATAGTCTTGGAAAAATTACATCTGCCTATTTCTCATCACATGCTAAATCTATTATGATTACATTCATCTGTAAGTAATTTTGAATTGAATTTCATTAATCTCACCTTTAAATAGCTGTTGTTTCACTTGCATTTGCAGCTGAGCCATCTGCTGTTGAGAAAGATCAGTTCGTGCCAATCCCTGAAGAACAATCCTGGGTCCTTGGGGTGTTTGCACAACCTATTCATAGAAATTTTTAGTTGTAACATAAGTTATGATAATAAAAGACTGCTGAAATTTAAAACCAGAATTTTATTCATTGAAAACAACAACTGAACTATGTGTCAAGATTCTACTAGTCATCTTCATGATTTAAAATGAACTTAATAATATTACACAATTATAAGGTGAAAGATTATTATAAAGAACGTAATAGCATCAGAATTATATCAATCACTAAATTATAAACTGCATTCAAATGAAGCTAATTTTAAAAATATATTACCTGTGCTGTAGCTGGTTGATACACAGTGCCAGGAGCCCCAGCTATTGATGTGGTAGGAGCTGTTGTTGTTGGGGTAGTTGGAGTTGTAGCTGCTGTTGACTGGGCTATTCGTACTGGACTTTTGGGAGATGAAGGTGGAGTTGGAACCTTGCCTACAGGAGATTTATCTCCACTGGATGCAACCTAAAGAAAACTCCATCATTAAACTACATAAATCTTAATTTAACACCGCATATACCAATCTTAAACAAATATATCATTTAGCTAGGTCCACAGACTGGAAATATGCATTTTAATTTCTTTTCAAAATTAGAATTTAGTCAATGTACTCAGTGATTAAAGAAAATTGCTACTGCTTTATGCCACAAAATATTATAAATTCAGTTAGATAATACCATAGGCTTGAAACTATGAATTTAGTTTTATGCTCTGTGCATGGAAAAGGCATTTCAAACATTTAGCTTATAATTTTCACAAATAAAAAATCAAGATTGAATAATTAGAAGAAATGCACATCAGCAGCTAAATAAAATGGAAGCAGGTATGTGCGTTAGATATATGGTGTAAAACAGGGTCGGTTAAACCCAGATATCTGTTCATCCCTGGTGACCAAAAATTACATAGTGATGATTATATTTTTCTGTAATCTTATATCAATTAAGAAGTTATTAAGTAGGGAATATATTTTACCTTGTATGTATGGTGTATATGTAATGCATATAGATTTATATAACCCTGATTCTAACTGCATCATACTGAAATCTACCTTAGCCCCTGATTTTTGCAAGTGGCTCTTAGATTTGTCCTGTTCTGGAGCAAAATATAACAAATTTGATCGTCCCAATTTGACTATAAGCTAGGACAATAAGTATGCATAATAGGTTTAATAAACTAATGACATCATAATAAAACATCATCCTACCGTTTGTGGAGCCGGTGGAGCCTCAACAGGTTGCTTTGTTAGTGGTGTAGCCCCAGGTGGGTTACCACTGGCAGTGGCAGGTGCTGCTACTGTTTTGACTAGGACACCTTGACGAGGACGCACCATCGAGGCCGAGTTAGGTGATGTTGGCACAGTAGTCCCTGGAGGTGCACTTCTGATGATAACTTGTTGTCCTCCAATGGTCGCAAGTTGTGCTTTACCAGATGCAAGTTGCTGTGCAAGGGCTGCACTACTAACCACTATCTGACCTCCAGCAGTTTGTAGCAACTGTGTTGGAGCACTGAGTACCTAAATAAGGATATTAATAATGTCATAGCACATTACTAAAATGTCATTAACACAATTGGCAGAACACAATATTCCTCAATATCACTAAAACACGACTTCATTGCTTCTCTAAAATATTTTTAAAAAGGTCAAGAGAAGGTAAAAAAAATTTTACTACCAACACAAATCTAAAATTATCAACACAAAGCAAGCAGAAAGTTTTAACTCGACTTATCATTCCCTTGATTGCTGAACTTACCTGACCTCCAGATAACATCACTTGACTTGTGGTTGTGCCCGTGCTAGGCTGACCAATTACAACTTGTTGGCTTGTCACAACAGAAGGAGCAGGAGCTGGAGCCACTGGAACTGTTCCCTTTGCACTTAACTTAACTGGAGATTTGGCAGCTTTCACTGCAACAGGTGTGCCTCCTGTAGAGGCAACCATTGCCACCATGGGCAAAGCTCCAGGTCTAGTCACAACAGTGGACGTGGCACCTCCCTGTTAAAAGAGAAAAAAAAAAACGTTAAAGCCCAATAACTGCGAGATTTAAGCTAGATATGAACACATATAAGCAGAAATTGCAAATCACTAACTGAGCAACAACCCTTCCACTGTAAAAAAATCACCAATACAAAGAAAACAATTAAGGTCCTGTGTTCTGACATATAAAATTTTGTCCTGGAGGTAATAACATGAATTAATTTAGCTGTGACATTTGAAATTAAATTTTATAATGGAATTTGCCTAACTTGAAGTGTTCAGTAGTGAATGCTGAGGTGTCCTAGTCATACTAACACTTGCATAACATATTTGATTTTGTGATAGTCTTACAAATTTTACTCACAATAAAGATTTTACTGTAACAAAATATCTCCTTTTTAAGTGAAGATAAAATACTTATAAAAACTGGAGCTTCATGTGCTGATTCTTTATGAGAAAGCTCTTTTTATTTATTGAAGTTTATTTAGAATAGTTAGCTTAATTCTTTATAAACTCAATAATATAATTTTATGGCATAAAGCAATTAATAAATAATATATTTAAAATCTACAACCATTTGCTCGGAATCTTAATTTGAAAATTTTAAAGGCATCCCCTACCACCTACTGATTTTTTAAAAAACATTTCTTCTGCAGTGTTATAGATGGCATTAATAGCCATATAGTGATAATTTTAACTTTATATCTGTAACTATTTGCTCATAACCTTAATTTGAAGTTTTCTAAGGCACCTCCTACAACAGGGATGGCAAATGATTTGAGTCGCGTGCCAAGAAAGTACTGTGAACTATCAGAATTTTTCTTCAAGTGCCACTAGTTTACTCTTTCTCTAAGAAACTTCATGTTTCATACAGAGTAAATACCAAGTAAAATCGCCTGCATGTCATTTCTGGCACGCGTGCAACGTATTTGCCATCCCTGCCCTACAATCCAATTTATTCCAAAATCTTCCGACAGTATAATACATATATGGCATCATAGATCACACACATTCTGCATATTTCAGCCCTCTATCTCTTACCATTTACTTGCTATTTTGATTTAATCAATTGCACAGATGGACAGACGGAAAACATAAGCACATTTATAAAATAAAATGCACTAAATAGTGTAAGCAAAAATAGCATGATGCATATGAGAAAAAACTGGATGCACACACAAAATAACAATTAAGAGACGGATTAAAAACAGCACTGGCAGTAATCTGATAATCAATAAATATACGAGGGATGTTCAAATTTGACCTGGACTGTATTTATTATTAAATAGTAAAAGTAACCCAGCACAATAATAAGTCACTTTTTTATGTGCTCTCTCTCCTTCAGAATACACTTGATACAGCGTCTTAGTAGTTTTTGTATTCCAGTTTCAAAGGAATCTTTCGGTTGTTGTCGATACCAGTTGAGGACTGCATTTTTCAGCTTGCCATTCAAACTGAATTTATTGCCTACTAAGTGCTCTTTCAGTGGTGTAAAAGATGAAAGTCACCCGGTGACAAATCAGGACTATAAGAAGTATGGGGAAGAATGTCCCACCCCAATTCAGCCAGTATATTCACAGTCAAGTTATTCTTATGTGGTTGGGTGCTGTCATGGAGAAAACAAATTCCTTTGGACAGAAGACCTGCTAGTTTCTTCCTTAGAACTGGTTTCAGACTGTTTTTTAAAAGCGTTGAGTAATAAGCAGCAATAATTGTATGGCCTTGTTCCAGGAAATCCACATGAATAATGCCTTGAGCATCCCAAAACAGTGGCCATCACCTTGTTTACTGATGCCATCATTTTGAATTTTTTTGATGTAGGAGGATTTGTAGGTATCCACTCCATACTGGAACAGTTGTTTCCTGAAGTAAAGTAATGGACCCATGTCTCCTCCGTGGTTATGATACGATTAAAAAAAATCAGCCCCTTCCCTCAGAAATCGCTTACTCAGAACCCCTGAAATTTGAACCCGCATCGCCTTTTGTTTTGGTTACAACTGTTAGGGCACTCATTGCACGCTGACTTCACTGTATCTAAGGTTGTAATGAAGTATAGTCTCAGCACTACCAATACTAATGTTAACTTGCAACACTAATTCGCACACTGACATTTACGTGTCCCTCTGAACGAGCTCATCAACCTGCATAATTGTCACATCATTGACTGCAGTTGCTGGTCCTGCTTTGTGTTCTTGTTCTCCACACATATGCGACACTCTTTGAATGATTTGTATCACCCAAACAGAAAACCAAAATAGAATTCCCCATACTGTACCCGAAGTCACCGATGAATTTCAGTCCCTTCTACACCTTTCTTACAGAGAAATTTAACAATAATGCATTGTTCCACTGAAGTAGAAACATGTTCAGATGCCATCTTTGTTAGCTCTGACATGTATTGTTATGGCAAAAAAACAATTTTTTTGTATTGCCACAACATTATAACGATAATGTACACACCTCATCAGTACATTGTACGAGGGCGAGCCAAATGAAAACCTTAAAAGAGTAATATAAATTCGAGAACCTGTTGTTTTGCGGTTATAGGCTCAGTGAGCCACCGGCAATGGTTAGAGGAACTTGTGCATGCAGTACATTTGGCAAAGTGCGCAGCATGACATCAGCAGAGCAGTTCAAAGATGGCGGCTCCCTTGGAAACATGCACCAAGGAGGAACAGCATTCTGTCGTCCGTTTCTTGGGTAGCAAGGGTATGAAATCCACTGAAATTCATCGTCGAATGAAGGTGCAATACGGTAGTGTGTGTTTATCACTACAGCAAGTGTATGAGTGGAAGAGGAAGTTTCAAAATGGTGTGTCTAGTGTTGCTGTTGCTCCTTGACTGGGCCAAGCCCACAGAGTGATGACACCGCAAGCTATTGCAGAAGTTGAGAGCATCATAAAGGAAAACCGTCGTGTTACAGTGGATGAAGTGGCCGTAGAACTGGACATCAGTCATGGGTCAGCTCACCATATCATCCACAATGTGCTCCAGTTCCACAAAGTGTTTGCAAAGTGGGTGCCTAAACAACTGAAAGAAAGACGTGTGGACGCCTCTCAAGAACATTTGCAACGATACGAAGCAAAAGACACCTTCTTAGAATGCATAGTGACAGTGATGAAAGCTGGGTCCACTACTTCCGACCTGAAATGAGGAGGACAAGCAAAGAGTGGCACCATTCAAGCTCACCAAAACCAAAAAAATTCCGCACGTAACCATCTGCAGGAAAGGTGATGCTGATGCTATTCTGGGATCACCAAGGCCCAATTTTAGATCACTGCATGTCCAAGGGGACCACACTAACCAGTGCTACATATTGTGACGACCTGAGGAATCATCTGAAACCAGCAACCAGATCGAAACGTTGTGGACTGCTCAGCTCTGGTGTCTTGTTGCAGCATGACAACACTCGGTCCCATACTGCCCATGCGACGGTTGCGAACATCAAGAACAACGTTTCGAGTGTCTTCCTCATCCCCCATATTTGCCAGACCTTGCCCCTTGTGACTACCACATCTTTGGGCCACTCAAAGAGATGCTAGGTGGAAAGGCTTTCCGTTCTGATGAAGAAGTGCAAGAGGTAGTGCACAATAGGTGGTGCACGAGTGGCTATGCACGCGGCCAAAAGAATTTTTTCAGAAGGAATCCAGGCATTAGCGAAGCGCTAGAGGACATGTATTGAAAGCAACAGGGACTATGTTCAAAAATGATAAAACTGTACCAAACATATCTGCAATACAGAAATTGTAAAAAATGTTTTAAGGTTTTCATTTGATTCACCCTCGTATTATATATAAGATTTTAATAAAAAATAAAGCCCAGGTCAAATTTGAACATCCCTCATATATCTATATAAATAGAAAGAAAATGAGCTTACTGCATTTGCTTGTGCCTGCGTGACCTGTGTTGTTGGAGAAGGTGCAGGTTGTGCCTGTGGGATAAGCAGCTGCTGAACTTGAGGTCCAGTCTGGATATGTAATTTACCGTCAGGAAACTGTAGCAATTGCTGACCTTAGGGGATAATAATAAAGGATTAATTTCACACCTTTAAGAATCCCAAATATTTCTTAAATTTGACAGAAGAGGCATTTAAATATAATTATGAGAACTATACTATAGGTATAATACGATAAAACATCTTATGTTATACTTTAAAAATTTTAAAGACATTCTAGATAAGATAGAAAACGTGGAATTCCATGAGGGCCATAAATAAGTTTGTTGACTCCACTCACAAAAATGTGAATATTATATAACTCAAGCATTATCTATTGAATCAGATCCTGTCACATTGAGAAAATTCCTCATTGTTAACCCTGTGGTACTTGCATGAATTTTTCGAACATCAGTACTCGCATGGGATATTCCTGACACCCCATAGGTATTTTTGTTAAAAAAAGAGCTTTATCATCAGCATTCGATAAATATATATTAGGTACATTGTTTTACTGTTTGTTATTATTTATAAGCTAACTTTAGCAAAATACAAGATGATTTAGGAGTATAAATATATTTCTGTAAGAAATCGAGTTCGAGAATAATTTTACGCAACTTTTCAGATGCCAACAGAAGAAGTAAGATAGATGTTCAGAATATGTTCTTTTACACAAATGAGAAATCAGTTTTCCTCAACATGCTTCAGCCAACTTTACTTTCATGCTTTAGAACGTCAAGACTTGCTAGATGCTTTTGACTCCTCAAAGATATTTTTGATTTTATCTATTCTATTTTGTTTTTTAATTCTTTCTCATTATAAATTATAAATAACTCTTTTGAAAAAAGAAATATACAGTAAACTCCCGATTTACAAACATTCTGTTAAAAACATTGTGCAAAAGGTAACATTTATTTCAGGCATACCTAAATAAATTGTTGCTGGACTTTTTCAAGGGCATTTATAAAAGATATTTTCATAGCTTTCATTCCTTGGATGCATTTTTCATGCATCTGCAGCACCACTTTTCTCATATAAATGTTGAAAGTTGTGCACCTTCTTCCACATCATCACGCCTGTTAATCTGCCCTCACACCCGTAAAAGCTCTACCTCAAACTTCTGCTTAATGTGGAAAATGATGTCAAATTCAATGAATGACTAAGTTATGATTAAGATGTATTTGTTAATATCTATTATAATTTGTTCCATTCTTTTTCTTGCACTTGTAGGATGAAAATTGGTTTTCGAACACACCCCATGATTTTAACATTGCATTAATGGGAAAATCTCTTCTGATTTACAAAATTTCTGTTTATGAACTACTTTTCAGGAATGCATGGTGTTTTTAAATTGGGAGTTTACTGTATAATGTGACTTGCCCAAGCAGAGGGGGAGCTATTTTTCATTTGTGCGAATTGCTCAACAAAACAGACTTCCTTCCTAGATTATTTCAAGAAGTAACTTACTTGGTAATGCATGCTTTCACATTTAGGTATTTGCAGTGGTGAGATGCAAAAATTTTAACAACCTGTTTCCTATTCTGATTCGCAACACGACCGTGGCGCTGTAGTTACAAGTTTTGAAGTTATTCAGCTGTTATTTCGTTTCGTACCGAAACGTTCATTAGGAAAAAATAGTCAGTAAAACTAGCGTGAGAGGCAAGGAGCTAACAAAAAAGAAGCGTTAAATAAGAAAAAAATCTATGAACTGAACTAATAAAACAAAGTAAAAATATACGCTTTTTATCTTTTTTCAATAAATCATCTTTTCTACACCAAGAATCCAACTCGACATTAGGGATTAAAATGAATTCAACACGATTAATTTACACCACATATTTAATTTGTCACTAGAAAAAATCCATTTAGCTAATTATTGTGCTACTAAATGTCACAGCACAAAAGGTTCTAAATTATTAACACACTACCAAAATTTTTCTCGATAATTTAAATTGCGTATTTTTATTATATCTTGAAATTATTGGCATACTTGAAGATTACAAAGGAAAGCCAACATCTTTGCAGGTGTCGTCTATGCATGTCAGAGGAAGCCGACAGTATTAAGACGCGTATAAAAAGGATCAAGATAAACTCATATACTAAATTTGTAAATCATTTTCAAAATTAACTCTTTTTGCTATATGCGATTAATTTATGTGATATTTTAATGTTCTGGATTATATTTTATTCAATTGTAATATTATATTACTGAAACAAAATTCAACACTGGGAAATAATTCTTATGAAACCAAACATCCATCGGGTTCGAATAATGTATCGAGCAGACTCAAATTTCTGTAGAAATTTTTAACACCCGGTGCAAACCGGCTGCAGCTCACCACTGGGTATTTGCACAATAGATGTAATGTAGAACTTATCCCTTAACATATGGTCTTTTTCTGTCTTTTCAGATATTGCAACTGGAACCTGCACATTTCTATGATAATTTGTATTTATATATTGTAAATTTGGTTATACGTTTTGACATTGAAATTGATAAATTTTAGTTGACAGTGATTTTGGGCTTCATTTTTAGACCACCCCCATTTAAGGTATTCCTCGATTTAAGGAACAAAAATCTCGTCCCTCAGGCAAACCTTAAATAGGGATTTCATTGTACCATGCATGGAACTATAAATACATGAGAAATAAAAAACCTACCAGGCAGTAAGCCCCGAATTTGTATCTTTCCATCTGGACCTCTCGTGATATGTACTCGCTGAGGAACTTGCTGGCCTAAAAATAAACAATTTCCAAAATATCATTTTATACTCAGAATACCACATTTTAGCTATGAAACTAACAACTACATTTGATAGAATTTTTCAATTATAAAAATGGCACCTTAGCTATTATTTCCACCAAGTTTTTGTTTGTTCAATATATTTTATTTTAATGACAACACAATGATATCAATTATGATACAGTAAAACCTCTTTATAACGAAATTGAAGGGACCCAATTTTTGGCACTTTGTTGTAAGGAGGTTCTTTGTATGACGATTTTTTCAGATTCATCAAATATGCCTATTAGTGTATTATTGTTGGTTATAACAATGTCGGCCAAGCACTGAAGTAGGACTGGATGCGAATACCAATGGGGCCCCCCACGATATTAATATTTATAGTAATAATGAATGATTTATGGATTCCCAGTTTAATATTATAACTTTTAAGGGGTTCTTTTATTATAAATCAGTTTTCAAGTAATTTTTAGTAAAAGTTTTTGCAAAATTTACACTCGACTTGAGTAATTGAGAACTACTGGGGTCCCATTACTTGGGAGCCTGGATGCTTTGCATCCACTACATCCCCCCTTTGGCTGGCCCTGGGTTATAATTTATTTCAATACTAACATTTTAGTTAAAGAATGTTTCCAAAAAATTCACTTTATGATAAAAACAATAGATAGATTTTCATTCCTGTAACAATGATCAATTTTCATAGTAAAACATTCTATATGATGTGGCAATTTATGATGTAGGGCATGTCTGGGTTACTGAGCTATATCATTATTATTGATCAAAACTTGGATTACTTTATACTAAATTTACTTTTTCAGTATTCAAAATATTTAAATGGTAAATTTTGCAATTTTTAACACATTAGAGACGATAGTATATCAATAAATAGCCAAATAAAAGTAAATGAAAATATAGCACAAAAATATTAATGAAAACATATTTTTAAGTCCTTCATTTAAATAAAAGTTACGTATGCAGTTGGTTGTCAATGTTTACCACAAAGTGCCACTAACGAGAAATTATCTATAGAAAATTTATTTAAAAAAGAAATTAATATTTTATTACGTGTTTTTAATAAATTTTCATACTCAGTTATACATACAGGTAGACCTTGCCTTTCATGGAGGTTATGTTCCTGAAAATACAGAGAAAAACGAAATCGCGAAACAGAAGTAATTAAAGCAATGGGAAATACAGGATTTGGTTCTCATCTCAGCAAGAACGGATCATTTTTCCTCTGTATTGGTGACTGCAGAAAAATAGAGAAAGAGATGGAAAAATGAACGTCAATGAAAGAGGGTTAAACAAGATTAAAGAACTCGAAAAAAGTATCAGAAAATAAAATCTTATTTAAGTTGCGTAGTAGGATTGAGAAAAATAAATGGTGGTTGCTTAACTTGCAGGAACTAATTTTCAAATACAGGAAACCTCGTCTTTCTCGGGGGTTATGTTCCTGAAAAACTCCACAAAACTCCATCAATAATAAATGATGCGTAAAACACAGAGCTTAAGTGTTTGAACTATGTCAAACCTGAGCAAATACCCCAATGATCCTGAATAGGAAGGGTCAAGAGTTGAGGGTTCAGTCTTTTCCCTTGAAACTTCCCTGTCTTCAAAAAGAAAGCTCCTGTACGGTGATAACAGCTTATATTTTGCAACTTTTCACATGTGAAGGGGCACAAAAGTGTGGGAGGATTGATCTAAAAAATATTTCAAAGTATATAAGACACGTTTATCTAATTTTTTAAATTACGCATACATATTACATTAATGCAATTACGTAAATATTTTTACATATTAGAATAACACAACAATATTTTTTCAGGCATGACTATGAGATAAAATGTGAGGAAAAGGCGATTCATTCTACATAAAAAAATTTCATGTATCCTTTTCCGTGATTTTACTCTGTGAAAGAGCGAAACATGAGACCGCGAAAGACAAAACTGGTCGCAAATGCAGAACTGTGAAAGATCAAAATACGCGAAAGATAAAGCCGCGAAAGATGAGATCTATATTATCACTCGAAATGTTTGAAATTACAACAAATACTAAGATTCAAATCATTCAGGGATGGCCGTAATAACAGCTTTAAAACCCGCATAGACGGCATTGATTTCTATTTTACAACAGCAGGTACAATATTCTTTTTTTTAATTTCGCTATATGGAGGTTTGTTTTTAGTGGAACGGATGCGATTTTTTTTTATTTCTTAATTGGGAGGTTTCTAATTATCGGAGGTTCGTAATACAGAGGTTTTCTGTATAATTTTATTAGTGAATTTTTCGGGACCGGTGATAATTTTCGTCATACGGAGTTCTTCGTTATAAGGGAGTTCGTAAAGTAGAGGTTTTACTGTATTAGCTCTTCAACAAAAAACTCATAGGGCATTAGCGAAAATGTCACTTTAATTCACCTGATGCGACTTGCTGTTGTTGGGGACCAGCTGGTCGTATTTTTACAAGAGATTGTCCACCTGCTGCTTGTGTTCCACTCTGTCCTGGTGCTTTTGGAAGGATGCTGGTAGGACCACCGTGGATGACACGTGTAGTCCCATCAGGGCCTAGAGTTCAGAAATAAATGTCAAATAAGAGCCATTAATTAATACAACAAGAATTATATGCATAATATCCTAATTCTGTTGGTCCGTCCATCGGAATGCTCTATGGAGTTAGATGGGAGAATAAGGAAAACAACCTATAACTAAAATGCTTTTCAATCTTTTTCGATAAAACTTTTAGAAATCACTTGGCTTTTCAAGTTTTCCATTTGAAACTACTCGACGTGTACATAGTAGTCCTGGGTTTGACTCCAAGATCACATATTTTCTCCTTTTCAGTAACATGGGTAGAGCTGAAATGAAGCAAGTAAGGCTTTAAAATATCTTAAAAATGAGATATTGATGCAAAATTTTCAAAGTCGTGCTGAGAAAACTATGGAAATAAATTTCCATATTGTATAAATTCAAATCTCATTTGAAAAGGCCAAAAATTACGTTTTACGACTTTTTCATGATTTTTATACATTTATTCAATTCATCGCCATGGCAATTGCTATTGTTGAAGTCTATTGTTGGCTCGATCCTAATGCATAAGAAATCTATAACAATTGTGAAAAAATCATTTTAAAACATACCGTATCTGCCCGAATAGAAGCTGGCCCCCCAAAAATTTCCACAATTTTTTGGCAAAAACGTAAATTTTGTAATTTTATGCTGAAGTGTGCCGGGCATTCATGCACGGCTTAGAATACATTATTCGAGATCAAAGAAATGAGTGGGAAATGGTTTAGTTGTTGACATTTTGAAATATTACTCCAATTAATAATTTTGCATCGCTGAATAATGTTCCACATTCAGTGACGATAATTTCATTCATCTTCATTTTCACAAAAGGTTAACCATAGTAATAGCGATCTCGCCAAGATAACTTTTCATCCAAGTGTATTTCCAATGAAATTAGCATTTACATTGCCTTAAGAAATTGCATTTATATAATTATACACGTTCCATGTAAAGTTTTACAGTTCATTATCAACTGAGTTTTGCATTTCAAGCCGTTGCTCGTACCTTCAGAGCAGATGTCTCTTTACTTACCGAAATTCAAACAGTTGAGCATCCAAAGCCGTCAACGCATTTTGCGTAATCGTCTGCGTAGTCAAAACACGCAATTAACGTGATCACTCAAATAAAGTGAAAAACCCAGCCTTAAATGGTAACAAAGCACAGGTAGTGCTAAATTCAGTATTCTAGCATTTATTATTTATTCATTAACATTCATCGTAGGTCAAATATTTACTTTATGAAAAATATAGTACTATCATTTGAACGCGATCTCGCCAAGATAATTTTTCATCCAAGTTTATTTCAATGAAATTAGCATTTACATTGTCTTATGAAATTACATTTTTATAACTGCATGTCTCATATAAAGTTTTACCAAAATTGAAATAGTTGAGCATACAAAGCCATCAACGCATTTTGCGTAATCGTCTGCATAGTCAAAACACGCAAATAATGTGAAAAACCCAGCCTTAAACGGTAACAAAGCACAGGTAGTGCTAAATTCAATATTCTAGCCTTTATTATTTATTCATTAATATTCATCGTAGGTCAAATATGTACTTCACAAAAAATATAGTGCTATCATTTGAACGCGACAGCAATGAGAGACGTGCTGCCATCTATGGGTGACTACAAGATTTTATCATAACTCAAATTTTCCTCGGACTCGCATTTAAGCCGAGGGGTGATTTTTTCATGATAGATTCTGACGAAAAACATCGGCTTGTATTCGAGCAGATACGTAATCAAATATATAAAAATGAATGTGTGTATGTGTGTATCATAATTTTAGAACTCGAAAACTACAGATCGTAGAAGCAAGAGAAATGTATCATTTTAAATGGCGTTTTGTTTCTACTGGCTATGAGGTCCCTGAAAAAATATTTTCGTTTGCTAAAGTGTCCCGGGTTTGAATCCAGGAGGCAATTATATTTTCCCGTAAGTTTACACGGGATTTTTGATTTTTCAGAGTGCAAGGTTTTTTTCCTTCGCTCAACAAAATATGTAAATATGGACCGATTTTCTTTATTTTTACTTGAATCGATGGATAAAACTCTATACTATCTTATTCTTGCAATGTTTACATGTTACACGGTTGAAGTTTTCAGAAATACGCATTTGTTTTCGAAATTTTGCGTATTTTTCGTACTCATTCCGGGTGTTGCCATGGTGACCATCACTGTTGTCTCCGATTCAATTAGTGCCAATTAAACATTCAAACTGACAAAATAAAAACATTGCTCGCTTCGAACTTTTGTTTAAGCATCGAAATTAATGACGCATAGCAACATAAATATTTAAAGATAATTATACTGTTGACTGCATCTGGGAAGCGTTTAATCAAGGCATTTCATCATTAATTTTATGCTGGAATATTACCTTTTTGTAAGTAAAACTATTATATTATACATCTGTATTGCTTACTAACGCAAATAGGCTCATGCATAAATTTAAAGTTAGATGAGAATAGGGACGTATGTTTTTTTAAATTTAATATTGAAAGTTACATAGTTATTTTCACTTCGTAGCTACATTTACGCAGATAAAGTTGTACATTTTGATTTATCATATAAATAAACGAAAATATGTTTGTTTGAGTGTTAATGCTGTAACTCCAAAACCAATAAACCTAGAAAGCTGAAACTAGGCATGTGTAGTTAGGGAAACGTGAGGGTGTGCACCTCGGGCTTATTTTTTAATTTTTAACTTGGAAGGGGGGGAGTCAAAAAATTAAATAAATGGTCATAAAAACAAAAGAACTGAAACTTCACATCGGGAACGAGTGCTGCATATTTTTTATTTGCATTTTAAAATTACTTAGAATCATCGTACGAAATTTAAAAACACGGGTCGCTAAAGGTGTTTGTTTATCGTAGAAACAGTTTTGTTAACGTGTGCTGTCGATTGAAAAGATGCGTTTGATCTCATTCAAGTAGTTTAAATACGTTTACATTGATAAGTATATTTTACAAGTTTTTTATTTGATGGGTATAACTGTACTATCTTATTCTTGCGATGCTTACATTTACACGGTCGAAGGTTTAGATTCACGAAATCCGTTGATATTCAACGGGCACTCCTGCTAGAATATAATAAACCTCAAATAGTAGTTTAAATATGTTTACATTATTATATAGTATATTTTACAAGTTTTTTTTCGTGATCTATGTTGCCTGTTCCAGCGTCGGAATTCCAAAAAATCTTTTCATATATGCACCAGAAGGAAAGACTAAAAATATTGTATACCAAAAAGCACTACAATAAAGGGTGTGAATAAAATCAGTTTTTTATTGTTGCCTACCCTGGGCAACGGTGGGTACCCCAGCTAGTTTTTTTGAATATTTTTGGGTGATATTTGAATTTCTACAATATAGAAATTAAACTTTATAATTTTCTCCGCATGAATGCACAAGTTTCACATCAAAATCGTATTTTCGAGATATTTTTAAATGTTAACAAAATAATGTCTGCACATCAAAGTTGTTTTATCTTATGGGAAAAAGAAACTATCTCCTAAACTCGAAAGGAAATACCTATAGAAATTAACAATTTCTCAAGAAATCTACAATGCCAAAAGCATACTTCCATAAGTCCTGCCAATATATGGGCTTAACAATTTTAAACGCTAAGCATGTATAATCACAGATATTCTACTACACATAAGGGGTAAACACTCACTGCGAGCAACAAATATTCTCCGCTGGCTGACTTGGCCCTTTCCTCCTTGTTGGCCTGTTGCAGCTGCCAACAGGGTTTTTGTGCCCTGTGTTCCCGATTGACCAGGAGTTGGAGGTATTGCAACTTTTGTCACCGTTCGCATTCCATCAGCAACCACTATTAATATAAATGGTAGAAAATTTCTGAATGAGTAGAAGCATTAAATTGAACCAAACGTGCAAAATTCTAACAGCTACACCATGCTAAATGAACAAATGTATAATAATTCTAACATGCTCATAATATTTAATAAAAAACACAAAATACAGTAAACCTTGTTAGTTCAATATTGAACGATTCGAAGTATGCCAAAATTTGAAGTTACCTTGATTCCCCATGCTTTTTAATGTGTAATTCAAAATACATAAATTATATAAATTAGAGATGCACCGAATACTCATTTTGGCCGAATGCCGAATGGCCAAATATTAAAATCAGTATTTGGCCGAGGCCGAATATCTCCATTAGCATAAATTAGTGATGCACTGAATATCGGCTTCGGTCTTGGTAATTGGCCAAAAATGATTAAAATAATTTTTATCTTTTAAATTCTACGAGATGGAACTCTTTTGGATCTCGGATATTAAATTTTCGTTCATTTCCATAACAGTGTAAGAACACAACTTAAAACGGCGATAAAACTACAAAGAAAATGCTGAAATACAAAGTATTTGTCACAACGACGGTTCTGGTCACTCGCTTCAAAAACAAAGTGTGTTGATTGCTTCGAAGACGCTCGCTCACCGCTTGCACAAGTACACGCATTGACACCAGAACTTGGGACACCACCATAACATTACATTGTATTGTTTTTCTGCTTAGTCGCTCGCACCGCCCGTGTCGCTTGTACATGGGACGGAGCCTTAGCCTTGCCTATTAAATTTAAAAATGATACTACTAATAAGTTCTGGGTTTACGAAAAATCTTCACACATCCCCAATGTTGACTGTGAAAGTTGGTTACAATCGCAAGAATATTCCTCCAGGGGAATTTCCAAAATCGTTTTTAAAACACTACCAACCTGAAGTACCAACTAATGACCACTAATGTTTTCTATAGAAATCTATTTTAATTCTGTGTTAATATAAAGAATTGCAGCCTTGTTAAGTTTATTATAAATTCTGTTACTTATAAAAATGTCTGCACTTATGAAATTCAAAAATGAAACAAAAACTCAGTCGACATTGTCATTTTGTCTATACGTCATATTACGTCATGCAAAAACGTAAACCAGATGTCAGAGGTTGTCTGCTACTTACACAGTACAGTAAAACATCAAAAATTCCAACTAAAGAGGAGTATTCTAAATAAACGAATTGTCCACATACTGGAACACACTAATATATTATATGTCGTAGGCCATAAAAACGAGTAGCACATAATTGTCACGCTGAATCCGAGATATGTGAATTTTATTGGCAACAACTCAATGTATTATGCTTTTATTTAGTGTTTTCAGCTTTCTTCTATTATGTCATTATCATTTTTCATTTTATCAAAAAAATATGTAGTATTTGGCTATTTGGCCATCCAAAGGCTGAGGCCGAAGCCGAATAGCAGATTTTGGCCGAATACCGAGGCCGAAGCCGAGTTTTGGTGCATCACTAATATAAATTCAAAACCTGGATCAGGTTCAGTGACTTATATACAGATTGTCCACTTTGAAAATATCACCATAAAGTTTTATAATCAATCATTCCTTTGGTTGATGCTATAAGTAATGTAAATCAACCATCATGTGACCAGGTTAAATCTCCTAGTATTGTCTGGAAACCCAGTTTTTTTCTTGCTCAAGGCATGTATCAAGCATTACATTAATTGTTTTAAAATGCAAAAATATCAAACTAAACTGAACTTAAATGCATTAATTGTTCTAAAAGATGGTTGACTTTATGAATCGATTTTTAAATTAAATTAGTGTAACAATATGAAATTTCATAAAAGTTTCAACTACTTGACAATGTGAACAGTTCAAACCAACGTAATTTGAACTGTTTTATTTTAAGCTTTGAACTAACAAGAGCTTGCTGTAATTCAAAATTTATACTACGACTCACCAATTTTCCCTTGACTGCTCACTCCAGGGACTACTTTGAAAACTTGCGCTCCAGCTGTAACACCTTGAAAAGAAGAAATCATTTTAAAAGCTCCCCAGAAAACAATTATAGCTATTCGCCATTTAACACACACTGAGTCAAGAATATTTTTTAACTAAAAATATATCTCTTCTGTCAACATTTAAAAATTTCTGAAAAGTCCTTACAACCACCTTTTAACTTCTGATTGGACAGAAATTGTTATTAATTGCACTAAAATAAGTTCATTTTTTAAGGTAACCTTATTTTTCAACTCACCCCTTTCGAGGGCTCTTCTTTGCTGATGAGCTGCACGTTGCATGCGCAGTTGCTGCTCTAACCTCTCCTTTATTTCCTCGGCTGATGCTTTCGCACTCACCACTCCTGTAGTGGCATTGCCGGATCCAGCATTGGCCTGTTGCCCTGGGTCCAGCCTGTCAGGTTTAGGGGCCAGGCTGCCAGTCCGACTCCTGGTGACAACGTGGGCATTAGCCCTCTCCCGCCTGCAGCCACCACCGGGGGACGGGGGAAGAGCAAGGTATGGAGTAGGGGTGGGCAGGGTGCACGGAAGAGGATATGTTGGTGCAGCGAGCAGGGCAGAGTAAGTGGGGTTAGATTAAGGAAGGTGATGGGGGAGGGAGAAGACGAAGGAGAGGCTTGCAATCACACACTTACTGGACAGACACATGGTCAGTAAACAATTTAGATAGCGTGGCAGTTTCTACTGAGTCTACTTTTTTAAAATGAAGTCTGTCCGGACACAAAATCAAAATATGGCTTATGCAGGTTCAAGCAATTTTATTTTACAGGAAAACTTGAGAAGCAAAATTAACCTTTTCAACAAAATATCACAAGCATATCAAGGCCATGCAACAAAACATTAAAAAATAAAAATACAGGCACACTCACAGTCATATGTTAGTACAAAAAGCAATTTCATCAATATGACAGAAACAAAAAATCGACAAGCAGAAAATTAAATGACTGAAATAAGGGAAATCATATCTATTCATTATAATTATCAAGTAGTCAATCTGGGTGCAGAAAAAGTGATATCAGCTACATATAATAAAACAACCAATATATGTTGTTTAACTCTATAGATGAATGAGTCTATAAAAAACAAAATTTTGATCAAGCATTGCGCCAGTATGCTAAATAAAATGAGTACATAAATTACAAAATCAGAAATGCCAAACCTACTTTGACCTTTCTTTGAATAATGAGAAATTACTAACAACTGTAGAAACCTGATATAATAGCACTAGCATAACATCACAAACTTTCATATTACATGGGTCTACCCTTCTCTGATAAAATCATAACAAAAGTAAATACAGGTGAGCCTTGCTTAATGTGGGGGATACGTTCCTGAGGTCTCCGCGTTAAGTGAAAATCTGCGTTCGCCGGGGCACCATAACCTTTAGGTGCCTTGAGGGAAATAACTTCCCAAATGGTATTTTTGGACCCATATTCAATGTAAAACATATTTCTACTGGACTTTTAGAACATAATTTATTAAACAAACTACAAAATTACCTAGTAAACAGTAAGACAAAAAAGTTTTTTAGCGGTAGACACATAATTTCAAAATATTTCTCAGAACATCTACGAAGTTTGATTAAAAAAAGAGTCCAAGGTCACTGCTTAGCTTTTTTTGCTTATTATGTAAAACTTGTCAATAGCATTGAAATAGTCCATCGCAGCCCCGCTTCATGGAACTCACTCGTGTGAAGTCAATGTGCTCCTCCAACAAAGTTATGCACTGATCGACGATGCTCTTGCAGCTCCACTTATAGATCAAACACATAGTAGTGCATGTTGGGTTTTCTGCAATTTACATATCATATAATAAAATACAATTGTCTGTCTGTCGGAACACTTCAGGAATGCAGAAATGTGACTTCTTATGCACTTCCAGATATAACGGCTTTATCCCTTCTGTTTGGGGGCAAGCATAGAAATATACCTGGCAAGAGGGAACTTAGGTCAGTTTTCCGCGTTGGCTGGGCCGCGTTAAGCGAGGCTCACCTGTACTATGAGGTACAGGTATACCTCACGATACGCTGTTTTACAATACGCCTTTTTTTGGTTTCATGCTTATTACACTTTATGACTCTACCTCTCGATCCGCTTGCTTGATTCGGACATACACTCTTACAAATACCAGAAAATAAAGAGTGCTTTTTTACCCATTGGAAATGGCCTATACTCGAGCAACGAAAAGCAACTTTGTTTCAAGACATACGAACTAATTTTAAACTTTTTACTTTAAATAACAGCATAAAAATAAGGAAAGTTAACAGTTAAGAAAAATCCCAGACAACCCTGTCCCCAGTCAAGACTTGGATTTCAAGAGTGAATCATAATTGTAATTATTATAAATTATCTCATGTTGAATAAGAACAATTCTTTGTTAAAACTCTGTCTCTCTTTTTGGCTCATACTCAGTTTTTCGTGACATGTTGATCTTCATTCACAAAGGTTGAGACTACCTACTTTTAAATGGCTGCTTTTTATAACTCACTGTTATATCTCTTAAGAAATTATTATTTTTGTTGTGAACCGCAGACTATCTTTGCTCGGGATATCTAAGAAATGGATTAACAGTAGATTGACGCTTTGAAAAGAATTTGAATTTTCTGTACTGGACCTCCACAGACACTGCAAGATAAATACAGTGAAACCTCAATTTTACACTATTGAAGGGATCACCTAAAATAAATGTAAAATCAAGGGAAGTGCACAATCGATGGAAGTGTAAAATCAGGGAAAAGAAAATTATGTAACCAAAAGTAAAATGTTGGTTGCTTTATATCATAACTTTGGCAAGCCATCTAAAATATATGTTTGAACACAATAACAATATAAATGCAAATAAACTAACCTACAAAACATTTTATTTCTTTAACCAGTCGGTCAGTTCAATATGTGTTCCAACATGCACATCAACTTGAGCTAAAATATTAATTTTATCACTTATCATAAATACTTTCCATTTTGCTCTATTATCCATATTTCAGGCCAAAAATTTAATTAATGGATTGCCACATTTATAAACAATGCCAAAAGTCGTACAGGTGTTGTCGACTTCCTAATAAAATAACTGCGACTGACCAATACATAAACGGATTACCACATTCGGCACTGGAAATGCCGAATGACACTGGAAATCTATCACTCAACATCTCCAATTCCTTTCCTAAAGATACACTGAAACCAGCTTTCTACAACAACAATTCAATTGGGATGTCATTATTAAACGGTAAAGATAAAACTGACCTCTTTTCTAAAAGTAGTGTTTATAAACTTTGTTGTGCAGATTGTGATGCTATCTACATCGGCCAGACAGGGAGAAATTTTATTACTAGGGCCAACGAACACAAGCATGCTTTCTCCATCAAATCCGACTTCTCATTTTGCTAAACATCTGTTTGAAAATAACCACTCCTCTGACTTCACTCCAGAAATTATCCACGTCGAAGGGAAAGGTTTTAGGCTTAATCATCTTGAACAGTTGGAAATTCTTTTACATTTGAAAAACAACCAACATACTCTCACTAATGACCACTTGTTTTTAAGCCACTCTCCATTACTAGCCTCTATCTTACCGACAGCCACCTCAATTTCTTAACCTCGCATTCCTAACATTCCCTCCCCCTCTTCCTTGTTACCACGTTCATCTCTTACTCCCTAACTTCCCCCTCCTGCTCAGTTTCCCGCCCCCCCCCCCCCCCCCCCCTTCTACTTGTCTATATATTTTGCTGTTTCACCCACTTCCCTCACCTGATGATGACTATGACTAGTCGAAACGTCGTAATTTTTACTTTTATACTTTGTGGAACTTTTACCAATTGTTTTTGTAGTTTTTACCGTTTTATGGTTTTACTGGTTTTATTAAATATGACGCAGTTCCACCACATGAAAGCTTCTACCAGTGCTGGAAAACGTTACATGTAACGTAACGAAATAACAAAATAATTTTGAGTTAATGTAACGAAAAACGTTAACGAAATTTTTCAAAAAGCTGTAACAAAAAACATAACGAAAACCAAAAATTTAATTTCGTTAACAGTTAAATTTTTAACTATAATTCTAAATGAAAAACTTAAACTTACGAGGTATAAATATCAAATAAAAAGTACTCATAAGCAATTATTTCGTTATAACGTTAAATGTAACAAAAACGAAATGCAGATTTTATCGTAACGAAAAATGTAATGAAAAATGAAATTGCTTTTTTGGCCGTAACATAAAACGCAACGAATCGATTTTTTTCGTTTGCCAGCACTGGCTTCTACCATTGATTATATAAAAAAAAATAGTTATAGCCTGATTTAAATGAGACAATGCAAGATTTTGGGAAATGTAAAAAGTTCAATGTTTAGTACTAACCTCTCACAATCATTAATCACCAATACTGTATTTACTGGACATGCCCTACAACATTCCCATTCTTCAGAATAAAAAGTTGATATGAGTACAACCATTATGATACTAAACATGGCATACTGATGAGTCAAGATATTATGATGTATCAATTGCTAGGCAGTGATGAAAGGCCGAAGTCATTGTAAGAAAGACTTAGCAAAAATTAAGAGTGTTTTACTACATTCCTGGTAAGCAATTATGCAGAGATTCCTCAAATCTTCTGACAATGGCATTATAACAGGTTTCTAGAGTATTTCCTATAAACACATTTTAAAATATATTTTCTAAGAAACGAATAGGGCAATATGATTTGTGTAACTTGCTATTGTACTTGTAAAACATTTTTAATTTGAATATACCACAGTATAATGGTACAGCTTTTTCCTGTATTTAATCTGCGAGTAGAAAAATGGGATTAGTGGCAAATAAGGCCAACTATAAAATATTAAGCATTCATGCACCAGCATTGTTAGCATATATTGCCTTAGATTTTTACCCAAGACAAAAGATGGACCATTACAACTGGTAAATTTTTTACTGAGAAGAATTAATAATTTTAACATAATAGGTGGTTCTTTCAGGATTAATTGGCTTGGTGATAAATAAGCATGCCATGGGTATCAGATGTTAAAATACGAGTTGTCAAAGGAACATCCATTCACACCAGTGAAAAATTTGTAAACATTAAAATAAAATAAATGACTCAATTTTTATCATAAACATTTCCAAGGAATTAAAAAGCCTTTGGCCCACATATTATTTTTTTAAATTCATGATTATACTGCAAAAAAAGTAAAAAATGGGCACCATTTAATCAATTAAATATGTGAACCAACTTAATATATACCGTATATACCTGAATATAAGACGAGGTTTTGTTCCAATTTTTATGACCGAAAAATCGCGTCGTCTTGTAATCGCGATAGTTTGAGTGACAGATGAACCAAAGCTGGAGATGGGAAGAATCGAATAGTTATAATCGAAATATTCGATTCTTAAAATCAATTGAAACAATCGATTATTAAAAGTAGTAGTAGAAAATGAATCGATTCAAATGTATTCAAAGACAATACTCTTTTGAATTTTATCCTATATATTATGCACGTAGTGAAGCTGCATGCATCCGTGCATACGAACCTCGCGTAATTATATCGGTGTATTTCTTGAGAACCACCGTTTGTCGTAAAAGGTATGCGGTAAACGGCGTTTTGTTTTTACTGGCTATGAGGTCCCTGGAAAAATATTTTTGTTTGCTAAAGTGTCCCAGTTCGAATCCAGGAAACAATTATATTTTCCCATAAGTTTACACGGGATTTTCGATTTTTCAGAGTGCAAGGTTTTTTTCCTTCATTCATTAAAACGCGTAAATATGGACCGATTTTCTTCTTTTTTCCTTTATTTGATGGCTAAAGCTCTATACTATCTTATTCTTGCAATGTTTACACGTTACACGGTTGATTTTTTCAGAAATACGCATTCTTTTTCGAAATTTTGAGGATTTTTCGTACTCATTCCGGGAGTTGCCACGGAGACTCATTGTTGCCTCAGATTCATTAAAGGCCAATTAAACATTCAAATAGACGAAAGAAAGGCATTATTGTTATCTTCTCTTCATCGATAATCTAAATAAACGCTTGCATTGACGTCACCTTTATAGGAGGTCCTGTAAGAAGTTAAAAGCAGCCATTGATAGACACTTGAAGGAAAGCAACTGTATATGCCAACTAACACTACAAAACTGCTTATTTAAATTGGTTCAATGTTTATTAGTCAATGGTATAATAAACCTCTGTCATGGTGTGCATAATAAATGTTTTCCTTTTATTAGGAATTAAAATGGGGGGTCGTCTTATATTCGGGTATATACGGTATCTTTTATCTGATATTGCTCCCAAAAATACAAAATTTTCAGAAAAACAATATAAAAAGTTTCAAGTAAGATTAAGCAAGAGACTGTTCATAGCTATATTGTGAAATCACTATATCCAAAATATGTTGGATGTATTCTGTAACAGTAGAACATTACCTTTCTCCATACTGCTTTATTTCCCAGAGCTCAAGACGCTCCTCGTCCACCCACTCCTCAGTCACCTGTGGTTCTGTGCTCTGTGGGCTCTCAGCTCGCTTCCTTTTTCTCAGACCCAGTCTATGAGATGTCACTTTTGGCAGAAAAGGTAGAAACATACCAGACCAGCACATATGGTACGAGGAAGAAAAGATACAATGGTATGATTAGCATTGGAAAGCTGCCATCAACTTTTTTAAACGAATGCCCATCCCTCAAAAGTAAATAGTATTCAAATAAACAATAAATCTATCCCTATCGTAATAAAAAGTCTCATTCTGTGAGACTGTAAGAACTGACGATGGAAGGAATGAACGTGAATGTAAAGATTACTATTACTCAATTCAAGCGATGTATGTTTTAAATAATTTTCAGTTGTTATATTAATAACTGATTAGAAAATGAATCAGTAAATCAAAAATTAAATAGTTCTTTCACATTGCTTCCGATATATCATTTTGAAGGGTTTAGACGTTACCCAAAGTCATTAATATTTTTATTTTTTCACATGATTACATAAACTAATTTAGAGACATGAACCCTATTTTGTGGAAAATAAAAAGAGACATACAAAACTAGGAGAAAACTAATTAAAAATTTTAATGAAAGTCAACAGTTCTCTTGACTCACCTCTCACAGCTTTAGGCAATTCCAGAGGTATGGTGACTTTCCGCCGCAAATATTGAGTTTTTTCAAGAAAAGCACCCACATGCCTGTGGCGCAGCAATTCTGTTGATGTAATCTCAGTGTCTGTAGTTACCTGGTGCTTTCCATCACCACCAGATGGGCCTTTAACCTAAACATGACATAAAATTTAGTCAAGTGAACTTCTATACTTTCAAGATAGAAACTGATAAATTGAATCTATTAGTTACCTGGTGTTTTCTATCACCACCAGATGGGCCTTTAACCTAAACATGACATAAAATTCAGTCAAGTAAACTTCAACATTTTCAAGATGGAAGATGATAAATTGAATCTATAAGCAGAGATACATACTTTACAATAGGAACAATTATCACCATTTTACTAATAGCAAGAACTAAAGCAACAAAAAAGTTAACCATTTGCACTATTATTTCCAGTCTGACTTGACTTGCTAGAGCTCCTATATTGAGTACTACAAATACATATCTACAGAAAATAACTCCCTGTATCTGCAATCTTCTATATATGTAATACGCTTCTTCATGTAACTTGAAAGCCCACCTTGATGATTCTGCACTGGGACTTGTGGAAATAATAGATTAAATAAAAAACAAAAAATAGGGCATGTCATCAGTCACCAACGATTGGAAAGGAAAAGACATATTCTCATCACCAGTTGCAACATGTTAATATGATATACATTATAGAACCTTTTATCCTGATTCCACTTATCCGGAAATCTAGTTAACCGGCTATTTTAAAAAATAATGCATTTTTCCAAAATTTGTTAGGAGAAAGAAATTTAAATTTAATGCCTCGCTAGTAATTACTCAGCTCACCACCATGCGATGAGTGCGCTCCGGTGAACAACACATAATTTGGAAGAGAACAAGGAATTTATATTGGAAAGTACCCAATTACCGTAAAGTACAGGTATATACCGCATTTAATTGAGTGATACCTGCATGCGTGTAATGCCCGCAACCTCGTTTTTAGTGCTAAATATTTGGAAAAAATAAAATTCATGTAATGTTCGCACTTCCAAAATTTCAATTTTGATATTGTGTAGCAACATTATTTGAATAATCTATCTGAAGCCGAGTTTGATGATACAATTATGGCAACAAGCAATTATTTAAGAAGTGACTTCTGAAAATAACTTTTAATACTTTTTTAATGTATGTAATCATGAACAAGTTAGGAAAGTGTACAACATATCACAAATGAGCATGTTTCGTGCAATGGAGTATTAGAAAGAAATGATATACCTGTACGTAAGAGAAATAACGTTTTCAAGTTTTTTTCTTCATCATAAATAATACATTTTCTTCCTATTTTAAAATTTTGCATGCACACCTAAGGAAATTAAATGTTTGTTTCTGAGATTGTTTATGTTAGCACCAATGAAGAAATAACCATGCAAGAAATTTTCTTAGTTCAACTCAAATTAAGACATTCTTGTTGATTTTCTCAATAACAGCTACTCCTACGATAAAAATGTATAGGAAAGGAAACACTCATCTTTACTAGTTCTACAACTTTTATTTGAAAGATATTTTGATATGACTAATACTTTACGAGATATGAGGAAAATTTAATTTTTTGTCACCAGTAAAGTGGTACCCCTGATTGGCATACGTGATTCATTTTTGCGATTTTCTTGTTATCTTTGATTGTAAGTCCTTAATATCAAATTTCACGAAAATCTGCTTGGTAGAAGCCAAGAACGAACATGCGGACGGACGGACCAATGATAATAGGTGCTCATTCAGTTGTTTATTTATCTTTCATCACCTTTTCTATGAAAATGGACTCGGACACACTTCTATTTACATAGAATATTTACGTGATTTAGATTTCCTACTGAGAGCTGGTAAGGAATTTTTTAAAATACCTGATAAATAACATGCTTATTATATTATTCCATGCATTTAAAAAAAAATCCTTGGTTAAAAATTGGGGAAATAAAATGCACGATATATTGCGCCCACCAAAAAATGCAGACTCAATACCTCACGCCAGGCTCGAAGTACTGAGTAGGCATTTTGCGGTTAGCCTACCTCCAAAAGATGAATGGGAAAATGCCTCCACCCCCCTTTTTTATGGGAACTTTTGGGAGAAAAAGTGCATGTATTATTACATGAGTAAATATGGTATTATAATAGTGGTTGAAATGGAAAATACTACGAAATGAAACATACATTCTAGTAGTGAAACTGAAAGCAGTGGATGTGAAACAATTGATAGAACATTTACAACTGAGTTAAATTTTGATTTATTACTTATGTACTATGATGAAGAAAAGTAAAGAAAAATTTTTTATATTATTTTTATTAAATGAAGTTAACAAAACGGTATTACTAAATGTTCTATGAGATGGAATGATATTGTCAACACATGCGACGGAGCAGAAGACTGTTCCAATGAGTTCTAGCTCTTTCCGAGCATTGTTTATGAGTATATTCCAGATAACCGGTTATCCCCATATCCCAAGCTTGCTGGATAAAAGGTTCTATACTATAATTCAATATTACAGTTACCATATAACTCTAGTCATTTGAATAAATTTCTTCCTTTCATGTACTTAAAATCTCATAATTTTAAAATTTTAATATTGTAATTCTTATGTCACCTTGGATCCTCAATTATACTCCAACAAATATGTTTTTGAGTAAGAATAGCATTTTTAATCAAACATTTATAATAGTTTTCATGGCTGTCTAGCAATATCATTACAGTAAATGACATAACTCAAAACATTCTGCTGGATGTAGTCCCAGCTCCCTTGTGCAAGTATAACAGAAAAAATGTCACATGTACCAGAGTAGCCAGTTCAGGATTATTAAAAAATAAATCAAAGCATAACATTAAAAAGGAAAAAAATCTGAGTGTAATGGATTAATTATGTTGAAATAAATAAAGCATTAAATCAAACGATATCCATTTTCACAGTTTAAGATTTTGTCATTGATTTCAATATGCCAATATAATCTGTAGGTAGTTTAGCAAAACATAATAAAACAGTAACATAAGTTGTAGCTAAGGATGCACACTATTGCCCAAAATAAAACTGCAGAATACTAGGCAATCAATCTTTACAAGTAACCTTTAAAATGGATAGGTCAATGGGAAAATTCCACAGCATGGAATAACAATTATCACCTAGATCAGTGCTCCACAACCATATAAATACAATGACACATTTTCCAGTTCACTAGCACTTTGTGGCATATCAGACCAAATTTCATGAAACAATGTAGGAAATTTTTGTGCCCCTTTATCCAACAAAAATTAAAGAAAATAATAGCCTTTCACACACATGAAAATTACAACTAAAACTACATTTTCCAAATACCGTGTACTCTGGCATATAAGTCGACCCATGGTTTTTTGAATGAAAATACATGAATAGGCATATGTTTGCCATAGAAGTAAATTTACTGCAACAAGCCTGTATCTACATTTATATTTGCAAAAGACAAAGAATTCTATGACGTTTATGTGTATCTACATGGCCAAGAAACGTTTAGGTTTTAAATGCGTGGTTTATACTGCCGGTGGTGCATCTTCAACATTAAGATGACATAATTTTTATAATATTAAAGCTATACCTTTTTATTGAGTTTTAAGTTTATAATTGTTACTCAAAAAAACAGTTGTCTTAAAAAATTTAATATCAGTTAGTGCGCGGATGTGCAGCAAGGTTACCATGGTCCTGTTCCAATATACGAGGTCTGTTCAAAAAGTATCCGGACTGGTCATGTGGAGCGCTAACCGGACATAGTATGGACTTGGACCGCTAAGTAGCGCTAAAGAGCTTCATTGTGAAGCAGTGTGCTGAGTGCCACGTTGATACACGCATTTTTTTACACGAGCATTTTTGTGTTAGTGTTAGTGGTGTTCTGCGATTTCTGCGAGAAGAGAAATTGCAGACTTGAAGGAGCAGCACTGGTATGACTGCTGTTTGGTTTCTGGGTCGTAGCCATAAACTCAGCTTTCATCATCAGTGATGACCTTGGAAAGGAAGTTTCGGTCGTTTCTGACCTGTTCCTGGAGGTCTCTGCACACAGTGTTGTCTCTGTTCCTGGGTCAGCAAGCGGGGCACGAATTTGGCAGCAATCCGCCTCATGTTGAGTTCCTCCGCGAGAATGCATTGGCATGTACCAAATGATAGGCCAACAATGCTGCAGATGTTGTTAATCGTTCGCCGATGGTCCTCGTGGATGGCCCGATGCACTTTTTCAACATTTTCTTCGGTTCTGCTGGTTGAGTGCTGACCAGGACGTTCAGAATACTCAACCGATGTTTGCCCACATTTGAACGGTGAGAACCACTCGAAAGTCTGGTTTCTGCCCATGGCATCATCACCAAATGCTTGTTTAAGCATTTCGTGGGTCTCTGACGCGGTTTTGCGGAGTTTGAAACAAAACTTGATGGACACGCGCTGCTCCTTCAAGTCTGTAATTTCTCTTCTTGCAAAAATCGCAGAACACCACTAACACTAACGCACAAAAACGCTTGTGAGAAAAAAAACACTTGCATATATCAACGTGACAATTGGCACATTGCGTCACAATGAAGCTCTTTAGCGCTACCTAGCGCCCCAAGTCTGTACTACGTCTGGTTAGCGCTCCACACGGCCAGTCCAGATACTTTTTGAGCAGACCTCGTATTCTAAGATACAATTGCGCATGCTTGAAAAACTTAGTGCGGCACTTCAAAAACTGCTGTACAGCCACGCAGCTTAGGGGGACCCATGGAGGGAACCTATAGGGAATCCCCATACTTTTTTGATTTTTTTTTTAATTTTCCGCTGCCGTAGACGTCATCTTATTAAAGCATGAATTTATTTTTTTCTCCTCGAACTGGTCCAAAAATAGGGATGCATGTGGTACACAAGGATACAGATTTCGTGAGTAAATATAGTATTAAAATTAATTATTAGAAATATTCTAAAATAAATGTCATAAAATGTAAACACTGGAACAGCTGATTCAAAATAGCGATCACCTCCACTGAAAGATCAATGGACTTCGTAAATATCGATGTTATTCATCTGTAATTTAAGGTTCACATGTTCGGCATATAAGTCAACTCTAAGTTTTAGGAAAAATTTTTTAGGCTCCAAAGGTCGATATATACGCCACAATATACAGTAGTTTAAATACCTATTCCAGATCAAGAAATAATTCGATGCTAAAGGTTGCCAAGCTCCAGTTACGAATCAACTTGGTTTCAGTTTCAATTAAGTGAAACAGCATAAAGAAAACCTATATCCATCATGTACTGCTCTTTATGGGGGTTTTAATATCCCTGGTCTTAGCTTGACAATAATAAGAGTATTTTTCCCTTCCCTGTAATTATAAATGCACTGGGACATAGTATTTTGATATGGCACATCAGTGCATTGCGACACACCAGTTGCAGAGCACTTACCTAGATTATACCACTAAGATTACAATCATTTTTCAGGACTCCATGAGAAATATGTGAAAAGTCTGAAAAACAAGGTAAATGAACTACTATACTAACTAACCTGCATGTCATCCCACCGAAGGCATGCCCAAAGGATCTTCAGCTGAAGAGCTGCAGCAGAAAGAGATGGTGCACAAGAAGTCTTGAACAGCCAACAAGTCTTGAAGAGAGGCCTAGGACAAGGGTAAGGCCACACTTGCAAGTTTGCCTGTGATGGAAAATTCATGACATTCAAACATTAGGGGAAAATATTAGATAAACATTTGCTCTTATAATTAGATAAGATAGTTCCTAAGATATACAAGAAGATGTTTTTAAATTATTGTGTATCATAAAAAGTAATTTCTTTACTTTCAAGATAAACAATTCAAGAATTGATAATTTCCAATTATAAAACCTGGGTCACAGTTAGGATTACTGAATAATAAAAGGCATTCTTTACCATTCACATAGAAAATTTTGTTCCTGCGCATACCTTGGCTGCAGAATGGAAACCAGGTACAATATGATTGCCTCCCTTTCGTGCCAAACGTCTCTGCTCATGCTTTGGCAAAATAAGCACACTTCGTTTTTTTGATTGTTGGTTTGTTAATTTTCTACAACTTTTAGCCATGAAATTGGAGACGAGGGGATATTTTACAGGGACACGTTTTTTGGTGCCAACAGAACCAGCAGGTCTTCCAACAATGGAAGCATTTGTCTTCTCTGCACCATTAGCTGAAACAAAATAATGGTAAATACAACAAATGATACCAGTCGAATGTAACAATAAATTTTAAGGTATTAGCATAGGTATCTTTTTTGCTATATGATGAACATATGTCCAGTTTTTCCTCAGACAGTCCCATTTGTATTTTATGACTGTCCTGTTATTTTAATCACATAAATTGTTTTGTCCTGTTTTGAATACTATCAGTATATACTGTAAAAACAACCACATCTCTTGTACAAGAAGGACTATAATAACATCTGCTTACCTATGGAGGCAGTTGACGTGGTAGTGGTAGGGCTGGTAGTAGTAGTTGTGGTAGTTGAAGCAGCAGTGGTTGCTGTAACTGTCCCTTTACTTGCTGCTGATCCAGTGGGTGTAGCTGGAGATCCAGCAGAGGAAGCTGTTTGAACAACAACTTTTCTCAGGTAAATTTTTGCACGGGTATTGTCAGAGGAATAGATGCGTCCATCAGGATTAGGCTCCTCCTTTTATGAAGAAAAATTAACCAAAGAAATATTTATTAACTAAGTAAACACAAATGCATATAAACAACAAGAAATCACTCTTAAAACTATTAAAATGAAATATTCTAGCCCCTGACATGCTATTGTGGTATAGACAAGAATGTAGATAGTATAAATCTTAAATCATACAGCCAGTTAGTAAAATGTTTAAAAACGTGTTTCAACTATTTTTTCAAGAAATTCCAATTGGATGAAATATCATTAAATTAAATTTGTATTTTTTCTTCTTTTCTTATTTTAACCTTATCAAGAGCAAGCCCATAATATTATGTTATGACTTACAAATGCTTTCACAAGCACACTCGTAAATAAACATCGCAATACTATAAATTAAACTTTTTTTATTTCACAAATATTTATTCACCCTACCATAATGAAATAAAAAAGAATTATTTTAATTTAAACTTGGTTCACTTGCTCTGTTCATGTCGTATAGACAAAAAATCACTACTGAAAGTAGTAGCAGTGCAAATTTCCAATGGCATATACTGACCTTCACTTCACGCCGGATACTTCCTAAACCTCTCCTACGAAGTGATAACTGCCTACGACCAATTTCTGATGGTGGTGGTGCTGGCTTAGGTTCCTCTTTAATGGTGGCAGGATTCACGGTATCTGTGGTTGATGTTGTTGACACAGGGTTGGCTTTTACAGATTCAGGAGAAAGAGTTACGCGGTCTGTGGTAGTAACCCTGGCTACTGTTGGAGATGCTCCAGCAGCATTGGTTGTAGAAACATCTGCTAAAGATTCTTTTGATTCTGCAAAAACAGAAAATTTCAACATGAAAATCAAAATTTTACAGTAGTAATAAAATCTTCCAACATACTAAGGCTGAAATTAGTTTGAGACTACAAACATAAATTCAAATCTACAGAAAAATAACTTTTCTGATCAGTTGTCAGACCAAATGTAAATTGATCAGCTATACTCATCATCCTAATTGCATACTGTTCATATTTTTAGGTTGACATTTTCTTATACCTCATTATACATATATTTGTACAACTTACAAACTTTGTAAAACAATGACAATTCTATGAACATGAAAATAATTAAAAGTGGCTACAAGAAATTCTTTTTGTTTCTAGAATTATCCAGAACCTTATATCTTAAATACTGCATGAATTTTCATATTGTGGAAATTTACCAGTTTTATGATAAAACCTACCTTCCTTGGGGAGAGGCTTTGGTGTTTCAGCCTGAATTTTGGACACATGGTTGGCAGCGGCCTGTTGTTTCTGTTCTGATTGGTTGATAAACTTAATAAGCCGCATAAGGTCACTTCTAGTACGAACTCTCCTGCGACACACAGGTGAGTAGCATGAAGGTACAAATCGAGGATTCTCAAAATTTTCTAGTTCCACCTAAATTGTAAAACAATATTGCATTAAATCTCTACCAAAAAGCTGAACAGAAACCAAGACTGACCAAACTGTCTACCTACCAATAACTTTTTTATGTAAAAATATTTCACTAGCACCAAATTCTTTATTTAAAACAAGGGAATGTTTCTCTAAATTTTCAAAGCACATTAGCTTAGAAGAAGTTAAATGATGGGCAATGGTCCCAAGCATTCACCAGATTACTTTAAATGAGGAAATCTACCTGGCAATATGTAGAGTAGCATGGGTGGATTTTGGCAGCTTCGTTTAATTTGCTGAGGCTTGCTCGAAGATTTACCACTCTTCTAGCAATCTGAGCCAAAACTTCTTTAGAAAGCCCACCAGCAATGGTTCTTTGCACTGCTATCGGTTGCTGAGAAGGAAAAGGTAGAATCAAAAACATGCTTTGACCTTTATGTTTTAGTTTAATACTTAAACAATAACACAAGTATTGCAAAACTTAAGAATTACCTTCACAAAGTATTACATCTTATGCCTGAATCGTAAAAACTATTATAGGTATTTATTTGATGTGACAGTAGAAAAGACTAGTAAAAATTGAAGTTGGGTTAAAAACATTACTAGCAATGACTTCAAAATGACTGTAAATGCAAAATCTACAAAATATTATTAATGAATTTAATAGTCTAATGAATGAAACTTGTAAATGAGATAATAATTCAAATTCTAGGAAATATGTATGATATTTTTGTACTTATGCATGCATTTAACAAAAAAATCGGTACAATATACATTGTAAAAACTTTCTCATATACTAATGAATCATTTAGTTGTCTTTTGAAAAATATAAACTATGTAGAATCATTATAAACATCAACTTAAATAACTATACAAAATTTGATGAAAACTGTATGAGCTGTTTTTTAGAAAATTCAATTGTTATTAAAGTTGCCTAGAATAAACTAGCCTTATATTCATTTTGTGATAAATATGAACTATGTAGTATTATTGTAGATGTAAACTCAAGTAACTATACAAAATTTGATCAAAATCGTTGGAGTCGTTTTTGGCAAAATCAAATTTTTAAAATTGCCTAGAATAAACTGCCCATAATTATTGTGTAATGTCATCCATTTCTTCATAGTTTCTATGCTGTATGATAAAATGCCTAAGTACACGATTTCATTCACTTTCGCTCTACCGTTTAGGCTCTAGAGCTGCAAACAGACGGACAGATAGATAAGATGACATTTGGAAAACTTTTTTGGACTCGGGTACACCTAAAACATATATTTCCATCAAAATCTTGAGTTCGAATTTTTTTGCGATTACAATACTTTTTCAATATACATACTTCGTATATGAGAAAGTAATAATTTAGATGCATTTAAATCATAAAATTTGGCAAAAATTATTTAAATGCTTCTAGTCTATTTTCTCAAACTATATGATACTACACTGCACATTGTTAATTATTTGACAGTATTTGATAAATGGTAGCTTTAATCTGAATTTCTATGAAAACAGAAAATACACATTACTTACAGTTGTATCTTTTTCATTTCCTTCCTTCCCTTCAACATCTATGCTTCCACTTTCTTTTTCCTGTTTAACCTTCAGTGCAGTGGCAGCCTGTCAATGAAAATATAAGCAATTTTCAAAACAAAACATCTAAAACTATAAATGAAAATAATGCAATAATTTAGCAATGCTTGCTATTTTGTTAATTGCAGGATTCATTAATTTAAACCAATATTTTCACATTAAAACAAAATAAGGCCTATATTAAAAAAAAACTATTAACTTAAGCCTTACCCCTTGAGACAGTGCAAGTCTGCGTTCTTCAACCACCTTCAACTGAGTTCTGCGTACCAGCAATTCATCTATCTTGGTTTTGCGTGCCACCTAAAAACAATAAAGAAATACTTGACAGGTTAGATGAAAGTATGAGCAAACTGAAATAATATTAATTGGATTTACAACAAATACACTTTCAATCACATCACTGAACCAATGATTTCTTTACAGCAGGGGTTTCCAACTTGGTGCTCGTGAGCACCGCTGTGCTCTTAGGAAGCCTGATGGTGCTCTTTGACAGCCTGTCTGTGCTCTTCTACGGTGCTTAATACACCATTTCTTAGGACTTATAATTTAAATTGCTTGGTTGATTTCTTTCTAAACTTATTCAAGATCATTAAGAATAACTTTGATGTTGGTTTGATTTTATTCATTAGCATTACTACTCTTGTGGAAGTGTAGTGGTGCTCTTTCGATATTCTAATATAAAACTTGGTGCTCGCTTGATATTCTAGGATACAACTCGTGACACTGCAATCGAACAAACTAGCTATGTACTCAACGTAATTTAAGATGAAAAACCAAAAACCAAAACTAACAAGTTTATGAAAAAATGTGTCAAACAAAACTTGTAGAAAATTACATTGCCTACAACTTTTAAAATTACAAATATTTAGGTAAATTGAGTTCTAAAGGAGATATTTGGGGGAAAAAATGGAAAAACGACAAGAATAAACCTTCCCTTCCAGTTGACCAGTTTCAGCCAAAACCTTTTCAGATCTTCATTTACTAATAAAAATCTTAAATATAAAGTTTTGTGTTGATCTGATTATTAGTTTATGAGTGCCAACAAAATTCTGTCACATACACACATAGACATAATAGTCAAAACGTACTTAGGGGCCCTCAAAACATGTATTTCCGCTGAAATCCCTAATTTGATTTTTTTCACAAATACAATACTTTCTCTTATAATAAGTATGGAGAAAGCACATAATAATACATCAAAATAAGCATAAAAAGTATATTAATAAGCTAGACTTCACACCCAACTCAGTGACTTACTTTAGGGAAGAGTAGGCGACCAGGTGCTAAAAGTGCACGACTGACATCCAGTTCTTCCAATTTGGTGACGGGAGGAAACACCTTAAGCTGGCGCAGAGTGCTTGCTAATGCAGAACCACTGCCACCTAAAACTTAACCATTGAAAATTCCAGTATGCATACAAATAATAATTTAAACTAAACAAATGAAGCTTAGGTGTACATAAAGCTACAACTGATTTACACGATATGAGTTACTGCATTAATTAAGAAAGAAATGTCATGCTTTAACTGAAGCTAAAACATTATATATCTCATTTAAATACCACAAAAAATTTCTAAATATCTTTTACTAGAAATGCATCCCTTTACAAAAATGTTCATTTAATACTAAAATTCAATCATTAAATTTGCCCAAATACCTCAGAAATGAAAACAAAAAACAATTTGAAATTTGTTCAAAAAAACTACAACAGTTAAAATCTCCTAGTTCTTCAAATTCCTAAGGAATCACTATGACCAGATCACTGACCATTTCCATCAAGTGAAACATTGAAATATTGAAGATTCCTAATTTATTGCAGTTAAATTACCCTGTTCACTGAATATGAAGAACAAATACATCATTACAAAGCTCCCCTAATGGCGATAACAAACATCACATCTTATATATACAGCAATATCACAAAATGTCATGAAAGATACACATTACAGGCATCTCCCAATTTACCCATACTCACTACATGATATTCTACCTTTTATCCATAATTCTCAAAATTGGATTCACCTAAAAACTATTAAGTGATCATTTGAAAGTCTACCCACACTCAGACATCCACAAATGAGATGCTATGGAAACTCATTCAATGAAGAAGTAACAGTTAATATTTCTCTGTCATTATCAATGGTTAACTATTTAGTTACCTTTAGCATATTTTATACATACATGCTTAGCTTTTAACCTAAAATCCAGAAAATTCCACAAACTGAACACCCTCTGCTCTCAAGCTTTCCAGATTAGGGGCTGAGTACTGTTTGCATTTTCACTTATACATGATTCTTGATCTTAAGAACATTGTTCAGTATACTCGACACAAGTTAGCGTTAATGTGAATCATCCTGTGAGTCAGCCATGCGGTATTATTTCATTCTTTTATACCCATGTCATCATCTCATGTTTGTGGTCAATAACAATGTATTTTAAAATGATAATAAAAGGTGACTGGCATAGATTCCAGGTATTTCTTAGGATGAATCGAGATTGAAAGCTGGAGTTGAACCTGTGATATTTAGAAAAAATGTTTTAGCCCAATATCGGTATTAGCCTTTTCCCATGTCAACAAAAAATTTAAAAGATGACTAGTTAAGGATCATCTCTCTCTTGTACTTGAATATTTATGACATCATTGTCATGTTAGGAGAAAAATATTTTTAGAAGATAGACACGACATATGCCCATTTAATGATTCTTTATACCAATGGTGCACAACCTACGGCCTGTGGGCCAGATGCAGCCCATGAAAGGTTTTTGTGTGCTCCGTGAAGACATGATGAAAAAGCAATCTGAAAAATTTAACACAAATTCGTACATTTTTTGAAAATTTCATTAATAAAGTTTTAAAAAGCAGAATTTTTACTGTAAAAATCCCATTTAGACTTGATATTCAATTAATGGCATGTAAGGATATATAGATAACTTCCGATTTAAACTAATCCAGCCTGCAGAAGAATTGACAACTTCCGATGCGACCTGCCGAAGGATTCACAACCACTGATGCGGCCCTCCATGTAGAAAAGGTTGGGCACCACTGCTTTATGCTATTTCAAACTTATTCTAACTTAAAATGTCCAAAAAAGTCAATTGAAACAGGTTTATTATTGGAATATATCCAATCAAGAATATAACTAATCTTACCTCACTCTTTTTAATAGGGAGAAAAATTTCGATACATGCATTGCCAAATAGTATGACAATTTCCTGGAATTTAATTCCTGAGTATATTGGGGGATACCTGTATATATATTTATTTAAAAACATCCTGTAACAGTTGCAACTTCTGGAGATAAATTCCCTGGTTAATAGGTAAATCATTTATTGTGCTTAAATTTCTTAAACGAACCTTCCTTCACTCGTTCCTCCTTTATTATGATATCATTTCCACCTTCCTTTTTGACCTCTTCTTTCGTTTCTTCTCCATCTTCTGGTTCTTCTTTCACAACACATACTTCTTTCTTTACAAACTTCGAACCATCCACTTCAACAATATCCTCTCCCTTCATTGTTGATGTCACAACTCCCTCTCCATCCATTGCAGTCTCACCCTCAACCTTAACTTCACCCTTCACTACATTCACATCCTCTCCCATCCTGCGATTTAGGAACTTGAATGTGTTGGGATCTACTGCCAATATTTTTATGCCTTTCTCATCTAAAAGTGGACAAAATAAGAGGGTGATTTCAGAGTAAATAAATAAATGAATTTAAATTGATATAATTATTTTAAGTAACCATGTTACTACTTTGCTGTGGTTTAGAATGATAAAACCGCTTCACACTTTTCATTTACGGTATTTATTAGCCTCTGAAATGGCATTAGGTATCACTTATACATAGAACATTACACATATGAAAATGTATAATAAATCACCACATGAATATGATCTTTAGTGTATTCACAAGGCAAGTCTGACATTGCTATCCCTCTAATAGAAACTTATGTTAGATAAAGTTAATTATTATTAATAAATTAAGAAATATAAACAATATTTTATAAGAAACATACCTTGGACTTGCACCATCATTTGATGAGGTCCAGCACAATGTCCAACAAGTCTGCTGTCATTTAATCGAAGCTTACGAGTTGCAGCGAGCCATAACCAGCCCCATTGTCCATGGATACGGTACTCTTCACCCTTCTGTTTCCATACCTGTTTGTTGAGAAGTAGATTATACATGAATAGAATGAAATATACGGCAGTCTCCTAAAGTTTATTTGAGTAGTTTATTAACAATTCATACTAACTCTCAATTAAACAAGGAAAAATAAAGAAACCTCCAGAAAGAATAATAGGAACATTTGGTAAAATTCCACTTTATTAACAAAAATGGACAACTGGTTTGGACTAAAATATAGTCATCATCAGGTCAAGAAGTTCACTACACTGTATACAGGATGTCTAACGACTTAAGGTCATAACTTCAGGAGATGATTCTAGAGTCCATTTTGAGTGAAAAATTTTATATGTATTAACATGTGTCCGATTCTCAATGGTTACCGAGCTATGGGCATTTGAATTGTTGCTACACTGGAAGGCGAATGTCATAGGGAAAGAGTTATATCTGAATACAGATTGTATTACAATGTACAGTACACTGAAGAACTAGGGGAGGAGAGAAAGGAAAAGAAAGGAAGGGGCACTTAAGAGACAGTTTAAGACATACAGACAGACAAACGACTTTATTAAGGCGAAATTGAGACTACATAGTCCCTTCTTACATTTAACCCTGCGTCAACAGTTACGAGGATAAAATAGTACTAATAATTTCACAGAAAAGAACCAGAAAAAAAATAGAAAAACATACAAGAAAAACATCAAATTACAAATTCGGAAAATTTTTATAAAAAGACGAGAGTAATTGTGGTAAAAACCTAGGAAAGACCTGACTTGGCCATCCTAGTAAAAGACCACGCAGGAAAACACCCACAAAGGGAAGGGGGGTAGAAAAATAACCTGCAAAAACCCTAGATACATAAAAGAACAATACTGGAATTACAATAATATATACAAGCAGGGCCGGCTCAACAATACAAGCAGACCAAGCGACCGCTTGGGGCACCGAATTTTTTGGGGCGCCAAATTTTCCTGGCAAAAATTTTCGGAAAATACCTTCATTTAGTTTTTCATTTGGTTTTCCATTGGTATGTTTAGTGTTTACAGCTGGCAAATAAATGTGACTTCAAATGAATGTTCAGGGGCAGCAACCAGGCTCTACTCCGAATGGTAAAATAGTATTTCCGAAAGCGGCTTCCGAGAATACTACTGAATACAGACGGATGGATGGGGTTTTTCCAACATTTTATTGCTGTTACATGCCGGGGATCTTTGCCGACCGGATGAAAGCAGTTCTCACCGCCCCTAATATTTCTAGCTGATTCCCTCTGTGATTTTCCGCCCCCGAGGGTTTCTGTCCGGGTGCAATGCACCCCTTGCACCAAAGGCCTGAAGACGTAAGCAGTCCCTTTGGTTGAAGGGGGTGGGGGGGGGTGGGGGGGGGGGAGAGAGAGGTCATGCCTCGGCACCGCCCCCGCCTTACTAGCCTCTGCAGTCTAATCAGAAGTTGGCCAGCGGGAGACATTTGCAAGGGTCCCCAAGAGCAAGGAAATCTTTATAAAGTCCGAGGAGGATACGTGATATCCCAAGACCCTCCCTCATGCAGTTCCTCATTCTTTCCATGTATATTCATTCAGGCACATTCAAAATTCTTGATTGATTGGTTGCGGCTCTTGTTTGAGGACGAAATATATATCCTTTGGGTTTATTTTACTGCTTCTTAGTAATTGCTACGCTGTGTTAGGTTGTGTGAGGACGGGGTACATATTATCACACCACTGTTTTTAGCCCCTTCTCCTTCAGCATTTCCTCCTCCATCGCATTTTGCATCGGTGACATTAGTTCCAATATGTCCATCGTTGTGGAAACGTCAGTCGAGTGGTTTGCGTCTTTTATTGTTCGAAGAATCTGTTACCAAGTTATAGCAGGTTAGTTTTCCTTGGGCATAATTGATATGCTTTTGCCTTTGCTCAAGAAGTGACGTCAATATTTAGTGTAAATATTATTTTTTCCCATTGATAAAAGCAGGTTTTTCACCCTGAGGTTAGAGCTATACCTAGTCTACGTTCAACGAAGATTTTCTAAACCAGGAAGTTAGTATATACATTTTTTTTTCGATCTTTTTATATACCGTATTTAATCGATTGTAAGCCGACCGCCACTTTTCACAAGGGCACGCAAGGAAAATTCCATGTTGGGTGTAAAGACATCCTAGTTTTCTGGGATATGTCGCGAAAAAATACCGAAAAGTATGAATGCCCTGGCTTTTTCAATTCGTAATTAAATAAAAAAGGTATCAAATAAAATTAGGACAACACAAATTACATACGTTATATTCAAGTATCCAATACAATTTTTACTAAAATGTAATCTGTCCCGGTTATGTCCCAGATTTTTAATCTCGCAACAAAAATATCCCGGTTTCTCTCTTTGTCTTCTCCAACGTCTCACATTCGACTCGTCAATCCCGTACACCAATGTGCAGCAAGATTTGATGTTTCTTCCGCATATGCTATCACTTTTCTCTTAAGTCTGCAGAATAATGCGTTCGTCCCATTATTGGATTATTAAAAAAAACTGAAAAACTCACCAAAGTAAATGAAAAAAAATTACGCTTGCAAAGGAACGAGAAAATTATGACTGACTAAGGGAATCCTAGGATTACGCACACATGCATACAAGAGATGGTTCGGGAGTGAATTTATTGAAATATTTCGATTCTAAGCCGAGTGGTAATTTTCAAGGCGGTAAAAGAGTAAAAAACAGGTCGCCTTACAATCGATTAAATACGGCATATCTTTCACGTTGTTTGGTTAAATTATTTCTTAGTTTAATTCAAATAAGTTTGTTGCTATTATACTCTTTCTTGAACCAACCTTTGCTAAGATGTTTAATGTAAAGGGTTTTCTCTTTAAAATTTGTGGTAATTAACTCTATTATTGGGCAATTATATTTCCTTTTAAAAAGTTCATCCTGAAGGTCGTTTTAAATTTTCAATTTGTAACAAATTTGTAAGCTGCTTCCGTTAACGAAAGTTGTCCTTTCTTGTAATGATTCCAAGTAATAGATGATGTTCATCCTGCTCTTCAAGTTCGTGATCAGTCATAAAGTTGGAGTCTCATTTATTCACGATAAAGCCTGCTTTTCATCCCAACCCATATTTTTTTAATAATTTTTTTCGAACGTCTTTCCAAGATCATTTCCAGGATAAGGTTTGATTCCATTCGTTTTGTCGCTTCTTTACTCCCTGCATCCTTCCTTCGCAGTATTCACAGACTCCCAAGTGCATTTTGCAATCAAGAATCAATTTCATCCTTTCTATTTCATTCCAAGAGCAATTTGTACCAGTATTAGCTTTAGATAAGTTTGTCACTGCCTTTAGTCATGCGTTTTGCAACATAAGGCAATGTGTCGATGTTGCATTTTTTGATGCCTTCTTTATGAAACTTACTGCACCAGCAAGTTTGACAACCATTGAGTGAGCACCATCTGAGCATATGTATATCGATGCAATAGTTCCAATCAATCTCATTTTCATTGAAATAGTATCGCACAATTTATAATTTCTTTGTGACATTTCAAATTTATTTTTATGTGAATAAAGCCTTGTTTTTTATTAAACTGTTTAATCATAAAAGTACTCAAATCTTCAAAATAATTATATCCTTTTACACTACTAAACTACTGACTTTTAATGTCAAATTTATGTATCGATGGGGCGCCATAATTGAAACGTGCTTGGGGTGCCCAAATGTCTTGAGCCGGTCCTGCATACAAGTTTAACAAGATAAGATTTACAAAAAATACTTTAATTTTATGAGTAATGAACAAGATAATTAAGAGGTGTGGGGGGAGGGAGAAGAGAAAGGATAGAGGGATTATTTGTGTGGGGGGGAAAAACCGAGGTAAGCAGCAGGAAGTGGGTTGGGAAGAGATGTTCATTGATGATGTTGTTAGGGTGAATCTTAAGGTGGGAGAGAATTTCCATCTGCTCTGGCAGGCTAAGTCTCAAGCCTTTGTTTTTGATATGGATGGGCAAAAATCGGCAGAATGTTTGTTTTCTAGGAGGTGTTTGGCAAAAAGGGATTTTAAAGAAACCCCTGCCCAGCAAAAGTAATGAAGCATAAGGAACAGCAGTATCTTAATAAATTTCTTGCTACTCTTAAAAAAAAACAATTTTTCTTCTAATAAGTTTTCTATTCATCCCAACAATAAATCATTAAATAAAAGCAACTCTTGATAGCAAAAATTCTTCACTTAAGGAACAAACTAATTTTCATTCAACACTGAAAAACTGTATAAAGATTCTACAGAAGGGAGAAACTATTCAGCCATTTAAATATTTTTCTTATATTTAAAATTTATTAATTAAGCATACCTGATGTCTGAGACCAAGAGTGTACTTTACAAAATGGTATGTCATGCGATTGCGTTCCTCCTCCTCTTCTTTTTCCTTTTTCTCTTTCTTTTCCTGCCGTTTTCTTTCCTCTCTTTCTGAAGCAGTCAGTCTCTGAAGACGAATGTGACCTGAAATAGAAAAAATGATAAATATTTTGAATAAAATAGAAAATTGGTAAGTAATGAAGCATAGTGAAACTTATCTTGAACTATAAGAGAAAACAAGAAATACAGAAATATAGAAAAATCGAATTATGTAAATATGTAAATTTTTCTCACTTCTAATTTAGTTTACACATTAAAATAAGTTAAACATTATGGTTATTTTATAAATCATAGCAAATCATTCAAAAATCCCCAAAGATACTTTAACAAAATCAATACTAATTTTTTTTATCGCACTACTGCATTCCTTTTTTCTTTTAATAAAGTCAGCACCAGATTTAAGTTCAGCTACGATCACATCACAATCTGTGATCAAGTATTTGCTGAAAGTGGTTTCAAATTTCACTTTTTTTTAAAAGTTAGGTAATTCAAGTTCATATAGCGAATGTTATCTTTCCACATTCTTCTTTCTCCCATTCTCCTTTATAAATTACTGCCTTTCTAAAACAGTTTGGTATTGTATCTGAGATGACTTAGTGCCAGACTTTGTTCAGCTCCATAATACAACCAAGAAACATTATGCCAAATATTTTCCCTTAACATATTCACACCTCACTTCTCTGGTAATGCCTTAAATGTTTTATAATACCTTAATCATAGAGCTGTAATTTAGGTACCATATTGGATAGTAAAAACTTTAACAGCACAGTTTTTTCATTACTAGGATAGGATGTGACAGACCAGCGGTTCCCAAAATTTTCTTTCCATGTACCATTGAAAACGTGATAAAATTTCTTCGTACCACATATTACTAGGTAAGTAGGAATGTAGTAGTGAATGCTGGCACTTAACTCATGTACCACTGGCAGAAACTTTGAATACCACTAGTGGTACATGTACCATAGGTGGGAACCACTGTGCCAGACAATTTGTCCACAAACAGGATTATTTTCTTATTTTCACGATATCAATTTGCAAGGTGAGCTTTATCTTAGAATGCTTTATATTATCCTTGGTCTGTAAAATGAATTTACTTCGAATGATGTAAAATCGAGTTATAGACATTCACCTTATAGAAGTTCCACTGTATTTGGTGGGACAGAAGCATAATTTGTCAGAATAAAATTTATATAATTGTCCTTTGAAGCACTTAGTGGATCATTTTTCTCCCATTTACACAAAAAACCAATCCCATCATGCTATTTATATGACAAGTTAACGATAGTGACCAAAAAATATTTTGTGATAATACTTACCAAGAGCTTCGTGCCAAACAGGAGAGAACACAACTGGCTTTATACAAGTCTGTAAGACAACAAGAGCTCTGGAAAAGTCCCTAGGAGCAGAAGAGGCAGAGACTGATGTAACCCAAGGCCGCCGAAGAAGAGGCCAATTAACGTGGAGGAATGGAGCTTGTAATGCCTGTTCTAGTGCTAGCAATGTCTGACGAAGTGCTGCCACTAATGAAAGCCTTGTCCCTGAAAAGAAGAGTCACTTTGAAAACTGACTTCAAATAAATATGCAACTAATATGTAGCAACTCATAATAGCCATAACAAATCCCTTTTCCAACCACAGCTTTTTTTAAAAGTGAAATTTAATTTGACTTACCATAGAGAGTTCCTAGCCATTTAAATTCAGATGCTGCGGTAAATGAAAACTTATGAGATAAATGACGTTTTTTGTCTCGCTCTTCATTACGTTGAGGCTTGTTTAGGGATGCACCAGGGTTCACAGAATACTGATTTACATACATCCGACAACCAAGCCCACTCACACTAATCCCTGGTCCACTTCCTGCAAACAGATGCATAGTAATAAATAATGTTCATATGCCAAAGAAATTTTTACCCTCATTCCATGATTAACACATGCATTGTTTGTGTAAATACTGCACTTCCAGGATTGTTCATCTTTTATTTTAGCTATTTGGCCTGTGTATCTCGTGAATCACAGCAGAAAAATGTCAATAATAAAACTGCATTTTTTACCATAATCTCATGAAGAAATAAGTGGTTCGAGCAAGGCTCATCAACCTTCTTTGCTGTCCTAACTCTTTGATCATTGGTCTTGTACCTCCTAGCACAGTGATGGTGAACCTTCTATTGCCCGCGTGCCAAACATACTGAAATTGTCGAATCTTTTCCACCTCGCTTGCCACAGAAAAGTCCTTCATTTTTTTGCGTGCTAACTAAATTAATTTCGTGATCAAGACATAAGAGATTGAAATTTGTAACCGTAAGATTAATTTTTACAATAGTTAACTAAATAACACAAATGATTCTGTGGCACTAAATCAGTACAATATATGCTTTGAATGGTTTTTGCCTTTCGTTGGCGTGCCAACCAAAATCGTCTTGCGTGCCACTTATGGCATGCGTGCCATAGGTTCGCCACCACTGTCCTAGCACATTTTAAATGTGACAAGGAAATGAATAACACTTTTGTTGAAAAAATAACTCAGTCATATAACAATATAATTCACAGTTTTGCCATATTTTTGTTTTGTATCATCAGAACTTCTGATTTCAAAGTCATGCATGAAAGGTGAGTTAAGAAGAAAAATTATAATACTTAATGTTTTGTGTACCCCTTTAAAACAAAATGTACCTCTAGTTGAATACCCCTGGGCAAGAGGATGAAGCAAATTTTTCAAAAATTATACATTATTTTATTTGTTATAATTTCTGAGCCACATTACATTTTGATCCTATGGCCATGGCTTTGAAAGAAAAAATTAAGTATTATCTTTTTAAGTCAGGGACAAAAAAGCCTAATATGACTGCAAGGTCTGCTAAGTCTTTAAATGACATATCTTAATATTATTACCCATCAGAAAGCCATCTGAACCATTCATTCTATAGACTTTTATGATGAAAATGGATATGGAGCTCATTAATAAATTAACGCAGAAAAATAATAGTCTCTCCAATCTGGAAATTACTCAAAGAAACCAAAAAACAATAAATGAACAAGAACCAGAAATATAAATAAAAAAATAACTTCAAAATCAAACATAGCTGGCAACAATGATGGGCATCACTTAGCACTGAAAAGCTAAAACAATCAAATCGATTCCAAAAAACCTAAGGGGAAAAGTAACAGAAAATTCATCAGTCACAAAGAGTCAGAGATACATTGGAAATTTATAGGAAGAACTATATATTAACAATATTGCAGTGTTAGCTTATTTGCATTAACGTTGGATTTTAACAAGAGTAAGTGGCAAGCCATGCTATAAATTTCCATAATTCTATAATAATAATCTGCTTGCAAAATGACCATTCAAAAAAGTACCGTAATTTTCTGATTATAATATGCAGCCTATATAATATGCACCCATGTTTTCATGAGTGAAATATGAAAATTCTCTTATCACTATGTATAATACGCACCATTTTTTGTAAAAGATCAATGTAATTTTATTTGACTATGTGTAGTATCGGGACAGTTCTTGCCTTGCCGCCAAATGAGATATGTGTGAGAGAGTTTACAAAAATATCACGTTACGTTCTGACTCTCCCATTAACCCTTATCTGGATTCATGGCACCGCAGCGGTTTCCAATTATCAGACATTGTTACCGACATTGTTAACATAAATACAGCCTTGAGAGCTTTTATTTTTACATTGTATACCCAATAAATAACAGTAAATTTTTCAGACGTTCATCATTTTAGTTTTCAATGCCTTTAATGAAAATAGTTACGTAGTTGCATCCCTGGCGCCGCAGCGGCTACATGTGTTTCTGCTATTTGAAACATTTCCACAGAATGTATAGCAATGTAATTCAAGTGATTTGTGTTTTCTTTATGCATGATCATGCAGTTTTGGGTCAAATTAGAATTTAAGTATTCGTATCTATTAATATTGTCAGTGATATTTTCAGTAAACACAAACCATGACGTTGATCGATTTCACAAAGAAAAAAAGGTTGAAAAGTGCTGGAAACCAATAGATATGATTGAAATGGATATATTTTTTGGACTTTTATTAGCAGTAGGACATATGAAATCACATAATATTATCATTGAGCATCTTTGCTGTAAATTTTATGGCCCAATGATAACGAACTAATAGATATCCTTTTTCCTTTTTCATGAATCTATTGGATATCAGTGGTATCGCAGCTTATGTTGTTTATACAAAACTATACCCAAATTGGAACTTGAAAAACTTGAAGTAACACTTTTCTCGAAAAAATTGCAATTTGGTTCAACAAAATATGATAAGAAGAGTACAAACAAACAAACAAAAATTTTAAAAAAGTGTTTAGGAGTTCCAAGGAAGCAAGAGCAATACAAATTCAAATAAAAAGAGCAAAACGGTCGTAGTGTCATTTATGTTCGTCAAAAAGACTGATATTTCAAATATGCGATTCCTGTAAGAAGAACACTTGTAAGGAACACTCTAATAGTATTTGCAATAACTGTTTAAAATAATTTAATTATTTTTCTGCTAGGTTATAATAAGTCAGTGAAATTATATTTGTTTTTTTATGTTTCCATAATATGATAAAGTTGAGTAATAATAAAAATAAGATGCAAAATTCGTAAAAATATTTCCTGTTACCTACAAGATTTTGATTTAAATATGTGGTAAAAATCTATTCAGCAATACTTTGTATAAGTTTGCATAATAATAAACATTATAATTAAACAATCTAAATATATATTGTTGTACAAATAATTTATTTATATACTAAAAAAAATAGTTTTTGTACTAATGCCGCAGCAGCGCCAGGAATGCAACTACGTTAATAAAATCATGAATCCCGATAAGGGTTAAAGATTGCTACATTGTATAAAAACATTTTGTCTCAATGTCACCTTTTGTATTGGTCGGTTGGAATACGAGTTCGCACTTGGCCGCCAAACTAGATATGTGTGAGAGAGTTTACGAAAATATAACGTTATGTTCTGAATCCCGTTAAAAGACTGATACAATGTATAAAAACCTGTCTCAATGTTGCCTTTTGTATTAATCTGGTCGGTTGGAATACGTCTGGCTTGGCTGTCAATCTAGATATGTGTGAAAGAGTTTACGAAAATATCAATATCACGTTATGTTTTGACTCCCGTTAAAGATCAATACAATGTATAAAAACATCAGTCTCAATGTTGCTTTTTGTATTAATCTGGTTCGTCCTTTGCCGCCCAGTGACATCGTTTACATGAACATCAAGTCCAGTTCATACAAGCTGGTCGAGGTGTGTAAAATAGTATTTGTTGTAATTTACATAGACGAGAGCGAACACAAGATCACTGAGGAACTGTTTGAGGACAGTGAGGGGAGTGGTAATGAATTCCTAGGCTTTAGTAATTCTGACAGCTAAAGTAAATAAATAAATATTCTTATTTCTGTTTTGAAAAACAATATTTAAAGGATTGTTATCAAATGCATTGAAACGTAGGATTTATTTGTAAAAACATGTTCGTTATTGAAATGCATTGATATGTACGATTTATTGGTAAAAACATGTCCAAAAATGTAAATTATTTCCATACTGAAAAAAGTTGTATGCATTTATAACCATATATAATACGCACCATAACTTTTTGTCAACTATTTTGAGAAAAAAATGCGCATTATAATCAGAAAATTATGGTATATTACAGCAACTTTTAAACAAATGCTTGGAATACAAAAAACTCGCAGCTACAGCATTATAAAATGCCCTCTACACAAACTCTACAGACATTGTTACAAAACTATTCTTTGATTACACCGTTGTTGATAGGGACTTACCTGAATTACCGGTAGGAGTACCTCCATTCTCCATCCCTAACTTGAAAAGATATGTTCCTGCAAGTTTAAGAGAAAAGACAAATTTCAATGACGAAAGAAAAAAACAATTACAATGTCTTGCAGCACAAAGGCCATTTATTCTTGAAAGTAACAACCAAATCGCTCCTTCATGGTTAAGTGTAAGTCTAAAGAAATAGTAAAAGAATTAGACTATCAAAAGTTAATGGCCCTAAAGCTTGCAGGGAGCATTAGTTAAATAAGTTAATAGACTAAAAATTAATATTTTAAATTAATTACGAATAATAACGACAAATTATCCACTTTACACCAAAATTAAAACAACACAAACTTTACACCTATTAACAGTGACTGATGTCAATTACAACTACACAATTTTTAGCAACTAACCAGAGGCAATCTGCTGTGCTTTGAGTCTAGTCATCCTTGTAAGAGCCTCCGAACCTTCAGCATCTGGAGTTGGTGAAGAAGGAGGAGGCAAACCATGGATGGTACCTGATGTAGGTACACCTGACATTGAAGATGAAGGACGCCTTTTAAGATCTTCCATGCTGAAGGTACGTGGAGTTAGAGAACCTGTCTTAGACCGAGTGACAATCATTGTTGCTTTCTTCCGACGACGGCCCCCAACTGACCCATCTGCCAAAAAAATATAAAAATTACATAGAGAAATTGAGCAGATTTATCATTTTATTTCATTCATCATAAATGAACAGCCCTATAAATGTAAAAGCAGTTATTTTTTTGTAACAATGAAATTTCAAATAATAAAGATCAAAAAGCTAAATCTGAACTCTATTGATGCAACCAAGAATAATACACTGAATATTTACCATTTAAAAAACAATGGGGTAAAATACATATTTTCACTATAAGCTGTACTGACTGCAATCAAGAATCCGTCTCTATTTAAGAATTATCCTCCAAGAATATCGTTATTGTCCATATGTAAGCATGTATTTGACATCATCTAGAGCAGGGGTAAACCAAAATTACTTTTTACAAATTTAATATAGAACCCAACATGAGAAGGGCTACAATACTAGCAAATTAGATGGTTTCATAAAAAAATTCAATTCATAATCAGAAAATTATTACAAAAAAACATGAAGTTCTAGTAATTGAAAGGCCAAGTCAACTGCATGTTTTAAGTGTTTGACATTGGAGAAGAAGTTGGTTTACGGAGCTGCACCTAAGACTTAAATGGCCAGATGTGGCTCATGAGCAGCAGGTTGTTGATCCCTGATCTATAAGAACCCAACAGTCCAAGAATGTGAACACATACAGTGTCTACTCTTGGAGAGATATACGAAAAGCAGTTCTCAGTGAACAGCTTTATGTCTGCACAAATTCTAAGTTCATAACTTGATTCTAACCAGCTTAAAAATGCAACTTCCCTCAATGAGGCATAGACAACATGGATGCAAATCTATTGTAAATCAAGATTAAATGTTTATTTTTTAAATAAAGGAAAATCTGAAGAATGGTTAATCAACTATTATTATACTAATGCAGACAGCTAATCAACATGCAGCAGAAGCATGAGTTTCAATTAAACAATTTCAAAATACTAGCTCATAAAGTTTTACGTTCTCTTGATTCCATGACTTTGCAAAATCTTAAATCGCCATAAACATAAATAATAACACTTTTGCATATTATTGCCAGTTAAACCTAAATGCCTTAATTATGTATAAGTGAAGGGATACAGATAAATAAAATACTCAAGCCAAAATAAAATTTCTTTGCAACTATAAAATAGTTTGAAAGAATGGGTATAATAAGCACGCATCAAACTGAAATAAGAATAAAGTAGGTAAATGAAGTTCTGAATACAAGCATCACATAGTAATCTCATAAAGAGATGCATGTAAGTAAAATGCAGCATAGCACAAAAATGTATACCTTTGTGTGACAATGCATTATTTATCTTTATATAAGTTTTTGCTGAAATTAAGTTACAAATATTACAGAATTTTATGCAATATTAAGAATTTAATGCACTCTTTTCAGAAACTGGAAGATATTCCAATACAACTAAAAATATTATCTTGAAATAGCTCAAATTCGTAGATGAAAAGAGGCAAGAAAACAGCTCACCTCCTCTGTCATGTTCAGAGGCATCACGCCCTTCTTCTGATTCGGGTTGAACACCCACTGAGGGTTCATTTTCCTCAATCCCTGAGACAGGGAGGAAAGCATGACAAAAGTCAGCCAGAACAATAATGAGAATCGACAGAAGATCAAAGAGGGAGTATAAAAATCACACCTCGAATCCAACAAGAATAAATAAGTCACCATGCCAACAAAATCTTTTCCTTTTTTTAGAGCATGATGCTCTATATGACTCCTACGATCTATGCATTTTCTTGATATTATGTTTCATATTTTTAACCAATGAACACTTATTAACAAATTTCCCTTAAATATAAGGCAGTTTTCTATTGCTTCCAGAAGGCAGACATTTTCCAGCCCAAAAAAGATAAAACAACGTCTGCGATAATATAAAGAAGAATGTGATTTGGCAAGAGTTATAGATGATATTTTTTGTAATTTGAGGCATGAATATTATTGGAGTATCTGAAACAAAAATTACCAAGCAAAATTTGTCATACAAAATTTTAAAACTATTTCTAAATGTTTGCTATCTGGAAGCATTATATATTTCAAAATTAATACTAACTATTCTTTAATCAAATAATACTGCAGGACAAATGGGTACATTTACAACAAAAATCCTGTGAGTTAGATCTCTTTAAAATACTTCTTACATGTACAGATCAAATGAATCCACGGCAATGAATTACATAGATAAACATAAACACTGCCTCTTGGTGACAAGCCATATTATTGAATACATATGCACCTCTGCTCTTAGGCAAAAAATCTTGAGCAGGGTTGTTCTGCAATCTACCTCAATGGGTTAACATATTCCCTGAACCAAAAACACCAGAAATGATTAACTGGATAGAAATCAAAATTATTTTTTTAAATTAGTATTATTAGTGGTACCTTTGAGTGGGTATTTTACTAAAAAGCTACTTGATATGCCATTCTAATATATGCAGAACTCTAACTTACTTTCCACAACTATGACACCAACAAACCATCATATTAAAAATTTCCAAAAGGCTTTGGGTCATTCCTCCAAAATTTTGAAGTTATGAACTGCTTTAACAAAACCGGTCCCCCTTCCTGTTTTATGCATTTTATATTGAAGATATTCACAACTGACAAATAACCAATGAATTTAATACCGTTATGTAATAACAAAAATAACTTCAATCAGAAAAATAGGTACATACCTCCAGGGGTAGAAGAGTTGGCATCTGTAGTTGATGTCACCTTCGAATCGTCTTCTCCTTCCTCGTCTTCAACCCCTTCATCATCCTTGTCATCTTCATCCTCCTCCGCCTCCTCACTATCAACACCTTCATCTTCCCTATCATCATGCTTGTGGTTGGAAAGATCCTTCAGGAAAATTGCAAAGTAAGAACATTTTGAGAAAAAGCACATGAACTATAACAATAACACAAAAAGTACTCAAATAAATAAATACATAAATTTAAAACAAGCGAGGGAAGAATTGCAGAGCAAATCACATAAGGTGCTTTTTTCGAATTACTACTATCATTCCAGCATAGTAAAGAATCACAAATGTGATGTACTACATTTGCAGCAGCATGCACTTGGTAACGATTTTTTTTCGATTACCTCCCTGCAGCTGATCTTATGTTAGATCTACTAAATTTTTTCCATGTTTAACCCTCATATAGAGCAATAAATTCTGAAAATTTGGCCTACGTAGCAAGATCCCAGAGATATTACCCATCCAGACAGAAAGACAGACAAGCCAAATACATAAGTGCTTTTTTGAAAAAGTGCTACAAATGAAAACCATAAAAGTTAACATAATAAAAAGACAAGATGTGTAGCTGATTCATCAAATTCTGTATTTTCATCATCATAACATCAACTTACATGAAATTCTATCAGCTATCATTTACAACTACTGTGGCATTAAATTTTATCACAGAAATGTTCTAAATTTAAAAAGATCGATTACTAAGCAGACATTACAAATCAGGTTTCGAGAAACCAGTCCTAAAAAGCTATAAATGAATTTAGGAGTATCAGCTAAGGTGATTAACAGAAAAGAAAGAGCAAGGAAACATTAAGACATTTAAAAATCATCCCCGATGATCAATAAGATGCAGAGAGATAAGTGCATACTTTCATACTCACTTTATGAATATCGTGAGCATCTCCAGCAGTAGGCTCCTCAGCTTCTACTCCTTCTTCCCGTCTTCTCTTCTCTTCCTTTTCTTTCTGCTGCTTTGCAATGGCAGCTAGAATGTTTCATAGAGAAAATACCATTAAATATTTTAACAATGAAAACTTGATATCTGTATACCTTGAAAAAACAAGAAATGAACTAATGAAATCTTTTTTGTATTTTTATAGCATTCTTATTCAAACCTTTGCCTGGTACATGATTAAATTTGCTATAATTTAAAATATATATGCTTTAAATAGAATTTTAGGCCAATAGGTGAGCATGTTAAAGATATAAAAGGATATCAAATCCACGCAAAAGGTATAAGAAATGTTTTGAGATATAGGAAAAAATATAAACATTTTCTTAAAATCATATTTAATGGCAATGATTTTCTTCCCGTTATTGCACCACATTTGCTGCATTTTCAGACATTTATACCATATTACACAGACCATTTTCAGGAAGAGAAGATGCCAATTGCAACAAAATGAAACAGAAAAATTCATAACAACAACTTAAGAGGAAATCATTATTTTGAACAAATGATGGTAATTAATAACCTCTAATGATAATGATAAAATCATACAAAAATTTGTGATATGTACCTGACTCTGCATCCAAATAGCTTCGCTTACTGCCTTTAAGTTGCTGGGTAAGCCTCTCTGTAATTGCCATTTGTCTCTCCAGTTCGTCCCCCAAATCACCCAACTCTCTTACAAGAGGAGCTTCAAGTTCCCGTGCATCCAGCCCCTGCTTGAGCTCATTAAGTTGTGCACGGCTGCTGTAATACCAAACCTCCCCATCGTCACTCTCCCTATAACATGGAAATAATCAACCAAATTAAATATATATTGCATGTCATTGTCAAAAATGGTTGGATCATGCAGGTAAGTTATGTTAATTTAGTTTAAGAAAAATCTCATTAAAAATGTAATTAATTTATTAAAATGCATTACTCACTGGCTCAATTATACCAGACTAAACTGAAATTATGTGATTATATTTATCCCTCTCACGACCAGGATGCCCAAAACCGCCCATAATTTTTCTGCCTCAAACTGACCGACCGCCAGAAACCGCCTGAAAAATACGCTTTCAAATTTACCTCTGAAAACTGCAACTTTCACTTTTTTTTTATTCAAACCATTCGAGTCCACATGGCTCATCAAGTGGTGCTCATAATATAACATATCTAGGGTGGTACCACTATAAACACTCAATGTAGTACACATCGTCATCCAATTCACATCAATAAATTAACCACAAAACATGGTTTACAACCTTTTCAGTCCTCTTAGCTATTAAACACACAATTTTAGTTAAAAAGAGACAAAACACATTAATAATTCATACAAAAAATAATAAATTTTGACTAATTGTACTAGCAGTAAAGTACAAGATCGGTCACATCGATAGTTTAAGTATATCCCTCATATTAAGACTGCAACATGTATTATGCAGTACATAAAAGAAAAGAGAACATAAGGAATTAACCATGATATGAATAACAAGAGCACAAACCATAATAACAAAATAATTTTGATATTCATTAATATACGTACTTAGTAAAAACAACTTCCTATCTTAATTATTAAACAAAGAATTCTATAATTATTTAATAAATATTCTCTCACTTGTATTTTCACTTGTGACATACTATTCAAATTTTTAACATTATTTGGGAGTTCATTAAATAATTTGGGGATAATCACCTTTAGACGTGTTCCACCATAAAAATTTCTATATACTGGAACATCAAAATAATTTTGATTTCTGGTATTCATATCATGCTCCTTTTTCCTGATATTTTTATATTTTTGTGTATAATAATATTCTACAAGAATTATATATTTCCATAATACACCCACAGGTAATAATTTAAGTCTTTTGTACACTATTTTGCTAGGCAGGTCAGTCTCATCATATAGCAACTTAAAAATTCTATTTTGCATCTTACATAATTTAGATATATGTGTCTGATAAGTAATACCTCATATAGTTATTCCATACCATAGTACTGACTCAACAAGAGCATAATAAACTATTTTTTTAATTTGCACTCACACAATATATCTAATGTGATACATTTGAAAACTTAGTGCATTTAATTTCCTGCTTAACATTAAACAATGCTCCCTAAATTTAAAATTTTGGTCAATAAGAATTCCTAAATATTTATATACAGCAACCTGTTCAAGAGGTATACATTTACAATTATTATTAATTGTTACATTTAGTCTTTTTTATATTTATCACTAAATCCTGGTAATGAGACCATTATGTTATTCAGGTCATACTGCATTTTTTCAATAGCATGTTCAATATTAATATGGGTTGAAAGAATAACTACCGTATTTACCCGAAAGGAAGACGAGGTTTTTTACAAAAAATGTCCGCAAAAAAATCAGAGATCGTCTTAAAATCGAGTACAAAGTTTTAGGTGGGAAAAATGCCTGCCTTTTAAACACCACAGGAACACCTGGATTTCGAGTATATGTCCATGAAAACGCATTTATAAATGCATACAACAATACATTACATTTAATTATTATAATACATTAAAAATTCGTATCATAGTTCTTAAAGTTGCACATAGTACGAAAGATTACCTCCGGGGTACTGATTGAAGGGGTGTGTTTACGGCTGGGTAGGAAATCTGATATGTGCGACAATGTAGACGGTTAAGCAAGGATTGGCGGCCGTATCTGACGCATATTGTTACATTTTAAACATGTCTATGTATTACAATTTAAAAATCTGCTACCTTTCGACTGGTGCTCCAGCAGCAGACGAAAGTACACCTGAATTTTAAAGAGTATAACATTTATGAAAGCACTCCATTAGTACTCCGCGAAGTTTTAATGTGAAGGGAAGACTAGTCATTATTTTTAAGTTTAAAATAAGTTACCCCAAAGATACAGTCTCTAAAAAAACTTCCGGGAATGAAAAATTACGCGTTACGGTAATGCTGGTTGCGTTAGCGGATGGCACAAAGTTGCCGCCGTATGTTATTTTAAAACGCAAAACAATGCTAGGGAACTGCTACGTAAAGGAATAATTGTTAGATATCAAAGCCGATGCCTTTTTACTTTCTCATACGAAGTATTGAGAAGGTATTGTTATCGCGAAAAAATTCGACATTTTTACGGAAATATACGTTTTAGGTATCGCTGATCTGAAAAAGTGGTTTTCCCAATGCCGTCTAGAGCCCAAACGGTAGAGCGAAAATGAATGAAATCTCGTACTTATTGTTAATCATTTTATCATACTCAGCAGAGTCTATGAAGAAACGGTTGACATTGCTCAATAATTAAGGGAAATTTATTCTACGCATTTTTAACAAGAATTTGATTTTCTCAAAAACGTCTCTAACGATTTTGATCAAATTTCGTTCAGTTATTTGAGTTTATGTCTTCAGTAATACTGTATAGTTCATATGTCTCAAAAAATGAATATAAGGCTAGTTTATTCTATGCAACTTTAAGAATAATTTGATTTTCTCAAAAACAGCTCGAACGATTTTGATCAAATTTTGTACAATTACTTGCGTATACTTCTGCAATAATATTACATATTTCATTTTTCTCAATGAATGAATATAAGGCTAGTTTATTCTTGGGCAACTTTAACAAAAATTAGATTTTTTAAAAACAGGCTGATACGATTTTCTAAAGATAACTAAATGACGCATTATTATATGAGAAAGTTTGTACAATGTATGTTGTACCGATTTTTTATTCATGCTTTTAGTGTGTTATTATTTAAAAGTTTTTTGTAAATAGACCTTGGTTTTTTTAGGGGTCGTCTTAAATTCGAGGTCGTCTTCCTTTCGGGTAAATACGGTACACCATCTGCATATAAAATAATATGAGTATAATTAATCTGCTCAATAATACTATTTATATATATAATAAAAAGTATTGGTCCTAATATGGATCCCTGAGGTACACCATACTCGGAAGTTTTTTTAATACTATATGTTTTATTAATCTTGACCATAAGTCTTCTTCCTCTTAGGTAACTAACAAACCATTGGTAAATAACACCTCTTATACCCATATCATAAATATATTTAACATAATATCAATATTAACGGTGTCAAATGTTTTTTTTTAATCTATGAAAGTAGCTATTACCTGTAGTCCCATATCCAATCTACTCTTTACTGTATCACTAAAAAGTTCCAGGGCTTCTTTGGTGCCCTTATTACGTTGGAAGCCAAATTGATATTTAGTTATATATTCTATCTTACTCATGTAATTAGTAAGATGAGTAGCTACCCATTTCTCTATTATCTTGCTCAAAGAAGATAATATTGAAATTGGCCTATAATTATTGAAGTCATTAATTGAGCCTCCTTTAAAAATTGGTACAATCACAGCCAATTTCAACCTATCTGGAAATATATCCTGCCTAACACTTTTAACAATTAAATCTTTAATAATAGGTACTAATATATCATTACATTTCAAATCTTTTGCTCTAATCCCATTATGTCCAGGACCCTTAGCTTTTAACCATTTTAGTATTTGTATAATATTAGATATATAAGGTTCAGGTAAATACATAGTTTGAATTTCTTTGATTATATACTTCAGCTAACATAACATTACAATTATTTTTTATTGCTTTTACACCATCAGTAAATTGCAATATAAATTTATGACAAGCTTTTACAATATCCTCACCCTTCATATTACCAAAATAATCCCTATTACTCCTAGTTTTATGACTATTTCTGTTAGTAATAGCATTAATTTCTTTCCACATTTGCAAACTATTATTTGTTGTAGCTATTCTATTACTATAATATGTTTTCTTGGCCCTTCTAATTTCATTTAAAATTACATTTCTGATTTTTTCATATGCCTTGATATATTCAGTTTTAGTAGGGCAGCTAAGCCATTTGTGATATAACATATCTCTTTTCTTCATCATTTCAATTAATTCATTTGTTATCCATCCATTTTTATCTTTATCTTTCCCCATTTTCACCACACATATACTCTTCTCATAAATTTTGTAAAAATATTACATAGTCTTTCGTAAGCCTTATTAGAGTCATCAGCTAATAATACTCAATCCCAATCTGTTTCATTTAAGAAAGTACTGACGTTATTATCATTAATATAAGAATGAATAACACTATTACTTTGTTGATTCTGGTGATTAGTAGTACAAATATTATTTGTTATCCGTTTTTTAAAGTGAAGTCCAATCATGTAATGATCAGAAATTTTTATCTTAAATAATAAACCATTTACATCACCAATATTACCAATATAATAAACATGATCAATGCATGACTGTGTAACATAACCATCCCTTATTTCAACTCTGGTAAAGTCACATATAATATCAAGATAACCATTCACTGACATAACATTCTTGTAATTAGATACAAAAAAATCACTATTATCCATAATATTAATATTCATGTCGTCCATTATTACCATTTCACCATTATTATTTGCAAGAAAAGTATCAAATTCATCAATGAAATCTGATACATTCATACTAGATGATCTATATAATCCAACCAATTTTATATTTTTGTTTATTTTTTAATATCACTTGAATGCTTTCACAGTGACTCAATGTAGGATACGAACACTCACAGGAAATATCATTTTTTATAAAAGCAATAACTCCACCTCCTCTCATGTTATTCCTTAGTTTCCAGTATGCATTGTATCCATCAATATTATACATACCAACTTCAGACTGGGTTATATTCACCTCTGTTAATATTAATGTTATTATATCATATTGTTTACGTATAATCTCTATCACCATCAGTAACTCATCCCAATGCTTCCTAATAGACCTTACATTTAAATGCAAGAATACTTCGCTGCTGGTATCATTAGTAAAATCATACATAATATTCAAAGAATTGAAAACAACTAAATTAGATTTTTCACAATTAATGTTTGATAGTAAATCCATAATGTAAAAAATAAATTAAAATTAAACAAAAAACAAAAATACAGAGGAACAAATAAAAAGACAAGTATTATCAATAACAAAAAATCTACACTATCTTACTTAAGTCCCTTTCACTAAGAACTATTTTAACTTGACTATTTTCATATTTTTTCACAAATATTTTTCCAGCTTTAAACCAGCAGAATTTGTATTGTAAATCTTTAGCCTTATTTCTTGCTTTCCAAAACAAAGATCTATACAACCCAGTCATATGTTCATTAAAGAAAATCTTTCCCTTGTGGATTTGCTTAATTTCTGGTCTATCTAATCTTTTTCTGTTTCCTATAATCAGCTGTTTCTTTTCCTTTTTTTGTAATCTTACAATAATTTTAGACTTTCTAGGAGTTTTATTTTTGATGACAAATACTTCATCAATCTCATTAGCTGTTGTTCCATCATCTGTAACCTTATTCAATAATTCAACAACATTCTTTAATGCCATTAGATGACTTATTGTCAACATCAATTCCAACAATCCCAATATCCCTCTCTAGTTCTTTTTTTCTGTTTGACAGGTCCTCAATAATACCATCTTTATCTTTAATTTCTTCTTTCAACTGCACAATCGTATCCTTAAACTCCTTAATCACATCAAATATAGATCTAATGTCTTTCTTAATAGTATCATAATCATCACTAAAATACTTCAGTGATTTCTTTACCTGTTTCATATCTGCTGCCAAATCCTTAATAGTACTTACAAGATCGTTATTCATAGCAGAGTCAAGTATTGGCATACCAGGATCAACTTCATGGAAATGATGTAGTATACTATAGAAACACAAGACCTAGCATGTGTTTGGAATACTTTTTTGAAGTGTGTGTACAAATTTGTTTTCCAAACTTTCAATCAAAGTTTTCTATTTTTTTCTGTATAAAAACCACCCCAAATGCAGATGGTAATTCTTCTACTTGTGACTATGATGTAAATTATAGTTAAGGTAGTTAATTTTTTGGATTTAATGTAGAAGATGAAGTTATCCCGTGAACAAGATCCTCTGCAGAACCTCGCAGAGGTTTACAATACAAGTCAGATATTGATGATAGCGATATTTCAGATGACAAAGTTAGTATATCTAGGATTGATGCTGAAAATGATTTGTGGATGAAGAAACAGAACAAAATATCCAGTGGAGTGATTCATTGGAGTCCATAAAAACAACATTACTTCTAAATAAATATCTTTAAATTGGGAATGTATAACTATTTTATTTAATGCTTCCCGAAATTGGTGGCCATCTTGGATTTTTTGGGTTTTGGGGTCACCAGACATGCAGCATCTTTGGTCGTGAGAGGGTTATACAATAAAAAAACAAAAATTGTAAATGAAAATTTGTATGAATGAATGTACAAACAAGCTTACAAAGTATGTACCTCAGGAGGCATTTTCTATGTTTAAAAAATTAACTTTCCTAACTTGGAAACTTTAACTTGGTATTTGAATCGGTATTGATATTATTGACATTAATTCACAAAAATAATTATTAAAATAATTTAATGTAACTATTAATACTAAAAACACCAATTTCAATTACCATAAAACCCTGTGTATAGGACACTTTATTTTCTGAATTTTGAGGTTACAAAGTAAGGTACGTTTTATACATGGGTACATAATATTTTATGTTTTTTCTCTGCGAAATACCTGCAAATTAATATTTACTAACCATCAAAGTTTTTATACCAGTATAAAAGCTTGTCAATATGATGGGCTATCTTTAGTCAAACTTAAAATCGTTGCCTCTCTTCCTCCCTCTCTCTCTCCTTCCTCCTCCCTCTCCTTCTCTCCCCTTCCCACCCTCTCCCTCTGACTCCCTCCCTCCCTCTTATTAAAAGCATTCAAATCATGCTTACACCTATAAGGATTGAAATAACAATAGTATTTCAAGGTCTAACAATGTAACTGGTAAGCAAGGCAGCATCCCGTTAAAATGGCAAAATTTCCCCAAACTGTGTGAATTAAACGTTTAATATGAGCAATTTCAAACTGTAGGCAGAAAACAGAACAGATGAACAGAAACAGAACTTTAAAATTTTTTCTTCAAAATGCTTCAGATCCAAAGATGATAGGTTAATTCTTTCTTATTTTAATCTCAAAAAGAATAAAAGCCTGCATGCTGAAAAATCAATTTTAATGTAATTTTATGGGAAATGGAATTGCCTTCTTTAGAGTCGAACCCAGGACTTTTTTCGAGATTTTTTTTGTCATCACTTTAAAATACATTAATTGAACATTCCTGCCAAATTTGGTGTTTCTATCTTAAATCTTTATCAAGTTATTCGCATTAAACCATAATTCGCCATCAGAAATGCGACCTATATAATATCGTGATCAAACAACAGACCAACAAATGGACAGACCTGGGCTCTTATTAGTACTAATTAAACTTTTTAATATGAAAACAAGATTACACTTTTACAAACAAAAATTGTATATCCAAGAAATTCCCGGTACTATTTTGTGTACACATTTTTTCACATTTTTCAGCTCGCTTGGTCTAAAAATGTTTGGAAAGGACAGGACTATCAAACAAGACCAAATACAAAAAATCGAAAAAAAAATAAATTTGAGGGTGGCTTTCCCCCTTAAGGGATGAAATGGAAGAATTTTATCAATAATTGAAATAAATAACTTTTTAAATCTCATGATATTTTATTTTCACTGCAAGCTTCACAGGCAATTGTAGAAATTTTTACAGTTTTTAATTTCAAATGGGGTAGGAGTCACGAAAATTTATTACATTTATCTTCTTCTACGTTACTTGCCAAAGTGTTAAACTATATCCTTTAGTACGTAGTTTTGACATTGGTGTTACCATGCATGTTAAAATATGAAGGATGTATATTTTTTAAATCTCGCATTACAAATCATTCTGTAAAATCACTCATCCACTCATACTGAGTAAAAAGTATATTCGACGGACATCATCCAATAGAATGAATACTAATCTTTCATGGCAATTTATTGAATATTCCTATAATATTAAGAAAAAGCCTTCCTGCTTCCTATACACAGGAACAGAAAATTCTCAGAATTTTTCACCGAAAACCTCCCTGCATCCTATACATGGGTTTTTATGGGACACTGCACCCATTCACAAAGCATTCAAAACTTCTAGATTTAAGTAAAATATATCTTTTACCTTAGATGCCACATTTATTTTTTCAGATGCAGGTTTATTAATAAAATTAAAGAAAAATTAACCTTCTCTTTGATTAAAAACTATTATTACCACGTGCTCTATTGCTTACAAATTTAAATGCTTTTGACACTCACACAAAAATTCGCCTGGCAAGAAACCAGTACTTGCGTCCATGACGGTCATAACCAAGGTGCTCCTGTCGACACAGAAGACCAGTTTTCTCCACCTCTGAGATGCAATCTGTGACACCAGGTACCTGCAATACACAAAAATCTTATGTGTCTAGCAAATTACATTCCTCATGAAGAGTAATAAATATGGTTGCAATAGTAGTTACAAGTTTGTCTCAACATCAGCATCTTCAAGAGTACACTCAGTCGTCGACTTACGAACGTTCAGAGATATGAACGGACCGGTTCCCTGAATATAGGAAACTCTTGTCCAACGAACAACATACGTTTTAGGAAAGCGTTTGTAAAATTCCTTCCAATTAGTATTAAAATTCATTACAGCGATCATTCGTTCAACAAACGTTCATTGAACGAGAGTTATCCATACTAGTGGTGGTCAAAATTGTTAATTTATATGAACGACTTATTTTTTCCAAGTCACCTGCTACGCTTTGCTCAACTGTTTCATGGCCAATGTTTCCTCTGTTCTATCCCTTACTCATCCATCTACTTCCTCTCGTATTCCCTCTGATCTAGTGAAGGCATTGGAGCTGAGTCAAGCAGAGAGAGAGTAAACAAGAAAATATATGTTAGAGAGAATTCGTTTACCTTTGAAACAAAAAAGAGAACAGCAAATGCATTGAATTGCTCTCCTATGCCTCTAACATGGTGTAACTGAGAGGGAAGACATTTGAGGAAGGCCAGATCCCTTCAAGAAACAAAAGAGAGTTGTTCCCATTCGTCCCATTGGACCTTTCCCTTAACCCTTTAAAGCCTAGCATAACATATGGTCACAATGTGTAGCTATGAGCTTACATTGCAATTCCTATTACATCTGCCGTCTAAGTTAAAGATTATCGCTATGAAACAAAACAATGTAGCAGTATCTTTGATGACACTCAAAGTATAAAATTTGTGCTCAGCGAGTCAGTCAAACAAAGCCTACGAAGTGGAACAGTTGATGATAGCTGTGAAAATGGAGAACAGCATAAGGTATAGTCGAAATTTCTACTCCACTTTTTTTGATAAGTGCCAAATATATTGACATCTTACGTGAAATGGAATATTCTTGCGTTATATATATTGGTTTTTGGTTATTTTTCATATTTATTCCATCATTGTCAATTTTGTATTGTGTTGCCATATGGTCACGCTAGGCTTTAATGGACCTGAATTTTTGCTGTGGAGGAATTATTGTTGTAGAACTAATAGGCATATTTTTACTGCATTTTCAGAGGTTTGTCAGTTCATGAGATTTTGGAAGAAACTGAAAATGAAGACGCAGATGTAGAATATTTATAGGGCCACCAGAGCCAAATATATTATCTGATGAAGACTCAGAAGATGAAGGTGGATTGATTGACAACCTGAGTGGAAAACAACTTGTAGCTGGAGCAGAGGTGGTGTTGACCAATCAAAAAAGAATTGGTGGGCCTATTGAAGAAGATACATCAGAGAGTGAAAAAATTAACATTTTTGTAAATAAAGGGGAGACTATGGCAAAATATTGATTAAAAATTTCAAACTCCTACACCGTGTGAGTGCATGTGTGATTGACAACAGGTCCCTAGCACGGCGTAAAATCCCCTAAACCTGTAAGTTTTTTTGTTTTTGTTTCTTTCTTTTCTCCCCTGTCGGTCTCAATTTATCTTGTTTTACGGTTTAGGAGTTTGAAATTTTTAATTTTTGTAAAGACAGGGAAAACTGACCGTGATCTTCAATATTCACGCGTGTGGCCAGAGCAAGATTTAGGAGCAACATCGCCAATTTTCCCTGAGGGTGATTTCTCACGATACAGGGGACTTTTGCCAAATCAGCTGTTCAAGCATTTCTTTGATGAGTTGTTGAACATGATAATATTCGAAATACGTAATTATGCTCTTTTCAAGAACTCTCAAGATCTGCAAGTGCAAAAGGAGGAGCTGAAATGCTTCATCGCTGTTTTGATTATTTCCGGATATAACCCTTTTCCAGGCAAAAGGTACTACTGGGACTCTGGAAGTGATATGAGGAACGAAATAGCATGCGGTGCAATGAGAAGGGACCAATTTATTCAAATTATGGCATTCCTACACTTTGTGGATAACAACAAAATAGACAAAGGGGACAAAATGTGGAAACTTAGGCCTTTCATCGAGAAAGAACTTTTTGCGACATTTTATTCCCAGTCCCAAATTGAATTATGATGAAGCCATGAATGCCTATTACGGGCGGCATGGTTGTAAACAATTTATTAGGGGTAAGCCAATCCGTTTTGGCTATAAAGTATGGTGTCTGAATACCTTCTAAATTTTGATGTTTATCAGGGAAAGAGCCCCCATTCTAATGAATAGTGTGAAAAGACATTTGGGAAGGCAGCTGCTCATCTCATCAGAATGATTGGCAAGTTCAATGACCATGTGAGCAGATTACCACTGAGTTTTTATTTTGACAACCTATTCACGAGCATCAAATTGTTAGCTTAACTGAAAATGAACGGCTACTACGACACTGGTACGGTACGTGAAAATAGGGTACCCAAGAACTGTGGACTGCTATTAGCTAACGATATGAAAAAGAAAGAACAATGGTATTCTAATTGCCAGATGGCAAGATAACACAACAGTTACGGTAACTTCTACCATACACTCTGTCTTCCCTTTAGGCTGTGTGAAAAGGTTTTCGAAAGCAAACAAAAGACAAATCACTATACCCTGTCCCTTGCTAGTAGGAGATTAGAATAAATCCATGGGAGGAACAGATCTCATGGATGAAAACATAAACAGATATAGAGTAGGTATTCGGGGCAAGAAGTGGTGGTGGCCCATTATTACTTGGCTTTTGGATGCAACCATTCAAAATGCATGGCAAATTCATCGAAGTGCAGGCTCCGATTTGACTCAATTAGAGTTCAAGAGAGAAGTTGCACAGTGCTATCTGGAAACTAATGGATGCCCTCCCAAGGGAAGTGGTCGGCCAAGTGCATCTAAACACAATGTTACCAGAAAAAGAATATCTGATTCAGTAAGGTACAATGGCAGGGATCATTTGGTAATTCAAATACAAGGCAATAAAAGAAGACACTGTGCGGGAGAAAACTGCTTGTCTGTGGGCCGCACTGCCTGCCAAAAATGTGATATTGAACTTTGTATTCAATGTTTCTATTCCTTTCACAGGAGGAAGTGTTGAAACTTATATAAAAATGATGTTCATTGTGTATATCTGTCCTTGGAATTCAAAATAAAATAGTATGATAGGAAAGGAAACCTGTTCATAATTTTTCTTGAGGGGTTGTCTATGAAAGAGCCTAGCGTTACCATATGGTCACGGTTTGTATTTTCCCACCAAAGCCTTGTCTGGAAGTAAGAAGTATTTTTTATGTTGAATAAAGTCTATTACACATGAAATGAAAATTACCAAAATTTATCTCAGAAAAAAATTCAGACTTTAAAGGGTTAAGGATGAGAAAGGTTAAGATCTGGCTTCGGCTCCCTTTGACCTTCTTTCATCTTGTTTCGTTTTGTCAAATTACTCATAACTTCGATGAGTTCATTCAGATGCTCAGACGCCTAGGTTACGAACAAACAGTTGCATTATTGTGTTCCTAGAAAGGCCGAGAAGCGCCAGACAGCGATGAATGCTACAATGCTCCCTCGCCCTTGCTTCTCAGTCAGTCTCCTATCTTCTATGTGACCATGCGTATAAATACTTCCAGTACACCTCATTAAAGTTACCCTCACTAATCAAGCCCTCAAAAATGGCTGAGAAAAAGGAAAGTGTTAGTGAATTAACAAGTGCTAAGAAGAAAAGAAAATGGATAACTTTTGAAATGAAGCTGGATATTATAAAGAGACACGAAAAAGGCGAAACTCCTTCATGCATTGGCAATGTTTTAGGCTGAAATCGTTCGACTATTGGAACTATTATAAAAGACAAAAATAAAATTCTGAAACATGTGAAACGGTCGACACCAATGCAATCAACAATAATTACAGCAAAAAGAACAGGTGCCATTGAAAAGATGGAAAGCCTTTTAGTGACGTGGACAGAGGATCAAAACCAATGGCACATTCCTATTGGCCTATGACTAATCATGGAAAAAGCCTTGAGCTTGTATGAGAACATAAAACGAATGAGTTTGGTGATGAAGTACCAGCATTTAAAGCAAGCAGTGGGTGGTTTAAGAGGTTCAAAGTCAGAGCTCGTTTGCATAACATAAAAGTGACTGGTGAATTGGCAAGTGCTGACGAAAAAGCAGCTGAAGAATTAGTGAAATTATTTGAGCAAGTTGTAAAGGAGGGTGGATATAGTGCTAATCAAACGTTTAATGTTTCTCTGGAAAAAAATGCTTGAAAGAACCTACATCTCATTAGATGAAAAGAAAATGCCAGGATTTAAAGCTGCTAAAGACTGCTTAACTTTATTGCTAGGCGGTAATGCAGCAGGAGATTTCAAGCTTACACCACTTCTAGTGTATCATTCAGAAAATCCACGTGCAATGAAGAACATAAGTAAGACATCTCTGCCAGTGATTTGGAAGGCCAATAAAAAGGCCTGGATGACTCTCGAAATTTTTAGTGGTTTTACAAGCACTTCGTTCCTGAGGTGAAGCATTACTGTGAAAAGAATACCTTTCAAAATATTGTTAGTGCTGATCAATACTCCTGGACATCCATCTCATTTAGATGATTTTCATCCTGATGTTAAAGTACTGTATCTTCCCCCAAATACAACCTCAATATTACAGCCGATGGATCAGGGTGTTATACGATCATTTAAAGCTCTTTATACTCGTAAGACTTTTTCTATCGCTGTGAAATCCACTGAATATGAACATCCCAAAACCCTGAAGGAATTCTGAAGGACATTTAATATATTTAATATATGAGCCACTTTATAGAAACTCCAATTGTTATTAAAGTTGCCCAAGAATAAACTAGCCTTATATTAATTTTTTGAGAAATATGAATGTAGTATTATTGCAGACGTAACTCAAGTAACTGTAAGAAATTTAATCAAAATCCTTGGAGCTGTTTTTGAGAAAATCAAATCGTTCAAGTTTCCTAGAATACACTGCCCTTAATTATTGTGCAATGTCAACCATTTCTTCATAAGTTTCTACTCTGTATGACAAAATGCCTAAGTATGAGATTTCATTCATTTTCAATGTACCTTTTAGGCTCTAGAGCTGAGAACAGACAGACGGCATGGCAAAAACTGCTTTTTCAGACTTAGGTATACATAAAACGTATATTTCCATTAAAAACTCGAAGTCGAATTTTTTTGTGATTACAACACTTTCTCAGTGGACAATGGACATGATCTACAAATTGTTAATGAAAATAACGTAATATCTTACTCAACTTACTGGCACTATAGAGATAATGCGATCTCTTATTTTACCTCACGATTTGTAAATAAAAATATTAATAATTCATTATTAGGCATTCCAGCTTTAGCGCATATTAGCTTCGGTCTGTCCGTCCTTCTATCAGGATGCAATGTTTTTCCGTAGCTATTCAGTGGATTTTGATAAAATTTAGTACTAAGGATTAAGCACAGTAAATTAGAAAATGAGATGCTTTGCATAACATAATAAGTTTAGAATATTCTATCGCAGAAAACGTGCTCATTTATAATTTACTTTATACTTTTCTAATATGTTGAAATCATTTGCGGCGCATGTATGGTTTGTAAATATTCAATTCAAAATATAATCTTAAATAAGATACATACTAAATATTCACATTTAAATAATTTATTTTCGTGTTTTGATTATGTTTTTAAATATCACTATTTTTATAGTGAAGATGTATTTGATTTAATAAGAAAATTACTTAATTAATAAATCAATTCTTGAAAGTTTCCTAAAATTATTTTAGGGTCGGAGCAAAAAAAACAGGTTCGAACCGGTTCACTGATGCTTGCCGGAGCAAAACCGGAACCGAACCAAAATTTTGTGTTTTGAGTGAACCGGAACGAAACCCCGAGTGAAAAAAATTACGGTTCGATGCCCTGGTGTAAAATAACATGGTACTGATGTTAACATGGTTGCTCATCACAAAAAATTTTACCATGGAAATGTTTTTTCGTTCATCACTCACCTTCCTACTGGGGATTTTTACCTCACTTGTCACACTCAACAGTTTCACTGAGACCTTGCTTTGAAAGCACAGTTCGTACTCAACGTTCTGTAATACCGTGAATACTATAAAATGCTTTACGACACATGGAAAACACTACATTTTCAAATTTAACACTGTACCCTATACATCTTATGGTTCAGGCAGGTCTATCCTTAACACTGGAATGCTTAATATGGTGGGATAGCAGGAGCGATTCAAGATAAGCATTGTTTGTCAAAATCCCCAAGTTTCCAAAATTCTCTAAATATTACTTTAATTTTTTTAATGTCAATCTTATCAAAGCATATACACTTACATGGTGAGCCAAATTTTTGCTCATTCACTGGATTGCTTGTGAATCGTGATATGTACCCCATGTCAAGATTCCTCTGCCTCTTAGTAACATCTTTTTCCAATATGAAACATTACAGACTCGTTTCCCTGAATATCCAGAAACACGAGGTTGCTCTTCATCACTTACACTCATGATTATGGATACTAGTTGTCCGTGCTTTTATTCAGCAAGAATTTCTGCTTACTTTGAAAGTAACACTATTGGATTTAATGACTCTTGGAAACAAAAATTTCAAAACACTAACTACCTAAATACAATTCTTCATAAATTGATATTAATTAATACTGTTTTTCTTTATCAGCGTCAGAATACATTGTCAATGATTCAACAATAATTAAAATTAATTATTAGCATTTATTACTTTGTATCTAGAAGGGGAGGTATAGTGTAGCATGCATATAGGAAGAGAGGGGAGGGGATTCTCGGATGGAGGGAGTGAAAAAAGTGACTTTGTTAGCTAGATGGAAGCGAGCAATACTAATGCATTGGTGTTTGTTCTTTGCTCACCAAATTTTAGCTTCCTATGTCAGCTAGATCTACCTTACGTTTTATATCACTCTATACAAGTGATAGCAGCTATTTATATTAGATGACGTAATTAATTCCTATCAAAATTATAAAATAAATGCAATTGTAACATCTGTTGTCAGTTCCCATTTAAAAGCATCGAGTTCACTGCCATGGTAATAAGCATTTTTCATTGTTGAAAATCTGAAAAAATAGCCTTTATCTGTAATTAAAAACTAACTTATAAGACAATTCGGCATGGATTTTAATTCTGCTTTCAATAATTAAAAGCTTCATCTATAGAACTGTTTTCGTCCCGAGTTTGTATCTCTGTTTTAAAAAATTAAAAAAAAAATATTTTAGACTGTCTTGCACTGAACCTTTATCAGAAATAAGCACCTAAAAATTAAATTTTTGGAATTTTCGATTTTACTTATTGATTTTACCAAATGACTTATCATCCTACCAAATATCAGATCTGTCGCTTTTCTAGAAGTATGTTAGGTTTTATATTACATTGATTAGACGAACAACTTCCTGCTCTGGTTAGCATCTCCGGTGTGTCTTTCAGTGTTGACACCCTTTAAACTAACTGGATATACTGGGCCAGAATGGCTAACAACCGGCTTGGTGAAGTTACCACCTGATAGAGTTGTCTTTGGAATATATGTAACGATAGAAAACTCGAGTTGTCATTCTGGTTCGCAATGCCTCATATGAGAACATAAAAACAATAAGTAAACAAAATTGTTATTTGTTACTATGGATAACAAAATATCAGTGGATAACTGAAATTATTGTTGGCAACACTGGGAACGCTGTCAATATTTAAAATAAAATTTGTTTACAGCATATGATGTTAGATGGTGCTGTGATATTTTTTATTACAATTAAAATTGATCTTGGTTGATTATTAGTGTTTGAGTTACAACACCCACAACACCCTATTACACATAGACATCATTGAGAAATTAGTTAAAATGTACCCAAGGGATCATAAAATGTGTATTTCTATTAAAATTTCTAATTCGATTTTTTTCACCAAACAAAATTTTCTTCTATATTGCATATAGAGAAAGTAAAAATACACATACATGCACACCTAACAAATTCTATTCCATATAATCAAAAACACATGTATATGAAATCCTACCTGGTGTGCTTTGCACACTGAACACTGCCAATCTTCCTCTGGGACATCCTCCAATGGTGGTTGAACACATTCCAGGTGAAATACAGCTGGACATGTCTCACAGCAAAGCAAGTCACCCAAACGGTGGCAAATACGACAATGATCGTCATAATGAATGTTCCCTAGAGTGAAATGTTTGATTAATGCTTCATCCAAACCAAATACTGGTAGTAAAAAAACTGATTCATGGATCATACATTATCATGTACTCTTTTTATGGTGAAAGTATCTATGATAAGTACTAAATGATATTTGAGTAATCAATGAGGATAATTGCTCTCTAGTTTAAATGAGGACTTTAATTTTCTGTTTTGTGGCCTTTGGAGTTACCATAATCATCAGCTGGATTCCAGTAATAAAATGAGTTTGATATTTCATTTTTAATGCATTTAAAATTAAGGTAATCAATGGGGGAATATATTCCAACCATACCATATAAATTTTGTATCATATGAGCAATAAGATTTTATATGTAAACTAATATCAAATATAACACATTTGACAATGTTTTAAAACCAAATACCCTACCTTCATTTAGAAGATCTTCTCTCACTGGATTGGTAATAAGGAACTGGTCTGTGAGGAATGTGAGTACTTTCAGACGATCATCAGCAGATACGAATGGGTATTCGACATCAACAGAAGGACGACTGCCATTACTTTTATTGTTTGCTCCACCTTTCTCCAAACCATCTAATTCCAAAGCAAAACAATGTTTTTATTAGTTAAAAAAATGAAGCCTTTCTACTTAAAAATAATAAATTTATACTTGTTTGGTGAAGTGTTGCCTAGCAATGGCTTAAAGATGACTGCTGAAAAAATAATATTACCTCCTTTACCGTTAAGGAATTGAGAGAAACATTAAAAATAAAATTTATACACATTAGTTATGTCAATCAATAACATTATTGAACTGTATGAATATTTCCTTTTTCATCATTTACACACAACCCAACAGGATTGAATATGATCATGAATCACCATCAGACACATTTATAACTGAAGTCATTATCAATTTTCCAGACTTTAGGAACTTATATATAATTGAATCCCTATCTTAATTTCTTCTACCTTCTAAGTACTTTTTTTAAATCACTAACATGGACCACATTCAGTGAGTTCATGGGCTACAGTCAATACCTGATAAACCAGGGCATGGTCTTGCTAGGGCCCTATGATCAGGAAGGGGACATGGTGGCTCTAGATCCTGTCAGTCACAGAGGAATGCGCGTAAGATGTACAGTCAGAGAAAAAATTAGGCATCAGAGCCTCCGAGTCCTTTAACAGAGCCTTGATTGCATACCACAGCTCATAACCTCCAAGTTAAGAGGTTAAATCAGCATTACGTGAAAAAAGTTATCATAGTAACTGCCCCTGAGCCACAAACTCATCCAGCTTCACCAACCTAAGCTGCCCGTGATGCAAATTACCTTTGATTCCTCTTTCAGAATTTGAATGGCCAGGCTCTAAACTTCAAGAGAACAGCCTTGGTTTTCATTTTCCCCTCTTTTCAGTGCCATTTTTACAAGAAAGATATAATTGTTTTTTCTGTTACAGCTTCACTTATGGCAAGCATTTTTTTGACTTTTATAAATTGTCTTTATAGAGAAATTTGACTAAAATTCAAAAAGGTATTCTAAATTTGCATTTTTCTAGGGTTATTCTGATGTGGTCAAAATTCCTTCTTACATTACAAACTACAAGATGAATTCCTAAGGGCTAAAAAATTCCCCAATTAAGACTACAGCACAATATTGCAATCGATACTGCACATTATATAAGAAACCAAAGGAAGGAAAAAACATTAATAAAGTACACCCTGATGTACAATTTGAATAAAGTTAATAACCAAATCCCCTTGATAATAATGCATCTGTTAATATATAATAAACTCAATATTTTAACGAAGTACTTCCATATAAGTTCTTAAGACAGTTTCAAGCAAAAACACACATTAAGAAGTTGGCTCATGGAGAAAAATAGTCAAAATTAAGGAGAAACCAAGTGTTTATGATATATTTTACACCTATATTGAATTGAAAGGAAATGCCCAGAATACCTGTAAATTGAAACAAAAATTTTCTTACCACCTGGACTACCAGTTGGTCCACCCAATATCCGTAGCAGCTCTCCAGATGGATCTAACTCTGTTGGATCACTTTCTACATAGGCTCGAAGCACTTCTGGCCAAGCAAAAGTATCACATCCAGAAAACAGGGTTACATTAACAGAATCTCTGTAAAAAGAAAAATCATATAGTTAGATCCTAAAATACACGTCTTAAATTAAAACTTTAACTTATCTTACATTCTTTCTACATGAGGATGCCATCTTAAAGAATTTCAAAATAAAATTATGAATTTGCCTTTGTAATAGGTATCATAGAAATTTATATGAAACAAAAAATTGAAACATATGTCTCCCGCGTCCCTATGTTTATACTTCATTAAGACTATACCCGTTTTCTACTCTTATGAAGCTTGACCGTGGCGCAGCGAATAGCCAATCAGGGCGTTTTCCCCTTCCACCACCATTTGAAGTTTTCGAGAGGCGCGGGAAAGTAGTACGCTCTTGCCTGATATCCACTCTTGAAGAAAGTCGCACGCGAACGCTAAGGCGTAAACGCGGTAGATCTGGCAACACAGTCGAGCTCGGAGCGATGTGAACAGCACGATGGCGAGAGACCGACTGACTTTCTCCTCTCCCCATCGACAGTCTCTCGAGCTTTCATTGGCTGCAGCAGTAAGCATACAACTAGGATTTTCAAGGTCAAGCTTCATAAGAGTAGAAAACGGGTATAGCTTCAAAGAATATCTTAATATTTATTTGCATTTCAAAAAATTGTGCTTAATTATTACCTTTACATTTATTTTAATAGTAATAATTTAAATAATCATACTATTAAAAAATCGGGTTTCTGTATGGGTGTCCAACCAGTAAAGGTAACTGGCAAAATTCTATTAAATCAATTATTATTGTTTAATTTCCTAAATTTGAATAACATGGAAATGAGTACAGCATATTTTTACTGCACTTTAAAATTACTTAAAATCAATATATCCAGGCTTTAACCCAGGTTTGGAGAAGAGTGAAATTTTATTTTCATACAGTCACATTTCAAATACTGTTACCTGTTCAAATTTGTGCTTTTAACAGTAAAATTACAGGACTTTTTAAACAAATTTTTAAGCCATAGCAACCTGATTGTTGCCGATTATGTTCTTTACTCCTGGAAAGGAGAGGCAGGAGATTATTGTTAGCTGCACATGCAGGCAGCATATTGCCATGACAGTGGAAGTAGAGTAAGGGCAAGTGATGAAATAAGAATGGAAAGGAATACAACAATACAGGGAATTAATAAGAGGTAGAAATAGTGAAAAATGTATTTAGTAGCTGTAATACATTGTAACTAAGTGATTTGTCACACCAGTTTCTTTATTCGTTTTATCACTTTTGTTCAACATAACTTTTTTTTAAGGTTTCTCAAAATTTCCCGCAGTAAAACTCCAGGTTCTCTACTAGTCTTTTTAATAATATGTATTGTTAACTTCATTTTTAAGTTTTCGTAATGAAAAATATTTTCTCTAACTACATTAATGCTGTACATGTACTGCACTCTGATGTCAAGAATGTTCTTATATTAGTATAGTTTACATAGTTTATACGTTAACATAACATTCTTTACATCAAAGTACAGTACATATACAGTATTAAATCAAGATGTAACAGCCTTCAATAGCATTTAAAATTCCATGTACAAATACAATAAAACCTCATTTATCTAGGTCAATGAGATTTATAAAATATGCTTAAGCAAAATTAAAGGTAATCCTGTGTGTCAATTTAAGTATATTTAATTTAAGTATCTATAGGAGTGGTATTCAAATTGTGGTACCAATACCCAAAGTGGTATCAGACAGATGTGAAAGTGATACCAGAAAAATCTTGGTATTATCTTAGTTACCGTATATCTTCGAGTATAAGGCGATTTGAGTATAAGTCAAAATGTACCTTTTAGCCTAAAAAAGCATCTAAAATCCAAGACTCGAATATAAGTCGAAGCAAAGAAAACGAAAAAAGATAATTTTGTAATTTACAAAAAAATTAATATATATATACAGGTGAACCTCTACTTATGAACCTGCAAGAAACAAACAATTCGTATTTATGAACATTTCACATACCAATGAATTGTGCCTCGCACTTCATTTATGAACACACCCTCACGCACTTTCGAACATCAGTCACAGTAAGAACACGTAAACTTGTCAACACGTCATTTGCCATTTGTATTCGAAACCATATGTGTTTATATATGTATTGTTTTTTATTACCCTTGAAATATGGAAAACAATTGTAAACGTAGTGTTCATAAAAGTGCTAAGAGTGGTAAAAAAATGTTGAGTGCTTTTAATGGAAACTAAAATGGACATAATACATAGATCAGAAATAGGGAATCATATTCGCAATGCAGGCTCTGTCCAGTCCGTGATTATAAGTAAAAACAAAATGCCGTCGTTGAAGAAATGGAACGGTGTTTAACAATTTGAATTCAGGATCAAAATAAAAAAACCAATGCTTGAGTACTGAATTGATTCTTCTCTTCAATCCACTCATTTGGGCAGGTTTTTTAAAGATAAAATATAAATTTCAAGTTTTCCTTTCCAACTACGTAAGTACTGTGATGCTGTACAATTCGCCTTCGCATTTTCTGCTTGTTAGCATGAATTTTTCATATTAATGCGCTTCAAGTCAGTCAAATGTTGTTTTTCGACAGTCATGTTTAATTATTGACCCAGAAAAATGTCCAACTAGTTTGTGACTCGAATATAAGTCGAAAGTAAGGTTTGATCGGCCTAAAAAAGGAAGAAATTTCTCGACTTATACTCAAAGATATACGGTACCTCATAATATCACAATCCTTCGTCTACTTTATCTTTCATTTCCAATAAATTGCTTAAATGAACTATATGGTAAGTGTACAGAATATGTGCATATGTTTACACTCTGGTGCAATGATTCTGATGTAATGCTTATGTCAATTTCTTTTTCATAAAAAAATATGGTGGTACCTAGTGGTTGATGAAATTATCTGAAGGGTACATGCAAAAAAAGTTTGAATGACTCTGATCTATAGTATAAAGAAATATGAGCCCCTAGCAAACCTCCCCACAACTACAATGCCCAAAACATACAAGACTGACTGAGTTCGAAGTCAGCTGTTTGATAGCTCACATGGTGTACAAAAATTAACGTTATGCTCAAATAAACAAAAGAAAAGTCACTGCCTATCACTGGCTTGGTCATTTTTCCACTATTCTACTCAAGAAAGGCATATATGTATCTGCCAGGAGGCAGATGTCTCATGTGATGAATAACTAGCCAATGTGGGAACCTTTCATAACTGGTGATGAATCACACAGTCCAGATTACCCGTGTACATGACAATGTATACCTGAGTAGGGACTGGACATTCAGAGACAAAGTTGAATTGAAAGCATCGTTACAGATTTTTAATGTATGACCATAAGAGGTCAGAGCTCCCATAGTTTCATATAACTTACAATTAAACTGCATACATTATTAATTGTAAAATAAAGGTCCATGTTTTGAAACTCAAATTGGAATCTATAACGAAATATAGATTACTAGTGTAATGCCCGTTGAAATATCAACAGAAGAATGACTGATAGATAATTAATATTTGCATTTTAAATAATTAATAGCACGCTTTTACATATGAAATATTTCGTCATATACCACATTTCTATTGAATATTCTGTTTTCATTTAGTAGATGCCTTTAGTTTTTACTTTCGGCTATAAAATTCTGATATTCTTCTCCCACCCTGTTCTTGTCAATGCCACATATAACTGTCAGTGTGCAAAGATAGGGAAATAATTATACGTATATATAATGTAGGGAAAATAATTAAATGTCGTACACTTACGTTATGATTGATTTCAAATTGTACTTTGTACTTACAAAGAAATAAAGCTTACTCGAATCCTCAACAATGTTCTTCATTGTTACGTAAATAAAACCCTTTAAAAGATTTAAATTAAAAACTAACTAATTAATCAATCGGGGGATTAATTTCTTTGAAAACTATCTGAACAAAAACAAATCAATTTATTTCAACATTGTAAACTGTTAACACACCAAACTTACCTAAATATTATCTTTCAAATGCTTTAATTTGCTTAAAAATATAATTTTCAGTGAAGAATTTATTGAAGAAAAATTGATTTGAAATCTATTCTGAATAAAGGTGGCTTTGCATAATAATACAGACGATATATTAAAGTGAGGATTGCAAAACAATTATCACAAAATCTTACTACTTTTTTCTAAACAAATCAAAATAAAATATTACACTTACCAATACCTAAATCAAACTCCATGAAACGTTATAACAATGAAACTAGGTTGTAATGTAAACAAAAAAGTATCTATTTAGGCCACTACTAATTCATCAATCAGCAGAATAATTTCTAGATGATATATTAAAGAGAGGATTACAAAAAAATTATCACAAAATATTACAATTTTTATTCTAAACAAATCAAAATAAAATATTAGACTTATCGATATCTCAAGTAGTCCCATTTCTGGGTTACTATGTAATTTGTTTGCTGGACAGAAATATATGGCCTTTTATATGTATAATACTTTAATACAAATCATCATCATACAAAGAGCTTACAAAATTTTGTTTTGCCAAAGAAAACTGAACTATGCCAGATTAGTGAGAGCCATATAATCAAAGTTATACTGCACAAACAAATGACATCTAATTCTGTATTGGTTGTTTTGAAAGTAAGTTCTATAAGCTGCTACTATAACAGTGTAAGTAAAAAAACAATGAGAAAATCTCATCTAAAAAAGAAACAATTCAACAAGTTGCTCAAGCTGTTCAAGGATATGAGAATGTTTTGAAAATAGAATAAAATTCAAAGGATTAAAATAATTAATTTCATTTTGATAGTTAATGCAATCTGTCAATAATGGAACATAAAACCTTTGTTTAAATCCATGAAGAATGTTTCCTTGAATTATTTACCTTGTATTTATGGGTGCAGAGAATTGATATTACATGTGAAATATACATTAAACTTCTAAACTAAGTAATTTATATGCATAACATCTATATTAACTGTAATTACTAAAACTATCATGATGTAAGTAGATCATATGAAGCATTTTAAGACTCAAGATTCAGTATGTCTCATAGGAATTTAATTTATTCAAAAAAATTCTGAAATCAAGCCAGTTAATACTAATGACTAAGAACAATATTTCGCATTGCCACTGTCTAATAATTTATGTTTATGACTAGTATAACAGTTTTTTAAACCATTAGATTTAATTTATGAAACAAATTAAATGTAGACAAGGTGAAAATGACCTATTATCCACCCACTCCCTGATTTAACTTGGTTCAATTAGCACTGTTTCATGGTAACATTGATAGTAATTAAATACATTGTTCCAAATTGTGCTTGCATGTTCTACATTAACGATCTTCAATCTTTCTTGTATAAGTTGCAAAACCCACTGTGCAGTGTGTCTGCACATCAACATGGGAGAGCTAGATGATGCTCTGTATGTTAGTTGCTATCATGTGCAGTGAGCAGTTATCAAACTCATGCATTTTTATTGCAGAGAAGGAAAAGAGGAAGTTTAATGATTGAGATTAAATTAGATGTTTTAAAGTAACTAAAGGTTGGAGGGTGGCAGCATGAAATCTGTCGAGCTTTACCAATGGCAGGTTTCACAGTAATACACAATTGCGAATAATGCTGATAAAAAGGTAATCTGTAAATACAAATAGGTGTTTCTCATTTTTTCTAATTCCCATTCCTTGACGATTCCTGTTCAATTTATACAACATGACATCAATATATATTTTATACAAGTCCATCCATCTACTTTACTTCATTTTTTATTCAAATTTTACTCAATGAAGTACTAAAAATTATAATTCAATTTAAAATTCCAAATACTTCTCAATTTTAAGTATAAATGCACTTAAATGTACTATGTATTCTGCATTATTATATATTGTTTACAAATATTAGTTTGTATATTTTTCATGCATTAGTAGCTCTATCCATATCCAGTTATAGGATCTCAGGAATGAATTAATGCTTACAACATTATTTCTTACAAAAATGTATGCTCCGAATAACACTTGATTTTCATGGAACCAATTAAGTGTTATGTAGGGAGTGGATGTACATTTCATAATGATAATTTACATTCAATCCATGGACTATCTAAGAATCATCTTGGCTCCTTTATATTTTGCTCGTTGTTGTCATACAAATATCAGTGACTTCAGTGAAATACTCTTATTAAATAAAACTACAATAGAGAAGTTCCGATGAACTTAAAATGCTTTAATTTATACTTGATTCACGATAACATTTTACGCTTAAATGTGTTTATATTAAACACAATTTCCATTTAATTGAAATATTTTTAAATTGGTTTTATCATAATCTTATATTATAGTGTGTGCGTGTATGTATGTTCTTTATACGTTTTTACACCACTGAAGCTATCGAATTCAAAAGTTTCATGGGCCATCCTATGGACCAAAGGAAGAACTTGGTCTAGGTTTGCAGACCGTGGGGTCTCTTATACCCCATGGGGTCAACAAAATACTAATTCCATAAAAATTCATGGGAAATGGTGTAGAGAAACCCCAAAATGCCATGCAGCCCTTCACTGATGTGGATATAAATATACCTAAATATTAACTTACAATGACGGGAAATGGATTATTTTGCGCACGAAAGACTGAATATTTTAATTCTGTTCATGTTTTGTCATTTTACATGCTAAATCGCTTGAAATTTTCCTTTAAGCACAAAATTTATCGGTTTAGATGACCATTTTCCAGGCGGCAACAAAGCTGAATTTCTTCATTGTTGTCCTCTTCAAAGGGAGATGGCCACGTAAAGATTAATGCGAGGAAAATCCATGCCATGGCATGCCGTAGAGGAAGAATAGCTAAGCCAAGATAAAGGGTATAATTTATGAATATTTTTAAAGTGAGACAAATGATTTTTAAGGAATATTAAAACATTGTTTTCTTTTACCATTAACATTGAAAGATTTATCGCAACATAAATCGATACATCTACTTACATTTGTTCGGTAACCAAGATGTTGTTTATTGTTTACGTTTTGGCTAATAGTATTGACATAATCCACATAATTTTATTGCTGCTTTAAAGGCTTCGGTTCATCTATCCATGTGAATATTAAGTAAGATGTTAATGCGTACTATACAATACATAAAATAGTAAATGTTAATGTAAGCATCACTTGCGTAATTAAGGAATTGGGAATGTTTGCCCCGAGCAATAAAAAATCGTTTGCCACTCTTTCCCGAGCGAAGCCGGGGGTTTCAGCTAGTATATTATATACACCAGTGGTTCTCAAACTCTTAGTCTGAGGCCCCACTGATGTGAATACAAAATTGAGCCCTCCAACTTATAAAACTGACTTAAAATGTGATTTAGCAATTACAAAGAATAATTACTATTGAATCTTAATGATATTTATTAAGTACTTTTTTGTTAAATTGTGTTTATAATTAAATGTGGTCTATAATCGCGACTGACTGAAGTGGATGTTCCCCACTAATTTAGCATGGTGATTGAAGAAAACAATATGATCTCCTTTCCCCATACTGTATCATTTAATTAATTCAGCATATTTTTATCAGCTTATTGTTTATTTAGGATTAAAATAAATTCAGCATCTTTGTTATTGGCCCTTTTTTGGTGGCCCCCTGGGAAAAGCTTCACGACCCCCTGGGGGAGGGTGGGGGACACGGCTCACACTTTGAGATACATTGATATACACTACACAACAGCAACAAATTCCTCAAGTGAACTGTATCTAATTCGCATTTCTTACTCTGAATTATAAATACTATTAAGAAAAATGTTATGAAAACAGTAGCTTATAAGAAGTAAACCAGATGACTTAATACAAACAGGTAATTGACATGCACCTCATTAATGAAGAGCTTGAATTTAAAACTTGTTGGACTGTTTTTAGATATTCAAATATACCATAAAATGTGTACCTGTTGCTCAAACAAATACGATATTCTGTGCAATGTACTGAAGCACTTGTCTTCGTCTACTGATCTTAACTGCGCAGATGAAATAAATCTTCTTTAAAACATTTACGAACATTTTATAAGCTGATGATTCCTTTAGTGTTATTTTTCTAGTCATTTAAATTTGTTTTTAAAAAAATCAAGATGGCAAAGGTAAGCACTTTATATACAGACACCTGCAAGATGATCCTAGAGAGATAGAATAAACAAAACAGGGTTACTGTGAGAAGAGGGCCTGAAGCCCTAAAACAGCTTCAACGTCCATGCTGATAAGAGATGCATGAAATAAAGGCCAATAAATGAATTTAGAGTAAAAGAAAAATCATTCATGAAAATTCTCTCTAAATATTTGCATTAGGTCTATAAAATTATATGGAGTGATTCTAAATTGTTTAGATTATTAACCTTTATCATACAGATTTAAATTCCTACCATGGGAATCTTCTGCATTTACGTGTACGCATGGGGCTGATAGAGGTTAAAGATCTTCACTGAGTGTTTTAACAAATACTTGTAATTTGAAAAATAAATATAACTTAACAATGATTTAAATTAATAAAAAGTATTCATTCTGTTTTTAATTAAAACAATGAAAATCCTTGAATTTTTGTTGCATTTTAGAGTTCTCACTCATTTGATTCTTCTATGTGTATTTATTTAGACAGCTAAAGAAACTAATTAATAAATCACACACTTCTCAACCACCTCTATCCTTACCCACTAAACAAAAATCCCTAATCCTTAACTCTACTATCACAAATGAATTTAACCTACTACTAAAACAATTAACATTCTTTTGCTGCCGTATTATTAATGGTAACTTATTATATTCCCTTAAATTATTATAAAAATTTCTCCTCTGAGTACTACTGAATAAACTTGTGGCAATAAATACTTCACCTGTGATCCAGAGGACCAAAATGAGTCTGCTGTGCATCCTCCTCCCTCAACAGTGCTTTCAATAATGATAAGTGGCATTCAGCTAACAATGGTGATTGTTCTTCTGATACTAATGCAGCACAGAAGTCTTCAAACCTACAATATAAAACAGGATGTACTTCACCTATTTACAAGTATTTACCAAACAAAATAAATCTGCTTTTAAAACAAATAAAATGTACAGGAAAAACATGATTTAAAGCATGAAATAATGGATATAAGGATAAATAGTGCTCAAAATATAAATTCAACATGAACATTTAGCTGAAAACTTTTGAGACAGCATAATTGTATGCCTCAAAATCTTTAATTTGAATTATTTCCTAAGGAAATGTTTTACAAAATTTTAAATAAACGAAACTTAATTTTGTATTATATAGTTTTGACCAAAGAACTGGAATAATATCAGTAATTACTGCATACAAAAAAACTTTAAAACAATGAATAATATTACTTTGTAATTAACCACAATAAGTTACAAAATGTTGACAATACCACACACAACTATATTGGTAATTAAAACTAGTAAGTAATACGTTTTCGTTTTAGCACTTCAAAGTAATTTAATATTTTACACTAAATATTTTTGTAAAAACAAGATTATAAGTTACTTTCACAGAATTTTTAAAATTTCCATATTGCATAGAGTTGCAAATTAAAATATTCCCTAAAAATTTATTTAACAAAAGAATTAAAACGTTAAAAATTTCGTTTATCAAATATAACAGACTTCTTCAAGTTATCATTTTTTCATTCACAAACACATTTTAAAATTAATAATTAATTTGCGTTACGTTACGGGAAAAACATACAATAAAACTTGAGAATTTTTTTCATATTATTCTTACAATATTAATATGACTTTTTAAAATCAACAAGAAGTTAAAATATTTCCATACCAAGATAGCAGACAGCTTGCCCTACACAATCAACGCTATTTACTTATTTAGCGAGACAAAACAAATGAGTAAAGTTACGAGAAGAATTAACGCACCTGAATGGTGATAACCGCGCAAGAGTACGGAAACGGCGCAGCACCTCGTAGACCCCGAGAGCTTGTAGCACTAGTTCTTTTGGCACTAACAAATCGTCACTGCTTTTAGGAAGTTCTAACGGGGGGAAGTCCTTATTTTGTAACCACAAAGGTACTGGACTCGGCGGAGCGGGTCGTCCGACCACCGACCGCCGCTGAATACCGCTTGCCGTACTATAGCTGGACAGGGAAAAGTCGCTGTCGCTAGACGCCCCATCACCAGTATCTTCGTCAAATTCAGACTCGGTTGGGAATGGTTCCTCCTCTAATTCACTTTTACCACTATTCGACTCGTCTCCAAAGTCTGAACCATAATGGTACTCGGAGTCTTTCTCATCAACAGCATCGGGGTTATAGCCCCTTCTTTGGTAGCCTGTCCCTCTTCTATACCTATCTCTTCCCCTGGGCCTTACGCTACGACGACTACTCTCACTACCGACAGGAGAAGACGCTCTTGAAGCTGTCGGAGTACTAGTCTGTGAATTAGGTGTCTCTGAACCTTTGTTTTCCCTATTTAAAAGATACTTAGGTTTTTTCAGCATATGCATTTGAAACTTTCTAGGTCTCTCCATAACCACAGACTTGGGGGGCCTCCCCCGCCTTTTTGTTCCTCTTGCAGACATCTTGCCAGATCCTGTGACGTTCACTTGGCACTACCTAACACGTGGTTTATGAAAACAATTACTAGTACACAAATACAGATGTCACAGACGCATAGTTACGGAACCCATTTTTGAAGTCATGGATTTGCGCCATTTTTTGGCAAAGGTCACGTGACCAAACATAGAAAACGCATTTTGAACTGTCGATGAAGTAGCTCGGACATTATGTACTCATTTTTCACACTTACACTGCATTTTACACAGAAATATTATCATTGGACAATGCATTACTGCAGATCACGGCGCGAATTATCTCACCGACGCGAAATCCTAAGTGTAATGCTAGCGGTCGAATCTCTAAGGAAGCTTCATCCTCATTGGTTGAACGAAACGCCGCCATGATAACGTAGTACACTGTTTCTCGCTCATAATCCGTAGAAATGGTACCGGGATGATCTTGGTCACACAATATCTCTACAGTGAAATTTTACTTGCCCATTAATCCACCAAAAAATTTGACTTGACATAAAACAATACGACACGGATATATATCGTAATACGTCAAATAACAGTAGATGTCCAATCACGAACTCGGACAGAGCTGGAATATTCTCTTTAACTATCCCCAGATGTCGCGTCGAACGTTATTCTCTGCCGTCAGTTGGCAACAAATGGGCGACGTTGTGTTACCGCATTCTTCGAACGAACGTTTAGGATCGTAATTTTTGCGTTAAATATTACGATTTGCATTAGTCGAAATGAAAGAAGTTCCTTATATGTACCGACTGAAGCCCATATGTGGGCTTAATACCCGAGTAGAACTACCTAAATGCATGTATAGGTTACGGCAAATTCAAGGTTCCTTAGATCCTACGGATATTATGCATGACAATATATTGGCTAAGTCCTCTTTTATAGAAGAACAGGTGAAGATTTTACTTAAGGTTTAAATTTTTTCTCACAATAACTTTTTTGTTTGTGATGAAAAATGTACTAACAGACTGCATGAATGATAATCTCTAAATTATTAAATACGGCATTGTCTCCAGGAAAATCATCCAGCCGTGAAAACTTTAGAGCAAAGACAAGAAGCAATATTGGGTCAACTTAGAAATTTAAAGCGTCTGGTGGAGGAACTTAGCAGGCAGCTTAAGATCCCGTCGAGTTCACCCCAGGCAGAACATGTTTGCATGAATAACCGTTTTCAGGTGATGATACTGTTCCTTTAGTGCAGAGCTTTTTCACAAATTGCGTCTATCTTGCACTATGATAAGCATAGTTTACAAGTTTGTTTGACAAGAAATCGAGACATTACGTATTTCTGGAGATAACTGATTGTATTTAATTTACTAACCACTGGAACTAATTGTATGTTAAGCAGTAATTCTTTATTGTCTTGTTTTTGAAAATTATATATATGCATAGTCGTAATGCTGGTTCTGACACGTTTAAGTGTTTACTTTGTCTATCATATGTTATGCTTTAAATTAAAGGAAGTTGGAGAAGTTCTACAGGTTGTGGTAAAAGCATCCCCACGTCGGCTACCTTATGCTCTCCTGGCTGCCGTTCGAGTGTGGTGTCCCCCAGAAGACGGTGAGTTACTTTTATCATTGCCTCGTAAACTACTGAAAACTAAGTTGAAAAAATTTTCAACTTGTTAACAATACCTACGAGAGCAATAGTAAATGCTCACAGAAGGACTGTAGTAGTATGGGTTAGATGGCAAAAGGGACTGACAAGTCTCAATCTCGCCCAGAAATAAAGACGATATTTTATTCTATACAGTTTCGGTAGTCTCTCAACAGAACCATTTTGTATTTTGATATTGGGGTTTGACAAACTGCGTTTGAGAAAATTTTAAATTGATAGTGTAATCAATAATAACATAGGCAATTTTTATTTCGTATATATTTAGTATAATATATTTGACCATAATAATCTTTGATAGACTTATGTAAAGAACTTTTTTGCAGTTACAAACAATCGTGTGTGTTTTAAAATTATTATCGGTTTAGTTCATATTTTAACATTTATAAATTTCCTGATATGGCAGCTGAGTATGTATTTTGTTCTCTTCTATTACAGACTCCAAAAAGGCTAATGGGAAATTAGAGGTTAAGTGGTATGTCCATTCTTCAGTTTCGGGAGCTGTACCATCACTTCCATGTGGTAGTAATAAGGAAAAGAGTAAACCTCGTGTTCACCTCACTTTTATTTGGAAAGATGGTGAGGAATTGAGCAGTCTTAATGACTTTTTTAAAACCGATATAATGTGCATGAAAAGTTTTTTAATGTTATATAAAGTTGGGTTAATCTCTTGGCAACAGATTTTTCTTGGTACTATTATTAAAACAATAATGTGTGTATATTGATTTTTCCATTACTTTCCTCATTAATTTAAAGAGAGTGACAAAAAATAAATTATTAGACCAGAACTGAACAAACCCAGGTACCTTGTTTCCATTGGTGACTAAAATGGCACAGTAACGACTTTTTCTGTTACATTTTTTTTTATCAGTAGAGTTGCTAAGTAGAAAATATTTGTTATTGTATGCATGGTGTACGTGCAATCTATACAGATTTAAATAAGCCTGATTCTAAATCTTATCACATTGAAACATACCCTTTCATCTGGATTTTAGAAGTGGCTCCTAGATTTGGAACAGATTTGTCCAGACCTGCATTACAGTACATACATACTATTTTTTATTTACTTAGTTTACAGTAATTTTTTTTCACCTTGAATTTATGCTGGTGGCATGTATAACAATGGTATTTCTATTACCCTTGGTAAATAACTAGTAAAAGATTTATAGAATTATTCTGCACTTTTTGCCTGCAGTGGTTCCAGGTGTAGTCGAATTCTCAGTTGGTAATTCATTATCATGGTTGAGAGGAGAGGCTGTCCTCATGAGTCTCCTCATGTTGTATCTTCCATCCAGTGCTGTTATAAAGAAAGCTAGTGTTGTTTCTGAAGTTGCATTATCTGCATTACTTGATTCCTGTACAGCTGCAACATTACTGACAGAAAGGTTAGTATCTCTGTGAAGGAGTAATGCTGTAAATACCTTATTTATACAAACTGGGCATAACATAAATACATGCAACTCCCAAGATTCTACAGGGATGCGTTCCTGAAAACGTGGTCGAATGTCGAACGCCGTTTTTCCATAGACTTGCATGTTATAATCGGGGGATACGTTCCCGCATCTTGATTCGCGCGAGCCAGACTGGGCCGTCTGCGGCACATTCCTGCATACATCTATCTATACATATATTGCAGCAAAATTAATATAAAAGTTGTTAAAAAGCACAAAATAACTTGCAGCCTCGCCAGTTAATTTAAGGTTATGCAAACCTGCTCTTCTCTTAAATCTGTCAAAACAGCCATCAAATTACATGAATTTATCACATTCTAGAATTTTCTCCTTCTGTTTCACATAAGTGCTAGTAGTTGAATGACCCTTTTATTTGATTCACTTGCATTATCACTATTACATTTCCTTTGAGATATCATGTCAAGTGATAAATTTATAAATAAATAAATAAAATAAATTTAAATAAAAGAGTAACAGAAAAAAGAGTGAAATCAGCACAAATTCAAACAATTAGAGCAGAAATAACTATGTCTACACTGAAACTAAACCTTGCGTGGTTGGTCGGGACGAAAATTACTTCGCGTAAACTAGCTCCCAATTTGATCGGCTGCGTTGAAATCTCGAATTTGTCGAACCTTGGGAGTCGCCTGTACTTGTGATTTGCAGTATCAAGATTTATTATAATAACCAAACTGCAAATACATGTTGAAAATACCGTACCATTTGCTTTGCTTTATTTAACCTTACCTTCACTCTAGCTTCACATTAATGGTTCTCGTACTTTGTTTAAATTTTCTTTTATGCTTTAATCATGATAATGTTAAATATCTTTTCACTGAGGAATGAAGTATGTTATGTATAAATGTGTATTTTGCATTAACATATTACTGTACATATCAGTAAACATTATAAATGCTATTTTCGTAGTACTATCATTTAAGAGATAATAAAAAGTGGCATTAGGGTTTATTCATGTTGAATTGGGTGACTCTTGTCATATTAAGGATATAGTTTTAGAATTATTTTTCTTTGTTACTGATTCATAAATTTACTGCATACATTTAGAAAATTAATTACAGTTTCATCATGATTAATTAGATAGTCCTTTCATAACTTCAGTGTACTACATTCTAACTAGATACTTTAGAGTGAAATTATTGTCCGTCATTTGGAAAATAATACAATTAGTTAAGATGCTTTCCGTTGAGAGTTAAGAAATCCTTATTATTTCTTATGAAGTTGGATATGAAGATTTGAGAAAATTTTATTGGGTTTATTACTGAATATTCCTGTGATATAGAAAGAAAACTATATTCTGATTTTAGTTTAAGCTATTACTAACGCATCTAAGAAAACTAGCAAGTGGAGTGGTTCTAGACTTTGTATTTATCTATCCTTATGCAGGCTTTATGACTGGGGTAACTTTGGCCAATAAGGTGGAAGTAAATTTTTTGGTCTTTTATTTTTTCAACAAAATTCTTATCAGAAAATACAACTTTTATATTTTCTACTCATTAAAATTTCCATAAATTTGCTTCATGTTCAAGAAGGAAATTTTCCCAAAAAATGAGCCAAAATCCTAATTTCAAATGCAGAAAAGTATTATATCAAATTTGGTTATCTTTATATTTGTTTTGTCTAACATAATTATCTGAATTTCAGTTCATCCTCTGCAAATTTAAAGAAGACTCTTTCAGAAGTGTGGAGGTGGGCATCTAGTCCTGATCTCATACCATCTGCCGTCCACAGTATCTCAGTTGGTGAGATAGTGCTCTGGGGAGCTTTGAAGGGTTTATGCAGACAAAATAATAAAGAACCTTTGCCATCTGAGACTCCTAATAAACTTGTTGCTTGGTTTGCATCATACTCCAAATTCCTGGGGTATTAGCAACTTGGAAGCAATGTTTTTGTTGAAATTTTTTAATTTATGTTATATTCTCAGGTGAATTTTCATGTTCAAGAAAGTTTATTTGATATAAAGCTGTGAAGAGTGATTTTAAATATAAGCTTATTTGGTGGAAAATCCATCTAATAGGTATTTGGCTTTACAGAAAATTGTTAAATTTCTGTGCTGCTATACATGTTACGCTTGAAGATAAAGATCCTCATCTGATTATTCCATTTCAGTTTTATTTATTCCTACTTATTTTTTAAATACGAAGTTCCATCTTTTAGCAAAAAGTCATGGAATGAAGTAGCTGAAATTTATTCATCTCAGGAAAATACAGTGGAAACCAGTTAACACGAAATGCTGGGGACCTGCATAATCATTTCGTGTTAACTGAATTTCATCACAATGGTTTTTGATGGTAAACTTTCATTTCTCAAATGTGGAAGTAAGCTCATTAGCAAAACCATGATAATATCAATAATGAGATGTGATTAGCAAATAATTGATATATCGTATATAGGATGACCTCCCCCCTCCCTCTGTCTTTTTTAAACTCTGTATTTAAGAAAGAATATTTAAACCATTAATTTTGGCAAATTTACTCTGATTATATTCAATTATTACAATTTTTGCATTCAAGTCGTAATTACATTTATTAAAATTGCCAGAGCGATGAGATTATTTCTCATTGACCACACGCAGAAATCATTTTGCCTTCGGTAGGACCTGGCTCTCGGCAGCACGGAAGGGAACCAGTGATGCTGAGTCATCTACATCTAAGCACAAGCTTCCTAGCGTACCATGCGTTTCCTCCTATTTCTATTATTTGTTGTTAAATAAACCATTATAGAAACCCAGCGTCATTATTCACGCACCCACAGTAGGATAGAATGACATTTGCTGGTGCCAAATGAATCTTTGCTTTCAACAAGGACTGTTCTAATTAGCCTTCGCTAATCCTTGTTTTTTTCCAAATATCTCATTTAAAACAATTTATGCAAATATTTTTTATTATCAAGTTTGAAGAAAATGTAATTTCCTACAAGTTTTGTTTGAAACATTTTTTCATAAAACCATTTAAGAGTTATTTTGATTTTTTGCCTGAATTTGTTAATTACGTTGCTAAGTGATACCATTGTTACTGTTGCTATGGTAAAATTTTCTAATAGCAGATAGCGATACATTGGCTGCCAAGGGTAGTTTTAATTGCACAACGATATTTTATTATAGCAACAGCTAACAATTTTGTTTAATGTTTTTACAATGTAAAGATTTTTGAAAGTGCTTAAAAATTATTCAAAGGTGTAATTGCTAATAATTATTCTTGAGGACTTTGATGTTGAGAGCAGTCATATTCATTACTCTGTATGGAGAATGTCATGAGCTGGACACATCAGATTTTTTAGTAATAAAATCTAATTTTTTTCTGAATGGCATATTCAAAATTTTTCTGTGCCACAAATTGTCCACCATTTCATATGTATTTTATCAACCTGATTGAACTTCCAAAAAACAATGCATGCTTTTTAGCATTCCTAGGATATCTGCAGCCCTTGGTGTGGACAACACTTTGTTGTTAGCCTACACTATTGTCGATGCCACTATCTCCTAATACCCTAGGGCTAACAATATCCACAACGTCGCTGTCTGTTTAAATTGGTCCTATGGCAATATGGTCATCCACTGCAATGTTATTAGTGTGATTTCTGTTGACAAACTCAAAAAGAAGGACAAGCGGCCAAAGATATTACTGCTATAATGGGCTAATCCTATCTCAAACCCATTTTGTGTTATCCGATGTATTTTGCATGTTTTTATTTTTTTGGACCAAAAACTGTGCGTCAAGTGGTATTTCGTGTATACCATTTCACGTTGAGCGAATAAATATACACTAAAAGGTACAAACACCAGGATGGACCGAGCGTGTGTTATGTGCTAAGTTGTTTCTACTGTACTATTTTTGAGTAACAAAAGACTCAATTATTGATTCATGAAATAATGATGTCAGTTAAATTTTATATCAAGGCCTTACACAAGATACATAACAGTATTTATGTTGCAATTATTGAGCATGAATATTGTACCTTTGGTTGATATCTACTTCCTATGACATGGTTAGTTTTCTGAATAATTTTCGTCTTAGAAATGAGTATCCATTTAATGATTTAGGCTATAAAGTAACTATTGCTGTCTGAATAGCAACAAGGAAAATTTGATTCTTCCTCACACCGTAGCTTAGGATTTTCTTGTTGAATTTTTCTTTACAAAATTAAAAGTTGTTATACAATTGAATTTCTACAACTTGAATTTTCCATAACTCAAAGTGAATTCATTTTACAGGACAAAATCTTTTTCGTGTTTTTTCTTCTATAACTCGAATTTTCTATAATTGGAATATTATTTGTTTCCCTTATAGAAGTTCCACTGCATCTCCAAGATTTACTTTAAAGTTTATCTGGAGCAAGCTTTATTTTGAAGGTATGCCAATGAATTGTAATTTAATGTTAATATAATTTTTTTATTACATTGACATATATAAGCAAGCCTTTTTGCTATTTATAATTATATATTCATATTTATCTTCATTGAAAACATGTATAATTAGAGCTGTGCCTAGAGAGGTGTGGGGCCCAGGGCAAATTGGCTAGTGCCAGACCTTATTCACATCACTTTCACTTGTGGTGATATCGAAATGCTAGGCCTGGAAAGGTCACCCTACCATAGGGATAGCTCTATGTATACCTTATCTTTAACTTGCCTTGTTTCATTCGTGTTCAAATGCCAACTTGTAGAACTTTTGGAAATGGATTGATACTTGTGAAGTTTTCTCATGCAATGTTTTAAGTGCCATTTTGGTATGTAGATAAAGTTGTAAATTGTATAGATAAAAACTGTATATTGGATACTAAAATGTAACAAGTCTAAAACCTTGCCACCGGGCCAGCTGCCCAATTGCATTGGAATTTTATACTATAATAGCCCAGGTCTGTTGGTTGGTTGGTCACGCTTTCACAATGGCCGATATAGAACGTTTTAACAAACTTCCTGAATAGGTAGAAGATTGAAATTTGGCAAGGATGCTTGATTAACATATTTTAAGGTAATGACGAAAATAAATCTCCAAAAAAGTCCTGGGTTCGACTCCAAGGAAGACATTTCCATTTTCTGTAAGGTAACGTGTAAAAATCAATTTTTTTATGTGCAGGCTTTTATTGTTTTGGAAATTAAAATTAGAAGGAATTAACCTAAGATCTTCGGATCTGAACCATTTTGAAGAAAAAAGTTTCTTATTCTGTTCATGTTTTTCTGCATACAATTCAAAATCGCTCATGTTATAAGTTTAATTCACATATTTTGTGGAAATATTGCCATTTTAACGGAATGTTACCTTGGCTACCAATTATATTGTTAGACCTCAAAATCATATTGTTGTATCAATACTTATGGGTGTAAGCGTGCTTTTTATGCTTTTAATACGAGAGAGGGAGGGGGGGAGAGGGAAGTAGAGAGGAGAAGCGAGGGGAAGGGAGGGAAAAAGACAACTATTTTAAGTTTAACTAAAGATAGCCCGTAAACAACAGAATATTCACTAGATATGTTGTATATGACAAAATATTTCATATGTGAAAGGGGGATATTATTTTAAATGAAAATAATAATCTATCTATCTATAATTCTTCCGTTGATATTTCAATGGACATTACACTAGTAGAAATAATAATAATGAGTTGCTTGGAATTTTGACTCTCTATTGGAATTCAAAGTGCTATAAGTCGAGTTTTACGAGATATCAATTGTGACTGACATTGGTGAATGCATACTTAATTTTACCGCGTTAATTACAGGATATATAAGCTTGAAAGATTATTTCGGATACTTTCGCGACGATCGCTTCGGATGTCGTACTCTGTATCTGTTGGCTAACGCCCGACTCTCACCTTAGGGCCACAGGAAACGCATGCCCAGCCATGCGCACCCAAGTTTACGAGCGCTCCAAAAGCGTTGAACCAAGCCGTTTTGGAGTACGCTATACAAGCACTTTCGTGAATACTGCTGACGTCGTCCTTCATGAGGTGGCATCCTGCCTGCGAAACGTAATATGCGCGGCAAGAACTAGAGATACGGTGAGAGAAAATCCACCGGCAACAGCTGCGTTTTGGAATGTCGATCGCGGTAACAACGGCGTAGATCAGGGGTCTCAAACTCGTATTGGTGTGCCCGCCGCATGACGGCTCTCTGACCATCCGCGGGCCGCATTCATTCCTTTCCCAGTCTTCACACCTTTTCGTATTCTTTGTATTATATTCACTCTCCCTTTCCACAAGAGAGGAATAGCTCTGTTACGCGTCTTACACGCAGTCATTACAAAAATGCTAGATTTGGCGTCGCGGGTTAAGCCCTTCAGATGCGCAAGAAACTCGCTGGCAGTGGTATAAACATTCTTCAGTCACTCAACCGTGCAGGCTGATATAAATTGGAATGATTTAATTCACTTCTTAGATTGTTTATAATTATTTGCGTGAAATATTTTATAAGAGATAGATTTGAGTTCGGGTCGCGTAGTATAAAGTAAATTGCTTCGCGGGCCGCACAATTGCATCGCGCGAGCCCCATGCGGGCCGCGAGTTTGAGACGCCTGGCCTAGATGAAGGAAAATAGGGATAAACTTCCGCCTTAACGACTCCGTTGATGAACTGCCAAAAAATGTTCCAGGCATCGAACTTGTGAGCCGTTTCGTTCGAGAGAACTAATATTGACCTATCATTTTCTTAATGACCTGAATAGTCCATGAAACATCAGTTAATCCGAGAAAGTAGTGTGATGTGAAAATGAATTCGTTGAGGCGTTGAGAAATTGTCTGTCTGCATTTTAAATAATTTAAAATAATATTACTCGCTGAGGTTTCCAACGTCAACAGTTTTTACTTTCTTCATACGTAGTATAGGGAAAGCATTGTGATCACGAAAAAAATCGACTTCGAGATTTCAACGGAAATACACGTTTTGAGGTCCCTAGAACACGTTTAGACTATTTTCGGAATTATGTGTGTGGATGGATGTGATTGTGGGCGCTCTAACTCAAAAAGTATTTGTCATATTAATACCAAATTTCATGAGCACAAAGTGCTGATTAGTTTTTGGACAATATCAGTTAACAGGAAGTTGAGGTTTATTCGAAACCCGATTCTGTTTTTGCAATATTTCTCTGTTAAAACATCATTATTGTATATAAAACTCAATACAGATATTATAGAGAATGTAATTTCCTACAACTTTTATTTGAAACAATTTTCCATAGCAGTTATTGTTTAGGAATTATTTATAAATAATAGGTTTTTTCAGTTTCCATCAAATATCTCCTTAAAAACGTCATTATTGGTAATATTCGTGAGGACCAAAGTTGTAGAGAATAATATTTCTTTCAAGTTTTGTTTGAAACAAATTTTCGTAGAACCATCCATTTCGGAGATATTTAACTTATTCGTAAATTTTCAGTATACAGCGCCACCATCTAGCGGTGAATTCTGTAAACATATTCAACATATAATTTACGGCAATAAGGACGACTGTATTCTTTTACAATATGAAATAATAATTTTGCCTTATAATGCTATTCATAATAATTTAAATATCTATATCCCAAATATGGAGAAAGTCATGTGTTGGCAATATCAGATTTTTTAATTCTTAAACTTTATTTACGACGAGTCAATATTTAGGCCCCGTACTCTTAACTAACCGCTAATCAATATTCAAATTCATTAATGTTAGATTCGGGATATTTAGATGATTAATTTTTAAGAAGCAAAATAAGAGTAACAATGCCAACAATAATGGAGCATAAGACGGAATTTACGAAGGAACATAATTTTAGAAAACATCCCAATACACATATTTACTATTTTCCTTCAGCATTATTTGTGACAAAAGGGAGCACGAAGTATTAAATATTGAGTTATTTCATTTTCTTGCTCCATTCACTAATATAAACAATGCTGTGTTATACAAACTTTATCAAGAGATATTTATTTCGTCCCATTAAGAATTATCGTTGATAATTTTATTTTCATCTTCTTCTCGGTTACTTTGCCGGCAGGAATGAAATATTTGCCAATTCGAAAACTCAGCTACCTACAGTAACCGAAGCAAGGATATTCGCCTTAATTGCCAATTAGTTTCTGTTGAACTTTTTTTATAGTGCGAAATGCTCCAGTTACATAGTCATCGAGTGTAGAGGATCAGTCAGGTTAACCTGCCTTCGTAAAGGATTTTCACTTGAAAACGCATTGCTGAGTGCATCGAGTTAGACGCTGAAGTTCTACGCTCTCTTCACGACTGGGTTAATCATCAAATAAAAAGAGGGAGGCCAATTTTAGAGGAATTGTATCAGTGGATGATGCGTCTTATAATAAAAAATACCCCATATAAAAGCAACGATGTTATTGGAACGCATTCGATTACGATGGGTGCTTATTACAACGAGAATATTTTACAACTTTATGAAATATCGTTAAATCTGCCTTTTCTTACCTGTTCTTTCCCATTATTTATTAAAATGAAAGTATTGCGTCAACTGTATAATAGCTATTTCGGTGAGTAAATTCTAGTGAAGCAGCTTTATCTATTTGTTTTCAATTCGTTGAACTACTTCAGAAATAAATTATCTCGCAAATGTCATTTTCGGTTTTGTTTCTTATACTAAATTGACAAGACCATAAAAAATACGATGGTATAAGCACAAATGCAATTGCCGTCCATAAATAAATCCTTGTAAACAGAACTTCCATGTTATGCTTACATGCAGTGGCGTACCCAGGATTTTGGTTTGGGAGGGGGGGCACAGAACAACGCACATCAATTCAGATTCGCATTAATCTACTCATTAGCGTGGGTTGCCTACCTAGGAGGGGCTATTTACTCAAATGAAAAAAACAGATTTTAAAGGATCTTTAGAAGCAGTCTGATTTTCCCTTTAGGGGAGTAATATTGCACACCGAAGATTAAACTTTAGTTACTAAAGTTCACCATCAAGTCTTGCATTAAATGTTATTAGCAGTGCGTTTGTTGCGGCCATTGATGTAGAAAGTTTTCAAATTACTCAGCCATGTAGGTTTTTCGTTATGGATAAAAATATATTACCTGGATTGGAACTAAAATATTCGTTTCCGTTTATATTCGAAATGTTTATATAATTACAATTCGCAGTCGCATGGTGGAAGAGAATTTTTTCTCCGTTATATTTTACCGCGAAAGAGCGAAACACGATCTCGTGAAATGAGAAACTGGTCACAAATAGGGATCGCGAAACCGCGAATAGAGAAGCAGTAAAAGACGAGGTCTACCTGTTTGTGTGTGCGACTGACGGATTTCTGATGAGAAGATATGAAAGTTTGTGGAGAGATTGTCTCTAGAGTAGGGTTATTCCTTTCTTCACCAGTATCATGCATTTGGAAAAACGTTTTGGCGGAATAGAGAAAAATATCTTTTCCAATGATACACACCGTGGGATGCACACCGGAGGGAGACGACTAATGGAACAGAACTTCTAAGCGATCGGCGGCACTTATATGTAGAAACTCCTTTACCAATCGTTACCGAAATTCTTTTCTCCCTCTCGACATCCACATCTCCATCGGGGAATCTTTTCTGCTCGTGGAGGAAGACGGTAGATATTATCTTACGAGAGACAAAAGAGCACCTTTCGCGTAGTAAATGCAATGTGTGAACGACCGGACGCCCACAAGAATTATCGAAAGTGGTTGGGATAGCACGCCCTTTGTTTTGTGCCAAACCCTATACACTCCCAGACGCGCAGCATGAGACAAGTGTGAGGATGGGTGAAGGATAACTGAGCGGTGGAGAAATCCCGCGTTTCACTTTGGCTATTTACAAGTTGCGAAAAAGTTTCCAGTTCAGAATTCCTTAAAGGCTTGAAAAATACCAGTCCTCTAGGACAGTGATTCTCAACCGAAAATCCGTCGCGGACCGGTGAATTTTATAAACATTCCACCGGTAAAATTTAGCAAACTACTTTTAATTATTACATTTTAAAAATTATTTTCTTCAATGAAATTTCATTACAACCTAGAAAACTTAAGAATTAAAGGCTTTAATTAAAATTTGAAACAAAATCGTAGTTATTTCAGGTAATTAGACGCGAAGTAAGTCTTATATAGATGCGTTTTTAGTCAAGTTTAATTCGATGGAAATTATTGTCGTGTCAGCCTTATATGCGATATTAACTGTACATAAATATTCCAACCTCAACATTATAAAATATGGTCAATAAAGAAAGAAAAGCTGCCATATCTCTTTTAAAAATTTGGAGTAAACAATATAGTTCGGTGAAACTGACCGTGCGACGACACTCCGAGTATTTGGGGTCCCGGGCCCCAAGACAGCATTTTCCCGATGGGTAGAAAAATGAGAGTAGTGGGGAGAAGTTTCAGGGTGCTAAGGGGTGATAGAAAAGCAGTGGATAGAGCTGGGGAAACCCAAATCGAGATCTGATAATGAGAAATGGAAATGGAGAAAACTCCAGCCGTAGGTACCGGTCTGCCTTGCACCCGCATATTGCGATAGGAAAATCTCACGACCGATAGTAATACCGGGCCTCGGAAATACCATTTAACCATTCATAGTATGCACGGTTACTGCACTCTAAACATTTATCTGCAGCCACAATTTAACAGATTTTCGTCCTGTATCAAGAATAAAACTGTTTTAGAGAGCACGGGACCTAAGATTAATAACGGTATAAAACATTTTAAAATTTTCCTAAACTTTCCACCAAAGTTTCGCGGACCGGCAAATAATCGGTCGGCGACCGGTACTGGTCCGCGTACCGGCGGTTGAGAAACACTGCTCTAGGACAGTGTTTCTCAAACTGTGGGCCGCAAAATTATTTTAGATGTAAGATGAATTACCAAAATAAAACATATTCACCAATAATAAAATTTTAGGAAATACAATGCGATAAAATATTAACAATTATATAAAACTAGCAGAATTTCCCGTTGAATTTCAACGGATTTAGTAAAGCTACTACAGCACAACATACAAACTCTTTAAAATATATAGTAGATACTTTTTAAATTACAATTAGATTTTCTTAACAATTAATCATATTTGCTTGTAACAATTTATTTCCGAGCCTATTGTATTCAAATATAACAATAATTTTATTTCCTATCATATCACTTTCGCCAAATCCAGCTTCATTTCTTGTGTAATTATGCCTCGCTGAAATATTTACTTTTATGGCTTGAAAAAGCAACGTACAGTTGTCCATGATTGAACACTGACTGGTAAATGTACACCAGATACGTGAGCTTATTTACGTTAATAAACATTATAATGTAGAATATAATGATTTTACTTACAAAAAATGTAAGATTCCAGGATTCTATAGACGAAAGAAGGTTCAATTACTTTCATCAATAAACTCTTCCTGAATAATAATGAGTATCTATTTACGTTGCTATCCATAAACATCGATCGTTTCGTTGCTTAAACAAAAGTACGAATAGAATAACGCTAAACTTTCGTCTATTTATAAGCTCATTGAAGCTAACCGAATCGGAGATAACAATGACGGCCACGTTGGCAACGCCCGGAAAGACTACGAAAAATCCACAAAATTTCGAAACAAATAGCGTATTTTTGAAAACTTCGACTGTGTAACATGTAAACTTCGCAGGAATAAGATAGTATAGAGTTTTATTCGTCGAATAAAGCAAAAACGAAGGAAATCGGTCAATATTTAAGTATTTTAATGCTTGAAGGAAGAATACCTTGCAAGTCAAGAAATGGATTCATACGTGTTATCTTATGGAAAAATGTTAATCCCCTATATTGGCAGCACTGATTAATCCCGGTTGACCAAACCTTGACCATTCACTAAGTTAGGATGTAAGGAAGAGTCGTACCAAATTTGCTTATTCTAGCTTTTATCGTTTAGGAGGAGTTCCATGAACAAATACACAAACACACGCTTCAAAATATAGTATAGTAGATAAAGGAATTAGTATTAACGTTTATTGTTTTTACTATTTTCAATTCAAAGGAGGCCGCATAACATTCAAGGGGCCCGCAACAGTTGAAAGTTTGAGAACCAGTGCTCCACCACAACATGCCGCTTCACGGTTATGTTTATGTTTCGTGGGTTTTGGGAAGTACATATAGAAAATTCAGGTAACACCGGAAAATATTTCCATTTAAAATAATTAGGGTCACTAACCTACACGTCTCCAACCGTTCAATGAAGCTTTCTTGTACAGGTGATATCACTTCCGAGAGATGAATGGGGCAAAAGATTGTCAGTGACTGTGAAGAATTGCCGTGTTCACTGACCAGGTGGAAAGTATGAAATTAACCCAAATAACTGAACAAAAACAGGATAAACATTCAAGAAGACAAACACTAAGCCTCCTTTCACGCCAAGAAACTTCCGACACAAATGACCACTCCAACGAAATTGTTGCAGCAGAATGGCGAAGAGTTAGCAGTGACACTGTTAGGGGTTAAACACCAGAAACCATATGGTAAGGATTTATTTCAATGTGACAATTCACACTGCAACAGTGTGTTGTAACTAATTTTTTCACATCCTTCACCCAATGTCACGCCCTTTTCATGTTCTCCCCTTCCTCCATCCCACTTAGGGATCTTTCCTATGTAAAAGGAGCTTCCTCCTTACATCACCCCTGCACTCTCCTCTTTGTTCACCCACTTTTCCGAAAACGAGTAGCATTTTCTGTCTCTCCCATCTTCGAACCCTTCTTCTCAGAGTAAAGAGCATTTCTTGGAAAATGGACCGCTGCCACCACTCCTATAGCTTTTTTATCTGCCACCATATATATGTTTTACTATGGGTAATCGATATAATTGTTCTATTTTATCTTTTAATAGAAAGAGAAAAATTATGTCAAACATCAGGTCAAAACAATGCAATATTTCTGTGTTTATACAGTGCATGTTGCAAAATTTTTGCAGGCCCAAGGGACTTTGCAGCTCAGTGGAGTAGCAAACTCTTATGTGGCCCCAGTGCACTATTCTATTTTGGGGTTAAATTAATTTTATTATGAAAGGTATAAGACGTCAGGGGCATTTGGGGCCCTCTTTGGCTGGGGGCTCCGGTGCACTGCACAGGTTCGCTTCATGTACGCTACACCTCTGTCACGGCTCATTCTCTCCTAATAGCATCTCTGACAGCAGTTACATAGGAAGGTTTAAAAACAGAAGATATAAAATTAATCCTATCTGAACATCTTCTCTTTATTTTTAAGGGATTTCATATTACTATATTTATAAGATGGGCTTGATGGGGATTTGCTCTTTTTTGATGTCATAAATACGAAATATATGGAAAGACCAAGTGTTGAAGGATAAGGGGTTGAAAGAAGTCAAAGAGGTATTGCGGTCGGTTTTCTTGCCTCGGGAATGCAGGGGGAGGAGAGGTGAAAGGCTCAAGTTGGGGAAAACCGAGAAGAGGGAAAATAAAAGGCAACTGAAGAAGACAGAAAATGGGTGCATGTTTTGCCAGCACATTCTTTGGAAACATAAATCGGTCAGTTGTATTTTCCTGGGGGGGGGAGGGGGGCACGGGCCCGGTACCCCCCTCGTTACGCCCATGCTTACATGGAGCAAGCATACAGCACAATTTATCTCCACCCCCGCTTTAGTGCCAATGTCAGTGATGGACAAGCGGTGACGCTAAATGGGGGTTTGACTGTAGCCAAATCGAGCCGTTGGCTAGATTTTAAGGCTCCTTTTATTAAATAAAACAGATTCTATTTCTGTGATATTATATCAAATTATTGGTATTTGTGAAGAGAACGTCAAAGAAGTCGATTCTCGGAAAAAATTATCTCCCAAGAGAAGGAAAATCACGAGAGTAAGTTACTCCAATATTTTTGATTATTTAACAGCAAATACTTAATATTAATTGAGTAGCCTCCTATCCAGGTTTGAAATTTAATTTCCGGATGAAGATAATAATATCCGGAGCCAAAGAAAATTCAATTTTTCACGTGAGATAATGAAAATTTATTATAATAATAAACATGAGTACATTCTGAGAATGTTATAGATTTGTATACTAGTTTTACAGTATTTTTATTTGGTCGTTGTTTGTTTAAACAATTTACTGAATATATTTATGATGCAAATAAATGTTAATATTTGTCTGCGCTCTATGCCACATTCTAATCAATAAATAATGTTCATGAAAATGAAGAACTATCATTTTGTTACTTACCAAAATTCCTTCTTCTAAAATTTCGTGATGAGGACTTAAGTAACTTCAGGATTTCAAGTATCCGATTTATGACTCAGCGTAACCAAATAGTTATCTCGTATTATCGACTCTTAGGAATATCTTAATTATCGCGAACTTTGTGAAAATAAGGCAAAGGTAAAAGAAAGCATATAATTTGCTTGTTACCTCAAAAACTCATGATTAAAATACGATTATAATATTAAGATACTCTAAATTTTACGATACTATTACTTATACAGTAATTCCTAAAATTCTTCTCTTCTTCCTAGTACTCTGAAAATTACAATTTTTGCATCCATCCGTTACATATTCCCACCAATTCCTACTAACAATTCTAAAAATCTAAATCAAAATAATGAAATTATTACATGCAGATGAAGAAAAGAGAATTAGTGGTCGTTAAAACTATTCTATCGTTTTAATTCTTCCGTAATTTGAATATTACGCCTCGCGTACTTGACCTGATTATGACGTATTTCAGATTGCCATCTTTGGAGTGGTCCCATAACTATTGTTCTTTTATTGAATTTCGTATTTACGTACACAGCGTGTTGGTATCAGTTCATTGTAACATATTATTCTGTTCACATGTTTGTATGTCTTTGAATTGTTACTAAATTGGCGTTGGTGTTGTTTGTTATTTTTTCATATTCTAGTCTTCTGCTACAAGATATCCTTCAAATCTTTATGGAAAGTGATGTTAAACGTGTATAGCTTAAACCGATGAAAATATTTCTCTCTCGTAATGGGAAACACTGACAGCAAATTGAACTTCAGAAAAGCCGTGATACAGCTCACTTCTAAGACACAGGTAGTGTTAGTTGGCTTAAATCTGAGATTCTTCAGACACGTATTAATACTTAACGTGTTGTTTACAGTGTGTTTGTGACTGTTACAGTCATTTTTCATTAATTTTCATACTAATTTTAATGTGTACAGTTTAATTTTTATATAATTATGTTTAATGACATCAAATAGCGACGTTATGCCACTGATCGTTGAGTTTTAGAATGACTTAATTGAAACAAATGTAAATTTCTGTTTACTCAGAAATTGTGTTATATGAAGTTATATCTTATTCCCAAAATAATCTGTCTTGTCATCTTGATTATAAATCGGACGTTGTGGATATAGCCGGTAGAAGCAGACGACGAATCCTTTTGGGAACGGCTATGGGGCTGTGGTATCGAGGGTTCTGGAGGGCCACTTTCTCCTGCTGATGTATTTGCTCTTGTACCAGCATCAGAAGTTCGATCACTGAGAGAGGAGAATCCACAGACCCTCGCAACTTTACTCTACAAAGCAGTTCAACGTTTGGTACGAGCAGTCCATTCAAGTTGTAGAACTCACGCTGAGCAGGATACAGGTTAGTTCCTTTTTTCTGTCAATATTTGTCATTCGTGATCGTGTTGCTTTTGTATTTTAATTTTCTAAAATTGAAGTTATGTAAAATAAATTATATAGTTGAATCATTATGTAAAGTTTTCTAAGATTTTTCACTTGTCAGTAAGGTTAGCTACTCATGCTTCCATTTTTAACAGCAGTTTGCAAGATTCCTATAGTTTTATTATGGCAGCTAACTGGATAACTCTCTCAAGTTGTATTCCTTAAATAAAATTTCAAAGTCTGGAGACTCCTTGGCAATTTTGTTTATAAAGTATGGTATACCATTGTTAGTGGTGATTAATATTTATTTAATTGGGCCCAATACCCTCGTAAACAAATATTAAACCATGTGCAATTAAATCAGTTTGTGAATTTATTTTGTTCTTTTAAGATATTTATTCTAACCGAAGTATTTAATTCTGCAGTTGGAAATTAATTGCAATTTTATTGTATTTTTTATGAAAAATCTAATATCTATAATAAAATAATTTGACTCCTATAACAGTTTAATCTTCCACGTGTTTATGGATGGTATAGTGCAAGAGCTCAATGAGTCTATTATTTGTGTATATTATAATTTGATATTAGATCAATTGAATTATATGAAGACATTAAACAGCATTACCAAATTGTATAATGCCATGAAACATTATCCTTATCATAGTTGAGATGAAGATGCAACCAAAATTATTATTTTAATAAAATTGTGTGTTTTTAATGCTTACAAAAACACTTGGTGTGGATAAAAATTATTGCTGAAATTTTTACAATTACAGTGAAATCTCGTTACAACATACTTCACAATTACGTTTGTTTCAAATTAACGTACTTTTATGATACCCCATCAATTTTCCCATTTAAATACTGAATAAATATTTCAAAGTAACGTACTTCAACCTAACGTACTTTTCAATACTATGTATGATATTCAGAGGTCCCGAAAAATGACTTTTGTGGTTTTATTGTAGCCTTTCATCCATAAATGGCTCAGTCATAACCATTTCTTTCTCATTCAATTCGTTTACACCAATTTTGAAGGTATCTTTTGTCTCTAGTACGAAAATATATGCGGAACTCTGCCAAAATCCTAAAAGAAGGGATTTTCCGAACTGAAAAATTCAGAACCCATGATCAGTCATACCTCTTGTATTTTCACAATAACATCGACATAAAATCTTAAGTTCTAGGAATTATCTCTCTTGTTAGACTCTCATTCTCACCGGTTTCGGTTTGCGCTGGACCTGCGATAATGCCTATCTCCTACTGAGATGCTTTCAGAGAAAATGCTGTACTCCGTATGGGTATTTCAGTATACCGTACATTCAGTATAAAGTATAAAAATTCATGCTCCCTAGAGAGACGTTGTATCGAGATTTTACTGTATAACTTTTGGCAGTTTACTCAGTCCTTTGCATTCTGTTTTCTTTTTAACAGTGCTTAATTGTGTTAGACTGTTGACTCGTATTCTGCCTCATGTGTTTGAGGATCCAGATTGGAGAGGTTTCTTTTGGTCTGGGCTTCCTACTCCTAGTGGCAGAGGTACTGTGGATGATGGAGAAGAAGAAGACTCTGTGCCATTGGCACAGTCTCTGGTTGATGCCATCTGTGTAAGTTCTCTCTATTGCACATTAGAATGGATACCGTTCTTTTCCTGTTGTACATATGTACATAAATGAAATTTTCAAGAGGTGAGGGGTACTATCTTATATAAATATTTAGGTAAAGAATGAATTTATAAATATTATAATATAATTTATATTTTGCTATTCTTGATATTAGCCTGATGATTTTGTATTTAACTTTTTTGGTATTGGTATTGGTTTTATGGATAAAATATAGCAGTCCTTAGGTTTGATATATTCATATTAGAGTTATAAACAACTTCAGTGTTGCTATTTTTAGTCTCCTTAGGTTTGGCAGGTTTATATTTTATACTACATTTCTATATATTTTTCATATAAAACTAAGTAATGGTGCTGTGAATGTATATTAGATGATGTAAAAATTGTAAATAATTTTCAGTATAAAATCAATACTTTTGCATAACAAAATGCAAATTTTTATGTACTCATTCTACTTAGAAATATGTGATGATATTATTGCACTTTAAATTTTATTATACTATTTTATGATGTATATTTTTTCTTAGGCCAAGTCTACACTCACCATCCAGTTGAATAGCATGTATACCAAGCCTTAATTTGTTCACATTTTCTCACTGGTTCCTTTCATTTTAGTACACTAGGATAATATCATCCACTCTTGGTATGCTCTGATCTCATGTTATTGCTTGTATGTACAGTAGAGTCTCGATTATCCGAGCCCGCTTATCCAAGGTTCCGGGTTAACCGAGGCGGCAGCGGTAAACATGGCGGTCAAAAAGCGATCGACCAAAGTTGGGCAAAAATCATTAAAAGACTATTTTGTTTAAGTAATATCAATAAATTGTTCTTTTAGTTTAGTTACGTATGTATAAAATAAATTTTCTGAACATACATAGGCCTATTTTTAATACCTAAAAATGAACCTTCCGTTTTATCCGAGTTTATCATTATCCGAGGTTAGCTTGGTCCACTTTACCTCCGATAATTGAGACTCTACTGTATTTCAATGCCATTGCTTATGGTAAGAACTGCTATATTTTAAAAAATATACCAAAAATGGATTATTAAGCTAAAATCCAATAGAGGACATTGATAAATTATGTAGCTATAACATGATAGAGTAAATTGATATACAGTAGAAACTCGTTTACCCGGATCGCGATTATCCGGACTTCTGGATTATCCGGACTAAACTGCTCACAAACTAAAGTGGACCACTTTCTCGTGCAACTAATGACAACACGATTGTGTTTCACGAAAAATACCCGTAGACGCCCCTTAAAGTGTTACTGAGTGAATTTACCATTTTAAAACAATCTTAGTGTTTTTAGAAAATTATATTTTAATAAATACGTATATCAAAAACCATAAATTGTATAATGAAACTTCAAGAAAGTAAAATATACGTCTTTTTACTTGTTTTAATATAAAAAATGAAATGGATATAGAAAAAATAAGTATAGAAAAATGAGCTCATCTAAGTTGTTCACAAAAGAAATGTTTGTGTAAAACTTCGACATTAAGACGAGCTCAAAGCTCCATTTCCGTAGGAATTTGTCAAAAGGTATAAGTGGTCCACTTCAATTTGTAAGCAGTTTAGTTTTGCCATGCCCAGGTCTACGAATAGGAAGGAGTATGATGCGTGTTTGACAGTGAGTCATCTTGGGTCACATGCAGTACCGCGTGAATGGGCAGGCAGTAGGGGGAAGTGGAGTAGGTGGCTGGGGAAGGTAGTAGCAAGCGGGAGGCCATTGTTTACTGTTCTGTGTTAAACACGTTGCTTTAGTCGTTTCCGCTCAACGTTATATTAAAGTGGATATGTATTTGTGTCTGTGAGTGATGGTGCTTAATAGTGAGTGATGAAAATGGCTGCAAAATGTAAGAGGGTGGTTGTGTCAATGCAAGAGAAACTAGAAGCTTTGAATCGGATTGATAAAGGCGAGCCATTGAAAATCATTTTCAGAGATTTAGGAGTAGGAAAGCAAAGAATGGGACAACTGGCCACGGCCAACTGGCCGCAGCCGACCGGCCGCGAGACAACTGGCCGCGGGGCCAACTGCCCGCGAGACAACTGGCCGCGAATAAGTTTCTCGAAAATGGTCTGCGATTACTGAAATACTGAGCAATGGTTGTGAACCCGATAACATTGAAATATATATCCCTTCGCCACAGTCAACTGGTTACTTCAGAAACAACCAAAAAATCACTAACAAAATATTCAACCTGTCTTTTGAACCAATTGCTAAAATGTAATTCGGTGAAGGAATTCATGTGAATATTTCAAGTGCGTTTATGAAAATTATTTCTTTTTACTTTCTCCATATACCGTAGTATAGAGAAAGTATTGTTTTCATGAAAATAATCAACTTCGAGATTTCAACGGAAAGACATGTTTTGAGTAAAAGGTTAGAAATGTTTGTAGTTCCTCATTTACTCAAGTAATTTAATTTTGAAAAATTTTATAAGACATCTAATTTTTTGCTTTCAAATCTTTCAATTTTTCATTCATTTATTTATTATAAAAAGCAATTAATAAGTCAGTAATAATGCATTAAAATGTATAATAGTCGCGTGTTTTTAAAGGATCTGCCCCTTAATATCGTCAAACATATGTGATACAATGTAATCCTCCGATCGAAACAACAATGAGAGGTCCTAACATCTGGAAATTTATCAACGGATTACCTAAAGTTCAGCGTGGGAGGGATTTTTATTATAAGCAGTTAATTGCAGGACAAAATCCTTCCGTAAAATTGAAAAAGTATAGAGCTGCGGATGCTAGAATTTTAGCTATTGTTGCAGATTACGGAAATAGAGACAAAATTGAATATTTAAGGGGTATTGCTCATAATTTTGAAATGGACGCATTTTTTTATTATCTGTATTACGATATTACCTATATTTTAATTTTTTCTGTATTATTATTAATTCCTACGTTTTGATATTTTATAATAAATTTCATTGGTATGTAACCTTGTCTTTGCTATTTTTATTTTCTGCCGCAGTCTATTATTCATACTCTTTTCACATGTAATGAACAAAAAACTTATCAAAATGTTACAAATAAAATATAATGTTTTATAATCAATTTCTATTCTCATATATTGTAAAATATTGTTTGTAATTTTAATAATAATTAAATAAACCTATTTCAATGTTATCGGGTCCACAACCATTGCACAGTATTTCAGTAATCGCAGACCATTTTCGAGAAACTTATTCGCGGCCAGTTGTCTCGCGGCCGTGGCCAGTTGTCCTAGACCGGTTTCTGATTGGAAAAAAATAGGGAAGAAATCGAAGATTTCTGTTCTAAAATGGTGGCGAAAGACTGTCTAGGCGATAGAAGCACTGCTAAAAAGGCAAGGCATGAAGAACTTGACAAGGCCTTGATTTTATGGTTTTCCCAAGAGCGTGAGAAAGGACTGCCGGTTTCTGGTCCCATGTTACAAGAAAAAGTGTTAAGTCTTAACAAAAAATTACAAGGAGATTCAGAATTTACTGTGAGTGAAGGATGGCTGGGGAGGTGGAAGGCACGGCATGGCATTCGGCAATTGTCATTTTCTGGAGAGATCTTGTCTGGGGACAAAGACTTATAAAAAGAAATTTGAAATTTTCATTGCAGAGGAAAATTTATCCCCAGGTCAAATTTTTAACGCTGATGAGACTGTTAAATTACAAAATGTTACCAAAGAAAACTCTAGCTGCTAAAGTGGATGACGCAGCCAAGGGACATAAAAAAAATAAAGAAAGGGTTACTCTGCTTACATGCTCTAATGCCTCGGGAAAACTGAAGCTTCCCCTCCTTATAATAGGCAAATCAGCCAGGCCAAGACCACTGAAAGGGGTCAGCGTTGACGTGCTCCCAGCTGTTTACACAGCACAGAAATCTGCCTGGATGACGTCAGAAATATTTTTAAAATGATTTTTTGAGTGTTTTGTACCCATAGTAAAAAAACATCTAAGAGAAGAGGGATTACCACAAAAGGCAGTTTTGTTTTTGGACAATGCCCCCACCCACCCACCTGAAGCAGAATTAGTCTCAGAGGGCATTTCTGTTAAGTTTTTCCCGCCACTAGTGACAGCCCTGATCCAGTGATGCAATGTTTATTGATAAAATGTTGGAGGAAACTATTGCCTAAAATTCCATTTGACTGTGTAAATAGATTTAGTATTTTAAGCAGACTTTTTACTTACTCATTTATTTTCATTAAAACGTTCATTTTTATTTGTGTTGTATAAATTTCTCTAAACTACAAGTAAATCTCATTTTTTTAAGATTATATGTTCAGATAAGGAATATTAATAGCAAATAACATTAACAAAGTTTTGAAAAAATTTTATCATTGATTTTTTTTATTACATTGTTTCTGTAATGTGCAGTAAGTTTTTTATTTTCAATGTAAAATATAATAATTATGGTAGTACACAATTTTAGTTTTATTCAAACCTAGTATATTAAACGATTAAATAAAAGCAATATCAGTCACTTCTGACGACTTATCATGAAATAACACGCCGTTTCCGGATTATCCGGACTTTCGCTTATCCGGATCGGACCACGCCCTGTCAAGTCCGGATAAACGAGTTTCTACTGTATCCTATTTTTATGTAGCTACAAGAGACTCTTAGATCAACTAATACTGTTTATTTTTGGCCGAGTTGCAGTAAACCTTTGTCCACCGTTGAGTTCCCCAACATGATTTTTGTTATACATGATTAAACAAATGTGGCACTGTTTACTCATGGTCTATAAAATTATATGAAGTTTTGAATTAGACACTCATCGCATGAGAAAGCTAGTGATCTATATGAACAATTTTTTTCCATAATGTATTAAGTTTACGCCATTCTGTTTTGTTCAAACTGGCCTTCTCCAAGAATATAACCTCCACATTGTACAAGGGACTACTGTTATTTAGATAGCCAAGGTTAAGGGGAAAAATCTAGACTTTAGATGGCTGTGACATTTAGAGAAATATAAATTCCATTGTATTGGGTACACTTTTTTTATAAGATGTCTTATTTAAGGGAACGTGATTCTTCTTCAAATTAAAAGATAAGCATATATGTATAAATTATAAGGAATTTAATATAATAAAAACAAAATTATTTTTATCATTAAAACTCAAAATTGTACACAGAATGGACTATAGAGAATTTTAATAAAAGAAGCAGTCAAATCTAAACACATGTACCTAGCAGAAATACATTTAAAAATCACAAATTAAAATTCAAGAAATTATCTCTGTCATCACAGTCAGACAACTTGAGTCATTCATCCTCAATGATTACGTTCAAATTGTTATGTTTTAGTGGTATTAAAATCAGTCACCATGATGTTTTTGTTGTTATCCTGCTATAGTATGTCATCATCACTGGCACCTAGTCTATTTCTTATTCAACTTTTCTATTGACATTTTTGCACAGAGGTTATTCCAGGCCTCAATGGTCCATTGGCAGATGTCGAAGACATCTACTTAGGGAATTTGTCCACATTTAGTGAATGTTTGGGTCCCATCCAAAACTGCCCACTTTTGCTTTATAGCTGATTTGCATGGCTTTATAACACCAACATCTGTAGGTTGAAGAATTGATGTCACTCAGCCTGGGATCATAGCAAGGTGTCTCTTCATTTTGTAAAGTTTCTCTTTCTTCTAGTATGACATCATTGTGCCTATAATGCTCTTTTCCAAACACACTATTCAGTCATTGATTCTTGCCTTGCTCCTGCATTGTAACTCCCTCAACGAACTTGTTCTACGGCATTGTTTTTTGTTTAAAGATATGTACAGAAGCAGTTTTTACTCAGTTTTTATCGTTAAATAATAAAATTTATGACACAAATCAGTTGCCATAATACATATGCATCCTATACATGGGTAAATTGAATTCTTGTGGAGTTTTACTTCGAAAACCGCCGATTCATATGCACGAGTATTTACAGTAGGTTGTAAGTGTTGAGCTTATTCAACCTTGTTGGTGCCGTATTGAGGAAATTAAGTTTTTAGCAACTTTTGAAACTCGTATACCTATCAACTTTTTTGCATTTTTTTCTCAGGTTGTGGAATGATAAAGTGCATATATAAATGACATATGACTGATTGGGAATAAATTTTCTGTTTTTGTATGATACTACACTCCCCTAGAAAAAGTATCCTACTTGTTTTGTAAATATTATTATTTGTATTATAACTGTTGTGAAATATTATTTCTCCCTTGGACAAGGCAATGTTGTTCAAAGTCATTGTTCATAATAATTTTATAATTTTCTCTTTAAGGATCTTCTCTTCTGTCCTGATTTCACGGTTGCAGCAGGAAGGAGAGCTGGTCCTGTAAGTCTCGCATGGTGTTTATAAATGAGTTAGGTTTTTTTATGCATGCACTAATCAAGGATTTATCTAGTTGGATTTCTAGAATAATTACTTTTTTTGAAACTTATTTTGTAAAGAAACAAAAAATACTAAATATGTATAATGAAATATTTCCATAATGGGCAGGAAATGTGAATGTTTAATGATATTTGAACATATAGATTCAATTCTTGGTTTTTACTTCTAAAATTCTTTCAGAGTTTAATATTTGTACATTGAACATCTTAATGTTTATTACATATATGGTGGAAACTTTTTTGTTTATAAAAAGGAAAGATTCACATAAATGAATGGCACTCATTATGCCAATAAGAAGCAGCTCAATGAGTGAAATTTAAATGGCATGCATTAACATTAATTATTGTCTATGGTGAATTTTTTTTGAAGTACAAAGCAAGTGTCTCTTTTATCTTCTTAAGACTTTATATACTATTGCAAGAGAAAGACATGATGGAGATAGATGCTTTGTGTAAATTATATCCTGGAAGTTTGTTTGTTTTTCTAATCTTGATGCCAGTTTTATAGAGGCAGTTAGTTATATTGTTTGTATACTTTGGATTGTTCTAAATGCCAGTGCAAATCTCAAATGGAGTAATAAAGTTTGCTTGAGGGGAAGTCTAGGAAGTTTAGCTTCATATTGCTAAATGACCTTACGTTATCTTATCTTATTAGGTGTTATTTAGGTAACTGTTCTACTTTTATGGCTGAAGTCGTTTTTACCATCAGTGATTAATGTATTGTTTATTTACCTGAATGATGCATTCTTTTGATTACCACATTCAAATGTGCTTGGAAGATACACAAAAATATTTTTAAATTTTAAAACAGTTTAATGATTGATAATTAGTTGCTTTCAATTAGCTATAATAACTAAGTAAAAAAGTATTTGACACATTTTTGTCAAGCACAGGAGGATTTGTAGCATTCATGAGCAATTTTATAGTCTAGCATTATATTGTTTAATTGTTCATATTTCATAGTGCTTCTTACTGTTAAATCATATTAGAATTCAGCATCTTCAAATTTATTTGCTTTTATATTAAACACTAATATGAACATTGAAATCTAATCTATTAAGGAAAAAACTTGTGAGAAAATTAATTTTTGTTTGCTACATGAAACAATATAGTGTTCAATGATTTTAATTTTACATTTAACTGTTTATTTTAATTGTATTTATATTCAAACTAGGCATAGTTGAATGAAAAGTTGAGGCATAATGATAAATTTATCTTCACACAGTTATTTCCATTAATAGTTATTGTTCTCCTAGCTATTATTGTTTATTGTATTAAATATATTGTTGTTAACTTAAGGAAAAGGCAGAAGACCTGCAAAGTCTTGACAGCTGCGAATATATTTGGGAGAGTGGAGTTGGTTTTGCCTCTTCCCCACCACGGGTGGCACAACATGATTCCAATCGCACAGAGTTGCTGAAGTTGCTTCTGACATGCTTTGGTGAGACAATGTACCTTCCACCCCCTCGGCAATCCAACACAAAGGAATCTCATGGCTCACCAGAGTGTGCTAGAGGTATTTCACATATTACTGCTCTTTTGTAGATATTGTATTAATGGGATGTGTAGATTGATAGAGATTTTCATAATTATTGATCAGTCAGAAGTAGTGGTTTACTCCTGTCAAATTTTAGTTTTTTTTTAATATTTTGCTTAAAATTGTATTTTTGTTAACACATACATAAATTTTATATATATATATATATATATATGAAAGTTGTAGATATTATTTTTTCTACAACTCTTGTTTGAAATAAATTTTCATATGAGGAATATTTCAAGAGATATTCAATTTTCTTCAAAATTGACAGTTAGTGGGCAGCTTGTGTGTGTGATAGTGACAATAATTGAATCGCTAGCGCTGAAGCGTGTAAGTTGAACTGTTCCTATCACCGTATTTATTTGATTTTAGTTGACAACTTATGTATGGAGAAAGTCTTGTGTTGGACACATCAATTTATTCCATTTGTCTATTAGTAGATATTAGGAAAATCATAAACCATAGCAGTCTATACAAATGAAAGAACAGTTAAATACAAGGTGTATATAAATTATCTTTACAACTTTACTCGTGAATAAAAACTTTATGAAAAGACATCGACATATTGTTTGTGCATCATCTGCGAGAGAAACTCAAAGTTTCACTGAGTTCCCAGTAGATGGTAGCACCCCTTGTTTTCCACTTCACTGCATCCATCTGTGTGAATCATCAGCTCAGTCGCCATGAACCCACAGGAGAAGGCAGAGTGCGTGGAGTGGTTTATCGAAATGAAATCGGATACACAGGTCTAAAGACATTTCAGAACAACATATCACAAGTGCTTGGTACAAACAGTTTAAGGACACCGGAAGTGTTTTGCACAAGAAAGGTGCAGGGCATCCACGTGTGTCTGATGAAAATGTCGAAAGCATATGTGAGGTCTTTGTCTGCAGTCTACATAAGTCGACACGAGCTGCAGCACGTGTGTTGCAAATGCCACATTCGACAGTGCATCGGCTGTTATGAAAACATTTGCATCTGTATGCTTACAAGTTGCAAGTGGTGCAGGCAATTATGTCAGATGATAGGGTAGCCTGTAAGGAATTTGCATTGACCATGCTTGAGAAACTGGATGAAGACAACGAATTCCTGAGGAAAATCATGTTCTCTGACGAGACTACATTCCACATTTCAGGGAAGGTAAACAAACAGAATATACGCATATGGGGATCAGAACACCCTCATGCTCCAGTGGAGCACATTAGAGACAGCCCCAAAGTTAATGTGTGGTGTGGCCTGTTGCACGATTGTTTGATTGTTTTTTTTCCGAAGTGACTGTGACATCCAGCAATTACCTGGATATGCTGGAAAATTTTGTCTATCCACAGTTACAAGAACTGCAGCCTGCCATGTTCTTCCAGCAAGACAGCGCATCACCACATTGGAGCTTGATTGTGCGTGCATCTCTTAATCAGCATTTCCGAAACTGATGGATTGACTGTGCTGGTCCCATCTCTTGGCTGACCAGATCACCGGATATCACAATCTGTGATTTTTTCTATGGGGATACATAAAAGACTGTGTGGACCAAACTCCGGTGGCCGACATCAATGATTTGAAGAACAGAATTGAAGCTGCTGTTGCAACAGTTGATGTTGACATGCTGCAGCATACATGGATGGAGCTTGAATGTCGCTTGGACATTGTATGTGTGACAAATGGTGCTCATGTTGAATGTGTGTAATGTTCAGAACAAACTTTGAGAGTTTCTCTCGCAGATGATGCACAAACAGTGTGTCTTTTCATAATGTTTTCATTCACGAGTCAATTTGTAAAGATAATTTATATACACCCTGCATGTCTTATTTTTTAATGTATGATAGTGCCAAGACCTGCCCCTCTGCTTATCCCAGCATGTTCCATATAGGGCATATAAATTATCTTGCATCTCTTGGTTCCCTCACTATTAAAATATCCAACATAAAAATTTATCATATTACATAAAATGTAACTTTTATTATATTTTAGAGTGAATTTTGAATGAATAATCATCAAAAGTGTTGATACTTCATCTTGAAGTGATATTGTAAGAAGCATTTTCCTGTATGCTCTGGGATGCTGCAGAACAGACACGCATCTCCACACATCTTTGCAAGACCTATAATGATACATATTTTCCCCCTTCCTACAATTAGTTTAAGATGATGTTTACTATATCGTCTGAAAGTTTGCCTGAGTAGCATGCTCAGTAGGTATTTTCATCTGATCCTCTTCCTCATCACTCATTGACCCATTCCGTTTTTTCTAAGCTCTGCCAGGTTCTCAAGTGTTTTGAATTTTATCATGAAATATCTTTTACCTTTAATAACACCATCACATTATCGTAAAATAAAGAGCATCAATTGGGCAATAGTTCATAGGTAGCATTTCCATCTGACAGGTGGATGACCCGGGTTCGATTCCCGAGCATGTCAGATTTTTTCCAAATTTACTGAAATAACTGCTCAAGAACCAATACTGAGGGCCATTTGAACTGTTTCTTCTCTTCCCTAATATTTACATTCTCTTGTGAGTACTTAGCAAGGTTTCCTCCTCAAGACCTTGGTAGAGAGATGGTTAGCATGTCTAACTCTCAATGTATGCCGAGGGTATGGGCATATGTGCTGTTTATGAGCTATTTCAAAATCAATAAACCAAATTTCAATAATTCAGACTGCTCGTCTGCACCAATGTTTTGTCACATCATATATGATTACATTAAGATAAGATGTACAGGTTCATGGGAAAAAAAATCCATTTACAAAAACTTCCATTACATGCATGCAACCTTTTAAATTAACTGTGGCTGTAAAAATGGTTGGAGATAAATAAAAATATATAAGTGATTGAAATGTGAGATGCATGGAAAACAGATTTTCATGAGATTTATGCTATGTGTGGAATGAAAAACATGGAAATTGTCATGATCTGTTTGAAAAAAGGAAATGATTGATGATATGTATCCTATTTAAGTACAATATTTTAATATAAAATTGATAATTTCAAATGTACTCTTTGGCCATATGTACAGTATCCCTAAAAACATTTTGAATGTTGATAAAACATTGTTTGTGCCCATCTAAGAAAAACATCCATGTACAGAAATAGGAGAATTGGTCTGCCACAATACTGTATCTGCCCGAATAGAAGCCGACCCCCCAAAAATTTCCACAATTTTTTGGCAAAAACGTAAATTTTGTAGATTTTATGCTGAAGTGTGCTGGACATTCATGCACATCTTAGAATACATTATTCAAGATCGAAGAAATGTGTGGGAAATGGTTTAGTTGTTGACATTTTGAAATATTACTCCAATTAATAATTTTGCATTGCTGAATAATGTTCCACATTCAGTGACAATAATTTCATTCATCTTCATTTTCACAAAAGGTTAAATATAGTAACAGCGATCTCGCCAAGATATTTTTTCATCCAAGTCTATTTCCAATGAAATTAGCATTTACATTGCGTTTTTATAATTATACATGTTCCATGTAAAGTTTTACCAAAATTCAAACAGTTGAGCATTCAAAGCCATCAACGCATTTTGCATAATTGTTTGCATCGCCAATTTACGCAAGTGATCTCGCCAAGATATTTTTATATATATTCATCGTAGGTCAAATATTTACTTTACGAAAAATATAGTACTATCATTTGAACGCAAAGGCAATGAGAGACTTCGAGATTTAACCATAACCCAAATTTTTCTTGGACTCGCATTTAAGCCGAGGTGATTTTTTCATTATAAATTTTGACAAAAAACATCAGCTTGTATTTGGGCAGATACGGTAGTTCAGTGGAAGAGTATCTGCCTGACAAGTAGAAGACCTGAGTTGGATTCCCACTCATGGTAGAATTTTTCTCCTGCTTCAAAATTATTTTCATTCATAGAACATGTTAAAATGTTGATATTTATATTAATATGCAAGAGTACTGTTAAAAGACATTAGTTTAATATCACATGATTGCATACCTTACTTTAAGGGTTCCCAGTACAGATTAAATGGTGGATTCCTGTTTGATATCGAATTATATAAATGGATTTTGAAGTGTTATTGGAAAATGGATAAGGTGAAAGAGTTGCAAAGATATTTAAAATATGAAGTGGAAGCTTAACTGCCAACATCCTTAACCATTTCAAGGTTACATGATAAGTTTGAGGCAGAAAGGACGATATCCACATGGAATATTCTTCAAGATCTCACATATCAACTCATGGAGACAATGTTATGAATGTATTGCAGGTTTAGAACTAGAATGTCCATAAGGCAGTATGCTTATGAGATCAATACCTCTAAAACCATTGCTCATTGGATTCTGCAAGTTGCCAAATACATACTATGACTGGTACATGATGTGAGTGAAGATGCTCTAGATTGTTGAGTTGAATAGTGTGAATGGTTTGTCTGTATATGTGGTTAAAATGAATTTTTATGCTTACTTATTGTACTTGTGCGGTACTTTGAAAAACACCACATACCCTAGAGCAGTGTTTCCCAAACAGTGTGTTGCAGCACAGTGGTGTGCCATCAGGCATGATCTGGTGTGCTGCAGAATTTAGGGGGAAGCAGGAGAACTATCCTAGAAAATGGAGCATAGTGTGCCGCCAATATTTTTTGTGTATAAGTGTGCCATGGAACAAAAATGTTTGGGAAACGCTGTTTTAGAAAACTGTAATAACAACAGCAAAGGACTTGAGGCATGAGATTGAAGTTGCTTGTAATGCCATTTCACCAGCAACATGCGAACAAGTTTGTCACTATAATGCATTGTTGTCAACAATGCGTTGCTGCTGATGGTGGGCATTTATAATATTTTTACTCTTAAACTAACAAGGGGAAGGCACTACCGATTCCCAACTGATTTGACTGAAACTTCGTAGAGATAATGTCCATGACGTCCGATTAACGAAAATATATACATATCAGGGCCAATACCCAGCCGTTTTTATTTTATTAATAAAAATAAGTTAATATTTCCCAAGTCATTGCTTAACTACCATACATGGTAACGGATCTCGTAAGAAGCGGCGATGGCATAGTGGTTAGTACATTTGGCTATAAATGTCAAGGTCTGTTGTCGAGTCCTTGTTCCGAATTTTATTTTCATTTTTCCCACATATTCACTTTCCTCATTTTAAATGCTTATTTCTTAATAATGCTTTTTATTTTTTAATAGTTAATATTTTTAATATATTGACATGCAGTTTTGAAGAATTATTTGTAGTGTACATAGCGGTTGGTTTTCCTCCACAATAAATTTTTCATTGTAAAGCGATTTATTAGTTTGTCCTTCCCATGATTAAACAATGAAAAGAAACTTATTGTCTTGCACGTATTGTTTCACAATCATGACATTGTCGAAAAATACTTGGAAAGCATTTGGAAAAGGATTGGAGAGGAGCGATCTCAAGTGCTACAAGATCAGTATTGCTTCTTTCATCAGAGCATTGTGAGCATTTTAACTAGCGTGTTTCGAAGTGTATTTTTAACATACTGCAGTTTCAAAAATGGAATATACTGCTTCAACATCTTCAGCGGGGAATCCTGTAACGAGCAAAAATGTTACATCTTTTACGTCTCCTCCTTTGGACGACAAAACAGTGAAAGTTGTGTTGAACACCGCCATACTGCATGAAGCTCCTCCAAAAAAATGGATTGATGTCGGATAAAGAAGTTCCCGAAAGTGAATGTGGCCGTAGTGTTGTAATGGCCCAAGAAATTTATACACGTGTTGTGGATATGCTTGGCGAGATGAACTTCCATGAAGATTACCATCTGGTAGGCCCCGATGAGGTCGATGAAAGGAAATAGAGTTAGCTTATAGTTATATATACAACCATTGTGATTAGGAATTTTATTTAGAAATAAATGGATATTTAAACTTAAAGCAATATTAGGAAATTAGGTAATAAATACTTTAAATGATGAAAGTGAAAATGTGGGAAAAAAGAAAAATATTTCGGAACGAGGGCTCGAACAACAGATCTTGACATTTACAGCCAAGCCACTATGCCAGCTCTGCATCTTATGATATCTGTTACCGTCTATGGTAGTTAAGCAATGACTCAAGAAATATTAACTTATTTGTATTAATAAAATAAAAATGGCTGGATATTGGCCCCGATATGTATATATTTTCGTTAATCGGACATCATGGACATTATCTCTACGAAGTTTCAGTCATATCGGTTGGGGGTCAGTAGTGCCTTCCCCTTGTAAGTTCTGTAACAATGTGAAATCATCCCTATGCTTTATAAGTAAATGTATAGGTGAATAAAGTATGTTTACATTTTTTAGTTACCCCCTGTAGTTGATTAAGCAAAAAAGAGAAAGTTGTTCAGGATAATTAATTTTCATCGCTTTTCTTTAAATACATGTAATAAATATTGTTTGAATGCCCAATGATGGCCTCTCTTGTTAATGGCTTCAAATCAGGGAGCTTAAAAATATCTAATATAAAAATGTGTTTTGTCCTTTTTGCAGTACTTTTTTCAAATGCTAAAGATTTATTTATCTGACGATGACGATCATTTGTTTAAACTGGTTGTATGTTGTGTTTTTGAGTAGCACCAAATTGTCAATAATTTTTTGCATGCTCTATTTTATTTAACACATTTATTTCTAAAAATTGATTTTTGCAGTAGCATAATTTAGGTTTCTTCCATTAAAGAAATGTTTGTCTAGAAATTTTTTCCTTTCTAGGTTCTTCTCTGACAACCTGTAGTCCTGCTGCACTTAGGAATCGTTGGGTGCGGCTTTTCACCTGTGGTTCCAATCGCCATGCTCTGCCAGCTTTCACATCGTTATTGAATATAGTGTGTGCCTATGATCCATCTGCTTCTCCTCTTCCGTACAACCACCTTCTCTTCTCAGATACCAGAGAACCTTTGGCAGATACATGCTTACAGTGCCTTGTTGTATGCTTAGATCCATATTATTGTGTCAATTTTAACTGCCGTTGCTCTGGAGGTGGATGTGGAGGCAGTGTCGGGGATGAGGGTTCAACAAGAAAGGATGTAAGTTCATTTCATAGTTGCCTCCCAACCAAAAGGAGGGAAAGAAGGGTCGACAAATAATTCCATATACATATTATATTAGATGCAGATATAGCACTAAGGATATGTTATCAGCTATGCAAGTATTGAAGGATCCGTTATTTATTCCTATTCACTGCTATTTAAATGCAGAGTTTTATGTGAAAGAAATTAATAAGTATACATAAAATGCATGGATTTAATCCCTTTCCAATTGGTAAGCTATTGAAAATTCTATGGGAAATTATTATAATCGGAAGCTGTCATTTTAGCTTGAAGTTACTGTGGTGGAAATGCTAAATTTCCTGTTTTTTTAACATTCTTTTTTTAAGCTCTTTTTTTTTGGGAATTTTCAATTTTGATAATGGTGTTGCTAGTTCCTCATGCTTCACAGTTTATTGTATTATGTGAAGTAATTTAGGATTTATTTTATTTTATTTATTAGTTAAAACTAATCTTTTAATTCCCTCAAATCTGACAGGTAGAACTGGAGTGTAATATAATGCAAACTAATATAGTGATGCCCAAAAAGGAAGTTCTTACAGAAATCTTGCATTTGGAAAAATTTTAGTTATGGAAAAAGTAGAGTGCTCTTTTTAGGAAAGTTTCACATTAATCAGGAACTTTTCTTAAATGGATTTGTTCTCACAGAATAATTTTATTGTTGTTTGTACCAATAGCATGGGGGAGATGGACGTAGCCATGGAGGCTGTTGTGAAGATAATTTATTCCTTAACTACCTGTCACGTATTCACCGTGAGGAAGACTTTGCTTTCATGCTTAGAGGTTTTGCACGGCTCTTAAATAATCCACTAGCCCAGACCTATTTACCAAATTCATCTCGGAAGGTCCATTTCCACCAGGAGCTTCTAGTCTTATTCTGGAAAGCATGCGACTACAACAAGGCAAGTATGAGTTCACTTTTTGAGGAATGCTTAGGAAAATTATAATTTGAGGGACAAGTATTGTTTATTTTTTATGTGAGAATATCTTTGTCTCGAGGTTAATGATAGACATTGCATTAAGAATAGTATGCTTACTATAAATTATGATGTATTGCCATATTGTACAGTCATTTTCAAAAGTCTATCCACAAATGGAGTGGTGCCACTTTCGCCTTCGTTGATGTATTAACTTCATCCATTACCTATGTATTCCATGACTGAACTAGAACCGAGTATTCCCACAGTGATTTATATCCAGTATTTTAGTTAAATCATTTTTTTTATCAATGATTACTGGAAAATAATGTTCAGAAGTGAATCGATTCCATCTATATAAGTAATTTAAATCCTTTGCATCTAAATTTTCACAGACCGTTTGAAAGTAATATTTTATTTCACCGCATATTGCTACTGGCGATTTTGGTGTTTAGGCGCATTCATTGCATTAGCATTAAAAACAAAATTCTATAACCGTTGCATCGATCAATTCCTTTCTCGATATCTTTTTTAATGAAACTCGAATGCAAATGTGAAAAGTAGACAGCTTACAACAATTTCATAACATCTACATCACAGGTTTATGTGGCAGAGTGGATAGAGCGTCTGCCATCCGTCCTTCCGTCGCTTCTAATCTCGTATGCAGGGATTCAATCCTCGGTAGGCTTAATTTTTTTTATTTGTTGCGATTACCACACCTATTTAGTAGTAAATGAATTTTATGAAGCGATTCATTGACTGCATATTATCACTATTTTCTTGAAATAAAGGAATGGTGACGAAGTTTGTGCGAGTATTCAGTGAGTTATAATTAGAAGCTAGGAAGTGCCAGATTAAATTAATAGAATGTGCGACTCAAGTGAAAGAAGCGGAATCAAAGAATGAATATTCATATTTGATACGTCACTTTAGTAATTAGATCTTCGGTTACAGTGATTCACTTGCCCTGCAATAAATTCCATAAATAAGCACAACAGTGACTTCTATTACCTCTTATTCATTCTTGTTATTGTCGCTCGCAAATTTTTAGTAGAAGATTTTTCAATAATTTTATAAATTTAAATAAGATGATCAGAGAAGCAAACTTCAATTGCAAGCCAAACGTTTCTAGGAATTATACAAAATGCAAGCCTTGGTAAAGAAAAGACACAATAAATGAATTGCTTTTAATATTTTGTTAAATTACCATCATATTCAATTACAGATTCGAGTCTGGATCTCATCGACTCTACTAAATTTTCTAAAAGTTTGGGACGCCATCCTAACGTAGCCCAAACATCCCTTACATGGGCTTCTAATGCCTCCTCATTCCTTTTGCCAGCGTAGGACCATTCCTTCACCATGAGGCCCCATAGATTCTCTAAAGGATTGAGATCAGGCGAGTTTGGCGGCCACGGCAACACGATTACTCGAGGAGTACCCTCGAAAAAACGTTTAGTTAAATTGGCCTTATGTATTGGGCAATTATCTTGCACGAAAACTACTTCCTCGCCGTCAAGAACTATTTCATTTATATATGGCAGCAAGTTTGTTCTTAAAATATGAACATAGTCTGCAGTGTTCATTCTTGTGGGAGTTCTTACTAATGGTCTTGGTCCTGCAGCAGACATAGCACCCCAAAAACTCATACCAATATGACCAGGATTATTCATTCTTGGTAAATTTTGTTGATGATATCTGTAAATAAAGCATGTGTATGACAAGGTTTTATTCAGAATATACCATAAAAATACCATTAATCAATTAACATGAATTTCATCACCTTGTATTTCTTGGATGCCAAAGTTCAATTTTTCCTTGTTGATTGCTACGGAATGTTTTTTCGTCCGAGAATATAACTAAGTCCCAATAAGCTTGGTCCATATTAATAAAAGTCCGGGCAAACTCCATTTGAGCAAGGCGATGACTATCCGTAATTAGCGGTTTCTTGGCCGGGTAGTGATGATGGATGCCTCCTTCATTTAGACATCGCCTTGCTGTGGAGTGACTGCAATTCATATTTAGATTTCTCCTTAATTCATCAAGGCCTCCAATGAATCACTTCATAAAATTCGTTTACTACTAAGTAGGTGTGGTAATCGCAACAAATAAAAAAAATTAAGCCTACCGAGGATTGAATCCCTGCATACGAGATTAGAAGCGACGGAAGGACGGATGGCAGATGCTCTATCCACTCTGCCACATAAACCTGTGATGTAGATGTTATGAAATTGTTGTAAGCTGTCTACTTATCACGTCTGCGTTCGAGTTTCATTCAAAAAGATATCGAGAAAGGAACTGATTGATGCAACGATTATAGAATTTTGTTTTTAATGCACCTAAACACCAAAATCGCCAGTAGCAATATGTGGTGAAATAAAATATTACTTTCAAACGGTCTGTGAAAATTTAGATGCAAAGGATTTAAATTACTTAAATAGATGGAATCGATTCACTTCTGAACATTATTTTCCAGTAATCATTGATAAAAAAAATGATTTAACTAAAATACTGGACATAAATCACTGTGGGAATACTCAGTTCTAGTTCAGTCATGGAATACATAGATAATGGATGAAGTTAATACATCAACGAAGGCGAAAGTGGCACCACTCCATTTGTGGATATATTTTGAAAATGACTGTACATATTATATCTCCAGTAAGATTTATCATTTTATGTGATTTGATATTAATTTTAATTGTGGTCATTATTATGTTAAATATGGATGTTGTTTTGTTTTTATTCTTGTATTTGTTAATCAGTATCATAAACTGACATTAATTGGTTTTCTTTCACTTAACCCTTGCAGAAGTTCCTTTATTATGTTTTGAAGAGCAGTGATGTCTTGGATATTCTTGTGCCCATTCTTTATCACCTCAATGATGCAAGAGCTGACCAATGTAAGCCCTTTTTTAAAAAAAAAATTTGCATTAGGAAAATCTAGATGCTGCTTGTAATTTAGACTATCATATAACAATGATAACTCTTGTTTTATATTAGTACTAGTGTAATGCCCGTTGAAATATCAACAGAAGAATTATAGATAGAAATGTTGGGTGATAGATTTCTATCACCAACAATTGAAAACATATAACAATAATGGGAAAAATATAAAACAATGAGGAAATAGCCTGACCGTCTTCTGAAAGCTCCTGGCAGTTATAATAACTGCTGCAAGGTGGCAGCACCAATCGATGAGGTGAAATATTATTTGCAAATATACAGAGAAAAAGACAGAAACTGACCCCCTTATTATTTTGATTCCTTAGACAGTGAATGTAGTTTTGAGATTTTGTTCTTAAATTTTTGACCATTAAAAAATTGACCAAGTTATCAAAAGGATCCTAATTGAAACTGGAATATTGTGCATTTGATTAGTCTATTATTTTGTTAAAAATACATGAAACTGTTGTTTGTCAATTATTATTAATTTTAAGATCTCTTTTTTACAAGTTTTTTCAGAGATTAGTTTTTTATCTTTAATATCATAAAGGGCCTCAATACTAATGTATTAAAGTCATTCATTCTGTATGAAAAGTTACATAGGTTTTTGAATCCTGGAAAAATCAGTTTTATTTTGCTCTATCAAAAAACAACAAGATAGTAGCTCACTTTATAGATGCATATTTAATTTAAACAAATTAAGAAAATAATGTGTGAATTTGTTAGTTACAATTTATTTTTCAGCTCGTGTGGGGCTTATGCATATTGGAGTATTTATACTTCTCTTACTTAGTGGGGAAAGAAACTTCGGGGTTAGACTCAACAAACCATACACAGCAACTGTTCCAATGGATGTGCCAGTTTTCACAGGTAAGGAAAAATCACTTTTAATGATCTTAATTTTTACAGTATTTCAAGTACAATGAATTGAAAACATTTGAGAAACTTGCTCACTCCCTCTTCATAGTTTATAGTCAACTTGGATTTTCTGTATAATGTCTTTATTGATAAAAATTTTAAATATTTTGTATTTAATAGTAATTTACATGCAAATGCACTTATTAAAAGTTAGGGTAACTTATGGTTAATCAGTGGTTTAATAAGGAGCATTGGTGATTCATACCTATATGTTGGGCTTTTAAAAGTTTTATTGTTTGATGTTAATGAATATTTAATATTTTTTATTTTGATTTTATTTAGCCATTGTGTCAATAATTTTTTATTTTATGTTCATAAAATTTAAAGATTTAACTGCACCTTTTGATATTTCTTGTATTTTATTTCAGGTACACATGCAGATCTCCTAATTACAGTTTTTCATAAAATAATTACAACTGGACACCAAAGATTGCAACCTCTTTTTGACTGCCTCCTCACAATTCTTGTTAATGGTAATTTCTGTTATTGTGATGCTAATTGCTGTATTTACTTGAGGAATCTTTGTTGAAATATCTGCCAAATTTTCAATCATATATATTTAGAGTTTGGGAGATTTAAATAGACATTGTTTACATTTAAGGTAAATAGAAAATAAAAATTTAGAATATTTTATATTTATGGGAATGGTAAATTCAGTCAATAAATTTGTTTAGTAAATGTAAATAGCGATTAAATTGCATCTAAATATTTAATACATGCATTTATGGAAATGGTAGATTGAGACAGTAAATAGTATGTATTAGTGAATAGTATAAATTTTCTAAAGAAGTTCTTATTTAATTTGCAGTGTCGCCATACCTAAAAACTATCTCAATGGTAGGTAGTACTAAACTTGTTCACCTTTTGGAGGCCTTTGCAACACCATGGTTTCTCTTTTCATCACCATCACATCATCATCTGCTGTTTTTTCTCTTAGAGATATTCAACAACATAATTCAGTACCAGTTTGATGGTATGTATCATTAACAGCCTATTCTGGAATAAATCTTGTATTTATCATATATATCCAAGTACTACCCGCCCACAGTGCCCATGAAAACTGTTGAGTATAAGCATACTGTGCATTTTTAAGAGTGCTCCAGGTCGACGTACCCCCACATATTTTACCCAGTCTTCTACAAGGGAATTGTCAATCTATTCTGGTTGTTGTGCCCTCACGATAACACCTTACAGTAAATCTCCCTTGAGAAGTGTTTTTCTTTTGATAACAATGTAAGGTGGAAGCTTTGTGCCATCATCAAGTAGGGGCAACAACTGTGTAACGCTGTCTTTTGTTGCCGCCAGTTCTAATTGACACTGTTTTATCACCCTTATTGTTGATTGTAGTATCTAAGGGCATCTCAATATATATATATATATATATGGCAAAGTGTTGTTGTGCAAATATTATGAAAAACCTGTAAATTTCGAGAAGTACTTCATTTCTCAGCACCTCACGACTTCAAAACACAAAGCCGCAGCTGTACGTGTCAGGCGAAAGAAAGCCCAGTCTGATTTCCACTTTCCATTATAAGGTAAATGAAATTTCAAATAAGCAGTCGCAGTTTTTCCTCGATTTGTGTGATGCATTCTAAGCCGCTGGTATTCCCCTTTGCAAACTGGAAAACCAGTCGTTGAAGACTTTTTTGAGGAAATACATGAATGAAACAGATCCTGGTGAATCTACTTTACGGAAAACGTATTTGGACTTAAGTTACAACAGTGTTATTAAAAAATTTGGAGTGAAGTCTGTGGCAAGAAAATTTGGATCAGCATAGATGGACAACAGATGCTGTTGGGAGATACGTCACCAATGTTGTCATAGGAACAATGACGCCTGCTGCACCTTTTAACATTTATTTGCTAACTACAGAAGAACTTGAAAAGGCAAATAGTTCAACAATTGCACAGCTCTTCACCAGTGCCCTCACAAAACTATGGACCGACAGAATAAAATACAAGGATGTCCTTCTATTTGTAACACATGTGGCTTCTTACATGAGAAAAGCAGCCAGAGCTCTGCAAGTTCTTTTTACTCAGATGCTGCACCTGACATGTATGGCTCACGCTCTCCACAGGGTGGCTCAAGAAATTCGCATACTATTTCTTGATATTGACCTTCTAATATACAATGGAAAAAAAGTTTTTCTTAAAGTTCCAGCTCGAGTTAATCTATTCAAAGAGATTGCCCCGAACCTCACACTGCCTCTGCAACCAGTCCTTACTATATGGAGAACATGGCTATCAACTGCTATGTACTATGCCAGAAATTTCAGAACATTCTCTGACATTATGGATCGATTTGACCCAGATGAAGCCACATCTATTCATATATTGAAAGATCTATTAACCAAGACATCTCTTCAAAATGAATTAAGTTTCATATCCACCCACTTTTTAATATTACCAGATGCAATTATGTCGCTAGAAAAAAGGAATGATTCCCTTGTGGACTCACTAAAAGTTGTGAATGACACTGTAAAGGCATTATCGATCATTCTGGGTGGAAAAGGACTTGCTGTCAGTGCTAAGCTTGAGAAAGTGTTGAGTGCTAATCCTGATTTTGAAAAAATAAAAAGTGTAGATAAGATTATTGAAGGTAATGGTAAGGTTTCGGTCGATATGGAACCATTAACACTAGCTTGTTTCAAGTACGCCCCAATCACTTCTGTAGAGGTGGAGGGTCTTTCTCTCTTTTAAAAAATCTTCTTACTGACAAAAGAGAAGCCTTTTCTTTTGAAAACTTGAAAAAGCATGTTGTTGTAATGTGCAACCGTTCTAGATGAGCTAGAGATTTGAAATTTGGCACCATTATAGATTGTTGGTCACAACTGATGGAAAAAATCAGAAATTGAAAAAATTCCAATTTTAGGGGTTGTTTTGTCCCATACTAAGATAAATATTGTAAGGCACTTCTAGATGAGCTAGACTAGAATAAGAATGTGCTGATTTCATATTTTTATTTTTTATGCAAACCCCTGTATTTGTTCATAATTTTCTGTACATGAATTTTACTATCTTCTTTTAAACAAGTATAAATGTTGGAGTATATTTTGGAATATGATCATTAAAATTTTAACAAAAAAGTTAAAATTGTTAAATTAATAATTACAACTAGCTGCCCATTCAGCTTCAAAATCGGAGCTCTGTTGGGACCATGCAGCTTTAATCTAATCTAGATGAGCTAGAGATTTGAAATTTGGCACCATTATAGATTGTTTGTCACAACTGATGGAAAAAATCAGAAATTGAAAAAAATTCCAATTTTAGGGGTTGTTTTGACCCATACTAAGATAAATATTGTAAGGCACTTCTAGATGAGCTAGACTAGAATAAGAATGTGCTGAATGTGCACCTGCCACGCCCCTAACTTCACGTGCCCGCCGCCCACACGTAATCTTCTTATGATATTACACAACAGGCATTTAACTAAACATTACAAGAATACGATAGTTTACAGTTTTAGCCGTAGAATAAAGCAAAAATGAAGAAATCCAGTCCATATTTACGTATTTTGATGAATGAAGGGAAAAATCCTTGCACTTGGAGCAGTCACATGCTGGGGGTATGACAGACATATACACACTACTCAAATAATAATAGTGGATTTTACTTTCTCCATTGTTTAGGCAACTCTAATTTGGTATACACCATAATTCGTAAGAGACAAGTGTTTCATGCTTTGGCCAGTCTTCCCTCTGATCCTGCATCAATTTCACGGTCTCTGACACGAAGTAGTGGTATGTCACGTGCTAGCAGCAGCTCTCATATTGGTACAACCCCACCATTGCCGCATGCTCACAGTCATCCAAAGAAGCCACAACGATCTCCTACATCTCCTCCAGCTTCACCAGCAGCGTAAGTTGTTCTCATCAGCTAAATTAGGTTGGTGTTAGAAAATTTTAATGTACTTTTTCCATGTTAAATCTCTGGCAGTTACTTTTTTCTTTTTTGTGAGGCTTTCCACTATCTTTTGATTCCTCTCATCCTTTCCTTGTTTATATGTTTATAATCCCTTTCTAGAGTTATAATCCACTCATCCTTCCAGTTTTTAATATGACATTGAATTTCTAATATTCTCCTTTTTTCCTTCAATTGATAAACAAAATGCTGCTGTGATATGTGAATGCATGTTGGTTTGAAAATTGAATTTGAAACAGCATGCCATATGATGTTTAATTTTTTGGAAGGAGTTTTGTTTAGCATATTACTTAATTAACATATTTACTTGCACATTAGCCATGCATTTTCCCCCAAAGTTTGCTTCTCCAGAATGAAAGATAATTGTTAAATTCACTTGGGCTTTTCTAAATGACTTGATTATCAAATATGCAGTATGTGACATATAAAAACGTTAAATAATCATTTAATAAATAAAGAAAGAAAGAAATATTATTATTGATGATGATGGAGTTATAACTCATTTTTTAAAAATTTATGTAAAAGTTTACAGGGATTAAGATTATTTTTATACAAAAAGCTTCCAAGTTTTTAGTTGGCGGTAATCACTGAATTTCATTGAGCTGAACAAATTCTTTTCAACAGAGATGGAGCAGCAGTTGTCATTCCTGATGTTAGTGAGAATGGTGAAGAACGAATGGAGGGATCAATTCCTGCACAACCTGCTGAACCTGGTACCCTAAAAGCATCCCTTGCAGACACACCTGGTAAGTTTATTGTGGCAATGGACAATTGCTGAAAAAGCTCATGTAAGCATGATGTCATGAGTCATAGTCTGTTCAATACATGCTGAAAAATTCTTGATTTGAATAATTAATAACTATGTATTAATTTTGACAGTATTTTAGTTATTCTTTTCTTGAAGCGGAGATGTTGAATCCATGGTGATGGTGGACTATTCTGGTCCATTTTTACTTTTTTGCTGCATAGTTTTAAAATTTCAAAATATTTTTTTTAAATTATTCATTGGAGTTGATTTGTTTTGATTTTCATTCCCTGCATTAATTGTGTCTTTAATGCACTGAGGGTTTACTGCGATTACTCTTTGGCTCATATAATGCATCCATTGTAGGATTCTCATTTAATGCTTCATTCCATATTTTTACCGGAGTCCTTATTTTCTTCATATAGAAATGGTTTTTAAATTATTTGATATTAAGTGGAATTTTATTTTTGATTACCGAAGAAAAGACTCATCAAAATCAATTTAAATTTTTCACAGGGATTGAAAATATGACAGAGAGAGAATCAGCCCACCCTTCAGCTAGTCAGTTGAATGAACTCACTGATGGACAAAATGAAACTACAGAGCTTTCTGCAGGACAGAATGATAACATGGTGAGTGCCTTATTCAATAGATTAGTAATTCATAACCTTTATCTCACAATGCACCCTTTGAAGCTCTCACGGTATCCTTATGCATCCCCACTTTAAAATTATGATTATGGTTTTTCAAAATGATAAAAATACTAGCCATGAGGAACATTTTCACCAAGGACACAGGGTGCCAGGGGCACAGCCAGGGATTTTAAATGGGGGGGGGATGCAATAGAAAATGATATTCATACACAGAAATATTTTATGAAACCTTCTGGTATTTTTCTGATATTTTGGCTTGCATGCCATTGAATTTTCCAGACCGCTGCAACACCATGATACACTTGTCCTCTTAAATAATTCGTATTCAAGCCGATGGTATTCAGAGTTGTTATTAAAAATATTAGTCAGGTCTTCACCACGTGTAGATATTACTGGAATGAACTGAAACCCACGGATACGAACAGGTAAAAATGTTACAATCTAAAGCCTTGCAGCCAATAAGACAGAGCACTATGCAGTTTGTTTTACTATTTGCCTTTTGTGAGGTTTGTTCACCATCGATTTAATGTACTAGAATTTAACTTAGGACCAGTAGGTAGGGGGATGCATATGCACCCTTGCATCTCCCCTGGTTGCACCCCTGCAGGATGCTATCAGTTTGCCTCTACTTTAAATACTGGTATATATAAAAAAGATAACCATAAGAGCCACTGCATCGTTTGTAATTATATTTTTTGATTTTATTGTATGTTATTACTTTCTCCATATGCAGTATAGGAGAAAGTATTTTTCTTTAAAAAAATCAAATCTGAGATTTCGATGGAAATACGTTTTAAGATCGTCTGAGTAAGTTTTCACTATTTTCTTGATGATGTCTGTATTCGTGTTTTTATGTGAAAAGATTTTGTGGGTGCTATAACTCAAAAACTAACAAATCAACAAAAAAAACTTCATAATTAAGAGTTTAATAAACAACTCAGCGTCTGATTAGATTTTGGCTCAAATTGGTCAACTGGGTTAATGAAGAAAAATAACTTAGTTAAATTCACAATTTTTTGTATTTAAAAAAAATATTTGTGGAATTTAACTAAGTTATTTTTCTTCATTAATATGAGTATCAATTACGGCAAAGTTCAGCCAAATTCTTTGGATTTTATGGTCAACTGGGAGTGGAGATTTGCTCTTCCCATTTCTCTGTTTTTCTAAATAGGACTTACTCCTTGTATGGTTAAGGAGTACTTATTTTTCAAAGATTCCATTTCCTTGTACTGTTAAGGAGTGCTTATTTTTCAAAGACTCCATCTCGCCATAGTCTCCGACTGTCTTTAATTAAATAGGACTTACTTTATGTAAATATTTGTTATTAACAAAGTTGTAGGCAATGTAATTTTCTACAAGTTTTACTTGAAACGTGTTATTACTTTCTCCATACGTAGTAATGGGAAAGTATTGTATTCATGAAAAAAATCGACTTCGAGATTTCAACGGAAATACATGTTTTGAGGTCCCTAGAACACGTTTAGACTATTTTCGGAATGATGTCTGTGTGTGTGTGTGTGTTAGTGTGGGCACTCTAACTCAAAAAGTACATGCCATATCATTACCAAAATTCATATATAACACTTAAACATGAGCATAAAGAACTGATTAGTTTTTCGACAATAACGGGTAACCGGAAGTCGAGGTTTATTCGAAACCCGATTCGGTTTTTGCGATATTTCTTCGTTAAAATATCGTTATTGTATTTACAATTCTATACAAAAGTTATAGAGAATGTAATTTCCTACAATTTTCATTTGAAACAATTTTCTATTGTAGTTATTGTTTAGGAGGTATTTATAAATAACAGGTTTTTCGGGATATCCTTAAAAACATCGTTATTGGTAATCTTCTTGAGGACCAAAGTTGTAGAGAATAATATTTCTTCCAAGTTTTGTTTGTAACAAATTTTCGTAGAACCATCCATTTCGGAGATATTTTGCTTTTTACTTTTTACTTTCTCCATACGTAGTAATGGGAAAGTATTGTGATCACGAAAAAAATCGTCTTCGAGATTTCAACGGAAATACACGTTTTGAGGTCACTAGAAAACGTTTAGACTATTTTCGGAACGATGTTTCTGTGTGCGTGTTTGTGTGTGTGATTTTGGGCGCTCTAACTCAAAAGGTACTTGTCATATCGTTACCAAAGTTCACATATAAAACTTAGCATTAGCACAAAAAACTGATTAGTTTTTGAACAATAACGGTTAACCGGAAGTCGAGGTTTATTCGAAACCGATTTGGTTTTTGCAATATTTCTCCGTTATAACATCATTATTTTATATACAATTCTATACGAAGTTTATAGAGAATGTAATTTCCTACAGTTTTTATTTGAAACAATTTTCTATGGGAGTTATTGTTTAGGAGTTATTTATAAATAACCGGTTTTTCGGTTTCCGTCAAATATCTCCTTAAAAACATCATTATTGGTAATCTTCGTAAGGACCAAAGTTGTAGAGAATAATATTTCTTCCATGTTTTGTTTGAAACTAATTTTTGTAGAACCATCGATTTCGGAGATATTTTGCTTTATCTTAATACCAGCATACAGCGCCAGCACCATGTAGCGGTGAATTCTGTAAACATATTCAAAATATATGTAATTTACGGCAATAAAGACGACTGTATTCTTTTACGATATGAGATAATGATTTTGCCTCATAATGATATTCATAATAATTTAAATATCTATACTGCAAATATGGAGAAAGTCATGTGTTGGCCACATCAGATTTTTTTTGGTATGTTTAGCTTCCATTTAACCAAAATAGTAGCATGCCATTGTAGTTGTGTTTTAATATAATTTACAGCTGGGATATTTCTTTAACACAGGAAAAATCAACGTTACCTACACCACATAGTCCTGTAGAGGAAGTTCCTGGTAAGAAACCGTCAGTTGGGGAATCATCCACAACACCTTTTAGAAGGAATGCATCTCAGGTAACAGGATATTAATCTGTTTAATAAATTTAAATAGTTAATAAAATTTTAAATGACCTGTTTTTTGTTTTACTTCCTTCATGATTAGCATTCTAAAGTATATTATCCATAAATGGTGTTTGTGATAAATATCGCAATCCCAAAATTCTGAAATTTTTACTAAGAAAACTCCAGGATTTTGGTATTTTCCAATATTCAACATGGGTAAAATTTGCTCTGAGATTTGCTTTTTTACATATTGATGGTTCATTTCTATAGTGAGATACAGGAAAACCACTAATCAGTGCACTTGATGTTCTGATATCAAATTTTTAAAAAATTGGTTCATGGACCCTTAAATTATACAGCTTCAAGTTCATGTGGTTTCCACATTTGTAGTCTTTATTTGAAAACAGTTTCATCAGCATTCCAGCAGACTTCTTCAGGTCGACCTGAAGAAGTTTGCTGGAATGTTGGTGAAATTGTTGTTAACCTGAAAGCCATGCAGTCTTCATTATACACCTTCATGGTCAACTGAAATATTATTATTTCATCTAGATTGCTGATGTTTACCTTCACTTATTACACTGGAGGATAAAGTGTGTGGTATAGAAATTGAATAAATAAAATAGTTTACTGTTTTTATGTCTAAAATAATGTTTTTATAAAATTTTCATAAAATCAGGTTGGAATCCCAGGATTGGAATTTTTGAATATTGAAATTCCAGAATTGAAAAACTCTGCTGGAATTGCAATCCCTACTCATAAAACTCAAAACTTTGGATAAATAGGTAATGGTACAAAATATTTCTTTATAGGCGCGTTTCGCTTACAGCGTGAGCGCCTATTATCGTCGGTCGGTCCGTCTGTCCGTCCGCATGTTCGTTCTCGGCTTCTACTGAACGGATTTTCATGAAATTTGATATTAAGGACTTTCAATCAAATATAATAACAAAATCGCAAAAATGAATCACGTATGCCAATCAGGGGTACCACTTTAGTGAAGACAAAAAATTAAATTTTCATCATATCTCGTAAAGTATAGCTCATATCAAAATATGTCTCAAATAAAAGTTGTAGAACTGGTAAAGTAGAGTATTTCCTTTCCTATACATTTTTATCGTAGGAGTAGCTGTTATCGAGAAAATCAAACAAGAAAGTCTTATATCGAGTTGAACTTTGAAAATTTCTTGCATGGTTACTTCATTGTTGCTAACATAAACAATCTTCCAAACAAACGTTTAATTTCCTTACGTGTGCATGTAATACTATTAAATAGGAAGAAAATGGATTATTTATGATGAAGAAAAGAACTTTAAAACGCTATTTCCCTTACGTACAGGTATATAATTGCTTTCTAATACTCCATTGCACGAAACGCATCCATTTGTGATATGTTGTACACTTTCCTAACTTGTTTGCTCATTTATGATGCTTGAAGCAAATGTTACCATTGGTGACTCTTGAAGATCCATTATTACAAAATTTTTCATGCTTGGAGCAATGAAAATTGTTTTTATTTTTCTTAATAGAAAATAAAGATATGTATTTGTAGTTTTACTGTAAAATTTTGAGTCTTAGATTTGGATTTATAGATATCAGTGGCATAGCAGACACCCTCGCATGGTGGGGGAGCCAGGACCAAAGGGGGCACAAAGTGAACCATGGCTAAAAGGCCTAATGGACAAAGGAGGCCAAGAAAGAGAAGTGTTAAGAGGGAGATAAAAGGAAATATGGTTGAACTATACGAGAGTATAGAGACACCTTTGTTTTTACTCCTATGAATAAAACCAATTGATAATGCAGCCATTTGGGCTGTTAGTAATTATGGCGACGAATAAACACAGACGACCCACACCTGCGGTCTGTTTACAAAATGCTATATGTAGAGCAGAACCGTTTTCATAAAGCATTTCTATATTATATTCGGTTTTTAAGGAACATATATGCCACTTAATATAAGTGTAGAAACAACATTCTCAAAGATATTAACAATGATAGATCTTGACCGATGTTATGAGAGCGGACTTGGAGTGTATAGGAACTCCTAGCATCCCTGCATTCAGTCTTAGCGAAAAATTTGCTTGTTATAGACTTGGCTGCCCTTTTATTCCAGTAGTTGCATTTAGTTGAATTTGAGCGTTACCAATGCGTCAACAAAAAAGAAAAGTTAGTGTCTGCGTTGATTAGTGATTTTCTCATTCTTGCTCATAAGTTAAACTGTAATTGTTTGCTGTGAATTACAGTAAAACTCGTTTATAACGATGACACCTAAAACGAAATCTCGGCTATAATGAAGAAATGTCTTGGTCCCTTGAACTTCTTCATAAGGGCATTGGTTAAATTTCGCGGATGTAACGAACATGCGTTTTACGAATTCTCGGCTGTAACGAACAAATGTTTGATCCCATGGCAAAAAATGCCGGATATATAACGAATTTTGGCGAGCAGAGCGATAAGTAATGAATAGCTTCCGCCCGTTTACCACACAGTTGTTCGTAGAGGTCCCCTTCCTCCATCTACCCCATCCATATGAATTTCTACGCTCCCTTTGTTTTGAAATTGATATTAAAAATGTGAAATGTTTATGTAAATTAATGACCATAATAATAATATTAATTGACCATTTAAAAAATCGTATGTAATAGCAGTCGAACATTTTACGTGCCGCGAAGTTGATAAGCATCTCTTTGCATATGTAAGTACGGCATTGAAGTCGACTCACTGCAAATACAGTAAAAGCTGTGTTATCCGGCTACCTTGGGGATTGTGGAAAGCCAATTAGGAGAAATAGCCAGTTAGGGGAGTGATTTTTGATTTTGACATCGCAAATTTAGCAATAACCAAACAAAATTGGGCTTAGGTTCACTATCGTACTCCCCAAACATAACTATGCATGGGGTTTGCATATTCCATTTTAATTCTTCTACACTTAGTTAGATATAGACACTATTTACTCATTCTTATTTAATATGTTGCTACGCTTACATGCAAAACAAAAAGACTGTTGAAAAGTTTAGGGCGTCTGGGAAGTTTGGGGATTACGGCAGTGAACCTGTTCCCAAAATTGAATTTATTGGATTATATCTTTCTTATTTATCTTTATTATTTATCTTTATTTACTCTTTTAGAAAAGGACGAAATTATTTAATTCTTCTGAACATTTCTGTGAAAACCAGTCATATAATATTTTATCCAGTTCCTCGATTTTTGGCTTATGAAGCGTATGATGTTTATTAATTGATTTACTCATTTCAGAAGATGACACAAATTTCATTAATTTAGCCTTATGAGCCTTGATATCATAGAGTGTGGAAGATCCGATGTTGAATTCTTTTGCTACGGCTGCTCTGTTTTTTCCTTTTTCAATTCGTTTCATCAGCTCCAGCGTTTGTGTTAGCGTTAAGACAACCTTTTCTCTCCTGTTCCTTGCTTTTAGGTATTTATTTTGATGCCATATTCAATGGATGGGTAATTTTTAAAATAATAAAAAGCGATAAAACTGGAAATTGTAGAAGTACACCAAAACATCTAGACAATGCAAATGGCTTACATAAACAAAAAACGCCATTCTTATTCGGCAGCCACAGAAGTATACAGAGTAAATACGTAATATATACATCTTATATTTTAAGAAATTTTAAAGTGGAAGTTGTGGTATTACACAAATACAATTCACACAAAAATTCATAAAAAAAGAAAAAGAGATACAGAATGAATTGTATTTGTGTAATTGCTGGTATCTAAGGCTGGCCGGTTCTAAATATCCAGATGGCACAGCTTTTACTGTATGTGTATACATGTTATATGGGATGTATAGGCCAAAAACCATGTTTCTCGTATATAACGTAGTCACGCTTATAACGAAGCAATGAGTCAGTCCCCTCAAATACGTATTAAACGAGTTTTACTGTAAATAAAGTGTTTTAGTGAGATATTTTCCTCTTTATATTAAAATATAAAATTTGGTGACCCTTGTATTTTAAGATGTCTAAATCAACTTAGCTAAGTGGTGCTCAAAAGCGTAAATTAACACAATGTGAACGTTTTCTTCAAAAGAGTGAAATTATTGAGAAGTTTTTTCAAACAAAGAGCAGTCTGCCAGTGATCAACTCTAGCTTGTCTTTTGGAGTAAAACATCACAGTGACACTGAAGATGTATGCAAGACTGGATAATGTACAATGTAGTGATGCAACTATTTTAATGATAAGTAGCTCTATAATAGTAGTATTTCACGTGAAAACTTTGATGTATTGGTAGAGTGTGAAGAATTTTCAGAGGCAAGGTGTTCCTTAGATTATGATAAATCAGTTTGACACTATCCTTCGGATAGAGAAAATTTTTCTGAAAATATTGATTCTCCCAAAATTAAAATAATTATTTTGAGCTATGGATCCTGCAAACCAAACGGGCCATTTCCAAAAGACAGGAAACACAATAGATCTTTCAGTGTATATTATTATTATGAAACAGCTCATACAGGACAAAAAATACCTAGCGATGGAATTTCTTTAACTGCTATAACTTGTGTTCAAATAGAAATTTTTTTTATGTGAGAATGAAAAATATAAAGATTTTCATGTATGTATTTTTTTATATATGTAATTGCCTTTCAAAGTGTAGCTATGTTTATTTTCCAAGTTTTATTTATTAAATTTAAAATAATATACTGAAGGATATGAAAATTGCTTAATTTATACTGTATGATTAAAGTGTATTATTCCTACTTGTTGTCCATGGTGGGGGGACCCAATGATTCTGCTACGCCACTGCTAGAGATTTATCAAGCTTATCTTATGGCTGAAAACAATGCCAAGAATAAGCATAAGAAAATGTAATGTTATCTCCAGTAGCCATAACCAGGTTATAAAACCATTTTTATAACCTTGTTATGACTATTGGAGATACCTAATGTACTTATTTTTTCAAGCGATTATTCTCGAGTTTAATATTTGAGGTTAAATTTTGAGCTTATTTACGTTGTTTTTGGGTGGATTTATATTTAAACGAATTTGCTTTAAATGGTTGTAACCTTTGCTTTTGTTTTTCCAATAATGTTATCAGAGGCATAGTATTCGTCAACGGGAGACACATTCACTTGGTCCAGGAGCAAATGCCGGTGGGCCTTGGGTCCCAACCCCTGAGTGGGTGCACACCTGGAAAAGCAAGTTACCTCTTCAAACTATTATGAGGTTACTCCAAGTCCTGGTACCTCAAGTTGAAAAGATATGTATTGACAAGTGAGTAGAATATTTTAAACAAATATTATTGGATATAACAGGAATTCATAGGTTGCTTTAGGTCCAATTCATTACTGATTAAAAAGTAAACTAAAATTTATAAATGGAAGTGATGAAGGTGAGACTGCCATTGATACAAAATGGTCAATAGCTAGAAAGGAAAGTAGACCCCAAGTACAAAAATATGATTAATGCTGACCCATGGTTATATTCTGCTATGTTGGGTTGTCTATAAGTGCAAGTATGTTGAAACCCCCTTGGATATACAGTAAAACCCCGTTATTTCGATCCCGGTTAATTCAAAGTATGGTGTAATTCGAAGCTAAGATCAGTCCCCGGCCAACACCATAGGGTTTTGCATACTTTTTGGTACGGATTATTTGAAATACGCCTACAGTGAAATTGGAAGTCATGATCTGGTCTGATGGCTCAGGAAAAGTTTGTTTAATTCGAAACCTCGATCCTGTGTAAGGGGAAGGTTCGCGCTCGTGCCATCACATCACGTTTTTGTTCCTCATTTCTCGCACATGAAATACATATAGCGTCCTAAACAGGTGACTCCCTTTTACTTATTTAATAGTAGAATGACCAAACGTTCCATTTTTGCTGGGACAATCCCATTTTTTTATCAAAAAAGCCATTTTATACCATTTTGAAGCCCATCGCAAATAAAATTTAGATTATCTGATAATAGCTGATATTCCTGGTAGAAATGTAGGATTCTCAGAAACATGGAGGTTATCAAATGAACAACAAATGCAAATTACAGTTGCAATTGTCAGGTTAGGAAACCTCAGGGTCATTGATAAATTTGAGGTGGCAAACCTGGTCTCCGCTTATAATATTCTGCCTGGGTTTAATCTAACTTATTCCCTTCAAATTTCGACAACAACAACGCCAGTCAGATACTCTTTTGGTTGTGAGCTTTGCCCTAGTTTGGCATGCTCATGCTCCAGACTGTAAGGAAAGTTCGTATTTGTCATTTTCGCTATAGATTGTGATAGTGACAAATCCACCATTAAAAAATCATGCAAAAATTTTGTCCCGTTTTTTCCTTACGACGGCGGTAAATGTCCCGTTTTCACCTCGTTGGAATAAGGTCACCCTATTTAATAGTTAACGTGAAATAAAAGTCGTAGATGATTCAAATAAATGAATCAGCTTATCCTTGCATCAATGTGAATGCTCACATTCTCAATCGGATAGCGAAATTTGAGAACCAAGCTGAAATGAACAGAAGTTGCAAGAACCCCTATTATCTCAATCCTCATGCTTTCCCAAACCTATCCAAGGTTTTTCTCATGAGAAAGTGATATGCTGTAGAAAAGACCGTGTAATATTGATTTCTGTTGCTGAACCAATCTTTAAATAACGTTGTACGAAGTTATACTGAATGTCGTCTCTAAAATATCATGCCTTTGTTTTACCCGAGAATAAGTGATGAACCAAAAACAAAAACCTAGTGGTTTTACCCAGTGATGAGTTGGAAAAAATATTAAGAACCAGCTCTCAAAAAAGTCGTAAGGAAATTTGGATAAGGGTGGCAGGAGGCCTACATTCCAGGGGCACCAGATCGCCCTTGTTTTGGTAATGCCGTTCCGCTAACTTAACAAGTGTTCGGTTTGTAACATATTCCATTTCATACACTGTCGGTAATTGAATGTCAGATAGGGCAAAATGTACTTGAAAGGACAAAATCAATAAATTTTCATATTTTCTAAAAATTTAACAGCCGTCTCGTGCGAGCCGGCTTCAGCTCATCACTGGTTTCACCATAATGTCATACAAAAAGAGCACAATGTAATATATACGTGTGTGTATATATATGTGTGTGTGTATATATATATAAAAATACAGAAGAGGAAAAGTAAATGAGGATATTTAGGGCAACTAGGTGTTGAAGGAAACCCAGTGAGCACTTACCGGAAGGAGAGCCACTGGGTTGTTGGAGAGACACATTTGTAGAAGTTATTGGAGCTTTCGGGATGATTCCTTCATCAGCACAAGAGAGACAAGAGTTGTGTCTCTCTTGTGCTGACGAAGGGATCATCCCGAAAGCTCCAATAACTTCTACAAATGTGTCTCTCCAACAACCCAGCGGCTCTCCTTCCGGTAAGTGCTCACTAGGTTTCCTTCAACACCTAGTTGCCCTAAATACATACATATATATATATATGCAGCAGTATGGAGTGGAAATGAGTGATAATCTTTCGGTGCGACATAAAAGAGTAACTTGAAACGTACTGGGAAATTCGGAATATTTGATGGAGCCTTTTTTCACACGTGGTGGTCTTTGTGATCGCAAACTGTGTTCGCTTGAGCTCTGTTCGAATTCGCCGTGTATACTAACCTGTAAGGACAATTCATTTGTAGAACGGATAGATAAGATTCGGTATTGCAGTTTTGCTGCCCAAGTAAATGTAAACAAGTTTTATTTTTATGAAATTTCGTTTATTTCGAACCCGGATACTTCGAAGTCGTAATTTTTTGGTCCCTTGAACTTCGAAATAATGAGGTTTTACTGTAGTTAACTATTATAAACAAAATCATTGAACAATACTAATTTAGGGTATCGTTGTTAGATGAGTTCTAAACTAATACACCCTATTAAGTTTTGAATTAAATGGCAAGATAAAATAGTATTTTTCATTTTACAATAATATGTGAATAAAATAATGCTTTTGCATTTTCAGTTTTCTTTTAAACAGCAAAATTCTAGTAATAAAATTTTATATTTATTTGCATTCATGTTACGTGGTCTTAAAATTACTATGCAAAAGTTGCTAAATTTTGGCATTAATTATAAATATTAAAGTTGTAAACAATGGATGTGGCCCAATCTTATAACATTTGATCTTCAAATGAAGATCCTGTCTCTTGAGTATTTGTCTATATGAAGGTAATGAGGAATTACAATTGTCTTTTAACATTCATTTTAGGGGACTTACCGATGAAGGTGAAATTCTGCGCTTCTTACAACATGGTACACTTGTTGGCTTATTACCTGTTCCTCATCCTATCCTCATTCGTAAATACCAAGCTAATAGAGGGACCACTGCTTGGTTTCGCACATATGTTTGGGGAGTCATTTATCTCAGGTATAAATGTTTATATATTATTGTGAACGTATTTATTCCTATATAAACTGGAAAAAAGTTCCTAAATTAAAGTTGCACCTCATATTTTTGCAAGGTGCTCTAAAAAATATGTATACTGAACTAGGGAATACAAATGAAAGGAGAAACATTGAAACTAGCAATGCATAAACTGAAACCTGGCAGAATTGTGACTAGAGTTTACTGCAGTGAATGTTAAATGCAAGTTCTTTTACCAAAAAATTAAGGGTAAAATGATGTGGGGCAGTCAGGAAATCAAATGTGTTAATTTATTGCTGTTCAGTTTGAGATTTCATTGCTAAGCAGAATTCAGTCTTAATGCACCATATGTTTGCATTTTCACATATTACAACAAGTTGACAGCACATATTTATGGACTGGGCTTTCCTTGAATATCTTTCCTACCTATCATGTTTGTCCAATTATGTATACGCATTTCATTATTTTTATTACTCATCTCTATGTTCCCATGTATAGTGGGTAGCTTATGTTTATATGTTTATACTTATATGTGTAACTTATGTTTATTCTCCTCTCTATCTGTAAATAATACTACCGTATCTGCCCGAATAGAAGCCGACCCCAGATTTAAGCCGACTCCCAAAAATTTCCAGTTTTTTGGCAAAAACGTAAATTTCGTAGATTTTATGCTGAAGTGTGCCGGGGATTCATGCACATCTTTGAATTTCTATGCGGTATTGCTGTTAATGCTGATACACGTTTTTATATTTGAGTCTTCTTTTGCCATCTATGATATTTTTTAAGTACTTCATACTTACGCTAATCATCTTGTACGTTCATAATATATTTATTCAGCTGTTTTTACATCAGTTAGTCAGACCCCGCATAAACATGGCTTCCACCTCAAAGTCAAGTGTAAATAAGAAAGATATCCTTCAGCTTTTAGACGAATTGAGTGCAAGTGAATCAAGTTCCAATGAGGATTTAGATGATTCAGTGTATTTAGATGCCTATTCTACTGAAAGTGATAGTAGTTCTTCCAGCAAAGTATCCATTGTCACTGATTTTGATATTGTTACAAGCACTCCGAGGAAGATTAGAAGAGTTTCCCCTATTGAATATGAATGGACAGAAACACCCTTTTCATCTAGGCAATATGTGTTTAATCCTCAGAATATTGGTATGATGATTAATGTCATTGACGATTGTAAAGAACTTGATTTTTTTTAGTGTATGTTGCCCAAATGTATTATAGAATTAGCTGCTAAGGAAACCAATAGGCATTACTACCGTTTGATTGAAAAAGGGGTACCATCACCCCATTCTAGGCTTAAAAAATTTACTGAAATTTCAGTGAGTGAACTTTGTTTTTTTTAGCTGTATCTATGCTGATGGTGAGGAACAAGAAAATTGTCTTGAGTGAATATTGGTCCAATGACCCTTTATTGAAATCTCTGCCCTTTCCAGAGTATATGTCACGGGACGTACCTTCTTATTCTTAGGCTTCTGCATTTTGCTGAAAATAATTCACATGCTGAAAGTGAGAAGCTTTACAAGATAAAGAGTGTGATAGACATTTTATGAAAGACTTTTTCAGACAACTTTTCTCTGCTCCGCTATTTATGTGTCGATGAAAGTTTAGTGCTTTATAAAGGGCGCTTGTCTTTCAGACAATTTATTCCAAATAAGCGTCACCGGTTTGGAATCAAACTGTTCTTGTTGTGTGATGTTGAAACTGGTTATATTTTAGACTTTATAGTGTACACAGGTGCTCAGACTGAAATTACTGATTCCCATAATTTTGGGAAATCTGGAGCTGTTGTCCTAACACTTATGAAACCTTACCTTAATAAGGGACATTGTTTATATGTGGACAACTGGTATGCAAGCCCCAAGCTCTTCATCACTCTTCATGAAAATAAAACAAATGCTTGCGGTACAGTCAGGAAGAATAAGAAGGGAATGCCAATACTGGGTTTGAAACTACTAAAGGGTCAGAGGGAGACAAGGAATAATGGTATCATGTTGACCATGAAATGGAAGGATAAGCGTGAAGTTCATATGCTGACAACAGAGCATGAAGATGGGGAGATGGATACAGTAAAAGTTAATCGCCGCACTAATCAGCCTATAGTTAAACCTATCTGCATTGGCGAATACAATAAATTCATGGGAGCAGTAGATAGAGCTGACATGATGATTAGCAACCTCGAGTGTGTTCGAAGAACAATCAAGTGGTACCGCAAGCTATGGTTTCACTTCGTTGATCTTTGTTTTAAAAATGCACATGCTCTTTATCTGGCAAAAACAAGGGAAAAACCTGCACTTGCACAATTTCAGCTTGAAGTAATTCGACAGCAACTTGAGAAACATCACTCTCCAAGGATGAGAAGTGGTGGAGGGAGACCATCGCCTCATAATAATCCTGCATGGCTTGTTGAACGTCATTTTCTGGCACTCGTACCTTCTACTCCTAAGAGGAAAGATGCCATGCGTCCCTGCTTTGTGTTTAAAAACACTAAAACACGGGAAAGAAAGAGGAAAGAGAGCCGCTATATGTGTACTGAGTGCGATGTTGCACTTTACATAATCCCTTGTTTTAAAGAATACCGCAGCAGAAAAAATTTCTAAAAATTTATACTAAATATGAATACAGTGACTCCCAGACTTACACGGGTCCGAGTTACACGGATCCGTAGATACACGGATACATGACAACTTATCAGCACGCTCAATTTGTAGTTCAACTGCCACCCAATAGATGGCGTTACTAGTACAGTAATCCCTCTGTATATGAGTAATCGGTTTACGAGTTTTCGTTTGTACGAGATGCACAAATTAATACCTGTTTTTCAATTTACTAACCAATTTTCGCTTATAATACGATCTCCTTCATCTCGCAAACCGATCGTTTTTCCCAGCACCTATTCTCGGCTTTCGTCGGTTCCCAAATCTTCTCGAATGCGAAGAACGTCATGGCATCCCAACTTGAATGATGTAACTATTGTTTATAAAATTTATAACATGGGATGTATTGGGAAATTATTTTTCGTTTTACGAGTTTTTGCCTTACGAGCAGTTTTCGAGGAACAAATTAAGCTCGTAAACCGAGGGATTACTGTACGCTGACGTACAGCTGACAGCGTCGCTTTCGCCATTTAGATTAGTTATCCCGTGGGTGCAAGTTGTGTCTCGTTACTGTACTACTCTTCATTAACAAACTATAAACCCTCATCACATAAGCAGTACTTTTTTAGCTTTTACTATCCATTGAAATGAACGTATATGTCAAAAAATATATCATATTTAAGCATTGTTGGACTTACATGGTTTTCAACTTCAACTTCAACCTTTGGAACGAATTAACCGTGTAAGTTGGGGACTTACTGTACTCTTATTTCTTCTGTTTTGAAAATAAATATATATTAAAATTAAGTATTTAAAAAATTTGATTTTCCTAAAAAAAACTCAGCACAGAGCTGCTGCGAACATTTAAATAACATAGCAGTTAAAAGGTTAACAATGAGTGCTATGCAACCATTGTTTGAGTTATTCGTGGTACTGTTCAAGCGTAACAATTTGTTATCACTTGGAACAGTTTTTGTACATTTGTTCAGATTTATTAATTTTTCTGTCATTAATACATGTTGCATGATAAATTAGTATAGTAATTTTCTTATGGAGCAGAGGAAGCATTTCTAATAGTTTTAATTCAGGTGCTTTTCTATCTGTTTGATTAGTCCTGAAATCATCATAATAACATTTCTCTTCTTCCAGGAATGTAGACCCACCGATTTGGTATGACACAGATGTAAAGCTTTTTGAGATTCAGCGTGTCTAAACATTCCATTGAAAGAAGAGTGTTTTCCTATCTGCAAAAAAATGCTGCTAATGACTCACCGGTTGAGCTTATTGTGATGGTGCCCCACCAGCTTAGGATGACAGCTATGTCACCAAGTTAAAGTTCTTGAATATTTAACTCAGTTTGGGTATTTGTTTTTAATGAGATAGTGATGTGAACCATTGTCTCCAGAGTTAGATTTAAATGAATAGTTAAAAGTTGTGACTGAGTGCTAAAGTTATCCCTGCGTAGCACAACAAACATCTTCTCATTGACATGGAACCTAGTATTTCAAAAAACTTGTGGAAAACAAGGAGTAAACAATAATTTAAACCTTGATTAAAAATGTATATCATAGCAATTATTATAGATTAAGAATATAATGCTATGATACATTGAAATTTTTCTTGAGCAAAAGTTACATTATTCAAGAAATGTAATCATGGAACTTAAAGTTGAAAAGTATTCCTTATGAATCGTCTTTTGAGCATATGAATTATTCTTGTTTACCCTGTCTATTATTTTGCACTAACTTATTATTTTAGTACCAGAATAATAAAGATGTTTAATCATCTGATATGAAAGTGTCAGACCTTGGCTAGCCTATAGTACTTATCATGCATTGCATTTTACTTTAATTGTTAAGCATTTTATACTAGTCATTTACTTGAATATCATTTACAAATGTCCCTACACTTCACACTCCATTCAAATGGTTTATATTTAGTTAAATCTGTTTGGTTGTATGCAACATTATTTTTACTTTATGTTATATAATTTATGGACTGAATTAGTCTTGGACTTTGATATAAAAGTATCTTCAGTTGAAATTTGACTCTTTTGCCATACATCCTTTATAAATTTTATATTTAACTTGAATTTTTATCATTGCTTCATTAATCTAACTAGAGTAATCACTTTGACATTGCGTTATATTATGGTCTTGGAACTAAGATTTACATTACTTGTTAATTTTAATTACTTTGTTTTTGGCCAGGAAACAGGCTCTTAAAAATTTTTCTCCCAGTTTTTTTATCCATGGGTAGAATGAAATTTGTTATCTTTACTATAAACAAGAGTGCCCAAACTTACTTTTCAGTAGAAAATAAAGTATGAGGCTTTTGATGGAATTTTGAGTTGTTGCACAGCTTTGGGAGAACAATGCTTGGAATGTTTTTTAAGCATCAAAACATTATCAAATATTATGGCTTCTTTTAATTATAATTTAAAATTCTTGGGTTTTGGTATTGAATATTCTGGAGTGATTTGGTTAAATTTCAATTTAAATGAAAAGATTTTACTTATTTGTGAAGTGATGTTATTTTAAAAAAATATTTTTATAATCTCTCTGCATTTATTCTGTAAAATGTTTTTAATTTTTACCATCGGTATAATTTCCTATTTTCATTCAGGCAATTTTTAGAAAATTTAAGCTTCTATCATTTACAGAGATTCTTAATTCTTACTATATCTTTTTTTCTGTTAAAAATCAAATTCTTACAATTTTCACCTAAATGGGAGAATTTGTGATTAGTAATTCTAGCTAATTCTCTCAATTAGATCTGTTAACTATCCCAAACCAGATAAATTGATACAAAGGAGATTTTTGTCTTTTATTGACACACTGACCAGATGTCACAACTCTTCAGCCTACATGATAGTAGTATTAATATAAATAGATAACTTTGCTCTGAGGCAAAGCAGTGCAATTTGCTATACTCGAGTTTCTGTCATGGGAAGATGGTGGCCTCCAATAAAAGGAGGCAGTGTAACTTACCTATGCCTCGTGACTGCTTCCAAGGTGCACACTTTGGAATCAGCCATTATATCTATTTATTGTGATATAATATTTCATGTATTGTTAGGCCTTGAATATCTACAGGAAGAAGCATTTTAAAATAAACGTTATTTCAGTACCAAACGTCCAGACATAATGTTTATCAGGCAAAATATGTACAAATGACACCGTTTTAATTAATTTATTAATATCTTTGTACCAAATGTAATAGTTTGAACTTTTTGGAAATTATGTTTGGTGAATTGTTTAACAGAGTTTAAGTTAATCAGCAGAATGACATATATGGGTGATTTTGGACAAAAGGTATATGATAAAGTTAATTTCAGTGTTGTTTTGTTGTCTGCCTGGTTTATGAAATTTTGACTTAAACTGGATCAATTCTGTTTTATCTGTCACGATGAATCATGATTTTGAATCACATTCCTGTTTCTCTTTTATGTTAAATGAGTGTATAAATATATTTATTACAAAGGTGAAGATTTTTATTTGACTGTTTACGTAATGATTCTTTTTATGTATATAAACCTTTTTACTTTCTCCATTGTTGTACAGGTTGTTCCCAACTTACGACTCTAATGTGTTCCTGAAAATCGCATTATAAGTCTAATATCAATTGCCCATAAACTTACGTTATAAATTGAGATACATTCCAGGACCTTGAAAAAAATCTGTATCAAGCCATATTTAGGCTATACATCAGCGTTTCCCAATCTTTTGAACTCGGCAGACCACTACAGCAACCCTTCTAGGCCCTGCGGGCCACCTCATTTCTTACACTAACCTACTTACTGCATCTATGTTTAAGAAAAGGGGTTACTTAGTTATGTAGTTTATTTCACCATTTCAAAAATATTACACATGCAATTACAAGCTGGTAAATTAGTTTGTTGTAAAATAAGAAGTTTGTTTGATAGCTATGTTTTTGATATATCATTAGTCCCACTAAATCACTACTAGAGGCACTTGATGATGTAATTAAAATCTATATACTTACGATAAAATGATTACTCCTCAAGTGTATGTCAGTTGATGTTTCCACAAATTTGTCAGCCAGATATAAATAAGGCAAAATTTTATTTGATTGTTATAAACTAAAGTTAAATATTATAAAATTTATGCTTGAAATGCCATTTAACACGCTGACTCTTTAAATGTGGGTGTGTCTACTTCTCACGAAAGAAATAATTCAACTAGGACGAGGAAGCTATCTGCGATGCTGTGCATAGGGAGTTGCTCAAATTTAACCTTTAACAGTAGAGCATAATCAATACAATATAACATTTCTGCATGTATAAATAATATTCTCTCGGTCGTTAAGTGCCCCCAGGGCCCGGAAGAGAAATTCCGGACCCCTTTCTTCAACTACAATCAAGTACAATTTTTCACTATATATGTGTAAGATCATTTATCAGGAATGTTCGGGACCTGGCCTGTTCCAGATGAACGATATTTCCAGATTTTAGATATCTTAACCTTAAAATAGCACAATGATCAGAAAAAAGCGTTTTAATCCGTTAGTCAATAAATATGCTTTTCTTGCTGGGATAGGTTTTAGGATAGTGCACAAAAGCATGAACGTTGATGACATAGCTACTATATTAGAAGAATCCGAGGTGGATATTAGAGTAGTATCTGAGGATGAATCAGAAGAGGAGCATATTTCGGAACAGGACTGAAGTTCAAAATAATTAATAGAATGTAAAAATGTGCCAATCTTACACTTGATTTATCTAAAACAAAATGTAAATTAAATTTATTTTCTTTAAGTTTAAATCATAAATCGTATGGATGTAGAAAACAGTGCGCCACATGCATAGTTACGTCCCATAAATGATCATGCGTAGTAAAAGGCTAGAGGTGGAGATGGCTTTCGAAACTACTAAACAAAATCGGTCATCAATTAATTAACATTAAATGATGTTAAAAATCAAATGTACTTAAAAAACATTTTATTAAATGCAAAAAAATAAATGAATCGTCTCGCGATGTAAATACCTACACGCACGCAGAGGTGGTTAGAAAGCTAACTGAGGCGCTGGTAGCTTTCGGAACTAAAATAAATCAGTCATAAACTATTCCGTCGTTTGGAAGTTTCCGGTGTTTGGAGTTCTGGATACACGATGTTCTTCTGTATTTAGTGCAGTAATTTTTCAAATCAGCAAATGAACAAGTACATTTTAAATTTTATGAAATTATTTATTTTTATGAAAAATTCAAAGAATGTAAATAAGCATCAAATTGAGAAAGTTACATTAACCACAATACAAGTATTAAATGATAATATAGTTTAATAAAGACATTGGTTTATTTAAGGCAAAGTAAAGGTGTATACAGAATGTATAAACATTGATAACAAAGTTAATGGATTGCAGGTACACATCGTGATTCATCTTCACGAAAAACTTTTGCCCAAGAGTGAGGCCCCAGTTATTTGCACCAGCTGCCCCTCCCAGACCATGAGTGCCACCAGCGATATTCACGGCCTTGCAGTAAAACTTAACAAAAAGTAAAGGGCAAGCCAACCAAAAATACACTAAAGAAAAATGAAAACTCCAAATGTAGAACAGGCCGGCAAACTCCACACGGCACGAGCACTCAGCTTAATAAGGTACTAAGATCAGTAAGTGTAAGTTAAGGATGGCAGAGAGGTGGAATCGAGAGATACGAAGGGTTGGGAAAATGTTAAAACACCATTAAAAACCTGTGATAGTGTAAAACTTGCTTAGCTTTTCCCAAAAATATCCAACTAAATATGAGGTGCGGCCTAAACAAAAACTACATTTTGGAAGCCTCCACTACCAACAAAACCTTCGCAGACCACAAGTGGTCCGAGGACCATAGTTTGGGAAATGCTGCTATACATTAATAGTTGAAGAACCAATGAGTTATATATGGTATAAAAAATATTTTTAAGACTTAAAACAAACACTAAATTAATACCTACAATGTGAACGAGTTGTATCGTCCAACTGAATATCGGCCGAAAATACGCACAAAAAGTAGACTCAGAGCGCATCAGATGTTGAAAATCGTGTTCAGGGTACGATATCGGATGTCGAATTGGAGGTATCAATGTATTAATGCCGTAAGTCCAGGTTTATTGTAAGTCGGGTACGGGAACTGTATTCGTGAAAAAATCAAATTCAAGATTTCAATGGAAATACAGGCAACTCCCGAGATTCGACAAATTCGGGATTTTGACGCAGCCGATCAAATTGGGAGCTAGTTTATGCGGAGTAATTTTTGTCCTGATCAACCACGCGAGTTTTAGTTTCAGTGTAGATATAGTTATTGCTGCTCTAATTGTTTGAATTTGTGCTGATTTCACCCTTTTTATACACTTTTATTGATTTTCACTTGGATCTTTCTTTCTTTCTTGTATGTCACCAACATTTTTCCCATTTAAAATGCATTGTGCCATTTTCAAAAATGAATATCGGGCACTTCCCGATAAGTTATAGAAATGAAACTTGGTACGTTCGTAGGTATGGTGGGTTACTACAATAATTCGAAGAGAACATTTCCTTAGGTGCCCTCAGTTCGATTACAGACCGGAATATTCTGTTTAATTACACACAAAAAAATTTAAACCACCATACTGTGTATACCATATGGAATAGAGATCTGAAATTTTTTGGAATAGTGTAAAGTATAGAGTACACTGTAAAAACACCGAGACTTTTCACCTCGGTGTCCCGAGTTCGACTAGAAAAATTCCTAACTTTCCGAAAATTCACCGCGCGTTTACGATTTTTTCTTAAAATGTCAACGACGATAACGAACACATGGCTGTACTCACATCGTTGAGAAAATTATGGCATATTGCTCCATATCTCCACTCGCTGAAGAATTTAACAGAAGTGAATAACTTCAGCCATTAGTGAAATAGAAAATTATGTATCCTTACCCGACGAAAAAATTTACGTCGGTGTAATGGAAAAATGAGTATCGAATTTACGTTGTATTAGAGATACACTCAATGTGTCTCCTATGAAATGTAGACGAAGGATTAAATCGACAGCACCTGAAGGATTCATTTCGATATCTTACTTCGTTCTCGTGATATGCAAATTTATATTTGTATAACAAGAAAATTTTCAAAACAAATCGAATTTTGACTACCGTATATACTCGTGTATAGTACGAGTTTTTATGACCAAATTTTTATTGCAAAAATTGGGGATCGTACTATACACGAGTAATGCAATTGAGGATTTAAAATTCATGTATCTTCACGGGCATTTTCGGTGAAGTTATGCCACCCGCACGCATTCTAATGGTAGGCTAACCTTAACAGTGAGGTTCTTTATCGTTGTTATGTTGCTTCGTGAAGAGTAGAATCTTTTTCATATATACAGCTTCAAATTCACAAATACTTGATATAAGTGACTATTTACGGGCACTTCCTTTCTTGAATTTTATGTATGTACATCTTTGTTTGCGTCTTTTTACAAGGGATGGATTGGAACGAGTTAGACTAAAAGTATCGTAGACGGCGTAATTTTATGGAATTTCGACATCTCGGAAAAAAGAAATTACTTTGTAATATTCAACAGTCTTTATTGTTTCTTCAATCACACACCGATCGGTTTCCACTACAAAGTCATTCTAAAAGTGTTACGTCGGTTAGTAACACCATTAGAATGATTTTATAGTGGAAACCGGTCGGTGTGTGATTGAAGAAACAATAAAGACTGTGGAATATTACAAAGTAATTTCTTTTTATCCGTTATCCCTACCTATTAAACAGATGAGCGGTTGGAACCATTACGTACGCGGAACGTAATCAAGACGTACTAGAATTGAAACGATTTTATTTCATCTTGTGCAATCATGATTCATATCACTTTTTATTAAATGTTTTAGGAGTAAGATACCTAACCTATCCGAATTTTAGTGTACTCGCAAGAAATACTATTTACGACATTTACGGCCTATTCTATGGTGGTGTGGAAAATCAAGGTTGTTCGATATATCTCACTCATAACCATCGAGCTATCGAAACGAAATATATCGACCATGGTGAAAAGCTCGGGTCGTACTATAAACGAGATATATGAAAAAATCAGGTTTGTTCACCAAAAAACCAGGGGTCGTACTATACATGGAGTTGGCATATACACGAGTATATACGGTATATATGTATTAGATAAGTTTAATAAAATGACTAAAAAGTATAAAATAAAACAAATTAAAATTTTTTTTAGGGAATTCACTTTTATTATGTGAATTAAAATGCACTCAAAAGCAAAAAATAATTTTTTTTCTAGATAAATATTGTTATTGAAAAATTTGTATGCTTCATAAAAGTGTATGGCTTATTGTGGGAAATGATACTGGTATAATAGAAGAAATTAGTTGGTTGAAAAAGCCAACCAACTAATTTCTTCTATTATACCAGTATCATTTCCCGCAATAAGCCATACACTTTTATGAAGCATACAAATTTTTCAATAAAAATATTTATCTAGAAAAAAATTATTTTTGCTTTTGAGTGCATTTTAATTCACATAATAAAAATGTATTCCCTAAAAACATTTTTTTTATTTGTTTTATTTCTGTTAATCTTTTAAGTTTATTTATTTTATTGATTTATTTATAAATTTATCACTTGACATGATATCTAAAAGGAAATGTAATAGTGATAATGCAAGTGAATCAAATAAAACAGTGTCATTCAACTATTAGCACTTATGTGAAACAGAAGGAGAAAATTCTAGAACATGTGATAAATTCACGTAATTTGATGGCTGGTTTGACATTTAACCCATTTATGCCGAGAACTATTTTTTTCTAAAAAAGAGAGGAAAAGTGTGATTTCTCAATGTTCTTTTGATGCTAATGACTGTAAAAATAATTAAAAACTTCTTAGACTACACATTTTCAAGATATGGCATGGGTCGTTAACGACCTGTTCGGCTTGAATCCAATTTTTGGGTCAAAGCTGAGTGAAGTGTTATTATTGTTATTACATGCAGTAATGGTTTGATTTCGATGCAAAAAAGAAAATTTTAACTTCAGAATCACCAATTTCGTCAATGTAACGTATTTATTAGCACTGTTTACATTTTTGCAAAACATGTTATATATTTTTATCGTGTGAAATGACGCGAAGCAATTGTTATCTAGTGGAACTGCACACTTCAGGCATGCCTTTACAGTCTTGCTTTTGAACTCTGCACATCGTTGCCGTGGCTGCCCTGTGACAAGGTGACCTCTGTGACTAGTTCGGACAGGGGGTTGGACTCACACAGCATAACTCATAGGACCAGGTGTTTTGGCACTGACTTCATATTTTTGGAGAAGTGCTTGAACTACAACTCGACGGAAGGCAAGTGCATCGAGCGTTAGTCCTTGGATGTGGCTCAAGATCCATGCATTACTCATGACATCAAACAGCCAAAGGATGATAGGCATGTACCATTTTTTCCCCCTGATTCCAATTCTGTAATTGGAAATATTGTTGTCCATCTGGTCAACACCACCCATGTGCCTATTGTATGATCGTATCACCAATGACTGATCAATTTTTATTTTTTTCTTGTGGGCTATGGAGTATCGTCCTACCTGTTGTAAAAGAAGCACATCCTTATCATTTGAAAGAATATTTACAACATTATTGCCATTCCAGGTTATGGCAATAAGGTTGTCCGCCAGGTCGACAAGAGATTCATAAGACCCCCTTGGGCGTCTCTTCATCACAGCCTTCTTGGGTAAAGGACAATGATTCATTCTATTTTACCTTACTGTCCCTGTTGCTTTCATTCCCCTAGTCCGCATTTCTGACGGGAGTTTAGCGCTGGTAAAAAAAATTGTCAAACAAGAAAGAGAATCTCATCCCTGGAAATTAGTCTTTAGAGACTGATGCAGCAGATTCATGGTGAATATGTGGAGCTACATTGGTACAGGCTGGAAGATCCCCTACTTCCGAATTTCTCTCTTTGGCTTTTGCTTTGTTGTGGTGTTTTCTAATATTTTTTGATTTAGGGGGTCCCTCACCATCTTCACTTTCAATTCTATCTGGGTCTACTCTTTGCAAATCCTCAGCATCTGCCATCACAAGCTCTGCCAGGGCCCATAGTTGTCGTCGGCTTAGGTTGTCCGGATTATTACAATCCTCATCACCGGAGTCTTCATCAGTATGTGCCCCTTCATCATCCGGAGGAGTGATAACGATGCCTGCCCCAGACCCTGGAATGTCATCAGGCTCTAACGATTCCAAAACTTCAATGATTTCGGCGACTGTTAGGTGACTTCCCCTACGATCACGAGAATGAAGACACAATAATAAAATAGACAATACTTTCGACCGCATCCTTGAGTGGACGTAAATGAATATTTATACACGCATACATCGTCTGTTTTTAAAATGAAATGCAATAAATATAAAGATTATTTTTTTATATAAATTATTTATTGCTTTCTCCTAACAGCAGATACATGTAGATTACACTAAACATCATAAGTTCTGACTGAATAATTATTTTCAGCTCTTTCAGGCAAGAAAATTATCAAGAAACCATAAATTTTGACAAGAACACGAAATGCGGGTTTGCTCTGAATGGGTCGTTTTCGACCCACTCTCTGTTCACAGATTCTAAATATCTTTTAACTCAACATACGGCATACAAGCTTTGCACATATAATCCTCAGACTCTGATAAACAAATATAGTTGATTATAAATCGTAAATATGCATTTTTAATAAAGCTACTTACACTTTTAAGCGTCGAGACGTGTGTCCTTCTGCCATATCGACTTCTATTGCTAGCATCGGTCAGGATACGAGCACTGAATGAGTGCTGGTGGCGCAGAAATGTTGCATAGTCTTTTAGCAACATTGTCTGTATGCTGAAGTAATCAATTTGTGCAACACTGTCTGAGTACGATTTATTTTATAGATGGGTTGCCAACGACCCGTTTGGCATAAATGGGTTAAGAGAAGGGCAGGTTTGCATAACCTTAAATTAACTGGTGAGGCTTCAAGTTATTTTGTGCTTTTTAATAACTTTTATATTAATTTCGCTGCGATATATAGTTGTATGTATAGACAGATGTATGCAGGGATGTGCCGAGATGCGGGAACGTATCCCGATTATAACATGCAAGTCTATGAAAAATCGACATTTGACAATTCGACCACATTTTCATCCCTGTCGAATCTTGGGAGTTGCCTGTATCTTCTTTAGAACTCAATTTATGTAAATATCTGCCATTATTCAAGTTGTAGACAATGTAATATTCTAAAAGTCTTGTTTGAAACATTTTTTCATAAACTCGATCATTTAAGAGATATTCCAATTTTTCATCTGAATTTATGTTAAGTACGTTGCTAAGTTGTTTCTGTTGCTAAGATAAAATTTTCTAATTGTTGATAGAGATGAGTACTCTGCCAAGGGTAATTTTAATCATGCATTGATATTTTGTTATCCGTTGCAACAGATATATATCTTGTTTGCTTATTGCTTTTTCAATGTAAAAAATGATTCCAAGTATATTTCATAGTGAACATTTAAAAATAAACTATTCACGAGTTTAATTGCTGATAATAATTCTTAAGGAGACCGAGACCATTCCTATTCATTACTGTATATGGAGAAAGTCATTTGCTGGGCACATCAGATTTTTTAATTTGTGCAACTCTAGATATAGTGACAGTACCTTTCAGTGCTACTCAGGGTTTATTGTTAAACTAGTGTAATGCCCGTTGAAATATCAATGGAAGAATTATAGATAGATAGATAAATTATTATTATTTTCATTTAAAATAATTAATATCACACGTTTACATATGAAATATTTTGCCATATACAACATTTCTAGTGAATATTCTGTTGTTGACAGGCTATCTTTAGTTAAACTTAAAATAGTTGCCTCTCTTTCCCTCCCTCTCTCCCCCTATCCCCCATCTTACACTCTCTCTCCCTCCCCCCTCCTCATTTCTCCACCCTCCCCATCCCCCCTCTACTTCCCTCTCTCCCACCTTCTCTCATATTAAAATCATACAAAGCACGATTACACCCATAAGGATTGATACAACAATAGGATTTTGAGGTCTAACAATATAATTGGTAGCCAAGGCAACATTCCGTTAAAATGGCAATATTTCCTCAAAATATGTGAATTAAACGTATAACATGAGCGATTTAGAATTGTATGCGGAAAAACATGAACAGAATAAGAAACTAATTTTTTCTTCAAAATGTTTCAGATCCGAAGATCTTAGGTTAATTCCTTCTAATTTTAATTTCCAAAACAATAAAAGCCTGGACATCAAAAAATTGATTTTTACGTTACCTTACGGAAAATGGAAATGTCTTCCTTGGAGTCGAACCCAGAACTTTTTTGGAATTTATTTTCGTCATTACCTTAAAATATGTTAATCAAGCACTTGCCAAATTTCAATCTTCTACCTATTCGGGAAGTTTGTTAAAACGCTCTATATCAGCCATCGTGAAAGCATGACCAATCAACCAACCAACAGACCTGGGCTATTATAGTATTAAATGCTATCCTGAAAATCTCATCGAATTCGGTTCAGTTGTTTGCAAGATATTAAGCTTCAAAAAGCATTACATGACAAAGGGACACTGTCTTTTATAGGTGTTTATAGAGGCACAAATATAATCTTGCGATAATAACAGTCTTGAGTCGGGGAGTTATCATCCTCGTCTTCATCAACAGAAATTTCTGAATAGTATTTTAAATAATTTTGGATCAGATCTGGATGTAACTAACCTGAAATTACTTTATCAAAATTCTTGCCCAGAAGTCAAACATTGGTCCTAGGTTCAGATTTATCCGGGGTCAGCCCTAGGGTAGGGAGAATCAGGATGATGGCCATAAGCCCTATGCTTCAATATCACCATAAGGGAAGTTAAATTTGGTTGTAAATGTTAACAGGGTCCTGTGCAAGTTGCTTTGCCCTGGGCCCAGCACCTCTCTATGGGTGACCCTGGATTCAGCCATAATAATTAAATTGTACAATGTAGAGATGTGGCCTCCCAGATTGCTGTGGGATTTTATGTTCTGTGTGTGAAATGTGCACCAGTGATTTCAACATCTATACTAAATTACTACAGGGGAATTGTATGATATACTGAAGCAGTTGAGATTTTATAGAATTCTCCAAATATGTAAGAGAAAAGAACTCTGAAGCCAAAACTGTTTTGCAAACTTACTTTACATAATTTCATTCACAAAATAACGATCATGCTAAAATAAGGTATTCATATTGTAACCGTTATATGTATCTTAAGTTAACATTGCACTTGGTAGGTGGCTGGTGTTACTTGACCATACACTGGCTATTGGTATCTAAATTTTCTCAAGAATATGGAATGCTTTGAAAACTGTTTACAAGTATAATCTGGATGATTTATCATCATTCAGAAAAAAAATCATTTGACCAAGTTTAAAAATATTTAAGGATAAGTAAAACTGAGCAATGCTTAGTGTGAATGAATAAAAATTTGCCATATCATATCATCTCTACAGTTTCTATTACCAATACCTTTGAAATGAACTTGTCTCCAACATGTAAATTTCCAAGGTGATTTATTACTTTGCTAGAGAATAAAAACATTATATTCATCCATGTTTACTTTATACATAATATTCATTTATTAAGGTTTATATATATATGCAACATAATTAAATAATATATCATCAGAGTACAATCAGCGAGCACATTTTTTTTTGCTCATTAGTGTCACAAATAGATGAAAGTCATCATAGACATATTCAAATCAATTCATACAAATGTTGTCTCAAATAATAATTTAAATTAGTTTATGCTTAAAAAGATGGAACATTTACACTACTGTTGCAAAGAAATATTTAATTTCCATGAAATTAGGATTCGAAAATTATGTTATCAGCTATCCAAATTTGACACAAAATACTTCCAGTATGACCATAAATAACTACTCTAACAGCAATTGTATCAAAAAAGATGTATTTCATTAAACCAAGCTCATTATCTACAGTAAAAATCACTGGAAGGAAGACAGTATAATACATAAACTTAGAGCTGGAGAAAAATATTTCCCAATATTCAATTCGACTTAATTTTTTGTATTAATAATTACTTATTATTAAAACCATACAGTCTTTTTGTTCTTTCCTGATATACATTTGATTAAGAACATAATTATCTATTCATTTACTACTACCAAATTACACACTCGTATATTTACAATGTTTTAACAATATTTCTCATCACAATACAATGCAAGGCTACTAAAGAAATGACATTTCATAAATGACAATTGTTGCACAGATTTTAAAGAAACAATTCAATTCACTTCTTTTAGTGATCTACACTGATGCTTAGGAAGTAAAATAGGGGAATGACAGAGAAATAAGTTTGTTTTTTTACTATTCATTATAGTGAACAATGAGTATGCACATAAATTTATTTAATGCCATTTACGTATTCCAAATATTTCATTCAGGGTTTACAGCCATAATTGTAAAACATCAAGTTGTCTGAGATTTTACGTATCCTGTCATTGCATGTATTTACATTCATTTTTAGATCACTGGATGACACATGAGGCACAGCCTTTCATGGCAAGCTCTACTCACACTTCCCTCCGAGGCCTGATGGTGCACGCTTTCTCCCTGACCACTCTTTACGATTTCTCCATTAGCTCCTTTTCCCCATTCGTCATCATCGTCCACCATTATTAGGGGCTTATGTAATGTGCTTGAATCCCCACTGGCATCCAGAATGCCCTTGCCTCTCCGAGTGCCAATTAACCACCAGAATGAGCACTCAACTTTGGCTCGGAGTCCTGGTATTGCCCAGATGTGCTCCACAAAATCACAAGAGGGCTGCTTCCTCTTACGAGGACACATGGTATCAAGCTGTGGGGTAGTTTCTTCATCTTCATCTTGCAGCAATGTCAAGAAATACGGATCACTGATAGCACCATTCGATGCAGGCTCACTCGAGTGAGGACTTTCAGATCCGGGACATCTTGTCTCGGAGGTTTTGACAGATGGTGCACAGTCTACTTTACATTGTACGAGTGACTCTTTCCCTTTACACTTTCCGGCATTTAATGTTTTGCTCAACCAATGAGTGGATTCGTGCAACTTACCAACTGACGCCACAGTTTTATTTGTTTCTGCAACAGGTTCTGCAGTTTCACGTATACCATTATCAACAAGAAGACTTTCATAGTTTGAACCACAACCAACTTGACGAGCACACTGCATCACGTCACATGATTTGGAATTCAGTTGTCCTTTCCCTGAGCCATCCGTTCTAGCTGAGGAAGTACAAAAGCCCCCACCTCTCGAAGAGTTGGCAGACACTGGTGAGACCCTCTCACAATGTTTCCCATTATGACATCTTGAATGATTTTGGTGTGGCCCCAACTCTAAAGAAGTTGCTCCTTCAACATAAGTATTATGGACACAAGCTACACTATTTGTTTTGGTACCCACAAAGGATGAACCCCATGTCATACCGGTGCCACAGTTGTCTAAACAGAGCTTTTTTGAAGGCCGACTCTCGCAAGATGAAGCATCTGACGCGATTCCAAGAGCATGAGTACACGAAAAGAGGAGAGAATGAGGATGAGAAGATGCATGGATGAGGCGGACCCCACTCTTGGCAGCCGTGGAAGATGCCATGGGAAACAGGGTTTTTCCATGGAGATTCGTAAAAGCCACTCCTGATGTGAAGAAGAATATATTCATTTCTTATCATCTTATTTATATTCACTTACTGACTGAAAGGATTTTACTGTGAAAGATATCTGATTAAAGTTCTCACAAAGATAATTATAGAATAACTGAATTGCATTTATTTTGCAGCATTAATTGAATTCTTTGGAGTAGCAAAATTTATAGCATAAACTGCTTATCATGTTTACGGTAAAACTGAAATCATTCTTCATATATTTTGAATGATTGTTCATATAGACCAGGGGTCAACAAACTTTTTACTAATAGGGCCACATAAGCATTTATATACTATTGTCACATTCAAGTGTGAGTGGCATTTGGGCCAGATGCATTCAAATGACTGATTGAGCTGTGGGTAAATTTCAAAGAGAATTTTTTAAATTTTATAATGTCACATCCCTGCATTGAAAGTATATTGCATCCATGTAGTCAAAAAATGTCATTTAGCTTTCATAACTGAAATCCAAAGACACTGCCTGCTGGCAAATATACAAATGCCAATTTCTTAAAGTAATTGATCAGTCAAGTAAAATCACTTTGCAGGCTGTTTGAGGATCACTGATACAGATCATAGCCATTTTTTGATGAAACAAATAGAAGAGTATCTGTTTGTCTTGAATCAGTTTGACAAATTAAACTTATAAATTGACTTATCATCCTTTAAGATGGAAAATTTTGTCAAAAAAGTGTTTATTTCATACTAATTTCTAAATAAACATTAGTAATATAATAAATTTAAAAGAATATTATTATGAAATTGTGATTTATGGTAGTTTTCAGTTTGTTATTCTTTTCAATTTTTAGAAAGAATTGTAATGGAACTTTGATATACTTGAGCCAATAAACTGAAATTTTTTCTCCAAATAGTACAGTGGGCTCTGCTTTATAGAATCACTGATTAATTGAATCAGCCGCTTTATTGAATGAAAATAGGAAAACCAAAACCATTTTGTATCCAAAGTACTCAGAATTCTCCTCTTATTGGAATCACTTATTTCGGTTAATTGAATCACGTGCTAATGACTGACTATAGGGTTTTATGGCCTTCTTGGGATTAACCTGAAGAATAATTCCTTCCTTTTCCTAAGAATATGGAAATTTCCATTAGCTGTTGGCAAAATACGGCAGGAACAACATTGTTCACAAAAAATTGCATGGAGAAAAGCAAGATGCAAACCAACCAGCAGCTGAAGAGTGGAATAGGTCAGTTCTCCCTGACCTTTTGAAAGAGTACAACCCGGATGAAATCTATAACACAGATGAAACGGGCCTTAATTACAGAGCGTTGCCAGATTCCTCCTTAGCATTTAAAAACACTTCCAATTCTGAAGGAAAGAAACAGTAAGACCGTGTAACAGTTCTCGTTACCTGTAATATGAGTGGAACTGATAAAAGTCGTAGGAAAATAAAAAAACATGATGTTTTTGAGGTGTATCACTACCAGTTGTACGAGATATGAGAAAAATGATCTTTGAAATTACTGACAAGAAAAATAGTGAAAAAAAGTGCTGAAATTTCCAAAAAGATTAACGTGTTAGATGCCATTCACATGTTGAAGAAGGCTTGGGAGCAAGTATTGTCCACAACTATTGCTAACTGCTTCAGAAAAGCTGGTTTTCTTCTGGTTGAAGAAAACAATGAAGCAGAAAATGATGCGGAGGAAGCTGATGAGTAGATGGAATTCAATCGATGATGACATCGTTGTAGCTCCTGTATTAACAGAAGATGACATTGTTGCTGAAATATTAAGTAACAAATCGAGTGTTGATGAAGATATAGAGAAAGAAGACCAAGAAGTGCAGTCATTACCAGCCCCTTCCGCTCTAGAAATCAGACATGCTCTGGCTGTTCTTCGATGAAACCTCGAGCAGAGAAGAGGATGGCCAGAGGAGTTCAGCCACTTGTACAAGGTGGAAATTGACTCAGTATCTCATATTAATGACAATTTGATTCAAAAGATGGACAATTATTTTAAGACAACATAATATGTATATTGGATAAAGTAAGTGTTTAAAATTAATTAAAGTACATATGTATAAATTCTATTTTAGCATTTTCTTATTTAACATGCCTAAAGTACTCAACCTCCGCTTAATCGAATCAGCCAGTTAATTGAATCAAATAATGGTTTCCCAACTTGATTCTAATAAGCGGAACCCACTGTACAATTTAAAACTTAGAGAAGCACGAGAAAAGATAGCAAAGAAAAAGCAGAAAGGAGGGAAATATTAAAAAAGGAAAGGAACAACAAAATAAAAAACTATCCTTTCAGCTTTTTCTTTGCTATCTTTTCTCAAGTGTTCCTCTAAGTTTTGGAATGTATGGTTTAGAGAAAAAAATTTCAGTTTATTGATTATGTCCACCATAGTCTCTACTTTTATTTATTATAGCTGGCAACATAAATTTCACAAAAGTTTTTAAAAAGAAAATTAATACACATTTAAAATGCTGTTCCAAAGAAAACTATACCTAAAGGCTTCCTGTTGAGATAAAACTCAAGCCTGCCATGCCAAAGATCCACATGAACTCCAACAATGCTTCCTAATCCAAAAGGGTAGCCATATGTGGATCTGTGACCACCATGTTGCACATTACCTAAATGAAAAATAGCAGCACATAGACAATTAAAATTTTTTTACTTATGAAATATCAGTAGTTTGCAAAACATTTATTTCTAAATATTTTTGTGGTATTACTAGAGGACTGGGTTTTGTTAGCAATACTTTAATGCTGCAATCTGATAATTTTTATGATTTTATATTTCCATTATTGTTCTCATTTAGTTATATATTTATATAAAAATAAAATCTTGCTTTATTCAACAAAAAAAAATAAGTATTTTCTGTAATATTCCACTTAGAACTGAATGTAATAAACACTGCTAGTCATGGAAGATGAAAAGTTGCAAATTAATGCAGCACCTGCAGTGTTGTTGCCTAAAAATAACGAACTTGTTAAGGAGTTCATATACTTTCTCTCAATATCATCAGTGGCTCAATAACACGTGTTATTGGACATCCTGTGAAGTATGAAGGCTGGAAATTGCATTAGTTTTTTCACTCTTCAGGTGACTATGCCTTTCATGTTCAAAGATAACATGTGGAATTATGCCTCATGCACCCAAAAATGACCAAATTATAAATAAGGTCAATTGATAATATAGCAATGCCTCACATAACGACGTTAATTCATCCCATGAAAAAGCTTCCTTATGCAAAACGTTGTTATGCGAATATTAAAAACCCATATGAACAATGTTATATTGGATTAACTGGTACCTGGCTGAAGGTTATTGGACTGTAAATTCCCAAACAAAAAGGAAAATCTACGTGGTAAGTTCAGGAAATGCTAATAGTAGTAGTATTACGTGCAGCAGAAGTACAGTACAGGAATCCTTCGTTTAATGCTGTTGATGCGTTCCTGAAAAATACCCCGTTACTTAAACACAACAAATGAAAATGAAATTCCAATAAGATTAGATGCATGATAGGATGCATTTCTGGCAAAACATTACTGCACATATAAATTTTAAAATGTGTTTTATGATGTTAATAAATGAAAATCGTCAAATACGCATTACTATAATGTACCTTAACTCCCGCGACTGGTCTCAATAAATGAAAACTTCCATTACAAAAATGGTTCTAATATGTAACTTGCAATTCAGGTTTTCATTTATTGTAAAAATATGAAAATTAAAATTAAGAAAGGACTTAAAATAAGAAAATAAACATGGAAGTGACCTAATCAAGTTGAGACTTTGGACATGTAAATCCTACTGAAGTTGAGCTGGACACAATTTCATTCTCTGCTTGAAGGGCCTGGTTTAGACTCACTGATGAGAGGCTCTGGTGAACTTTTAAAGAATTGGTCTAAGGACAACTGCATTGTTGATTTTTTCTTCTCCTTGTAGAGCTCTTTGTAGCAATTGATAGCATCACTCACAATTATATTTACTGACGAGTTGCATTCTCTGTTAGGATCATTTTCATCCAATATAGCTAGTCCTTTCTCAATGTGTTGCAGAGCATCACTAATGTGTTTGGTAGTAAGAACCAGGGCATTGAACTGGAGCCAAACCGAAAACCCGAACCGAAAACACCGATATTTTTGGCCAGAGTGGAACCGAATCCGAACCGAAAAAACTAAATGTGTTGAACCCGAACCGAATATTTATTTCACTCCTTTATTTCGGTTTGCATAAACAGTGTAAACAAAAGGCGGAATTTTCCTACCACTCAGTAACCTACCATGTTCAAATGGTCATCGCCTCCATCACGCTATCATACCCTGTCGCCATGGGGTCCAAACCCCGACCAAGTTCACTAATGCTCAAGTCCCTTGGTTCGTTCCACGAATACGACCTTAAGTCTTTTCTAAATAATCTCTACCGACTTCCGGCAATTCCATGGGGGAAATGTATCCATTTAAGAATTCTTTGAACCTTATAAATGCCTAGTGGGAGAAAGGAAGTATTCCCCAATGTTTCGTCTACTACATATGTCCACAACCTTTCATTCCTTCGCATGAACTAGCATCCATCAGTCTGGCCTTGCTATTTATTGAAGGATTGTTCCAGTTTTGTTCCTTGTGCATATTTCTGCATTAGTTGCCCTTTGTTACAGGTTAGTAGGTACATAATTTAAAATAGGTATATATTGTAAACTCAAAAAACTCAAGTTTTATATTGGATGTAAATTGTTACTGAAAACAGGAATAAAAAATTTATGTATATTTGTTATTCTGATGAAAATATTTAGCTTATCAGTATGAATAAAGAAATGTTAAGAAAAAGATACATCATCCAGTGCGGAATAAGTAAGTCTTATTTTGTATACATGTACTTTAATTTCAGGGGAATTTTTGGTATAGCGAGAAATTAATTCAAAGTAATTCATTGCTGTGGCTTTGATGCAACTACTTGTGTATTTGATAATGATATAATTGAAATCAAAGCAAAGTTTCATGCGTCAAATTTTTGTTTTAAATGCTATTTTCAAGAATCTACCATTTACCCTGTTGCTTTTAAGTTGGTGTCAATGAATGTTTTCTTTGTGCTTGCAAAATTCCATCATAGTAAATATGTATCATGTTGATAAACATTTCTCAACCTTCTGGATTTTCGGACCCTCAATTTCCACGGGCTTTTACATACATTTATGTGATCTTTGAATGTAAAACTAAAGAAGCGCATTTACAGTTTTGATAATATGAGCAGTGCATGTGAAATACAAATTGTTAATGAAAATAACTTAATGCCTTATTCATCTTATTGACACTATTGAGACAACGTGGTTTCTTATTTTGCCGCAAGATTTGTGAATAAAAATATTAATAATTCATTATTAGGCATTCCAGCTTTAGCGCATATTTCTTCGGTCTGTCCGTTCTTCTATCTGGATGCAATTCCTTTCTTCGTAGCTACTCAGTGGATTTTAATGAAATTTAGTAATATACGTCTTTAAAATTGAGATTGGGGTTTAGAGAGAGAGTGAAGTAGAGAGAACCAATAGATGAGGGCTCTTGCGAGGCTTAACCTGACTGAGCTCATTCGCTCTTAGACCTCCATTGTGCCTACGAGTGCTGTGTTGCCAAGCGTTTCATTTGTGTTGCTAAGTGTTTCGTTTTGTTAAGCCTAGAGAGCCCAATGTGAAATAGATCTGACAACATCGGTGCCGAATTCTGCCGTGCAAACACGTCTCCCCACCTCCTCAAAGTGAAAGCGAACGACGTGTTCCAAGTATCTCCGAACAGCCACCCCCAATGTCATATTTAAGAGTATAAAGATTAAGCACAGTAAATTGGAAAATGAGATGGTTTGCATAACATAATAAGTTTAAAATACTCTATCGCAGGAAACGTGCTTATTTGTAATCCACCTTCCACTTTCCTAACCCGATGAAATCTTTTGAGACACATGTATGATTTGTAAATATTCAATTCTAAATAAATCTTAAATTAATAAAATACATACTAAATATTTACTTTTGAATAATTTATTTTCGTGTTTTAATATTAGCTTTTTTAATATCACTATTGTTACAGTGAAGATGTATTTGATTTAATTAGAAAATTACATAAATTAATAAATCAGTTCTTGAAAGTTTCCTAAAAATATAAGGTCGGAGCAAAAAAAAACAGGTTCAAACCAGTTCACTTATGATTGCCAGAGCAAAACCGGAACAGAACCAAAATTACGTGTTTTGACTGAACCGAAATGAAAACCGGAGTGAAAAAAATTATGGTTTGATGCCCTGGTAAGAACGTGGGTAGACTCCTCATTTTCTTGGCCATCACCCTCCCCAAAGAGAGTTCTTTGATCTTCCATATCCTTCAGGTCTTAAATGGAGGGCTCTTCAGTGTGGGATGCAAAGAGCTCTTGAACATCATCAACCTCTAAATCATTAAGGCCAATTTTTTGACCCATTTCTACAATGATGGAACTCCTATTATTCTTAAACAAGCACTTGGCATCCAAAGAAGTTGCTACTTTACTAAAGTCTCTTATTTTATTGCTGTGCTGAATTATAGACCTTACTGTCGAACCTGACAGACCCAGCTTAATAGAAATATCAATAGCATGTTCGCCATCGTTATATCTCTACAAAATATCCAGCTTCTCCTTCAATGTCACTTGTTTTTTATTGAAGATGAAACACTTGTACAATCACTCGATCTTTTCTGGAACATGATAAATTAAATCCAGGACAAAAATAATATATATATGTGTGTGTGTGTACAGCAAAAAAGCATCCAGTCGCATTGGCTCAGCACTCACTACTGGCGCTGTTACTGTACTGTGGTGGCACCTAGCGACAAATTCTGGAATCTCACAACTACAGTGCTAAGAACACCAAATGCTTAGCTTCATCTACCCCCCCCCGTGATCGCCTCTTATGATGAATGGTGGCTGCCTGATCTTCCTAGGCCTTACACTCCAATTTCGAGCTGTGGTCTCCATGAGACACTGACCATTTGAAGTGTTTACATTTTTTTCCAAACGTGTTTTTCAAGTGTCAATATGTAAGCATCCTTTGTAAGAGGGAGAATGGGGGAAATCCCACTTGGTTTTTACTGATATGTTTAGAATTGCCTCCTGGGGGAGAGTTTTTATTGGGAATGATAGGTGAGAAGTTTTTCACCAGCGTCGTAACATGTCCTAAGTGCGAAATAGGGTCATAATGTTATGCCATCCTAACTGCGAAATGTCATTATGCGAGGGATGCCTGTACAGTAGAAATCAATTCTCAATTGATACATCAGCAACATTAATGATGAACTGAGGCTTTGTATGGTGTAAATATCCATGTAGATTTGTACATTAGTTTTATGGAAAGAAGCAGTCCATTTAGAAACAATTTTCTTTCTAAAAGTCACAAAAATTATTAAATAGCCTTCAACTTCATAGAATTCCAAATGGCTTATGCAAGAAAACTTTTAAACGGAAAAATTTCACATACATTACATAGGGATCATTGCAGGACTTTCATTATATTTTTCAGATGAAAAAATTCTTATATGGAAACATTATATCCAGATTCCATTGCATTTATTAAAAAGTCTAAAATTGCAGACAATGTGAAGTGCAAAAGGTCAAACAATGAACTGATGTGGATGATATCAGTGGCAGTTTAAGGAATTATTTAAAAAAATGACTAACCATTATATGAAAATCCCCACGATTCATTGTCTTCCCCAAGAAGGCTGCAATATTTAAATCTGTCTTTCCGAAGGTCCACTGCAGCTGTTCCTACACCAACCATCTGAGCATGAAACAGATTTCGAACAGAAATTATGAAAAAATTTTCACATGATCGGCAAAGATTTATCATAAGTTTTTTCTACCATAAAATTGCCACACTGGCAATTAGGTATATCCATAAACCTTTCCATAAAGCAAGCTATGTTTAAGAATGAAGAATATTTACTAGAGGATACCTAGAAAAAATATACATCACAATCACGCACCCAAACCTAACCATTCTAATTGTGAAATAATGATTTGAAATTTGCATCAGTGTGTAGATAAACTTTAACAGCTCTGAGAGATAAAAAAAACATCTGAATCTTTCAAGAGTTAATTTTACTCAAGAATTCTAAAAAAATGACAGTAATCTTATTATACCAAAGATAGTAAAATGAAAACCAAAGAACTAATTTTGCCCACTCCAATGTTAAACTGGACTTGACATTTTGTGTGCATAGCACTGAATCCAATGCTAAGGCTACCTCAACATTGCTATATGTTAGATATCCATGCAACAGTTGAGCATTTTTATTAGAATAAAAAATCATTGATTTTTGCTTGGTTAATCAGTAGCTGAAATGGTTCACTCAACCACTTCATGGCTCTTATACTTATCAAGATCTGAGCATGATACAAATGATAAAGTGTGCTATAAGCCAAATTATCCCTATTATAAAAAGACCTTTTTCATCAAATTAAGATGCTCAGCTGCCTGCTGATACACCTAAAAGTTTTATAAAAAAATCATTGCATTGTATTTGAGTATCTCACATTACATTAAAAACTAAGAGTGACATATTAGGTACAGGAGAACTATCTTACAAACACATACAAGGGATACATTAATGTCTCCTATAATTAGCCAACCACAATCAACTCCATTTCTCAGTCAAGTTTCCATACTAATTTATTTTCAAATCTACATTAACTGATATTTTGTTGTTGTTAACTTACAATGATACCATCTGTTTCCAGTCATGCAAAATACACCTGAGAACATACCCTAGTAAATTTGAAATAGAATTCATGCCTGAAACTAAACAGTCTGTAGTAAATTCCAGTTTCTCCTTCGATATTTTTTGGTTAAAAAGAAATCAAGACTATGAATATGAAAGATATAAATTTATTTTCACTAAAACGTACTGTGATTTGGAACCAAATAGGTAAAAGCAAGTGGTGGACATAAATCCACAATAACACATATTTCAGACAATTTATGTGGGGTGTTGATTAAAAAGATAAAGTAAAAAGCGTTTTTTTTACTATGATCAGCTTTGTTTACTTCTTTCAACATAGAATGTTTTAAAGAAACTAATGAGTAAGATATTAAATCACCATTCAAATCTAAGAAAAACAGGTGGGAGAATTTAAAAACCTTAGCAATATGGCAGAGATTTTCCAAATTTACCTCAGAAAACCAGTGATGCTAACAAATGATAGGTGATGGAGATTCATCAAGAGAAAATTTATGACATACCATGTCTGTTCCATAGAGCGGTGTTAAAATTTTCACCTCCCAATAGTGATGCATGCCTGGTTCTAAGGAGTGTTGTCCTCTCACAGCTGCTGTCCCTGAGCTGTAGCTTGGGTGAAACATGACCTGTTTGAGATAAACATTTTAATATTAACTCATTAAATTTTCGAGTAATTAATAACCGAGCAAATTGTTTTAATCCTTGCCTGTCTATTGTCTGCCATGAGGAGGATCGGAGAGCCGAGTGACGGTGGTCGATTAAATCCACGGCCTATGAACCGTGCGGTTCCATGTGGGTTGGGAACTGTTGGTCCTTGATCACCAGGATCCCAAGCCCATTCCACCCAAACTAAAGCAAAACAAATTTGTTGGTCGTTACTACAAATATAAAGATAGCACTATGACTACGTACCACAAAAGCAGTAGCTATATTAATTTACGCGAATGCCTTTGAGTTTTCCGGATTTTTGCGGTGATGTGGCGTTTAATCGACATTTAAACAGGCTTTCTTTAGATAGAAATTAATACGGGAGTTAGCGAATGAGTAAAATAAATTTTAATGTAGAACCTAGTCTTTAAAATCTATGGACCAGAAGTTAGCTGTTGTGCTGGCGAAAAGTAGCCATGAAGTATATTATACAAATGATAAAATTTTGTAAAAGTACCACCAGCTTTTAATGGCGTACATTTTCTAGGATACCGATGTTGCCCACTACGTAATTATTGGGCTGCTAAACATTTAACATACCATTTGTGATTAACGTCGAAAATCTTATAAATGCAGATTCATAGATTATAGAGCTTAAAACGATAAAACAAAAGCAATTAATGATTTTGAAATAAAAAAATATGATTCACCACGTCGTTGGTTGACTTTGTTTGTTAAACCTTTACACCAAATATCCGGGTTATCACTTCACAAGAACATTCAATTTATAGCTAATAAAATAAAATAAAAATTAATAAATTCGAATTGACTTATTCGGCAGTAACCAAGCACCTTCATCTTCTTCTCCACAAGAACATTTTAATACAGATGAGCGGCCAATACTAGCAACACAGTCACAAAAAGGGCTCCAATTTGCTTTTTCCCCACGCTTTATTCTTCGGCATATAAACATTTTGTTGTTAAATGCACGCGGATGTACGCAAGTGTCAATTAAAATAGCAACTATTCCATCATCTTCAACAGTAAATTTTGCTTGCGCAGCACACCATACTTTTAGCCAAGGTCGATTAAAATTGAAGCACATTCGTCAATATCGATTCAGGAATCCTTCGACTTACATAGGAAGCATAGGAATGAAGTTGTTAGGACGCGTTTACTTTGTCAAAATCACGTTCTTGTTGTTATTGTTTAGAAAAGTATTTAAATTATGCGTGGAGAAAACACTATCAGTTTCATAATTATGTCTTATAAAGAGCATATTGTTTAGAAGGCTTTACTCTCTACTGAGGCTGTTACATAGGCGAATGCCTTTTTTTATTAATCCGTACAATGAAAGTAAATAGTGGGTCAATTTTTATCTCGTCAATGGTGTGGTATAATTCAATGTTGGCCAGCAATTTGTTGTCACTTCTCTGTTACATGTATTATTTATTAAGGTAGTTTGATTTGTTCAGCTTTCGTATGGATCAAAGGATACAACATTTAACATTACGATACTCTTCGTATAATTTTGCTTATGTAAAAAGTGAAAAATGATAGAAATGCAGCTTATATTTTACTTAATGGAATCATAAAAATTTTAAAAAACGGAATACACCGCTATTGAAGATACGGCAAAATTATATAAAAGAAAAATAAGAAAATACTTCAGAAAATCAAATGAAAAAGTTAACTATACGTAGTTACTGTTCAAACTCTTCATAATTGTGAAGTTTACAGAAATTCTCCATGACCAGTCGCTGCAAATGTGCATATCGCCTTACTTTTTGGAAGGGTCATTATAGCATCTTTCTCACTCCCTTATTCTTGGATTGATTTCTGAAGAATATTGGCTATAGGTAATTTCAGTTTAACTAGAGGTTTCTTAAAACAGCCTACAACTTAAGTGTTCCTTTTGAAGATTCATTCCCAGATATTTAAAAAAGGAAAGATGGTTATTTTGTTCTTTTTCCTCTTGTGAGTTGTACATTAATTGACATGGCTGATCATGTATATTTATTGTTCTCAGCTGAGCTATCAGCTGTTATCTTACAGCAGAAACTTTTTGCCTAATGAGATGTGGTAACATCTATCAGACTTGTAATATATGGCTTCTTATTCAAAATTCTCACTTTTAATTTTTCTTGTTTTAAACAGTCTCTTGAAAAATCTTCAAATCGGTCATCAACTAAATTAGACTCCTCCATTCATTACAAAGAAATATTGAACGCAGAAGATAATGTGAATAGATCTGATTGAAAAAAATTAACCTCTGTCATATAAAAAGCATTTACCGAATATTGCTTTTGTTCTGTAAGTGGTGTAATCTGAATCAAAATGTCTAGAAGTTCTTGACAGCAGTCTTCACAAAATTACTGATATATTGTGTAAGTTCCTTTAGGCTTAAGTGAAGGTACTAGGGTAAAGTGACTTAGAATTAAAGCTGTGAATTTGAATAACAGTTATTTTGCAAGAGGTTAAAATGGTCAGCATTGCGCTAGATAAAGATGATAATTTTATTTCTTATTACTGATTTCTTCTTAAAGGTCCTTAAGTGAAAATGCTTTCTAGTTCAAAATTAAATTCAATATGCTTTCTTTGCTGGGTTAAAAAGATGAAAACAGGACGTACATTTCAGTGCATGTATTAGCACTTATTTTATTCATGATTATAGAAGAAGCGATTTAGCATGTTAAATATTCATGGAAAATTGTCTTCTCATCATAGAACCTCACATTGCTCCAAAACGTATGCAAAATTTTATTGTATTAACTATGAAATCTGCATGAATGTGGATACACTTATATGATGATCTACTGCCAGCTTGAGGAATGACTGGGCAGGCAATTCTAACATTGCATCTCAGGTGCAATGTATACATTTGAGATCCAAGTATGAGTATTTAACATTATGTTTAGAATTCCTATACCAATCACAAAATTGTTTTATAAATCTAACAATGTTTATCTTGGTTACAACAAGTTCACCATCTTCCTTTACCACAATGGTGGTTATTTTGTAATCTAGTTATGTATTTTTACTTTCCTAAAATAATTTTGGTGTTTGGTGTTGGCTTAACACATTAATGCCTAGCATTGCAAAATTGCAACATTTTAATTGGAGTGTTTCTTTTAAATGTATAATTAATAATTTATTTTGATATTACTCTTCACTACAGAAACTTTCCAATAATTAAGAAGTCCATCTATTAGTGTACAGGAACAACAGAAATAAATTCTTAATTTAACAATTTATAAATATATAATTAAGGATGTTTCAATTTTCAGTGTTAATGAATTAAAAGTACATTTTTTCCTTTTATTTGTGTGTGTACTAGGACAAAAAATTCAAAATTTTATATAGAATGAAAGTAAAGTTTAAAATGAAACTTTTTATTTACTTGTGTAAAAATGGCTCCAATGTGCATGTAGTTCCTTACAGGAACATTGTACAACTAATTTATGGTTACAGGCCAAATATTTATTTTAAATGAACGTGGGTTCATAATTATTATCATTGATAAATGTTGAATAATTTGTTAAGTAAATGAAAATCGTTTATAATAAACCAATTAATCGTTAAACACAGAGTAAATATTTGAACTGGAAAATAATAACAATGAAACCGTCTTATTAGTATAATACTTGTAAATGAAAATAAAATTAAGCAACTAATAATACAAGTCTGTAATTAACACATTTGATAAAAATATTTCAATAATAAATCCTCTGTTCAGCAATGCAGTTAGACTTAAAAGTTCAGACTATGAAACTGTTGGAGTGCTTATACATTTAATTTCGTATTTCAAAGATCTATGCTACAGTCGAGTAAACAAAAGCATAAGTACTAATAATGGGCTAAAATAAAGAAACAGTGAAAATGGAAAATAAATTATTTTTGCATGATAACGGGAAATTCTCAAAAAAACGAAATAATAGCCGAGTTTTTTGTAGTCATAAAAAGCGCTCCACAGAAAGTGAAATTCGAGTTTCATTTGTTTCCAATGTTACTGACGGCCAGAGCTTGGAGGCTTTGGAAGATAGTGTAGTCTGAAGAGTACTTATGCTGTAACAGTTTTAATCAGTGTAGAATGCATCAAAAGTCCATCGCATTTATAACGGAATATGCAGAGCCTGTAAATATTAGCATGCTTTATTAAGTTAGCTTTTAATATTGAATTTTGTGGATCAGTGTATATGAAATACATTTCCAAGCGACAGTGAGGTATATCTATCGATGGGTATATCTCATTGAAATATTCATTTTCGCCATCAGGTGCTCACTGTACAGAAGAATTTGCAAACAACACGAAAATGGCCTCCGTTTTTTAATTTCATTGATACTCATCCAACTTGTGGAAAACTCTAATGAGTTTATGATGTCAACGTAATTACCAAAGTTTCAGGTAGGTTATCTTGGAGCTATACTGAGTAATTTGTTATTTTGATATGATGGCACATGATTCATACGGATATGTGTGTGGTTCTTAAGGGTAGTCCTCATGGAGCATTTTTAATATGAATGGGCTGGCAGACTGCCCTTTTTAGCGGTTGTAAATAGCCCGCGGAAAGGAATTATGCTTGAGCTAAAGCATAATTGTGAAGAAATGAAATATTTTATATTGAATACGTGGTGTTAAAATATATATAATATATATATGTGTGTGTGTATATATATATATATATGTGTGTATATATATATATATTTAATTTATGGGAATTTATCTAGCAATATATTTATGATTCTTAATCATTGTATAATTTAGTTTTCGTAAATCTTTGCAGTTGAACTTTAAGAACCTAAAGATATATAAATCAAATTTGCTAGTTTTTTCCTGTTGATAGTTATTGGCATTTGAGGTAAAAATGGTAGATTAAAGGCATGGCTATGAATTGATAATGTTTCATTTCATCAATAAATAGATTATTTTTACCAGATAAACAGTATATTACATGTGTGATGTATTTTAGAACTGTTAACATTTTATTTTTAAACATTACTGTACATCAGTAAATCAGTCACTTTTTGTGGAATTGCTATTTTAAATCGGTGTATTTCAAATTTCCTGTCTCAATAGTGTGGGAACTCTTTGCACAAACAGATGAAATATATAAAAACAATATCACTTTTAACTGCAAAGTTACAAAAATTGATTGGAAGATATCTTTTTTTTGGGAGAATACAGGAATCATTGTTACCTTCCACAGAGGTATGAGGCAAAACGTTTAATAAACACTGTTCTTAGGGAAATCCATGCTGCACTATGTTTAACATAATGGTATACTGCTAATATCTGTGTATTGGACATGATTTTTTCCAAAATTTTCCGGTCGTAAGAAAGAAAAAAACTATATATAAATTACCAAAATTTATTTTGATATCCTCCAAAACCATTTAAATTACATACACTAACTGTTAACATGAAAATCCAAAATTATATGCGAAGCAAATTAAAGAGTTTTAATAAAAGGAGTAATTTGAACATAACTAGTCTGTATGTATATAGTGGAATCATAATTTAAAATTGCAAATGAAAATACCTGAAATTCTTTGTTAGGAGCCCATTTGCATCTGCCTTTTGTACCTAGTGAGTGCCAAGTCTGTGGCTATCCCAGGTTGGTAGAATATATATGCCTCACATGGGTGCATTAATATTTGAAAAAATCCTATGAATCAGAATCATAAACCCTAGACTAAATATAGAATCTCTTCTTTTTGCTACTTTGTATTTACAACCAATGATTAGATAAAATATTCAAAATTTAATTGCTTGGTTTGTATACTTAATAGCATTCATTCTTAAAATCCAGTTTTTGTCTTGAAGATTTTCTCATTTTTTTATTTGAAACTTGGATATGCTCCCAGTATAATATTATGTGAATTTTTTATCCTGACAGTTGAATAAAAAAATAAGATTAGACATGCCATTTATTTTAATTTACTCAGATGACAAAAGTAATTATTACTGTTTATTTCATTCTATGTACCAGATTTATTTTATGTGATTGCTGTTTGTTTTACTGAGTGTGCAGAATTTGTTTCTATTTTTTATAATTTCTATAAGTCATTGTTCAGGAAATTTTTGTTCGGATCACCTTGTAAAAATTAAGTGATCTCCAGTTTTTTAAATCATCTTTAACGTACATTATTTTGTTGATGATGATTTATACTTATATTGTTCATCTGTCATAAATATTTATTGTATCTCTAATCAGAAAATTATGGAAAGTGTTACTGATTTCATGGCTGAACAATTAAGTATTTGTTTTATTCTATCGCTAATTATCACAAATTTATTGATAAAAATGAATAATTTTGTAGTCACATGCAGTATTGAGCTAAATATCCCCTTAAAATTACCTCTTCATGTTCAAGCAAATATCTTCAATGATCAAAAGCATTTTTATACAATGTTTATGTAAAATATTAATTTGCTGTAATGATGAAGGCAGTTTTTATTTTATAAATTAACAATAATTTTGAATTATTTTTAATAATTGTATTTTATTAATTAGTTTTAAAACTTCTGAAATTGGAGGTAAGAACAGCGAGTACTTAGATCAGTGGTTCTCAGCCTTTTTTTGTCTGCATCACCCCATGTTCGGTCATGCATCACCCATCACTGTTTTCAGATGAATTATCTTCAATGATGGATGATGTGGAAACAAAAGAAAGTGTAAACACGTGTTACTATTTACAGCTCGTATTTTATTTTTGTTTATTTATTTGTTGTTTGGACTTTTTTGTTGGAGAATATTTATAATGTAACCGACGGGAGGTAAAGAACTAATAAAATGTGCTGGGAAATGTGGAGGAGACATTCCAGAGAATGACGACAAAAGTGTCGGATATGATGGATCTTGTCAAAATTGGTACCATGCTAAATGTATACCAAATCTTACTGTGAAGTCTTCTGAATTTATGAAGGTAATGATTTCTGTCGATGGTGCTAAATGGGTTTGTTCTGATGGTTCTAGTAAGAGGGAGGCTGTTGTGGATGGTACGTTGAGCAATGCAGTTGAACAAATAACTGCCAAGGCTGAAGAAGTCTTGACTAAATTAGTTACTGAGTTTAAGAATAGTTTGGTGGATATTTGTAAAGTACAATGTGAAAATTTGGTTGAAGAGAAGAGACTGAAGTGGTTGATAAGCTAGATTGTGTTAGAGTGGAGCCCAGTAGGCAGCCAAATGATGCTAGGGGACAAAATAGTAATACTTATTATACTTAATATACTTAGTATTAATCCTGAAATTAAATAAAAAGAATCAACCTGCATTGGTGGTCAGGCCAGTTAAGCAACAGGAGGTTGCTGTAACAAAAAATGACTTGAAAAAGTCAGTAAACGTAGTTAAGCTCAATGTCGGAGTATCAAGAATAGCAAATATTAAGAACAGTGGTGTGTATATAGGTTGTGAAGATCAAGAAAGTGTTAAGAAGTTGAAAGAGTGCCAAGTCGGCCTTACAAGGTAAATATATGGTTGAGTTACCTAAGAAGCATCACCCAAAGCTCCAGTTGGTTGGTATAGTGGAAGATGCTGATATTAGTCATGAAGTTCTAATAGAGAAGATAGTTAGTCAGAATGGTTTGTCAAATCAAGAGGGTTTCAGTATGAAAGTGTTAAAAGTTATAGAAAGCAAGAAATATCAAGATGTCTGTTATTGTTGAATTAGATCCAGAAACTCATCAGCTGCTATTAAGGAGGGATAAAGTCAAGTGTGGTTGGCATATGGCCATGGTAAAGGATTATGTATTTGTACCTCGGTGTTATAAGTGTTTTAGCTTTGATCATAGTGCAAAGGATTATGCAAGTGAAAAGATTTGTAGTAAATGTGCAGAGGATGGCCATCATTTTAACCGTACCCAAATGTATAAACTGTGTGAAAGCTCTTGAGAAGTTTAAGTTGAAGCTTGATGTAAATCATATAGTTCGTAATGTGAATTGCCCTTCATACCTGGAAAGGGTAAGACGAGTTATGAGATGGACAGCAAGGGCAGAGTAGCAACCACTACAAGGAAAGAAGAGGAAAGAGTCGCGTGTATCGGTTCTCTGTCTAAATGTGGCTGGTCTGGTCAGTAAAAAGGAAGAGGTAACTGATCTTGTTGACAGTCTGGATATGGCTATGATATGTGTTACATAAACCCATGTCACTGAGGAAGATAGTGAAACATTAATAAGTATTAAGAGTTACAAGGCTGTTAGGTGTGACTCTCATGCAGGTGGAGTAATTATATATATATTCGTGAAGATGTACACTTCAAAGAGGTAAGTTATGCATTTACATACCCAGAGTACTGGATGGTTGCTGTGAGAGTGAGTGGTGATACTATTGGTGATAAGAGTGTGATTGGGGCCTGTTACAGATCCCCAAATGGAAGCCCAGCTAAGTTCATTACAGCTTTTTCCTCGTGGTTGGAGGAGTTGAGGGAGTACAGTATGACATTACAGCAATAGTGGGTGATTTTAATTTAGGCTGGTCATTGAAAGAGGTGGAGTATTATGCTAAAAGTCTTGCTGCAACCTGCTCAATGAGTGGACTGAAGCAATTTGTTACAGAATACACCAGAGTGACCGACCGTTCAAAAACACTTATAGATCTCGTATTTTCAAAGTTCTGAGCAGTCCTAAGATTTCTGACCATTCAGCGGTTTTGGTGTACTAATTGATCAGCTTGGATCATGATGAAACAATTGTGATAAGAGGCAGAGTAGATCCTGAACTGTTGGCTGAGTGACTGAAGGAAGAAATCAACCGTGTAAGTGGAAGCAATGGATGTGATGTGGAACAAATGTACGGAGAGTTTAACAGTTGTGTCGAAGCTGCTTTTGAAAATTTCAAGAGTTCCAGATAAAGTAGTTAAAAGGAACCTATGCTGTCCTTGGTTCAACAGCAATGTTAAAAGAGTACAAAGTGAGAGGGACTTGAGTTACCAAAGATTTAGATTTATTCAAGAGGGGCGAGGTGGCAGCCCAGATGAAGTGCGGAGGGCATGGGAAGATTACAAACGGAAGTGAAACCAGTGTATCTATGTCATGAGGGATGAAAAACGGAAGTATTTTGAAAGACGTATTGATGGTAATACAGATGATCTGACCAAGATGTGGTGCACTCTGAAGGATCTGCTGTCTACTGGAACTAGCAGACTCCAGTCTGTGGAGTTTGATGAAGGCCTGGTGATTGATCCCAAAGAGATTGTGGTAAAGTTAAACAACTACTTTATTGACGGCGTTAATGAAATTGTCCAATCTATTCCTGCAACCAATGATGTTAATCTGTCCCTGTCTAGTGTAAAAGTGCCCGTCACTCTGAAGACTCCTTGTGTTGTCCCCATTCAAAAAGTGCCTAGCTGTGTTAAGTGTAGTGATATGCGTCCTATTAATTTGTTACCAGTTGTTGATAAATTGTTGGAAACTGTGATATATGATGTAATTTTAAAACATATAAATAATAATGATATATTGTCTAAATTTCAATCTAGCTTTAGAGAGAAGCATTCAACGGAAACAGCTGTGCAACTATTAGTTGAGAGATGGAAAAGACAAAGTGATAAAAACAATGTAAGGGTGGCTGCGTTTATAGATTTTAAAAGAGCTTTTGAGACAATAGATAGGAAAATATTAGTCAGCAACTTGTATAAGTATGGCATTAGAGGAAATGTTTTAAATTGGTTGGAAGGCTACCTTGAAAATAGGTATCAATATATAAAAGTTTTGGATGGTTGTTCAAAGAATATTGTAGTTAATCATGGTGTTCCTCAAGGAAGTAAATTAGGACCATTGTTGTTTATCTTATATATTAATGATTTGCCAAATGTTGTAAACTGCTGTGATATTCATTTGTTCGCTGATGACACCCTATTGTTTTATTCAGGCTGTGATATTAGTGAAGTAGTAAATATGATGAATTCAGAATTATTATTAATTGTTAAATAGTTTAATAGTAATAAGTTGTTGAATACTGCTAAAACTAAATGTATGGCCATAGGAAATAAGATGGTATGTGATAGTATAAAGACAATGGATATTGTGATAGAATTAGATGTGATACAGTGGGTAAACCAATTCAAGTATTCAAGTATTTGGGAGTTGCTTTGGACGAGGGTCAACTTTAAGGAACATGTTAGCTGTATTGCTAAAAAGATGGCTAAAAAAATTGGTTTTTTGGATAGATTAAGGCATATCCTTTCCAGAAAAGCCAAACTGAGGATCTATAACACGATTGTTTTACCACATTTGAAGTGTTGTAGTACAGTAATTTACCTAGCAAACTGAGGAGATCTAGATAGATTGCAAATTTTATTTAATCAGGCGATGAGGGTTATATTAAATAAAAACAGATATACGAAGATTGAGGAAATGTTAGCAGAGTTAGACTGGATAGGCATTGAGCAGCAATTGTTCTGTAATTCTATGTTGTTTGTGTATAAAATAGATAGGGAATTGTTGCCATCGTATTTATGTGATTTGTTATCAAAAAACTTGGATGTTCATGGTTACCAAACAAAACAGAGAAATGATTTTTATGTAGAATTAAAAAAAAATAGGTACAAAGAATTCTGTATTTGATAAGGGTATTATGTCTTATAATAAGTTGGTTTCTACCAAGATATTGTAATCTACAGAGGAATTATATCTCGTTTGACTGTTGTGCCGCAAATGGAGAGGATATTGGTGAGTCTTCGGCTCACTTTATTTTTATATCAGTTGTCATCTCTGGGCGCTACCATGCCCTTCGCCTCACCTGGAACCAAACTATCCCTCCCCGTTGTCCGGTGATTGGGTTTGTAAATGTCGAGACAGGCCAATCAAGTAGAACGAATGTGGGGTTCAGCTAAATGGCTTAACAAGAAACAAAGAGGAACAGCACGCCACCATCTAGAATCATATTTAGCAGAGTTTATGTGGTTTAATTCTCTCAACAATTGAGACACTTTTGATACCATTTTAGGAGAAATTGCTAAATATTGGCTACCAGAAATTAAACTGATTGTTTTTTTCCAATTGTTTTCTATAACAAATCATTTAAATGTTAATTAGTTTCTGTTAATGTTGTTATGAAAAATTAAAACAATTTAAATGGTATTTGTTCCGTATTTATCTTTTTAAGTTGGGCTCCCCGTTAATACATATGTACCAAGTTACCATTTAGTATTAAGAATTCTAGTAGCATTAGTGAGTTCAAAAGACAAATACTTTGTTTCTGTAAAAGCTGTGATATTAGGGATAAGTAGGTTTGACTGTGACTTCATTATTAGTTTCTTGGTTTTTGTCTGTGGTATATGTTTAATACGAGGTTTAATATAAATGAAATCGATTCTCATTATGTGGTTATGTTTCATTGTGTATTATGTATATAAAGTTTAGTCTAATTGTAAGTGTGATATGTAATAGTTTTACCAATGATATTAGATTATTGTTTAATTAGTCTCTAAAATGTGATATTTTTATTAGCCTAAGTGCTATTTGTCTGAATAAATAAATAAATAACTCACCTTTAGAGATAAATTGGGCTTTCCCTACAACATAAAGATAAAATTTTGGCATTTAAATAAGCACACATGTTTATTCTTCTGGTTTTATTTATTTTTATAAGCCAGAATATGATACACTGTGAATTTATCAAATATTCGCATCACCGCTTAATAACCATCGCGACACCCTGGGGTGTCATGTCACCCCGGTTCAGAACCACTGACTTAGATAGTGTAACACATAATGGCCCTATAATGGAATGTTTTTCCAGTATATTAATGAAATTAAATGATATAGCTGTAACTTTGTGGAATTGCTTCATAATGATCTCTCAATTTGTTTCACAAGAAAAGAATTGAGTTGTCATTTTCTCAGTGTAATTTATTTACATGTCCAAATATCTTTTTGTTTTCTGAAAGGTAATTCTTTTCCATCGATGGACTAACAAATATGAGATCTTTGCAAAAACCAACTGCCTTTATGTGGACTTTGCTGGTCTGAAATGCACTTCTGGATTGATAAACGGAGTCAGGCATGTAGTGGTGCCCCACCTGGTCGCCTCCGTGGTCCTCCCATCCCACCACACAGACGCCACCAAGCTCATGGACTCTTTCGTTCTGGTCGCTCTTCCATACCGAGGCGGTCCATTGCCAAACCATCTTACCGTCCCAGGTCAAGGTTGAACGCCCCTTCAGGACGGAACATCCCTCCGCTCCATCACAATGCTGTTCTCCCACCTTCAGAACATGCCCCGACCAGCAACATTACCCTATCTCGCCCACCTGAGTCACTCCGTTCGGTTCCCTTGGGCCATCCGAGTTTGGACCCTGACCTAGTTACTGTGAGGAACACAGAGTGTTTGCATAATCAAAATGTGCGTCCTCCGCCACCTCACGTTTTTGGAGAAGATTTGGTTGTGGATGGGAGCTCTAGTGGAGGTCCCCCATCGCCTGGAGCAGTGGGAAAACTTCGATGTGGGATGTGGGCAGGTTTTGGCATGGCAATTCTTTTTGTGGGTGGGACCAAATTTTATTTTCACCATCAGGTGAGTTTTGTGGCTGTGCTATGGAGATCATTATCAAAGGATGTGAAGTAGTTGATTAATGTGTGTTTGATTGATGAGAATGTTGGTGTGCTGGGAAAATAAGAGATCCAACTGATTGGGAGAGATGTTATAGATTAGTCAACCATAGTTATTTTTATCTCTGAGAGGTAAAAATGAATCTTTGCATGTTTTCAAGGACTGTCTAAGTTTTTATGCAAATCAAAGAGAATCTTTTCTGTGATGATTTTTATATTGTATATATTAATTATTCTAACGATTGTAGTGGAAAAGTCTTAGTTTTGCTCTTATCGTTATTATGATTGTATCACATCATAGTTATAATGTATAAGTATTCATTTTGAACCCTTTGGGATTTAGATTTAAATATTAATTGCTCGATCTTAGAGTTAATCTAAAACGTTTCTCCCAAGTTGTCATTTAAAAAAAAAATTTAATGGTTTCGACAGATGTTTTATTTGTTTGTTTGTTTCAAATTTCTTTTTAGGGTTTTTACATTAACAACTCTATGGTGAGTATGTTTAGCGAAGGTGGTGGTGTAGTGGATAAGCGGTGGCTTCGTAACGTTACGGTCTCGTGTTCGATTCCGATTATAGCAATTTTTTTCAATTTCTATTATTTTTTAAGCTGGTTAGACGATCCTCATTACATTAAATTAAAATTTTTTTCTTTTAAAGTACTTTAAAAAATATTTTTTCTTGTTATCTCTTGTGTATCTTTGTTGTGCTCAGGGGTCAGGTGTTGAAGTGGTGGTGTTTTGTGCTATGCTGTTGCTATTCTTACTTGCGGGATACATTGTGTCCATATGCCGAGCCAGGGGGGAGAGGCACCTTGCACAACAGTATTCAGAATCCTGCCACCATAACAGACCTATTGATCCTGTCCATCATAATGAGCCACCTCAGCATGTAAGAATTAATAAGTTTAGCTAGTCGTATAACGTTGTGCTTTCTTCTTCTGAAATGTATATCATTCATGTATAATTTAAATAATATTTTAAGAAGTCTCTTGGATTCTTATACTGGCAATTTTTGGGTGTCCAACTGATCCTAAAAATAGTAACATGTAAGGCAGCTCCGACTTCCATGATAGGTGTTTTTACTTTCTCCATACGTAGTAATGGGAAAGTATTGTAATCATGAAAAAAATCGACATCGAGATTTCAACGGAAATACATGTTTTGAGGTCCCTAGAACACGTTTAGACTATTTTCGGTATGATGTGTGTGTGTGTGTGTACGTGTGTGTGTATGTTAGTGTGGGCGCTCTAACTCAAAAAGTACGTGCCGTATCGTTACCAAACTTCATATCTAACACTCTTACATGAGCACAAAGAACTGATTAGTTTTTGGACAATAACGGATAACCGGAAGTCGAGGTTTATTCGAAACCCGATTCGGTTTTTGCGATATTTCATGGTTAAAATATCATTTTTGTATTTACAATTCTGTACAAAAGTTATAGAGAATGTAATTTCCTACAACTTTCATTTGAAACAATTTTCTATAGGAGTTATTGTTTAGGAGTTATTTATAAATAACAGGTTTTTCGGTTTCCGTTAAATATCTCCTTAAAAACATCGTTATTGGCAATCTTCGTAAGGACCAAAGTTGTAGAGAATAATATTTCTTCCAAGTTTTGTTTGAAACTAATTTTCGTAGAATCATCTATTTCGGATATATTTCGCTTTATCTTAATACCAGTATACAGTGCCAACACCATGTAGCGGTGAATTCTGTAATCATTCAAAATATACGTAATTTACGGCAACAAGGACGTGTCTTCTTTTATGATACGAAATAATAATTTTGCCTAGTAATATTATTCATAATAATTTGAATATCTATACCCCAAATATGGAGAAAGTCATGTGTTGGCCACATCAGATTTTTGTGATATATTAATTCCACATAATCTTGTTGGCATTGATGTAATGTACATACATAAGTTAAACTTGTGTTGTAGCAAAGAAAAATGAAATTTAAGATGCTCGTGACTTTTATTGGTATTCAAAGGACAATTGTGAGTAATAATTTAAAATTTTTCAGGAAAAGTCTCTTTATACAGTTCAAGAATAAATATTTGTTTTCTTTCTTTCTCTATTGCAAAGTAAAACTCAAAAATCATCTCTAAGGCATCATTTTTTCCCAGAAAGACAAATATTTTTGACAAAAACTCTTGAAAGAGGCTTCAGAGGAGATGGATTTTAGATCTGCTTGCACACTACTTCTCACTGCATTGGGATTTTGTTTGATTTTAACTTTCAGTAGTATCATTCACAAGAGAATATGTTCAATGTTTTATTAGTCAAAATCAAAGTTATACACTGTTGTATAAAGAATTTTTTTGTCTTTAGAAACTCACTATCACATGAATCATAACTTCTGTGATGCTGTCATCTTCATTTAAATTATGCACTGAACTTAACTATGTAATGATCATCAGCATATTCTCCTATACATATCTCTCTCTCTTTTTGATGCATCTTAACAAGTTTAGTATATAGACAGCATGAACGTATTTTTTGGGCAAAGAAAGGCCAGATCTACTCATGTGTATGGATGTCTGGCTCATGGAAGTAATATACAAAATAAAATTTATTTTAAACTCCTACTCTGCAAAAATCATTTGCTTTTACATTAAATGAATGTGAGGAACTTAAAAAGGCAGGAATTATCTTCCACTTTCTTATGAGACCATCTAATACTTGCTTTATTCTTGCAGGTCGGTCGCCCAAATGTTGGATCAGCAGCTGTGCAGTCAGAGGCAAATGCAGTGCCATTAGCAGCAGTGGAGTGTGGTATATCGAGGGAGGAAGGGGGACCTCCTCCACCTTATCACATAGCAATTTTGTTACCACAGCCCCCTAGGTCACTCCCTCCAACGCCACCTCCATCCTATTCCAAGGCCATTACTCAATAAAATTGAAATGAAACATAATCCACAGGCCTAGCTCAGTGTGTTAAAATGCTGTGAGTGTATCTGTCCCATGATGGGATCCACATGGCATATGGAGTATTCCTTGATGCCATTCTTCTAAATGATGTTGGTTGAAGCTGTTGCTAATAAGACCTGACTACTTTTTAGTCAGACTTGATGCTCTCAAAGGAAATTTCAAGAATCTGTTATTAGATGAATCCTCCTTATACTGCTGTTTTCTATTTTTTTTACTCTGTGATCATTGTAAATCTTGAACGTTTTTTATGAAGAAATTTTTTCAGAGTTATATCTTAGAATATATTTTTAGAAACACTGAAGATTGTATTGATGTACAAAAGGTCATGTTGTTTGAGTATTTGTCTTTTTTATTTTTTGTGTTTTAACAAATGATTTGAGTTATCAGTGATCTCATGTTGAATGTTATATTTTTTCCTTTTGATGTCCAGCTACCATTGGTGTAAAACTAGTTCTTTTTGTTGTAAAAACAAATTTTTATTAAGTTAACATTTAAATGTTATAGAGCATTAACTTCCTACTCATAATGGAATTTTCACTTTAACAAAAGGCAATAAAAATTTGCCTTTTCTTCTCGTGTTATAGCTGCAGCTACTCAATATTACCTTTGATTTACCTAAGAGAAAGCATAATATAGACAAAATTTTGATTAATATAATATATGTAGTAGGACTTAAATGGCATGGATTTGAAGACGGTTACTAATTATATCCAACATAAGATGTTATTTTTAACTCATAATTTAAAATCTTTTTTCCAAATTAAGCATTTATAGGCAGAGAAAATATTGTTATCCATAGGCCAAGTGTTCAAGGTGCAGCTATTATATGAGTATATTGACTGCATTTCTCCATTTAAACTTAACTATAGAAAAATGTAACCAATGCACTATAAGCTTTATGAATAATACTTGCTAACTTATAAGCATGATCCACAAAATAACCCGAATGGTGTGATTTAAACTTTATAATGATCTTGTTCCTGTGTCACCACGATTCTCAAGTGAATTGAAGATCATCTCAGGCATATGAGAATAATAAATAACTTTAATTCATAGCTGTGCATTATTTGAAAACAAAATCAGCATTTAAAAAGTTGTTCTTTGTTGCACCATATCAATTGATATTAATGTCTTAAGGATATAGGTATCAGTCTCATTTTAAAGTAGATTAACATTTCATAAATTTTAATTAATTCTGATTAGGGTCTACCAGAGCTGGGAAAGTTCCAGATCTAGAACAAGGAACGGTTCCGAAATCGTTCCGGAATGGAAAAATTGTATTGGAACCGGAACAATGCTGTCAAAATTTTGGTTCTGGAACGGTTCCAGAATTGTTCCCTTAAAAATGAATAAATTATTATTAATATTTTTACATTTTTTTAAATTTAAAGACTTTTTAGTTTCTACCATTATATTTCTTATATGAAATTGAATACGTATACTTTCTCTGATTAGTATTCTTCCTTGTAAAGTTGGCTCTAGTGTTTGGACCTTGGTATCCAATCAATCTACATTTGGTTTCCATATTTTACATAATAGATTCTGGTAAAAAGATGTTCAAAGATTACGTAAAGCAGAAGATAACAAGTAACATTCAATCATTTAGTCGAATAAATCATAAGAGTTCACTTTCCAATGAGTTTTATCATCTTTCTTTGCATAGTCATAAAAAAATTTTTCTACAATGAAATTTTGGGCTTGGAAGATTAGTCGTTTCTTGATATTTTAATATTTGAAGAATATTATTCAGAAGTTGAATGTGTTGTGTAATTTCAATGCATTTCGATAAGATTCCTTTAAATATCGTTTTTCAAAACAAAAATAAGAATAATTATTTATCTACTTTTAGATGTCCGAATCTTACCCTCTGAATTCATTATTGCTGTCTTCAAATAGTTCGTCGGCGATTTTGTGTTCTCTCTCGTCTACGTAAATGGCGTCGCTGAGAACGTCATCTTCATCCTCACTATCCACTTCGGCTATTTACTCGTGTAATACCCGCACTTCTTTCCCTAAAACTGGACCCAGAAAAAGGGGGTGCGGACATTACACGAGATATGCCCCTTTACCTTTCTACGGTAGGCCACCCGCGAAACGCCTGCCGTGTTTCGTGGCAAAGAATGAATTCAATGTGTTTTCTGGACGATGCCGTACACCGCGGATTTTGTCTTTAATTTTACGTGATTCTTGCTTAAATTTGAAGAACACAACAGCAACGGGCAGGCTGAAACGCGCTCCGCTCTCCGAGGTTTGCCGATGGGTGCTCGCAGCATGGCGCGGCATAAGTGAAGAAACTGTGATCAAAGGCTTTAAAAGTGACTGGAATTTCGAATTCATTGGATGGAACTGAGGACCATTACTTATGGAGTGATTATGTTTCAGATGAAGACCAGATCAGTGATTAGGCATTAGAAAAAACCGAACGTGGAATTCCTAAAGCCCTTGAAATGCGAATTGAATACATAAATTCTTTGTTTAAAAATTTGCCGCTTACGCATCATCAGACTCGACTTCAGATAGATTAGTTTACCGATGTTGTCGTTAAATAACAAAATTGGAATTTTTAAAGTGCGGGCATTACACGAATATCTTTTTTCCCAGATATTTACTTCCAAAAACGGGGGTGCGGGTATTACACGCGTGCGAGTATTACTGGAGTAAATACGGTATCTCACTTGATAGAAAGGTGAGAACTGTCCCGATACAGTCAAGCCATCATAAAATGCACAGAGGATGGGATGATTGGGAGTCTTTCTGGTCCCAAATAGTTATGCTCCATTTATGTCTAATGTTGATTCACATTTAGTGAAGAAAAAATTAAAGTTAGATTGGATATGTTGAAAAATTTCCCATGAAAGTCGTAATTTACCCAATTCACTAAACCACCTTTTAATACGAAAATAACATACCTACATTTTATATTGTGTGCCTAAATTTACAAAAAGTTTTTCCTGTTGATACTAGTACACGAGCATAAAATTTATTGACCGAGTGGCCACTTGTAAAAAAGTTTGGAGACACTAATGCATTGGTTTCAAATGGGGTGTGGTAGGTAGATTGTGGGGGGGGGGGGGGGGAGGGCACAAAAAATTAGACGTACCATATTTTTTAGTGCATAGACACATTTTGGTTGCAATAACGTGTCCCATACAATGAAGGTTTACATGCAGATAAGATATTTTACTTCAAATTTGGATATACACACTTTTCAGATTCTCGTGACACTATTTTTGGCAGAGAAAGAGAGAGGTTTTCTATGCAGTACATACAGCTTCAAACATCTGCAGTCATTCTGTAGAATTCTTGTTATTACATATTTATAAATCGATGTGCTTTGGTGAACTATTTGTAACTGATCAGCAACATATTTAGTGGGACAGTATTACTGAAAATCTCGGAATGCGCAGCTTTTTGCATGCGTGCTGCGCGTGTAAAGTGATGAAGAATCACAGCAACTTTTGCACTGAAAGAAATACTACTGAAATATTTCTTGCGATAGAATTATTGGAATTTGAGACTAAATTGTGATGCCTTGATATCTGTCACACTACGGTATTTTCCTTGCAGGCCACTGGCACTACCATAGCGATCACCTGCAAAATCTTACATCTGTTACTCGGTCATTATATTATTAATAATTTTTCTTTTTTGCAGTGATTATGTAATTTTTTTAATGTCACATCCTGCTCATTGAATCACTGAGCCATTTAGCAATTTCCAAGTGAATTTTAACAATTATCCACAAAATGAGATTTATTGTTCTTTTTCTTGCACATGAGCCACATCCTTGTTCTGGAGATGAAAAATTTAGAAAATTCTAGCCTTTAAGTGACTAGGATGTATTGTTTATGTCCATGATTTTCTTAAAGTGGTTATGCTAATTGTATGCCCAGTAGGTATTGTTTATGAACAGATTGAGCATGATATGGATGGGGACGTAAAGTTTTCGTAGGTGAGGGAGGATGTGGCTTTCCAATGTTTTAAAATTGCTAAACTAATGAGTTAGGAGGAGCCCTTTCAAATGTAATAATAATAAGAGAATATTTTCTAGTGTATCAAGAAAATTTAATTTCTATCCACTTTGTGGTATTTCTGTATGGAATTCCTGAAAAGACTTGACATAAGAAAGAATGAATGGTTGTATGCCATCCAAATGTCTGAAATCTGAAACATTTCGTAATGAATAAAAAGCAGATGAAATACAATTTGGTTAGGAGTTGTTAAATTAAACACTAGTTTAAAATATACAACAGCTTAAGATGATTTTATGTTAATTCCCTACACTTACAACTGGTGTTGGTGCATTGACGTCATCATCATGTACCAAGAACAAAAAACAAGAAATAGGAGGCAAAAAGGTGGGGAAAGGAGAGGGTGAGAGGCATTGGAGTGAAGTTGGAAGGGAAAAACCAAAGTAAGATAAGTTAAAGAATTATCACAAAGTTATATTAAACTGCTGTATATTTTTAAACTAGTTTAATTTAACAACACCTAACCTAATCCTGTCTTAATATGGAGTTCCATGAAGTCACAGCTTCTTCCATAAATTTTATTGAAAAGCAGATAAATAGTGTAATTTTTAAAAACTGAATTCAAAACTGTTTTTCCCCAATTGCGAAATGGAAAGAAAATATTTTAAATAATTTACATTAGCATAAAGAAGCACAAGTATCTGAATATAGTTAATGTAATGTTTTATAACTAAACCAAGAAGTTTGTTGATAATATTCAAATTTGCAGATGAGTTTGTAATGTGCAAATACATTTTCCAAAATTATTAATTATTGTAATTGAGGTCAAAATTATTAATAATATATTCTGCTTGATCTTTTCACAGACTGATTCTTTGTACACACTAAATGATTAAATACATTATTAAAATTTGACAGAAATGCATACAAATAGTAAAATTCCAGTTGAATCTTTTACATGGGGGAATATCAAAAAGTAAAATTGTTTTTTATTAAAAACTAGTGTAATGCCCATTGAAATATCAACAGAAGAATTATAAATAGATAGATAGATTATTATTATTTTCATTTAAAATAATTAATATCACACTTTTACATATGAAATATTTTGCCATACACAATATTTCTAGTGAATATTCTGTTGTTGACGGGCTATCTTTAGTTAAACTTAAAATAGTTGCCTCTCTTTCCCTCCCTCTCTTCCCCCTCTCACACCCTCTCTCTCCCTCCCCCCTCCTCATTTCTCCCCTTCCCCTCTACTTCCCTCTCTCCCCCCCCTCTCGTATTAAAAGCATTCAAAGCACGTTTATACCCATAAGGATTGGATTAACAATATGATATAGAGGTCTAACAATGGAATAGGTAGGCAAGGCAACATCCCCTTAAAATGGCAAGATTTCCTCAAACTGCGTGAATTAAATGTTTACATTGAAAAATTTAGAACTGTAGGTGGAAAAAGATGAACAGAATAAGAAACTTTATAATGTTTTCTTCAAAATTGTTTATATCCAAAGATTGTAGATCAATTATTTCTAATTTTAATCTAAAAAAGAATGAAAGACTGCACGTCGAAATGTCCCTTTTTACGTGTTATCTTATGGGAAATAGAAAATGTCTCCAGGAATCGAACCCGGGTCTTTGATCTCAAGTTTAATACGTTAAAACGTAATTTTATTATACCATAATGCTATCCTGAAAATCACATCAAATTCGGTTCATTAATTTGCGAGATATTAAGCTTCAGCCTTTGCTGACAGACACGCAGACATGCCTTTTATTATAGTAGACGAAAGTGGCTTCCATCTGGTAGCACAGTGGTATAGACACACTTCTAGTCTATTTGTTGACCAAGTCCCTATTCTTGTTAGCACTTGTGTTGGTTGGTCAGTGTTGAGGGTATGGCAATAGAACTATGTGTCCAACTGCTTTAGTCATCAGTTGACCACCTCTTGAACAATGGGAAACTTTGCCATCTTATGTGCTTATTTAAAGTAGGGAGTAGGTGTAAGCATTTCCGGATTTATCTTAAGGCAATTGCCTAAAGTGCAAAATCTGCAAAGGCACATTTAAAAAAAATCCCATTTGTGCAATATTTCTTTTTCCAATTGGCTTCATTCTTTCTCATGCTAACTCAGCCTAGGGCTCCATCTATAGTCTTATTTAATCTGTAGGTGTACCTAACCATTTTCAAGCAAAAAAGGCGCATTTTAACATAATTGCCTAAGGTGCTAGTACCTTTAAATCCAGCCCTGGGTATAAATCTGAAGGTGCTAAATCTGTACTATAGTGAAGGTAGATAAGAGCCTTCAGTTCCAGGTGTGCAAGAGGTCTGTCATGGTTTTCCAGGTGCAAGGTTGTGCATTGCCATGCAACAGGAGCACCTTGTGACAGCAGACCAGATCTCGGCGAATGGCAGACCTTAATTGGGTCTGCATGATGGGTGAAATCCACCAAAAATAAACTTGACCAATTTATATTTCGTGGGAGGGTATTGTTTGAAATTTTTTGTGTGCAGTCAGAGCCGGCCTTAGAGGCGGGCTAAGTGGGCGGTCGCCTGGGGCGTCGAATGAACCCTGAACGGGGTATAGGCATAACCTTCAAGGTTGAGCCAAAAATCTACTTCGCTCGGTATCGTATTTGTCCTAAAGCCGGCTTTGTGTGCAGTAATACTGTAGTGCAGGACAAAAAAGGCAAATTAAGAAAATAGAGCGTAATATTTTAACTTGAAAAACCAGTTGAATATACTGGCCTAAAATATGAGTTGAAATATTTTGTAGCAGGTAGCATTGTTAATACAATAATTTTACATTACATGGGTGTTTGGTGTATTTGAGAATCATCTTCAATCTATCCTAAACATAAATATGTAAGCGAATCTGCTAGTGGATGCTGCACCTCAGATCTCTCAAAACCGAAATCCTGGGTATAAAATAGAAACATTATAGTACACTAATCAACATTTGCTGCTACTTTGAGGTGCAGTCACATTGTATTAAAATCCTCAGCATTGTTCATGTGGAATTACGTGAAGGTTACACTAGCTATCTACAGACTATACGTAGATTTGGTGCTGAAGAAAGAGGCGCAAAGGCTAATAAAAATATTTGTTTATTTTTGAATGAATATTATACAGGTTGGTGTTGTAGCTGTTTTTCTCCGTCCCGTCAGTCGATATGATATATCAATAAATGAGCTACTGGACAGGATAGATAACGAAAAATATCGAATTTCACTAGCGTAAATTTTCAACACTTAAACAATCGATAAAAGCCACAAATACACAATAGTCCAAGTTTTCGAAATTTTTTACGTTGGTCATACCCGTCATACCCCAATTCATTCATGAGTCCACCTCTATTGTAGTTCGACTCAACCCGATGAACAAATCGTGACGCTCGACATCGCGACGTTGTTTTCAACAATGACGTCACTTCATTAAGGGGTGAGGCAAGATGGCTACTGGTATGTTGACTTGCTCGTGTTGTCTCCGATTTAAGTATAGTCCTGAGGAAATTGAGCAGCGACACAAGAGTCAACAAATTGATCGAATGATTGAGAGAGAAAGACAAAGCCTTCGGCGACAAGTGAAGTTGCTCCTTCTTGGTGCTGGTGAGAGCGGTAAATCAACTTTCCTGAAGCAGATGAGAATCATTCACGGACTGCGCTTCGAGCCGGAGGCAGTGCGAGAATACCAGCAAATTATATACCAAAATGTGGTGCGAGGAATGCGTGTTCTTGTTGACGCCCGTGATAAGCTTGGAATTCCTTGGCAGCATGAGTCCAACGCTGAGGCCGGGAATATGGTTCTTCGTTCAGATCCAAACGCTCTCTCAGAGCCAGTACCCTTTGTGAGGTTGTCTCCCTTGCTCCAGGCACTTTGGGATGATTCAGGAATACGAACAGCATTCCATAGGCGCAGTGAATATCAATTGGTTAGTCGATAAGCAGTAATTTAATTAATGATGTGATGTTTCTTATCTATAGTATTACAAAATTGGTTGTCATATGCAGGGTATTTTTTGTCAAAGTTGACGTTACAGAAAAATTTCTTTCACAGGATATTTAACACTAATTCTTTACCCTAAACATTCCCCAATAGTGCCCTAGAAATTTTATCGAAGAAGTTTTTCGTTGGTTTTGACAGATTCTGCGGAGCCAATTTTATAATGTTCGAAAGTAAATGTTCGAAAAAAAAATGCAGCGAATTATGTGGAATACACTTCAAATTCACTATTCCTTCCACCTCATCCAAAATGAAGTTGACTGATATTATCAGACAAGTTTATCATGGTTTTGACATGTTACTCCTGATATGACAAGGTTAATAGCAATCCTTAAAGCCATATGGGAGCACCTAGTAATGTTATGTGATTTAATGCTATTTAATTAGGCACTATAAGTATCTTAAAGATAATTTATAGATTTACACGGCATATTTTCATCTTAATCCCAAAGTGAGTGGTGGAAGAAGGCTCATTTCAAGTGTTGCTGATTGCTGCAATGATCATTATGGATCCCCAGTCATTTTCTTCTTTCAGTACTGGCAAATCCTTAATATTCAATTTGTAAGTAATAATTTCATTTGTATTTAGCGATTGTACATACCTGCGAAACCCATGGCTTTGTTTTTTGTTTTTATATGGCGTGAATGTATTTTGTTTTATATAGAGTGAGTATTTTAAGTTTTTGACCATTTTGTTTTCCTGCAATTGTGAAAGTTATTTTAATGTATTAATTTTATTGCATGCTTATCAATAAATCTCATATGACTGTATTGCTGTTTTTAAGTTTAAATTCAATAGCATTTTCAAACAGGTGATAATGTCACGCTTATAGTTATTTAGCATTATTTAGAATAGCATCTGCCAGATTAAGGTAGAAAAAGCTTGAAAATGTCTGAAATTTGTTTTACGTTTGTTTTGTTTACTGAGTGTTAGGTGTACTTAGTGAAAGATTTGGTGTACCAAGATACATGTATACATGTGTGTTTATATATATATATATATATATATATATATATATATACATACACATATACACACACACACATATATATAAAAAAAGGCTTACTGCTTGTGTGTTGTGTAGCATTATTTCTCTTGTGATGATTTATTTAGCATTAATATCGGGATTTGCCTTTTAATGAATGCTGAAATATTTATTATAAGGATAGAGTTAAATCAGTAATTAGATTTTTTATTTGTACGTATTTCCAAAATAATGTAAACATTTTTGTCCATATTAAATTCCTTGATTTCTTTCCACAGACTCAGGCCCAATTGAAAATATACATATTTTTAGTTAAATTCCACATTTACTCACGTAATTTCCTCCATTGTGCAATTGCCTCACCCAAATTATGAGGAGGAAACTAAAGATTATTTTCTTGCACCACATAACTTACTTTCATAAGATATTTTTTTGCTGTACATACATCCAGATGTCGAGTTTGTATTTCATTTTAAAAAAATTTAAAAATAACGTCACTCTTTATCACACAGAAAGCCTGTTTAAATCATTCTGTAACAACTTTTCCCCTTGTTTACTTTGTTGTGTTGGTTATCATTTCTTATGCCGAGTGATTCACTTGAAGAAATTGTCAAGTTTCAATAAATTAAATAAACATTGCTTTAATAAACAAGTTTTTGCTGGGACAAACACCGGTAAATGTCTTGAATTCCATTATTGGTATACTTCATTCTGAAAAGACTACTTTCTTGCTATAGGGGGGGGGGGGGGTTAATGTGAAAAAGTAGTGCAATTACACAAGTAAATACAGTACTCTACAAATCAATTATTAAGATGAGATCAAGTAAGCATTAAGACCAGTAAAATCTAGAATCATCTTAGGATTACAAATTTTTTAACTTTGATTCCCCTGTAACAAGCCTAATTGTAGGGCATTTTAGTCAGCCGGTAATATGATATGACCAGATTTAGATGCCCTGAATTTTTCTAAATTTCATTATGTTCATATTGCTATCTTTTCTCCTTTAAAATCTCAAAGCAAAAGACTACATTTTGTGATAGCAAATAGTTCATCTTTATAGATATGATCACAGTCAAGTTTTATGTTGTTCAGTGTATACAGCCTTTGATACTTATACAAGTTAAGGTAACACATATAGTAATTTTGTCTGTTGCCTTTAATAACCAATTCATATTCTATTTAATGTTCTTGTATGTGATTAAGTTATGATTTTTATATTCCATGTTGTTTCTTAATAACATTTATGTTGTTCCTCTATTTCAGAGTGATTCTGTAGAGTATTTTCTGGACAACTTACCCAGGATTTCCAGGCTGGTAAGTTCTAAAAGTGGATCTTATCTGATCGTTATAAGAAGCAATAAGCAAATTAAGAAAGTTGAAATTTTAATTTTAATAAATTTTTCAGTTACTTACATTAAATGGATTTAGATAAGGAAGGAAGAGTCAGGGAAGGACAGAGAAAGGGAGGGAGAAAAGGAGGAAGAGATGGATAGATTGATAGATAAACGTCTTTATTCTTGAGTTGCATAAATTGAATCCAACTAATGAAATAAATGATGGATGTGTTTACATAGCATGTACTTGTTTTCAGTATACGATGCTATCAACTAAATTTTTAAAATTGATCCTTTGTATCCCACTTCTGCCACTTAATCACAGTGAGTTTTTGTTCTGACTTCATGTCCATATTTATGCGTATCGAAAAGAAAGTTTACATATTAAATTTATTTGAAAAGAATGGAAATCATTAAATTTTGTTACAGAATAGTTGCTGCTGAGTGGTAGGTACTTTAATTTCAACCCTCCTTTCCCTTAGTTTTATCTTTGTAACCATCCTGATACATCTCACCTCCTTTCTGTTATGGATTCTGAGCATGACGGAGTGGTTTTAAAAAAATCAATTTGCATCCTTAGTTTGAAATATATGTATAGCATTTCAAATATAAATGTGTACAAATTTAAAGTTCAAAAATTAAATACAGCCACGAATGGTGATGCTGGACGATAAAGGTTAAAGAGAAATATTTCCAAAGTATAATTTTTCTCGTTAAATGTTAAACAACTTTTAATAATAAAACTGATTAATAAATAATTATTAATTTGTGTGTATTTTAGATTTTGTTGTTGACTACATCATAAGTTTGAACATTTGTGACAGTATTTTCACAACTCAGCTAATGTTCTGACATTTTGTCTTTGAAGGACTGGACACCTTCCAACCAGGACATCTTACATGCACGTCGAGCAACCAAGGGTGTTGTGGAGTGTGTGATACCCATACGTGGGGTGCCATTTCGATTTGTTGATGTTGGTGGTCAGCGCTCTCAGCGTAGGAAGTGGTTTCAGTGTTTTGATTCTGTAACCTCTATCCTTTTTCTTGTGTCTTCCTCGGAGTATGATCAGGTGCTTTTGGAGGACAGGTAAGAGGATCATTTCATTCTCTTTTACTTCCTTGTTAAAGTTAAAGGGGAAAAACTTTAATTTCTGTCTACTTTTTGTTTTTCGAGGTATTTTATGTCCTGTTTAGTGAATCTAATTATTACTTCATGGTGAACCTAGTAGTTTAATAAAATACATCTCTTTCATTTCTTCCCTATAATCATTCTACTTACTCATTGCGTGTCAGCCTAGAAGCAACAATGTTTTTGCAAGACTTATCGTAGGAAAATATTTTCTGCTCATAAATATATATTGTAGCAGTTTCATATGGAATAGAATCATGGTATGAGAAAGTTTGTATAATGCTTGTTGCACCAAGTTTTCATTTTCTACTTATCATCTTGTATAATAAACTATCTCAAAATGATAGGTTTTGAATGCTGTTAAACTGCTCAGCCCTTTTTCCAGGAGCATGTAAACACTTTTATTTGTTTCTTTTTCAGTGATGAATGAGCTCATTTAGTTGTTTTTTTATTAAGAAAAACCATATTTAGAATTTGATTAGTAAATAATCTGCCAGAAAATAACTGCATAACTGGCTACTGATGGACAGAATTTAAAATAAGTAGGTTGTACATTCTGGAAGACTTAATAACAGAAAAATTAGGATTCTAAAAGCCTTTCACAATTTAAAAAGCTTTGATAATTTCATTGTTTTCTAGAATCAAAATGACTAACTCCTGCAAGAAGAATTTAACCTTTAACATATAGCATTTAATTCCTCAGTGACCTGTGGTGGTCATAGTTAAATACACACAATTTTACTAAATTGTTCTAACTTCATATTAATTTACATGTTACTTAAGGAATGTAAATGATGAAAATTTCAAATAAAAAGAATTAAAGAAATATACAGGCGACTCCCGAGATTTGACAAGGATGCACTCCTGAAAACATGGTTGAATCTCGAACAGTCGAATGTTGAATCAGCACAAATTCAAACAATTAAAGCAGAAATACCGACGTCTAGACTGAAACTAAACCTCTCGTGGTCGGGCAGGCCAAAAATTACTTTGCGTGAACTAGTTTCTAATTCGACCAATCGATCAGCTGTGTTGATTCAACCGGTCGAATTCTCGAGTTTGTCGAATCTCGGGAGTCGCCTCTATTAGCAAATTCTAGAAAGTAATTATTTTAAAGGATAAATGTTTTTCTTCTGGGAAATATAAATATAGGAGGTGAAAATAAAAGAGGGAGAGAGGAGAAGGAAAAATTAGCTTTGCAGAAGTTTGCTTTGGTTATTTATTGTTATCAGTTGTTGGTTGATGTTACTTTTTCAATGTTCATTGTTATTGTGTATGTATCATTGTATTGTATGATGTATTGTCATCATTTAGATGATAGATGTATTAGTACATTATATAGAAGGCTTATTGTTAAAATATTGGCACCCATTGTAATTGCCAAGTACACATCATTAGGAGTCATTAATACATATGAAAAATTGATTAAAAATACAACATTCAAACAAAAGAGCAACAAAGTTGGCAAATGAAATCATTAATGAACTTAATTATCCTTTACCCTCAAATGTGATAGCACCACAAGAGGTCATAGTATTTGCAGAAAATTTCTCTTCTACAAAAATGAGGCTTGACTCTTTCAGGAGTAGAAGTAGTCATAAGTTTGTGGCTTGAATCTGATCTACTTAAAAATGACCATGGTGTGATTTTATTCCCCTTTTTATATAAAAGAGGATATTGATTCCTCTGAACTTCAGTCTGGGATTTTACTGGGATGTATCATGAAAAAGTGAAAACTAAATATTTGGCCATACTATGAATTCAAACTTAAGATTATGAAAGTTGTTTTTTATCAGTTTTTGAAATTATTTACCTTGGTCTTTGCAGGCGTACTAATAGACTGGAAGAATCTAGGAATGTATTTGATACAATAGTTAACCACTTGGCTTTTGGCAACGTATCTACTATCCTCTTCCTGAACAAGACAGATCTTTTGGTAGCTAAGGTGAGGTCTGGACACTCAGACATCCGTAAGCATTTCCCGCAATTTTATGGTGATCCTGCAGAGCCCAATGATGTACAGGTGAGAAGTTTGCTGTATTTAATTCATAATTCAGTTGTATTTGTTAATCTAATACAGTATCTTTTTTGATTTTAAATTTGACTTATTTCCTTGAGATAACCGTTGAAGCAAAATTAATGAGAGAGAAAATTTTTATAGCTTGCCATGTTTTAATTCTATTTAAAACTTTGATTTTCTCCAAAGAATTCGAAATCCTTTATAGTCTTTTGATAGGTTTAGACCATGGTTTTCCAAACTTTTTTGGCCACATACCCCTTAATACTCGCGTTGGATTGAATCAACCCAATTTATTTTGAAGCTTATAAAGAATGACTAGATTTCCAGAACATTTTAAAAAATTATTAGAAATGCTAAAACTGTTTCAATAGAAAAAGAAAATTAAATTAAATTATTTTAAATAATTTATTGAAGAATGTTTATGTAAATATTTATTTCAAACCAAAAATTTTAATTCACGTCTTCATCCGAACTTTCAACCTCCTGAAATCTTGTCCTTCGAAAACGATTTACACAAATGTTAGAACATTACTCTTGGAAAATATATTTACTACAATTTTGACAAATTGTTTTGGTTTTGCTGTCCTTTTCCTTTCACACAGTTGGCACACTTATCTTATCTTGATAGTGTGGGAGAGAGATTCCTTTTTTGGGAACCCTTAGGGTACTTTCTGGAGACCACCGATTACTCCTCCTCTTTCTTCAGATTGCCTTACCATTCAGTATACCCTCAGTCAAAGGAAATATAACAGACATTCCATTCCCATTCACCTCCGAATTTCTTTGTTGTTGACACTACTGCAAAATTTTACCCTCAAACACGTGGCACCATAAAACTTTATGATGGGTTATGACCGCACTGGGAAGCAGTTGGGAAAACCAAGGCAGAGACAGAAAAGAAAGTAGGTAAAAGACCCATCGCTACCCGTTACTCTTGGCTGAAATTTTCTTGCTGCCATCCCACGTGGATTGCTTCAAGGGTGCAATGAACCTTGGGCTGGTGTGCCCTCATGCACTCCAATATAAGGTGATTTAGTGAGTTTGCTACTTATGGCGATTATAACTAATTGTCAGTAAAAATTGTATGGTAAAAATGACTTATTTACTCTTCAAAACTGAAAAAAGGTTCATATATGAGAAATGTTAAAAATAATAAATATATAACCGTAGCAATTAATCAGTAGCATTACAGAATATAGCAGAACATGAAAACATTTTCTTAAATTTTTCTATCAAGTAAAGCACAAAATAAATCAAGGGCACAACATTTTACGTGTAAGTTTCTACTGCCACCTATCAGTTATTTGCTCTTAGTCATCATTAAATTTTCAGTGCCGAGCCCATGGACACATGTGACATGTTTAAAACATTGTAAAACTCAGCTACTAGGTGAATTAAGTTAGTTGCATCTTAAAATAAAAAGATATGAACATTTAAAGTTGATCTGGGTCGATTTGACCCATACGTGAGTACTCAAGGTTTAAACTCAGAGGTGAAAATCCAGATTCACACATGCATATTGTGGGGGAAAGGAATGAATATTTGGATTGCTCTTTTAGCTAGCTCCCCATACTCGTTTGATAATTTTGCCCATAAAGCAATCAAAGATAACTACGATAATTTAATTTTCAAGACATTGTCTGTAGAAATATCCATGAGGCTTTCTTGTTCTTTTCGTGTTAGATGTGGATTCGAAAAATCCACACATTGCGCACCCAATTATTAAAATCGTCCGTTTCTGGAAAATATTATCGCAATTAAATTAATGGAAGTAGCCTTTCCTTGGTGGAACTCCATCAAGAATAAAATGAGAAAAAATCACTTGGTATAAGTTCCACTTTATTAAAATAGATACGACTGGTTTCGACTAATATCTAGTCATCATCAGGTACAAAAACAAGAAGTAACACAAATATATACGGACTCGGAGGGAAGTGAGAGAGGGAAATGTGTAGAGGGGTTCAATGAATGGGTAGAGCGAGGGGATGGGGGGAAGGTTGAGTCAAGGAATTGGGGAGGGGTGGGTGTTAGGAAGAAACAGTAAGCAAGGGAGTGTGTGTTGGGGGAATAATTTTGTTAATGAGGTTTAGTGTGTTATCATTGTGGTGTAAAAGTATTTCCAACTGTTCTAAAAGATTTAAACTGGGACCTTTAGTTGCAAACCTCTGGGTTAAAGTTGGAGGAATGGTTGTTTTCGAGTAAGTGTTTGGCAAAGTGTGATTTGAATGAGCCTTGTAAGAAAAATTTTCTATGTTTGGTAGTCCTAACATGGAAATTTCTCCCTGTTTGCCCTATGTAAGTGGCGTTACAGTCATTAAATGAGAGTTTATAGACACTGCTCCTGAATAAATTGTTACACATATCTTTACTCCCCTCCGATTCCATGCTCGAAGTGGGATTCGAACCCGTGAACTTTGGATTAGAAGGCAGGCACACTACCTACCAGTCTAATCTGGCATACATTGCATGGGTTCAGCTAGTAAATGTAATTTCTGTAATTAGTGGACTTAAAAAAACTAGTGATTGACATTTACTTTGCCGATTTCTGAAGGTTCCTTTGGAGTTTAGTATAAGGTAGTGAGGTTTCTTAAATTTAAGGCTCCTCTCCATTATTGGATGCAACTCTACAACTTAATTGATAAAGGCTCGTTTGAGTTACATAATTTCTGCAAGAACTTTAAAATTCAGACTGCTAGTCTTGGTCATGGTATCATCCTCTTCCTCACTGCCCTCTTCATTGTCCTCGGTTGATTTGATCAGCTCCCACAGATCCTCTTTAGTCAACTCCTTGGAATGAGACTATAAGTTCCCCTACCTCTCTTGCCTCCATATCATCAAAGTCTTCTCATTTGACTTGATGCGCCAGCTGAACGATGTTCCTGGCTTCAACAGCAACAGAAGGGACACCACTGAAGTTGTTAACTGTCACAGTTTCCTCCAGCAACCAGTTATGGTGGATGACTTAATCTCATCTAGCGACTCCTTCATGTTTGTTATGCAGTCTGCAATGTTATAATTCTTCCAACACTGATCAACATCCAGTGTAGGATCTGCTTCCATTGCATCTAAAATGCGACCGAAAGCATGCTTGGTGTAGTGTAGACTGCTATTACACCTTGATCTAGAAGTTGTATTAGAGAGGTCCCATTTGGAGGCAGGAATAACACATCCACGTTTGGATGTGCGGACTTGATGTCAAGTGAGTGGCCAGGAGCATTGTCAATGAGGAGAAGGACTTTAAGTCGTATGTTCTTTGTTTTTAAATATTTCTCTACTTTGTGGACAAAGTAGTTGTGAAACCACTTGAGAAACAATGCTGCAGTTATCCATGCCTTCTTGTTTGCTTGCGAAAACACTGGAAAGTTGCATTTCTTTTTTCCTTTAAGCGTGTGTGGGTTCAAGGCAAGATACAACAGCATGGGCTTCACCATGCAGTTCCCAGATGCATTGGCACAGAAGAGAAGTGATAGTTGTCTTTAGCTGGCTTAAAGCCAGGAACAGTACGTTTAGCACGTACGGAGGGACTATGACGAGATGTACATGCAAAATAGCAGTCAAAGCGAGACTGAAGGAGAAAGCATTGGGGCATGGGGTAGCCAAGGAGTAGGGGACTGACTACGCAATAAACTCATGAATATTCAAATCTGGCGGGTCGCGAATGGAAAAACAGTGTACATTTAGTAACTTGCGAATCCAGGACTTGCGAATGGCGAGGGTTTACTGTACTGTATTGTTTTTGTGAACACATATTGAAGACATTTATTGTAAAACATATTCTATACCAACATCAAAGTGAAAAAAGCTGATTTGTAGTGTTCAGTGTCATAATATCTGCCATTACGCAAATTTTCTCAAGTACCCCTAGTGCCTTTAAAATTACCCCCAGGGGTACGCATATCTCACTTTGGGAAACCCTAGTTTAGACAGTGTGATAGACTTAATGACTTATAGTTATATTGTTTTATTCTAAGAGGTGGAATATTTGCTTTTCTAGGCTTTTATCCTCTCACTATTCTCAAGTGTTGTGAGGAGACGGCGAAGGAGTGCAATTCCTGGGAGCAGGGAAGGAGAAGAACGGACACAGCCTCTTTTTCATCATTTCACAACAGCTGTTGATACAGAAAATATCAAGGTACTTACTCATTTTCCTCATTATGGTGTAGCCAAGAAGAGCTATTTTTTCAAACGAAATCTTTTTTCTTTTGTAAATTACTTTACCTTTTTAATTAAACACGGTGAAACCTCACTCTATCATTCCTCTATCTATCATTTTCCCAGATCTATTGTTCACTTTTTATAGTCCCTACAAAATCTCCACATATACAATATTAAATTATATTTCATTCATTGTTCCTCAAAGTATCATTTTTCCCTTATCAATTGTATGGAATTTCTTGGTCCTGTTATATAATTTAACTCAATTGATCTTCATTTTCTCATCTTCCTTAGGTTGCCATTTCAACAATGTAATCTCTAAGGCCTCTGCTTGATTATTTTAGATTATAAATTAAATCAAATGAATTAAAACATTCCTAAGAATGACCGCGACAGTTTAAATTGATGTTGCTTAAATATTAGTAAACAGATTACCATATTTACTCGTGTAACACATGCCCCCATTTTTGGGCCAGTTTAGAAGGAAAAAAAATTCGTGCTGGAATAAGTTAACATCAAGAATTTAAAAAAAGGTCACTGATTTCCCCTCCCTGAAGTAAGGTCCGCCTGAGGTAAGCATCTTCTCCCTCCTACCTGAGTGATCTCTTTATGCCAATGCTAGCAGAAATCATCTTGGTAGTCTCCATTCTTATGTTAAAGGAGCATAAGTGGCTCATGGTGAATTCAACTTATTCTGACAATTGTATAGGTAGAAATTGATAGTGAATTTTTAATGACAGAACTGCTTATTTTGAGTAACAATAATAAACTTAAAACTCATTTAAAAGGTACAACTTCAATATTATAAAAATATTATGTCATCTCAATCATCAAAATGTCCATCCTGATCTTGTAGATGCAGTATAAACTGCACATTTAAATCCTAAATGTTTGCTTGATCATAAAGATATGCATATACTTCATTGAATTCTGTGTCTTCTGTGAGAATAAATGTAGATTTAAGCATGTTGCAGTAAATTTACTATTGAAACTCACAATTTATAAAACTTGTTCAGAAATCTTCATGTATGACACGAAGTCCCTTTTTACTTTTTCCATATATGTAGTATAGAGAAAGTATTGTTTTCATGAAAAAAATCACAGAGATTTCAATGGAAATACACGTTTGGAGGTCCCTAGAACGCGTTTAGACTATTTTCTCGATATTGTTTGTGTATATGTGATAGGAATTTTTTGAAAAACCGATAGTTTATTAGATATTTTGAACCCTAGAACACGTTTAGACTATTTTTGGAATGATGTTTGTGTATACGTGATTATTGATGCTCTAACTCGAAAAGTACTTGCCTTATCATTACCAAATTTCATATATAACACTTTGATATGAGCACAAAGAGCTGATTAGTTTTTAGACAATACCGGTTAACTGGAAGTCGAGGCTTATTTGAAACCAGATTCGGTTTTGATGAAATATCTCCGTTAAAACATTATTGAATATACAATTCGATACAAAGGTTATAATGTAATTTCCTACAACTTTCTTTTGAAACTTTTCCATAGCAGTTATTGTTTAGGTATTATTTATAAATAATCGGTTTTTACGGTTTCTGTCAAATATCTCCTTAAAAACATTGTTATTGGTAATATTTGTGAGGATCAAAGTTGTAGAGAATAATATTTCTTCCAAGTTTTGTTTGAAACAAATTTTCATAGAACCTTCCATTTAGTAGATAATTGATTTATTCATAAATTTTCAGTATAGAGCGCCACCATGTAGCGGTGAATTCTGTAAACATATTCAAAATATAATTTATGGCAATAAGGACGACTGTATTCTTTTACGATATGAAATAATAATTTTGCCTTATAATGCTATTCATAATAATTTAAATATCTATACCCCAAATATGGAGAAAGTCATGTGTTGGCCACATCAGATTTTTTTACCGACATTTTGAGAAAAACGGTGTGGGGCTACCGGCGGGCCGGGCGGCTGCCCAGGGCACCCAAATATTGGGGGCGCTAACCCTGCCATCAATCTCTACATTACATGCAAGTGGATAGTACTGGATACCAATTTATATCGCGGGATAGGCGTAAATCTATATAAAACTCCTTTTATTAAATATTTTATGGGACAATGAATAAATGAACGAGCTCTTCTAAAAACATCTTAACAAAAATGTACGAAGGGGGGTGCAGAGCGATTTCTTGCCCAGGGTGCCGATATACCTCGGGCTGTCCCTGGGTACACGAGTAAATATGGTAATAGTTTCTCATATGTGGGTGCCAGTTGGAAAATGAGTTATCTTGGACTTATCACTTCATGGTCCAGCATTTACTCAGAGTTATTTCTGAGATAGCTGAGAAAGTGGGACTAGCACATATGTTTATGCACCAGGACTCAAGACCAGAAACCTCCAAGAAAGACAGATTGAAAGACAGGAATCTCAATAGAAAATTAGTGTCCATTTTCAGTTCAATGTGTTTTGTTCACTCAACTCTTTCATCTCGCTCTGTTTGCATAGTTGTGTTATGTGATTCTCCATTAAGTAGTTATCATTTCTTAGAATTTGTTGCCCTTAGGCCAAGTGCTTTTCTTCACCCAATTTTCTACTTTCAAAATACATTTTTAAAGGGAGAAAAAATTCTGTTTGTATTTTGTAGTTTTCATGCATTATATTACTCAGTTTATTGTTTATATCATATTCATTATGACGTTATGCAACATACTTAGTACACTAATTCATTAATCATTTTTTACGTTTGCTTACGTCTTACTTTCAGTGATGCAAAATTATCTATTTTATCTTCATAGTTCAATGCATTTATTAAATGTTGTTTGATAGTTAAAATAGCCAAGGCATTTAATTTTTCATTCAGCAATTCAGTAATTTTTCAGCCTCTTAAGGAGAGAAAAAGATCTCTCCACTGAGCAATTGACGGCTACTGTGAATGAAAAATATGAGCTATCCATGAATGGGCAGTGGAGGTTGTAAACCAGAGGCTAAATGTTTGTTTTGAGATTCAATTATGAAATTATTCTTGAAATGCTTATAATCCATAATTCACATCAAACTGGGGGTCACATGCAACTAGGGGCACGGCGTGCCTCACAGCTGCTCATGTGCAAGTCTCTCATTTGCCACCTTTTTTAGGCATGCTTCACAAAAAAATGCCTTATGGTTTGATAAATTTCTGTAGCCAATAAATATGAAAGAATATACGGTATATTATAATACAATCAGCATAACTGTTAAAATACTGTACATGTCTAACGATAATTCAGCAGTATGCATCGCACACATTGCACATACGGACCCTGCATGCAACTCCTTTATATGCCTTATTGCAGCCTGAATGCTAAGTTTTGTCTTAACTAAATCATTTGAGATTTTATATAAACTAGCTGTACCCGTGCAATGATTGTGTGGATATTTTCCATTTATAAAAAAATTAAAAAGTGGGTGAAATAAGTAATTATGCTTGTAATAACTGTCAGTGATCTCAATAATTCAGACTTAACTCTAATAATGCATTTACCATGTATAGGATTTTAGTGTCTTTGGCTCCCAATGTAAGGTAAGGTAATGTAAGGGCATGGCTGTATGTGCATGTTGACAATTTATCATTTCTTTGCATTAAGGTATTTAATGCACATGTATATAGGTCTTATATATTACACAAATGCAGATTGAGAAGTTAATGTTATCTTGTGTCTACAATGACATGGTCACCATGGTAACCTCTAGAAATGAACCCAAGATTTTTCACAAATATGTAACTTCTCTGTCAAAATTTGAGCGATATTGAACCGATGGTGATAATCGATGATAAGATACGAAACCTTATTTATTTTCCTTAAAAACAGTTAAAATCTGAAGATCGTAGGTCAATTTTTTCTAATTTTAATTAATTAATTAATTGGCATAAATTCAGAAACAGCACAAGTTCAATTACCCTCATTATCGTAACATCAGTAACATGGACAAAACACACGACCATGCCCTCAGCAAGATTTGAACCTGCGACCCTAGCATTGGGATCTAGACATGCTAACCACCCCTCTATACCAAGGTCAGCGAAAGAATGAAGGGTCCACGTTGAAAAATCGATCTTTACGTGTTATCTAATAGGAAACAGAAATCATCCCTTGGGATCAAACCTGGGTCTTTATGAAAATGAAAATAGTTTTCCAGGGACCTCCTAGCTAGTAGAAACAAAACACCATTTACTGCATATCTCTAGGACAGAGGTTCCCAAACTGTGGTTTGTGAACCCCCAGGGGGTTCACAAGATGTCTCAGGGGGTTCGCGGCAAAAAAGTCCATAATGGCGAGCAAAGTTTTTTGGTAAAGCACTTAATTTGGCCCTTGTTGGCATTCGAGTTTTTAACAAATTCTATATACCGTATCTGCCCGAATAGAAGCCGTACCCCCAAACATTTCCACGATTTTTTGGCAAAAATGTAAATTTTTTAGATTTTATGCTGAAGTGTGCCGGGCATTCATGCACATCTTAGAATACATTATTCGAGATCGAAGTAATGTGTGGGAAATGGTTGAGTTGTTGACATTTTGAAATATTACTCCAATTAATAATTTTGCATTGCTGAATAATGTTCCACATTCAGTGACATTAATTTCATTCATCTTCATTTTCACAAAAGGTCAAATATAGTAACAGCGATCTCGCCAAGATATTTTTACATTCAAGTCTATTTCCAATGAAAGTAGCATATACATTGCCTTAAGAAACTGCATTTTTGTAATTATACACGTTCCATGTAAAGTTTTACCGAAATTCAAACAGTTGAGCATTCAAAGCCGTCAACACATTTTGCATAATCATCAATTTACGCAAGCGATCTCGCCAAGATATTTTTCATCCAAGTCTATTTCCAATGAAAGTAGCACATACATTGCCTTAAGAAACTGCATTTTTGTAATTATACACGTTCCATGTAAAGTTTTACCGAAATTCAAACAGTTGAGCATTCAAAGCCGTCAACACATTTTGCATAATCATCAATTTACGCAAGCGATCTCGCCAAGATATTTTTCATCCAAGTCTATTTCCAATGAAAGTAGCACATACATTGCCTTAAGAAATTGCATTTTTATAATTATACACGTTCCATGTAAAGTTTTACCGAAATTCAAACAGTTAAGCATTCAAAGCTGTCAATGCATTTTGCGTAATCGTCAATTTACGCAAGTGATCTCGACAAGATATTTTTCATCCAAGTCTATTTCCAATGAAAGTAGCACATACATTGCCTTAAGAAATTGCATTTTTATAATTATACACGTTCCATGTAAAGTTTTACCGAAATTTAAACAGTTAAGCATTCAAAGCCGTCAATGCATTTTGCGTAATCGTCAATTTATGCAAGTGATCTCGACAAGATATTTTTATATATATTCATTGTAGGTCAAATATTTACTTTACGAAAAATATAATACTATCATTTGAACGCGAAGGCAATGAGAGACTTCGAGATTTAACCATAACCCAAATTTTCCTCGGACTCGCATTTAAGCCGAGGGGTGATTTTTTCATTATAGATTTGACAAAAATCATCGGCTTGTATTCGGGCAGATACGGTAACTACTTTTTTATTAAAATTCAAAATAACCCATTAGTTAATCAATATTTATGTCAAACCTTTATTTGAAGCACAAAAAGAAAGTGTCTGGAGTTAAACCTATTTTTCAGCCTTAGGAAGAAAAATCATCGCTCCCTTTTCACTATGTAGAGGAGCCTTTTGTAACAGCACAAACTGTATAGGCCTTCGTTTTTGTAAGCAATAAGTTGATAGAAGACCATTGTCTTCTTTAAACGATGCACAAATTGATATCATGGCGGATAATATAATTGTAATGCACTCTTAACGAAAGGTACAAGGACAAATGTTGAGACATAATATTGTACGCAAATTGTAAAAAAAGTAAATTTTGTACCTCTGGGCTCTGTTTTAAATCTCAAATTTTCATGATAATTCTTCATAATTTTAATATGCAAATAAAAATTACGCTGCTTCCCTTACTACTAATATGACCACAAGGTTACAAACATGCGAATAAGCAATGGAAAAGTATATATAAAAGGTGGAAATAATGTTATAATAAATATTGTATGCTTAAATTAATAAATTTAAAATACTGTTTACAATATATATTCTTTAATAATTTATACTCAGGTAAGAAAGGTAGTCCTTGAAAATTTTTACTTTTAGGAGGGGGTTTGCGATATTTGTATCATTATAAAAAAGGGTTTGCATGGTCAAAAAGTTTGGGAAACACTGCTCTAAGATAAATGATTTTTGAGATACACTTCTAAAATTAAATACTTTAGTTTTGTGAAAAAAAGACGAGTTTTCCGTAGTTATAATAGAATGTATTTTCAAAATTATCGCTTTTAATGGTAAAACAGAGGTCTAATCTTCTAGATAAAGTCTATTTTTTCTGTTCTGACCCTCGTTAAACATCTATAATCCTATAACATCCATCACTTTATACCTCTTCAAGTTCAACATGTCTGCCTTAAGCCAAAGTTAAAATCACTTAAGAAAAATATCTGTGTATTGATTACAAAATGACCACCTCATTCCTTTAACATGGCTGTTATTATTTTGTAATTGAAATATTTGTCATTAGCTTCGTGAAAATATTTTGATGTTGGTTTAGGAGTTCTTTTATTATTTACTCATATTAATGGACTTAGTCATTTCCACATGCTGTTCAAGAAACCCATTTGAATAATTTATATCAAGAAAGTTATATTGTATTGTGCAAATTCCATTAGCTAAGGCCACTTCCTCCTACTAGTGGTGACACTTATTAGACCTAACCTGTTCTTGTGTGAACTTTATGACTGTAGGCACCTGGATACCTTCAGCCTATAAGACATCAATTTTTTCCGAACCATTGTATAAAAGAAATTGTTTCTTATCAAGTGGAAAATATGATCATTGATGAATGATCATAGTTTGTATTTTGCATTAAAAGCTTTACAAACAAATTTTAAATATATAAGAGCTATATAAATTTATACTGATATTGTGGAATTGAACTTATCCTGTAGTAGTAATCCATCTTACACACTCGAACATTACCTGACAACCCTCAGAGCTTGTTGACAGTTTCACTTTTATATGCTGTGGTGTGCATTCACCACTTGTGTCATTGGATTAGACATGCATCATATACAAATGCATCCAAGTTACTAATTTTCACATCTTGACTTAATTCATGCTTGTTTTTGTGACTTCTACTATACTCAGTTGATATTTATCATTTTCTTTCCTCTGTAGTGAATGTCATATGTGGTCACTCCTATGCTGTTACATTACAGGATCCAAAAAATGAATTTTTGTTTTAACTTGTAAAAATACCAGAAATTTTTTTGTATTACACATATTTAGATGGAGGAAAAAATCCCACTTTTACATTGGAAGACGATTTGAAATTTGCCTAAATTTAGATATTTGGCTAGCATACACTCATCCCACTTATTTGCCTTTCTGACATTCAGTTGGCAAATTTAGTCAACCCGTTGCTTTAGAAAACGAAAAAAATTCAAAAGATGAATTACAGAGCTTCACCTTCTGGCTTGGATCCAAAAGATGATATAGATAGATCCTGTAGCCATAAAACAGTGGAAGAGACCAGATGCACGTTTAAGCTACAAAGTAGTTGCCCCCAGTGACGAACTGATCCTCAAGTATGAATTTGTTCCCTAGACATGTGAAATGGGAAAACAGAAAGAAAGAAACTTGGAATCGAAGTAAAACACATTTTGGTACAGAATCTTAACAACTTTGTTAATTTCTTTCTATATTGCATATCAATAAAAATGATAACCAATTGGAAAGAAGTGCAAGCCAACATGACTATAGGGCACAACAGTGCATATAGTAGATAAAGAACTTGGGAAGTAAAACAGAAGGTTAAAAAAATCGGTACAATATACATTTCATGTATGTAGCGCTTGGTCTCACTATACTCTTTCCGGACTGGAAGGAACTCTTACTACTACAAAAACAAAACTGCAGAAATTTTTTCTGCATGTAACCTCATATATGTACAAATCAAACTTGTAAAATAGTTATGTCATGCATAAATATCAAGTATATGGCAAAGCCACATAGGTGCTGAAATATTATTATCGAATGAAGATTGTTGAATGACATCGGAAGACTTGGGAGAGTTGGGCACAAAACTTGTATATTATAATGTCGCTGGATACTATATAATTATTTTTTGAGAAATGTGGCTAGTATTATTTAACACCAAGTTCTATTACGGAATGGATTGTAATCAAAATTGTTTGAGCCATTTTTTTAATAAATCAACATTCTGTGAAAATCAATAAGAATAAACTACCCTTTATTGTTGTGCTGTATTATTCATCTCTTCATCTCATCACTTTATTAATCTCATCGATTTTTTAAGATACAAGCATAGGACAAGTCAAAAAGTATACATATCTAATACATACATAATATCTAATGCATACATATTTCTAATACATACATATTTCTAATACATACATATCTAATAATAAAATTTTTAAAATTATACATTAAAGGTAACAATTACATAAATTCATTGAGGCTATAAGTATATTTGTCAATCAAAACTTTTTAAATTCAAGTTTGACCACAATTTATTGACGGCTTTAATACTCCTAGGGGGTTTATTATAAAAATACTTTCCAGCATAAGATGGACTTGTTTTGAATGTGGTTGTTCTGCGACACACTAGTTGGTAGTCATTTCTCCTGGTCACATAATCATGTTTGTGCACATTTGTCTCCATATAATTTTCTTTGACATATATATATATATATGGAGTATATCATCATTATATTAAACATTTTAAAATTGGTATGCAAGATTCTCTCCTTTCATAGTTTCTATTCTAAATACAAAATATAATTCAATTTAGTTTAATCATTTAGACCAGTGGTATGTAAATTTTTATATGGCGGGCCATATTCTTAGGTGTGAGTATTTTGGCAGGCTATATTAGAAGTCGTGAGTACCTTGGCAGGCCAGATGAGAGTTTATATCAGAATTACTGCTACAAAGCAATCATCTTCAGTGGTGATTCACTTAAAGTTGATTCTAAAAGTGAACACATGTTTAATCACAGAAATGGTGTTTAACCCTCGCACTGCAGAAATAAAAAATATCTTAAGACTGTGGAAATGGGTCAAAATTGACCCGAACTTAAAATTATAATTATTGTTAGTTTTAAACTATTTTACTGTTAATTAATGAATGAAATCAGTATTTTGGACTATGTTAAGGATTCTAATAAAATAAATTATTTCTGCAGATAAAAATGTGATTTCAATAACGATGAATTTGAAAATGTATGTATCTTACAATTTCAAAATAACATTTTCATAAAATCAATGGAAACCTGAATGGTACTTACTTAATTACAATTAATTTCAGTTCTTCTGGGGACATAAATTGCACATAGAAATGGTTTCCTTGCGAGAATGTCCTTTGCATACAAATCTATTACAAGTATCACACTTTGTTGAATTTTTATTATCATTTCCAGTGCATAAAAAACATTACCTCTTTTTGCTTGTCCATTAGGATTCCCAACTATTTCACATTTCTTTATTTTCCTGCCTGTTGGTTCAATTGCTTGAATTATATATTTTTGGTACCCTCGACCTCCAGTTTCAATTTGTACAGCTCTCTTCTCAATATGTATGTGGTTGTATCAACTGCATTCCCAGCTCTTCCAAAAATATTTTCTCTTTACCCGGATGTTTGCTTCATATTTCCAAGTACTACTTTTTGTACACCACATTACAAATGTGTTATACACCGCAATATCAATAGAATCAATAAAACAGACAATAAGACAGAGGGGCTGCATTAAACCCACGCGCACCGCGAAAGTGGTAAAAAATGACCCGAAAGGGTTAAAAGTTAATGAACTTACAAAAAAAATTTAATTAAGTGTTCTGATAGAGAAATACTCATGGAAAGAACCTAAAGAAGGAATACAAAAAACATTAAATATCTATATATTGTAGTTTTGATTTTATGAACAAAATCAGCACTATAGGGTCATCTTTGACCCAATTTCCACGGTGCAAGGGTTAATCACAGAAAACAAGTCTAGTGCCAAATTCAAGTATGCTGAGTCTTGCACAAAACTTTTTAGTGGAATATTTTATGAAATGTGTGGTTTTTGGATAATTCTAGTTTTCAGTTAGTCAATTTTGTGCTTTATATCGTGAATAATTTGAAAACAGATGTGTTAATATCAGAAAGATAATACATACAACTAGAGCAGGGGTGGGCAAACCATGGCCCATGGGCCATATGTGGCCCTCTAGAGCATTTAATGTGGTCCGCGAGGCTTTCGTGAAAAAGCAATCTGTAAAATTTAACACAATTTTATATTACTTTTGGTAAAAATTATGACAGTAAAACCTTTAGTTTTGAAAATTTAGCCCTACAATCCTTGTTTGTGCTTGTTTTTAACTTATGTATGATGCCTAAGAATCTAAGCAATTTTCGATTTAAACTCTAATCTGGCCCGCCTAAGCATTTGCATCTTTCAATGTGGCCCGCTTAAGAATTTGCAAACACGGATGCGGCCCGCCATGCAGAAAATTTTGCCCACCCCTGAAGTAGAGGCAAGTTGTGTTCATTTGATGGAAGTAACATTGTATTTTTTATGCAGTTATTTTAGTAAAGAAACACTAAATTTTTCTCATATTCCTATCATTAAATCGCTTAAAATGCATTAGGGCTCAGCAAGAATGTCATAAAAACTTATTTAGATTCACAGTCAACCTCATTTTAAAGCTGATATCAGTTACAGACAAACTATGACATTTAGTGGAAGTTTGGCTGCAATTCTTTTCCTCCCTCAATACTGTAAACTACAAGTTTTGGTATCTGCGGAACCTTATTATTTTTCCTAACTAAGCTGAATGTACTTCAGCTGACATAGACATTCATATTCTTATGAAGTAGGCTGCGAGGTTAATTGAGGACCCAAAGCTGTTAAGATTGAAGAAATTGGATGAATTACACTTCATTTACATAGCTTAGGAACTGATGAAGTAACATAATTAGTCTGTACTTGGGTGTCGGTAAATCTTGAATGAACACTTTTGGTTATATCTGAATGAAAATATGGATGGAGACAAAGTCCCAGAAAGAGATTATGTAAGTCCTGTGTCTATGAATAGGAATGCAGAATCAATAGTTCTAACCCTAATAATCATCTCTTTTGCTTTAAAGGAATCAAATTTTTCTTTATCAAGTTTCTTTCAATTGAAAAATATGAGAGGAGAGACAATAATGCACAAAATACACCAACAGGTCAAAAATAAGACTTTTGAGGAAAATATATCAATGTATGATCAAATGTTAACTGTTCATGTTTTTGTATACAAAGGAAAAATCAACCCAAATTTGTTTTGAACTTTTGTTGAATGATAAGTATCAGTTGTATAATTTAGTTTTTGTTACTAGTTTCACTGCTGATTTTACTGTCACTCTTTTTCATTTCTTCTTCTATCTTTGAATTTTCAAAAGGGGTTCTTATAAAGTTTTGTACGGTTTAGAGAAAGATCAAATGGTTGATTCACAATCTGTCCAACAGAAGGAAACCTAACAGAAATATTTGAGTATGAACAACAATACTCACATTGACCTCGATTTTAACTCAACAAACTTCATTGCTTGTGTCTGGTCCTAAACGTTTTGAACAAATTTCAGTTACTTTTAATAAAAATTGACAAAACCATTGTTCTAACAGAACTAACTGGATTGGTACTGTAGCTTTGTTTTATCAGTAAGTATACTTAATCAAAATTCTCTGTGATTTATTGATGAAAGTATACCTATGAAGTATTTTTATAAAGATCAATTGCAAGCTGTTAAGGATTGATTTCATATTTATTCAGATTTTAAGTTTTCTTAATACTGTAACCCCTCCCCAACCTTGGATGTTATGTTTCTTAATCAACCTGCAGTGGCTGAGGGCCAGGGCTTATGGAAAATTGAGGACTTTGGGGAGTGATCCCTGAGAAATTTACTTTAAGACCTTTAATATATACTTCAGTGTTAAAAATAACTAGGCTATACTTCAAAAAAGTTTATCGTATAAAAATACAAAATAAAATATGTTTAAAGTACACTGAAGATCTGCCAATTAATAATGTAATGACAGAGCAGCCCTTGCTGATGCAGTCTGATTGGCCTTCTCCATCAAAGAATGCTGGTAAAACCAGCACTTCTATAAAATCACTCAAACCTCCACCTCCTGACTAATTTGTAATCTTATTGTGAGCTAAAGTCCTCTGACCTATATTTATCCTTTTGGTAAAGACTAGTTAGCACGTAGCTTTTTCATTAACATAAATTTTAATATTAGTAAAGCCGGTTAACTAGACAGCTACTTGGAGAACCACAGATACTCTGGATAGTGAGGTTGGAAAAACCAGGTACAATATTTCAACCATGAATACTCAAAACCGCAATTGATTAAAGCAGGGTTTGTGAGGGACTTTGGTACTTAGTTAAGGTGTGAAGTTTTTATCTGTAACATTCCATTATATGAAGGATTAACCTTGGAATAGTTTATTCCATTTTTGGCATTTGCTTGAAGTTTTATCCCTAGAGCAGTGACTAATTATCTAGTTTCTGCATTAGTGTTGTGGTTCTTTAATGTTTAAAACAACTAAGAAAATTATATAAAATATATCTTAAGGATGAAAGTCATCAGTATAAATTTTAAGTTTTAATTAAATATTTGACCTAAAGGTAACTTGTTCATTTATAAAATTTTAATCAAATCATAAGCATTGTAATTTTGAGAAATGTAATTTTTGTCTCTTTTAAACAGGTGGTGTTTGGGGCTGTTCGTGACACTATTCTGCGACGCAACCTAGAGGCCCTCATGCTCCAGTGATCCCCTGTTGTATAGATTGGGAAGGAGTGCTTTTGAAAGACAATCTCCTCACTCTTGCTCACTATTTCTGCCCTTGCTGCTTTCCATATAAAGTCCCAAGTAAAAAAAAGCCAACAGAGTTTCTCACACTGCCTGCCATAGCCTCGTTACGGATAAATAATATTGTAATCTCTGTGTCTTGGGCTTTGGAAGAGTGAGGGTACTCCTTGGGGATTCTTGTGTGACTGATAATCATGTGGATGGAGGAGGCATTTTTTTTCCAGTTGGATCTGGATTTAATTATGAGCCATTTATTGGTGTAGTTCTTTTGATTGTTCACGTGTCCCGGTGAAAGCAGGGTTCCATATTGTGCCTTTGGGGTGTCCCACACATTTTAACCAAAGTTTCTTTTTTTCACATCCCTCCTCACTGTGGGTTGCCCCAATTCCATTGAACTTGGTTTTCTCAAAATTGTCCTAGAGGTGCCGACCAAAGTATTCTAAAGCATTGATGGTGTCAAGTACAAATAAATCACTGTTTTACTTCGTTATGCTCAAATCCCTACCTCCCCCCCCCCCTCCCTCCCCACTGTCAAATCTTGTCTGCAGCAAAAATGCAGCTTTCTCAGTCCACTGGTGTCGGAGTCGTATACTTTATGCTACAGAGTCAGGCTTGTTTGATGTGCGCATCAGTGGGAAAGTATTTGTGATGTTTTTTTCAGCTATGTAAAAGATGTTTTTTTTTATTGTGTCAAACTTCTGTGTGCATATGGAGTGCAAGATTCTGATGTCCCATGCCTATGCTGTTTTGGCAGGGAAGCTTATTATTTAGATCCTCGACTATGGTCAATACAAGACGTCACCTCGTTGGTGTTTTTTGATGAAATTGTTGATGTGACCATTAAGATTTTTATTTGGGTGGGGCAGAGGGAGGTCTTCGTTTTACAGAGACCTGCTCGAAATACCCAATTGCTCCCTTCCATCCCCTCGCATATGGCCAAAGGAGCCACTGTTGTTGATTTGTATTCTGACAGCTACTCTATTTTATATACTCATCTATACATGGAAAGATATTGCATGTTATACAAATCATTTCTAGTTGTTAAGAATTGTAAAATAAATATTATTGAACGTATGAATATTAACATTTGTTTTGTTCTGTTGTTCCAATTACTCTCGTGTATTGCCTTAAAGTGTGAAACTTATTTTTGACATCTTAATTGATTAGGAAAATTATATGATTGACTGTTAGAGCAGAGGTCAGAGAGTTCAAATTGAAAGTTTCGAAAGCTTCAAGCCACATAAGAGCTTATGTCAAAATACACATTCTGTGGTATGATATAAATGAAAATGAATTTTAAAAATCTGTTAGTGTTAAAATTTCAACATTCAAGATTTGGCCATAATTTCATTTAAGAGATGACATTGTTCTAAATTTTACAGATTGCTTTCTCATAATATGCTCTTGATGGCTGCCTGTGAGACAGTTTGATGACCCCTGTCTTAGAGGATGAGCTCCATTGGCTTTTGTGTTCTTTTTATCTTCAGGAGAAAAGTGGCATATTCATAAAATGTCATCAATTGGTATGTTAAAATTATTTAAGTGATTTAACTTATGGTTATTACAGATGTTTGGTATATTTCATAAAATGTTAATTGTTGATAAAAATATCAGTGATATCTCTCCGTGCCACATCTGATACATGTATGCCGAAGATGAATTAGCTGGCACTGGAAAGTTGAGTTGCCGCCACGTTTGTTAAAGTGGTTTTTATCAGCAATTATTACTGTTTCTCATTGCCTTTGAAACTATAAAATTGGAAATTTACGGAAGAATTCCAACGCTGTTAGGGACGGAAGGGCTGGCAAACATTTAAGGCTCCTGCAATAAACGAAAACGTTCCTAAATATAATGGGAAAGATCATATAAACCATGATAAAATAAACGTTCTAAATGGTAGCGATGCATAAAAAAATCTCATCTAATTTTTCTCCCTGCAATAACCTAATTTGTTTCACCAAAAATGTAAATATTTATATAAAACTCATGGAACGCTACGCTTTTTTTATGGCTAATGAAAGGGCGGCCATTGCAACGCGAGTTATCCTCGGCTCTCGAAAAAGCTGATACGCATCATTGTGGTTACAGAATATAGTGCTAATATTCGCAGCGTAGAGATCGCTAGGTACGTAATCGACCGACTGACTTTTATAAGAATAATCCACGTTCGACGAGAGTGATGCCGTCTGTTATGAGGAACACGTAAACCATAACCCATCGTGAAACTCGGCTTTGACGCACAAGAATGTTTCGTGCGAAGAACAGAATTGCTACCAACTAGCGATCTTAAATAGCACAAGGCGGAATAGGAGCTCTCTCTCTCTTGGTGACGTTATACGGTGCGACGCGATTGGCTGAAATTACACCCTAAAGAAAGACGAAGGCACGGATCGACTGAATAAAGGAGCGATGTGGAGGTTCCTCTGCGCGAGCGATCAGCGGGACTAATAAAGATCGCACCAATGGTAGAGCACCATTTGTCTGACCACCACGGAAGCGAGCTTTGTAGTACGACGCAGATTCTCTTTTGAAATTGGTTTTTCCAATAGCGAATTAACTGAGGTATCGTTGCATCGTAGCAAGAGGGGGGCAACCGCACCTGGCGCCGAAGCAAAGCGCGCGGCTAGTCGATATTTTATTATAAATATTTGGAAAAAATGCATTATTATTGAATTTTAATTTCTGTACAGATGGTGATAAATGTAACATTTGTCTGGCTTATGGTTAAGGTATTACTTTTATGATTGTCTAAGTCTGGGGCGATTTTCTTACGTTTCGCCCCGGGAGTTTTTACTTCCTTGCTAGAGTGCTGGTTCCTCATAAATATGTTGTCAAAAAATTTTCCTAGGGTGGTATTTTCTGATAATAACTTATCCTTTTCGTGAATTATTGGAATTAACACAAAAAGACCGCGGTCGAGTCTTTTCTCTGCATTTTTCCGTATTAGTTGGTGGGAATGTAATTTCATAATAATTTTTCACATATAAAATTGTTTAGGAGAAGCAAAATAATGTCGCATAAGTTGACGGAAAGTCGTAAAATTAAACTTGGAAATAACTATGTTCTTGTTTTAGATTTAAGTATGCAGATGTACAGAATATAATCGGAGTGTCATTAGTGAATTACTTTTAAAAAACATCTATATAGACTATTTTACTCTACATTGACTTCATAGGCATGGTTTTCTGTGTTGCTTCGAGATTTTAAACACTTATTCCAACATTTAACTCTTATATTTATGATGGTATGTTATATAATTCATTGAAACGTAGGCACGTATAAATGCGAATTGTCCTCTATTAGTTCATATATAGAAGCAGACTTAAACGCGGAGTAAATCAAGATGATTGAAAAGAATCGATCTAAATGGCGCAGTCAGTCCATGGAAAGAAAGCATCATTTCGCTGTCATTTTCTCTTCTTCGTGTTTGGATATTTAAGTGCGTATGGCATTCAAAACCATCGCATCCTTCATGCGTACATCTCTAATTTCTTTTGCGTTTTACCTTGCTCCATCTGAGTGTTCCATCTCAGCTTCGGTTTAAGAGATTCCAAAAAATGTTATTACATAAACGTTAATCATCTGTCCCTATGCGTATTTTAATATTAGTACAAGTTCTTCAGATAATGAGTTAGTTAATATAATCTTAAGCCAAGCGCTTCGTATAAACTGTGTAAAATAATATTAATATTGTTTTATTTACCTGTGCCGTATATTATATCTTTTGTATAATTTCATATTTTTCGGAGAACAAAGGGAAGTTTATTTGCATGTTAAATTGGGTTAAATGAAACCTAAAAAGCTAGGAATGATTCTTTTACGATAAATACATATTTTCAACTTTGTTTACATATATGTAAAGGCGAATTATTGTAAAATATAAGTGACGCTTTAGACATCGTATTTAAATTCTCGGAATAAAAAAAATCTCCCGACTTTAATTCAGTTTAATTATCTTTGAAAAATTATAGGAAGAGTAAAATTGATATAATATGTACATTAACTATGAACACGAAAAAAACAACGGTTATAAAAGCACATATGAACATAGTAATGAATACCTAGTAAGGTATAGTGAAAATATTCTCTGATTTTCTCATACAGTCAATGATTTTAGATTTTGGAGTTAATAAATGTTAAACCCATAAAATTATAAATTTGATAATGATCTTATTTTCTCAATGAAAGTGTGACTATTATACCGTAACACACACAAAGATAGTTAGAACAAAAAACTCTACCAGAAAAATGTTATATCAGGCATTAAACACTTACTGTCTCGAATCCAAATGTATTTTCCATATTTTGACAACACATGCTCTTACGCTTTATCATTTATAATCCATGGTAATTAAATTCATGAAGTTCAGTAATATTTATGCTCACAGACACAAAATAGAAGGGAAGAGTTTTTAAGCACGCGGATATATAAGCATTGCCATTGCTTGAGAATTTGTTGCAAGCACGTTTTCCACGAATTATCCCGAAACTTTGAATGCAAAGCAGTTAATGGTTTTCCAAGACAGACTTATGATGATTTTTCACTCATCCGTACGGTCTAAAAGAAAAATTTCACGCCATTTTTTAAGATTTTCGGTTAGGTTATAAACTCGAATATTTTGACGGAAAAAACAAATGACTATTCCACGAAAATTCACATTTTCTTTAGTATTTTAGTATCTGAGCTTCTTTTGATGGTTACTTTTGGCCTTGTTTTACTATTCCTGGGCTGTGCATTCCATATCCCTGGGAAAGTTGGGCAATCAGGTCGGTGCCCGAAGATTTTCTGTGATTACTTGCACAGAACTCTTATTACAAGAACTTAAGCTCACGTCAGTGAGGCACCATATCATGAAAGCTATTATTTAAATGTATTTATTAGTTCCGATTAGGAATAAACATTTAGCCTTGGAGTCACATGTATTTTATTTACATTTTAAACTTAGCTTTTAATTCTCCCGTCATTACAATAATAAATAATTTAGATAAATTTTTGGGCACAAAAATAGTCCCAGCAAACAGATCGTGGCGGAGATTCGTTAAGAGTCACGGCTCATATTCTTTTACTCGTAGGGTATGAATTTCATCGAATGAATATTTCACAATAATTTAAATAATGCCAATTTGTTTTTTTCTCTATCCATGGAGATATGTAGTTTAACGTTGTATTTACTGAGCACCTCGCAGTTTTTAGATCTTTTTCAAAAAAATCGCTTAGGCATTCGGTTCATCCGTCCGTCTGTCCGTATGCAAAATAAAAAAAAATTACATAAGTTACAAACGCCAAAATTCTAGGATTTGATGGATTCGGGATCTGTAGCTGGGGATTAAATTGCAGAAGAACGCCTTTCATTAAATTATCGAAAAAAAACAGCGCCTTATGCTAATTGCTCTGAAATTCTTTCTTCACTTGTTTATCTTGCAATTTTTATACGATTCGTGGAATAATCGTGATTGTGCGAAGCAAAGTTATAGCTACAAGGCTTTCTTAGTCTCACGCTCTTCCCAATAACCATACTCTACCGCAATTTAGTTTGCAACTGACTGCAACGGTTGGTAAATGTGAAACTGAATCCAGTTGGAAAACGAAACAATGAAATAAGCGAGCAATGATGCGATTTTCATAAATGGGATCATATTCGGTCACGAAAATACGGTGATATCCTTCGAACGAGTTATTTCGCACTCTGGAACTGGAGAACCTAAAACATATATTAACCCGAAAAACAGTTTGAGTTCGGTCTTTAGCGGTTCCAGAAATCTCTTTCCTGCCGAAAAATCTCGTGATCATTTTTACGATCTTTCTTTTTTTTTGTTGTTGTTATACGTTCACGTTTAACGTTTTTATTCCAACGAACGCAATAAGGATCTCTTTCCCCAATCCTTCCTCAACTTCCCACTCGACCATCTCGAATATTTATCGAAATAAGTGAACTTCCCGCTTGGACGAAGATTTAGTTACGATTCGGTTGTTTTCGGTCCGACCTTTTTTGTTCACCAAATCCTCCGCGGCCCGTTTAGGCCGACGAAAACAAGACAGCGATCAACGCGTTTAACGGTGGAACCGGAAACCGTTTTAGCATCGCGTGAACATTCTCGCTAAGATAACTTTTCGTTCCGCGATCCTTATAAAAAAAAAACGACATCCCCGGGAGTTACAACGGGCGTGGAGTACGTTCTGAATCCTCGATCGCGTAGGATCGTTCGGCTCGACGCCATCCCATCCGAAGCAGTTTTGGGCGGGAAAAAATCCGACCGAAAGGTGAAACAAATCCCCGCCCGAGTCAAAACCTCGAGATCGTTAAGCATGAAGAAGTCGAAACCTCGAAGACGTGTATACATTTTCACGTCGGTCATACTCTCCGTCGTATCTTTCCTAGCGAGAAAACCCTCATCGGGTCAGCCTCCAACACGCTCTTCTCGGCGGCATTATCTTCTCCCCGCTGCCCCGCCGACGGCGCCTCTGCTCTCCCTCCGGTATCTTTAGTGAGCAGCCCTGGGTGTGAAAATAGAACCCCAGTGCCTATTCTGCGTGGTCGGGACTTCTCGCCACTTCCGAAACGGATATTCGCTCCCTCCACTCCGCCACGAATTCCACACAGTGTTCCCCTCCTCCCCTCTTCGAATCCTCCTCCCCCTTCCCCCTCGTCGCCTCCGCTTGTCTATCCCTTCCCCTCGAGTCTCCCCCCCTCCCCCTCCCCAACCCCGTTCCCTTCCTCAGCCGAACGAGATGGGGTGAGCGCCTGAAGTGATGGGGGGAGGAGGGGAGTGAGGGGGGGGAGGAGTGGGGGGGGCAACGAGGGAGGTGGGGGAGGGAAAGAGGATGAGTGCGTGGAAGAAGAAATGAGAGGGTCCCGCTTGACCCCATTTCGACCACTCACGGTCGCCCTCTTTGTCGGCTGAGGAGGAGGTCAAAGGGGTTAACAAGGGGGAGAGAAAAGGACCTGCTGAATTGCGTAAGGATGGAAGGATTATGTAAATGCGTGATTGCGCGTGGGTGAATGAGTACGGTTGTTGGTTGTTTTATTTTTTTTTTGTTTCGTTGCTAGTATTATATCGCGAGGATATTGGGGTATACTCGTTAGGGAGAGGTTAAATTGAAGGCGATTGTTTTGCGCGTTCCCGAGCCTGGGTGCGTGTTTCAGGGTGGGAGACGGGTGGAGGGAAACAGGGCTGGGAGATTGATGGAGACAGGGCTTCGATGTGCATTGTGTGATCATATAAATAGGGCTGCCTAATCAAACGGCGGTATGGGATGTAAATCGTAATGGCTAAAGGGATGAGGTAAGGGTATCGCGAGCCGCATCACACCTGATAGAGCATTTTTATATGGCCCGCTATGCCGTCATGAGAGCGAAATGTAATGCAAAAATTTTCGTATATTTTTTTTTGATAAAATTAGGGCCGGAAAGACTTTTCTTGTGAAGTTTTTACGCTAAAATAATGTCAATTTTCACTGATAGAATCCTTCGTATTTTCTCAAGTAACTTCCGACGTGGACCCTAATGCCTAAGCAACCGCGACTGCTAATTTTCCCACCCCTAGATTAGATGGTTACTGGTAGGTGATAATCCTGCACTTCACCATCGAAAACCCACGTTACCGCCCTTTTGTTATCCAGGAATACGCATCCGGTTATTTTATTTAATAAATGAAGCTGATGGAACAAAGTAAGATCAATTAAAGTCAAATAGATGGGCTTACTTAGTCCGCGGTTTTATTGCGTCATTAACTAAGCCGCTCGTTTATTATACTTAAATAAGATTCTTCATCTTATGTTACTATATATACATGTATATATTTTTACTCTGCTTTCCAATAAAGCTACAGATTTATTAGTGGAAAAATATGACGACACGAATACTTTTGTTTTTATGAAAACGAAGCAATTTCAAAATCATTTTCTTCGATGCTACGTTTACTGATTTCGATCCGTTCCAACCAGAAGCCATCAGGGCTAACAGCTCCTCTCTGTCCTAAATATCTGCCGATTGTCCCATTTATAGTCCCGGCTGCTCCAAAAAACCTCGGGCATGTTTTTTACTATCTTCCCCGCACACCCGAAAACTGGGCCTTCCTGTCTCCGCATAACCCCTAATGGCCCTCATCGAGGTGAGGATGTGGAGCGGAATTGGGAAGGATCATTTACATCTCTGATGATTCTCTCTTCTGGAGCGCCAAAGCATTTTGCCAAAGCAGCACAGATACCGCCCGGAGTAGGTGTGCTCCGTTAAAAAAGCTATGACTCGTCACTCGCCCCTATCTGCCCACGAGTCTTAAAAGATTTTCGCTCACGATAACGATAGTTGGTCTCTGAAATGGCGGGCCGATTTCATCTCAGATTTAACTCCCAGCCAGGATAAAAAAATTAATTTTACCTCACGGAGATTCAGGGAAACAATGCTCGTATACAATAGAAAAGAAAATCGTCAGATTTCGAGGTACAGTAAACTCCCTGTTATCAGGCACTCAGGCAACCGGAATTCTCTCCTTCCTCTCGATTTTTTTACAGCTAGTTCGGAATGTTACCGATAAAGTTGGCGTTTTCGACAATTTTTTGTTTATATCTAATTCGGAATGTTACCACTAAAATTGGCGCTTTCGACAATTTTTTGTTTACATCTAATTCGAAATGTTACCGCTAAAATTTGCGTTTTCAGCAGTCGCAATACCGCAATACACAATTGCGGATGTTTCTTGAGCTCGGTGTTTCTGTTAAATAAAATATTTCGCACACCCTTTTTAAATGTCTCCTAAAACTCCAATATGCGTTAAAGGTAATAAAAGGAAACGGGTTGTGCTAACCTTATCCCAGAAACTTGATACCTATAATAAAACGTTTAGAGAAAAGTGAGAACCATAATGTTTTAATGAAAGAGTTCAGTGTCGGTTCTTCTACTGTTTATGACATTAAGGCACAGAAATCACAATTAATGAAATTCGTTGTCTTCTGAGACAACTGCAAGAGTTGAATATCGGCGGGATCTTCATGAGCCGAAACTTGAGCAATTGGGTATTGGTATTTATGAATGGTTTTCTATAAAGCGTTCTGAGGGAGCCCCTATTTCTGGACCAATTTTTATGAACAAATGGAGGTTAGTGAACCGTGTGCATTTTCAAATGGATGACTAAGATCAGACGTCTAGATGTTTTGGGTGATAAAAAATCTGCCGATGAAGAAGCTGCCGATAAATTTTGTAATTTTTTTAAAACATTAGTTACGGAATATATGTATAACTATCCAACATGTTTAATTGCATTATTTTAATATTTGCTAACTGCACTGTATGTAATGTCATGATTGAATGCACTTTTCGCTTCTCTTCTGTTTAATATCAATTTGCCTCAAGAATTTCTGCTAATACATTGTTTTGTGTGAGGATAATTTCTCTCCTTTTCTCCGACAAGGAAACAATTTTATTGTTGGAAAATTCTAAAGGTTGGACGAAGTTAACTCTTACCTCGCGTTGTTATTAGAACAAAAGAGAAATAAATAGCGATAGGCATACGAGAAATTCCATAGGATGTAATGCAGTTATTAAATACATATTAAAATATCGTAATTAAACGTGTTGGATACTTGTATATTTGAGTTTCATTACTTCCTTGAATGTCAAGAAATTATTTAAGAACAATTGAGTCGAGTACCTAGGCTAAAGGTTAGCAATTCCAAGGTGAATGTATAATTCGGCATCTGTTTCTAAATTTGGTATCCAAATGCTTTATTGAAACCTATCCGATAAAACTCTCAAGCAACCGGAATATTCACTTAACCGGAAAACCCAATTCCCCGGGCATTCCGGATAACTGAGAGTTTACTGTATATAGTTAAGATCAAAATAGATTTCTCGAAAATAATATCTATTTTTCATTTTGGGACTTATATAACTACGGATATTTGGCTTCATTTTCTGTTAATTAAATGGGAACATTGCTCATCTAATACATAAAAGTTCGTTATAACAAGCGCAAACTATAACCAGAGTTTTAAAAACGTCGTGAATTTTATTGCGTAAAATATAGTATTCCGTCATAATGAAAAATTCGTAGAAACGATTATTTTCTCATTTTATAAAATTACGTAATAACGTTTTTTTTTTACTGTACATTAAAATTATAGCACATTTTTTTATGCTTCAGGCTATATATATTTTCGTTATAACTGCGTATGAATAATATTTTTGTTCCTTGATCCTCTGTATGTTTCAACGCAAATCTATCTTCTAACTCGATAAAAAATGCAAAATTTAATTTCATGTAAATCAGATTCGACAAGCAGGCTTTTATTTTTCAAAAGCGGAATTATAAACATCCACAAAAAACATTTTATTGCTACTGGAGATACTTATTAAATCAACTTGTTTTTAACCATAATTCGAGATCGATAGTGCTCGATTGAATTGGATGATAATTATTTTGGAAAATGCTCTTAAAGTGTAATTAGCGATTAAGCATTTGATTTGACAAGTTTGACCAGTATTGCTTTTCAAATTTGAACAAATATTCCATTGTCTTATTACCTTATGATGTATGAAAGTGTAAAAATGTTCAAAGTAAAAGGAGGGAGACCCATATTTTATTACTAATTTATAAAAAGGAAATTCAATTTTAAATGCTGTTACTAATATTAAAAATAGTTGAACTAGTTGAAGCTGCACGGATTAACAGTCTAAAATATTGACGTAGGCGCTCATTTATTTGTCTTTAAAATTATGAGGATGGAATGATCTCGAAATTTAATGTAAATAATTTTTAGAAAGAAATTATACACACCGAGTAATGATAGATGGTCGCCGCAATAACTTTTTTTTTAGCTCCATTAATATTTGAAATGGGGAGATTTTAATTAATGAGATTCATCTAGTTTCCTCATTCACGAGTTAATATAGCATCACTATACAATACATAATCCAAAGAGGTATAGCATATTCGCAATTATTATTCCTTAGTTTTTTATTTGAAACGTACGTAAAACTTTTCTGGCAATTCCCCTTAATAACTATCTTGTATCATTGCTTACCGAACTTAGCGAAAAAGTTAACAATCGAAATCGTGTAGTTTAGTTTGCGTATGATATTTCTTTTGGCTTTCATAATTTTCGTCTGGAGTCTTGAGAGAAATTTGGGCGTGAGCACTCTGAGGTAATTTCACCTCCAACCATAAACTTTTATGTACATTTCATACCTTTCAGATTAATTGGAAAATAGCCACATAAACTCTACGCTTGCTAGAACTCCGTCTCAAATATAATTGTTCTCAATGGTTGTTGGTAATCAGAGAGTGCCATTCTCGAAATTTATGCGAAAAATAAATAACTGCTGCCACCTTCAGCTCAAAAAAAGTAACTTAGAGGTGGAATAAATTAATCATACTGGCTTTTAAAAAGTTGATGTGTTATTTCGCAAAGTTATTAAAGATCGATTTAATGCAGGCGTAACAGATTGTTTTCCTTTGAGCCAGGTAGCACTTACTAAACAACATCAACGGAAATATTATTGATGAAATGGTAACCATGTGGTATAAATGCTGTTATAAAATTTTCGTCTTTGAAGACATGACAACAAGAACATTGTATTGCTTGATCGAATGAAAAATATTTTTTGTCGTAATTATAGATGCAAAGATTTTTCAATTCATAAAATACTGAGAGAATTGACAATTTTTACTTATAAATGAATTTCAATGATATTCGAGAATGACATTTTTGGGAGCATGTCTGAAATGAGATCATCGCAACAAATATGAAATCTAGTAAATGATAAAGCCATCAAATTATGCTGAATCAATTTATTTGCCACCTCATTACGTAACAGAATATCAGTTTAACATTATCAATCAGATTCGTATTACTAGCACCTTCACATACTAAAAACAAATCACCTCTTAAGAATATTGTTCTTATTTAATAAAGTGATCAAAAGCAAGAACTTCTATTAACGGAAACAGATAATCTTTATTTTGAAGAGGTAAAAAAAACTTCAAACTATGTGTCAACGGCACTGATTAAGTTGAAGCGGAAGAGTCGATTTCATACTTGTTAAAAATCTAATCTGTGACGAAATGATTTAGAACAAGTGTTTTCCATGAACGTGGATAAAATTAACGCGTTTTTAAAATTTTTTATGTGGTTATACAGCCACGTATTCGGTCTCTAGAACCTTGTCTGTAAGTGGTATCAATGTGAAAATTTACCCTCAGAATTTCAGCTTTCCATCTTTTAAACCTTCCGAAATATTTTTTAAAAAATGTATGGGCCCCTATCCGACATTGTACTTTTTTCAAAACTGAAATCTAAAGAAAAATAAATGGCAGTAGTACAGAAATTTACACTCCTAGTTTCAGTCTCCCATCGATTACGGTTACGTCACAATTTCAATTTAAGCAAGTGCATAGACAGAAGCTAAAGGGAAATCATAAGCTCATAACTACGCTAAGTAAAATAGGTGTATATCTCTTATAATCAATTTCTTGTCGACTTTCATGGAAATTTTTATTAAAGTTGAATGAGCTAATTCCAGAATAAGCACTTAAATGTCAGAAGCTGAAAAATTAAGTACTTTTCTTAAGGGATTATTCTGGAATTTTCAAACATAAGACGAGCTCAATAATTCTCTAGTGAATTGAACGAGCGAGCTAAGTCTTTCGATTCAATTAATGAAATAGCTTCACTATATGGTTTTTCCACGCTTTACCAATATTATAAACTAACGAAAAAGATAAAATGTTTTCACGTTAGAGTAGAGAATCTCATATTTCAAAGCTGATAGAGGGTAGCAGAACACATCCACTTCGCAAGACAGATAACTTCTCAGGAAGAAATCCCATTTTCGCCCATGCCCAACGGATTGGGATAAGGTTTTCGATACTTTTCACACATACAGGAAGATTTATTCATAGAAAAGAAGAAATGGATAATGTTTACCGTCTTTATGTATGTCAAATCATCTTACATTTAACATTAAGAAGAGTGTGGGACCAAAGAACTCCATGTTTCCAAAATATGCCGCGGCATTGAAAGAAGTATTTAAAACGCTGGACTGGGAGGAAAAGAGTCTAAAGATAAAAGAAGAAGTCATGCGCTTCGACGATGACATCATATAACTTGCATGAGGCCCAGAAAATTCACTTAAGCACCGAAGGACCAGATATAGCCAGCATAAGGGCGGGACTTGCGAGTGAATCTCAAATATACCAAGATCACTTTCAACTCATTCGTTCACCATAAGACGTTAGATGCAACATGTCAGGTCTAGAAGAGAAAATAAAATATGTAACCTTTCAGTATCCGGATCACTTGGTAATAGGGTAAGCGTTTGAGAAAATTGAACAAATTTTCAAAACGATATCGTAGGTAGTCTCTATACCAGTGATGGTGAACCTTCTATAGTCCGCGTGCCAACATTACCGAAATTGTCGAATCTTTTCCGCCTCGCGTGCCACAAAAAGTCCTTGATTTTTTTAGATGCCAATTAAATTAAATTCGAGATCAATAAATAAGATTGTAACCGTAAAACTAACGTTTACAACAGTTAACTAAATAAAACCAATGTTTTTGCGGCGTTAAATCAGTACGATAAATGCTTTGTATGGTTTTCGCCTTTCGTTGGCGTGCCAACCAAAATCGTCTTGCGTGCCATAGGTTCGCCATCACTGCTCTATACGAAGAACTTGATTGGTGTACCCTATTCTTTTTGACACGTGAACTTCGAAGTCAAAAATCGACCGTCAAATAAAGCAAACGAGCATCAATTCGCCACGAGAGGCCGGTAGAGCAGGGTTTCCCAAACTGTGTTCTGCGGAACCCAAGCGTTTCGCAGAAGCTTAATGGGGTTTCGTGATAGAGGAAGAGACCCGATACGTTCTTCCTCTTATTTACAGCAGGAAACATGAGCTTCGCTTGTAAGCTGTACAATGTAGGATGCATAAACTACGTAAGGACAAATGATTATAAAGTTAATTTTATTGCGATTTGGCTTATCAACTCATAGTCGGGGTTCCGGGGGAAACAGTATTTGAATATAAGGGTTCCGTGGCTTCACCAAGTTTGGGAACCCCTGCGGTAGAGGAACTATCGGAACAGGAAACTTACTTAAAAGAGTAAGGATCGCGAAATGGCATTTTGCCAGTCATATTGCCAGGAGACACGGTCAGCGCGGGTCGTCAAGAGATAATGGAGTGAATCACACGAGACGTGAAGAGACCCCAGGATGAGGCTGGAGTACAGATGGGGCTGAAACTTGAGAAATATTCTCGGAAGATTTTGGACGGTAGAATCATATAACCGTGAAAGTTGGGAGATTCTAGGGGAAGGTCGACATCCAGCGGATGATGAGGATGGAGGTAGACAGGGAGAGAGACAACTAAAATGCAGAGAAGGATCGCTCTGGATGGTATTAGTTAGCACCGCTAGACACAAAAACTTTTTGAGGTCCAGTTGTCTGTTTGGTGACATTAATAAATTGACAGTTCGGTCTCTATGTGAAGTAACGAACTGTGGTTTTTAACGACGTTCAAATCAAATCTTTCACGATAACTTTAATAATTTTAACATTAATCCGTATGAGATGAGATGCCTGTGTGACTGAATAATGGGTTCGGCGGGTATACCTTTAACGTCACTTTGTTTTATGTAATGGTTAAATAAAAGCATGCAATTGTATAAAATATTCTCAGGAGACATGTTTTTGTATTTTCGGCGAATGAATGGAAACAGAAAGTGCAGAAAGAAGAATTCATACAGAATGATACATCATTATAGCATTAATTATTCTGGTACCATATTCTTTGTTTTCATTTACCCGAAATTCGCTTTAAAAATTAACGGTTTTAAGTAACAACTAGCGGCGAAATAGAAATATTTTCGTAGTCAGTTTTAACATTTAGGAAATGCAAAAAATTAGTGACGATTATTGGTGCCAACATTTTTTGATGGAAACAAAAAATACCAGTGGAATTTTTTCCCCTTGGAAATTGGAACGGATAGAAATATCAAAGGGATGGAGGATAATAAGGAAATTCGTCGGCGAACCCATTTATAAGCGAATTTCCGCGCAACCTGCGAAAAGATAAATATGCCAGCTGTTGAGGAATCATTGCCGGGTAAAGATGTTGGGAAACCGCCAAACCCTTGCGCTCGTGTAAAGTATAAGAGTAGAGTCGTGAAGAAGGAGAGTCGGAAATAGGGGAAAAAGAGAATCAGACGAAACACATGGAAGACAGAAGGAGGAAGAGCCGAGTTTTACAAGAATAGAGACAGGCGGAGGGAGCGGGAGGGGGAGAGAGAGAGAGAGGGAGGAGGGGGAGGGGGCGGTCGAGGAAGGTGGATTAAGATAGTAATTAGAATAGAACCGACAGAAAGAATATGTATAATACATGCGAGGTGAGGTAGGCTAAGTGAATAAGGCAGGTGTCGTCTGAAAGGAAAGACAAAGAAGAGAGCGTTAAGAGATTGAAGCAAAGGTGAGAGGAATTTGAAGATCAGGATGGGGGAAGGTGAGAAGGGGCAAAGGAGAGAGGGAGGGGAAAGAGTGAGAGAGATGACGAGGATAATTGAGTGAGGGATAGAAATAGGACCTAGGGAGAGGAAGAATGGGATGAAAGTTGTGACTGCTGGCAAAATAGAGATGTGCTGGAAGATATGGGATTAGAAGCGAGGTAAAAGAAAAGATGAGGAATGCGAAGGGGGGATTTATAGTATAGGGCGAATTACAGGACGGTAGACACAAGCCACAGGAGCGATAGAGTAAAGCGTCTCTATCGATCGAGATACTTTTAAGCAAATTAAATAATTGAAAATTCAGACGATAATATGGCTACGTTTCGTCAAATTCGCGTAAATGCTTGTGATATTCCAAAATTAATATTTGTTTAGCGAGTCAGAGAGTCATCCGTCGTAAGATTTTTTTAAATAACGGACGAAAAAAAAATACTTGTATGTAGTCCTGGAGGCGTTTCATATTTGAGAAATGTCCGAATTTATCTTTCGAATCAGCTCTGACACCTTTAATTTTTGTCCCGTATCAGGTTCAAAGCAATTTCGGAAAGTATTATATAACACTCCGCCAAGAACAAACTTAAAAAATTGCAACAACTGTAATGGTTTTAAAAAATGGTCAAACTGTAGGGTATCAGTAACTTAAGATCATGTTTCACAATTAATCAAATTAGCAGTGAAAGGAAATTGTAACATGCAATTTGGAATCACAAGCAAGGACGCGTCACTTTAAAGAATTACGAACTATTTAATAGATTATTTAATTTAGTTTTATAACATTTATATTCTCGGTCATCTACGTTTTATAAAATCATTAAAAGGTTTATTGATGCGTTACGTATTTTGAGAAGGGACACGAAAACCTCGTTCTCATCACAGAATTATTTGATAATTTTCAAATTTTTGTTATTTTTTCCTATAGTTAGTGCTTTTGGTACGAAGAGTTTTATAAAAAGTACCTACGCGGTAAACTGATGATTTAAATTCACCGTTTTCCAAGCTTATTAATTTGCCGCATTTTCATTAAGTTAGTTGGCAGAATTATGTGTTTATAAAAGTGTTTCATTCTTTGGACGTACTTAAGCCGTTTTTTTTTAAATAAAAGATTTCAGACATAGTCTCTTTGCTGTTTATCGTGTGTTTAATATATAATTACTTATCACGGAAGTATAAAAACAATGTATCCTGCGAAATTAGTTTGTTGAAGCTGAATCTTGATAGAATACAAGCGTAACGGAAGAAGGGCGATTTAAAACACTAATTGTGGAACATATTGCACAGATTTAAATTTCAATGGACAACTTTATAAATAAAATCCGTTAAATCAATTTTTCCCGGAAAACAGGCGTTTAGGCTTGTTCCTATTTTTTGAAAAAAGTGATTGTCATGGTGTCCGTGTTTGTCCGTGTGTTTTGAACCCTTTGGACGATTTCCATCGCATTTGGCAGAAAGACAAAGGTGATTTCTACCCCGTGCGAAATATCGGATTACCGCTTTAAAACCGATACGACGGAAAGCGAATATTTTTTTTTTACATTCGCCGAATTATTTCCATTCAATCCGAGGAAATCATTTAAATATTGGCATCTATCGGATATCAGATACATTTTTTTGCGGGATAACTTTTGAAAGTTTTGCGCTTACATGGCGAATTATCATTTGGGGATTGGAATATTTAAAAAAAAAATAACTTAAACGCCAACGTTTAGTTCGATATTTTGAAGAAGTAACGCAATGCGTGATAATGCGAATAAGCTTGTAAATTAACGATGAATATAGTTTTAAATAAAAGGAAGAGTTTGAATTTGTCGCATATTTGGCTAATTGTTATTACATAAGCCAAAATATCACGGTTTTATACGTTTGCATGAGGGGAATTAATGATTCTCACATTCGAAGAGAAATAATGTTTAATATTCGCGAGCTCTCCTCTCTCTCTCTCTTGCTTTCTCTCTCTCACACCATCTTCTTCGCCCCTGCTGCTCACCCGGTCTCGGCGTGCTTCGTCCTTCTTCCGTCTCTCCTCTCCGATCCCTCCGCCATCCTTCTCCCTCTCCCATCCCCTTCCTCCTCCTCGTCCACGCCGCTGCGTCCTCCTCATTCCTCCCGCCTCTTCTCTTTTCTCCTCATCCCTTCAACGCCCCTCGCCGCCGAATCCGTCTGGACGTCCGCCAGTTTTCCTCCGCCGGCCTCCTCCCAAATTGCCGCGAGCGGTTCCAAGAGTGAGCCTAATTGATTGGTGGAGGCTTGCTCGAGAGAAGGGAGCGAGGCGAAAAGTGGTCCAGGAAATGGTAGGGTACAGAGAGGAAAAAGTAAACTCGAAGCCATCGATGTCAAACACGGTTCATCATTCATCCGTTTCGGGGAGCGCTCTCCGAAAAATCCCAGAAACCGAGTAAGAAGTGTCTACAAGCGACGCGGTTATTAATCCGAAAGCGGGAGCGAGAAGGGAAGAGAGAGAGAGAGAGAGAGTAAAAAATGACGGATCTCGAGGAGAAGTATGGTTTAAAGAGGGAAGGAAGATGGGGATTTAGGGAAACAGGAGAATGTGTTTGGTGATACGAGAGAGGTTGGAGCACCGCTTCGTCTGGAGATTTCTTGCTCAAAAGCAGATGTTAACCACGTTCCATGTGGGATTTCATCAAAGGTTCCCATCTACATAAAGTATGGGTCCTAATTTCGGGCCATAAAGCAAGATGGAGGTAAACAAATGTCACCGCGGTTGGATTATTACTACGAAAGATGCACACGATCAATATTTTCGCTCGTTAAAAAAAAGAAATCGATTCGCGGTCGTTTAAACGGACGTGAAACCGTCGGATGAACGAGACGGAAAAAAATTAGGACGAGGAGGATCAAAATGACGGCTTTGTGTGGAATTTGTACGCGCTAAGCCTTTTCAAATATTTACTCAATTAACAAGCAACTCGGATAATTTTAATGATGACAAGAACACAATAAGCTGGCCCGTGATACTATATTTCAATGCTAAAAATTAAATTAAAAAACGATTCGATCTGGTTCGCTCATTAAGAACGAATGATCAGGAGATCGTTATAAAGTCCGCGAATTATAATCGACGGCGAATTCTAGCGGTCGAGCAAAGTCAATATTAGGTAATGTGTTAATTACGCACGCCGATCTTTCCTTTTCCGCCACGTATCTTTGCCGAGTGCGGCGTATTCATAGAACGTTCCGTTTGGTGATTGGGGTCGCTGCTGTCTCTCATTTCTTAGCACACAAGAAGCTTCACGCAATTGAAGAAAAAATAGCGCTAGCCGCGGAAAAACGTGGCGAGCTCCCGCTACCGTCTCAAAATATCTATGGTAGTTTGGAGCTTATTTATCACTGATGAATTTGCTACGCATATAAACTCCGTACCATAACCGATAGGATATATCACGCGTTGTTGGTTTAAACGCAAAATTTTTAGATCCCAGAATAACTCTCCGTCCCTATGAAATGCGCCAAAAGTTTTCAGGGAAGATAGAATTCTCATCGGACGAGTTGTTCCTATTGTCTTGCAACACCGTTAATGAATTTTCAGCTGCTGTTCCGAAATAGCGACGTTGACGTTAAAAGTGTCTCAGTTCTGACTAAAATATTTTTCAGTCGCGTTATTTCGTCATGTTATGGAATGAAACAGCAAAAATAATTGGCTCCATTCGGATTTATCGCATAGATCTTTATGACCCAGGATATACCTTACAATAGCATATCCAGCTATGGGGCTCTGCCCCTTGACCGCTTCACGGTCCAACCCCCGGCTTTCGCTCGCACCAATGGATTCGGATTAAAATATAAAACAAACGTTTAAAGATAGAAGAGAACGGCAAGCAAGAAGTTTGTCAATTTTTTATGCTTTACCGTAATAAAGAAACCCAGAATCTACGTCAAACCGTTTTCGATTTATAACGAAAAAAGTGTTTTTGGGAATTCCAAATTTGGTTTGGTACTTAAACTCGAAAATTTTGTGTTTTCGGAATTTTATCGTTAATTGCTACCCAATGAGAGGCTCTATGCAAAATTTCAGGATCCCAGATTTAGCGGTTCGGGAAGGTTTTCGTCAGTCAGTCAGTAACAAGCGTCTATTTTATATATATATATATATTAGGCAACTAGGTGTTGAAGGAAACCCAGCGATCACTCACCGGAAGTAGAGCCGCCGGGGTGTCGGAGAGAGTTGTGTCTCTCTTGTGCTGACGAAGGGATCATCCCGAAAGCCCTAACCTCTACAAATGTGTCTCTCCGACACACCGGCGGCTCTACTTCCGGTGAGTGTTCGCTGGGTTTCCTTCAACATCTAGTTGCCCTAAATATCCTTACTACCCTTTCCTCTTCCGTAGTATGTATATATATATATATATATATATATATACTAGTAGACGGTGCTTGCATTCTGCAAGCATTTCAGCCTACTTCCGATAATGGGGTAAAAACAACACCTAAAAATGAAAATTTTAACGATGTCGGATTTTTCTTATTGGTTGTGACCGAAAACCTAAAATCGTGCCAAATTTAAAGTCTCTAAGTTACGGGTGCCCAAACTTTTTCATATCATGGGCTACTTTCATCCTGGTAATTGTCTTGTGAGCTACTTATGTTTTCAATATATAAAAAGGGATTTTAAGAATGAATTAGACTACAAATTTACCGCAAAATGCATTTATTATACATTATACATCAAACAACATTATACAACATTAATTTAATTGAATTTAATCTTTATTTGCGCGATTATGGGCACGTTTATACTGTATATCTTCAGCTAGTGATGGTAATTGGGCATGTAACTAGAAACAGAGAGAAGTAAACAGTCTTCGAGATGTTCATTAGTGAGAGCATTTCTGGTTTTTGATTTAATTATGTTCATATTAGAAAATAGAACTTCTTACTCAGCTTAATGCCTGGATGGATGCGTGGGCGGCACAGACACTCCTAAAGGGCGACCGGACGCCCATGGGAGACGTAATGGGCACTCTTGCTCTAGGTCATTTGGAAGCGCGTAATAATTTTTATCCTAGCATGGGGCAATAATGGGGCAAAACAGCCACTAAAAATGGCAACATTAAGTATTTTATATCTTTTCCCATGTTTATTACAAGTGCCACATATTTTCGTCAAATTTTAATGTTGTAGAACTTCTAGAAATGCATTTATATTGATTTATTTATTTAAAATTTATTCATTTGTAACGGCCACAATAATAAACTTCATTGTAATTTTCAATGTTAATTGCCACTGGAACAACAAGCTCTAGCCTTCTGAATAATTTCAGCTCCCTAGTTCGACCGAAATTAAATAAACATTTGTATATTTGTTTAACATTTTTGAATTTTAACGGCCAAATAAATGAATAAATTTTAATTTATATACTTCCATTTTGGTTATTTAGCAAATTATACCCTTAGAAAAAAATTTCAGAATTGTAGCACATTTAGAAATGTCTAAACGATTAAACATTTTTTTTAATTTTGGGATTTTTTTACCGGCCAAAAAATAAACATTTTTGTAATTTTCGATTTTTCTCGTCGGTTTTGTCATTATACCTACCCACATACCAAATTTCAAGTTTGTAGTTCATGCGGAAGTGTCTCATAATTTGTATCCTCCTCATTCTCCTTCTCTTCATTCTCCTATATCGTATGTCAGAAGCGTCAATGTATTATAGATATGATTCTAGACTATCATCTGTAATTACTTTGGGAAAAAAATGGAATCTCATGTCGAGTTATATTTTACTGCCTGTTTATTTTGTACAGTATGGTTTCGTAAATTCCAATCATTCAACTGTCGGTGTATGAACGTATCTGCGAATCACTTATAAATTGCAACATCGTCGTCGTAGTCAGTTTTATATCAACGTTTTCCTGGGGATTGGTTTTGCAGGGAGACGTTTCCCGAAGTGCATACTCCACACCTGTTCCCTATCCATTGAGAAGTGGATCGTTTTTCTTAGTATCTTAGTGCCTGCCAACAACTTTATCAAGGACGGCCAATTTTTCTTGGTCCTTTCACAGCATACTTTCAATGTAGGAGTAGTATGATAGGTCCTGAATTAATTTAGTGGCAAAATATTTTTGCACTGTAAAGGCGGAAAATTTGACATAGACCAGTTGAGCATCGAGACCATTTCCGTATTTATAGATTTAAAAAAATAAAATTTAAAAGGTGTTTCGTTCAAATTTTTATACGGTGGCCCAATTATAAATTAGAAGAGAAACATTTTTTCGAGGGATTCATGATGTTGTTTTCTGTTTCTATCTACACTTTCCAGGCCAAAATACGCTAAAATCGTTTTTCGGACATCATCCATTGGCTTTATTTGTATATATTTTTTTTTATATGCATCGATCTGGGTGTCTGTAGAGAACGCTAAATCGGCATCAGCCTCTGTGAAGCATTAATTATTTATTTTCAATTTTTGGCATTATGTAAAAGTCGAAGTATTTCGTTTTATTGCATATTCTAAAATTCGAGAGCTTAGGTTAAAAAAGGAGCAAATTGATTTTTTTCACTGCCACAGATCCGTGTATATAAATTTTGGTTTCATATATTAAAATTAAATTTTACGCCAGTAAAATTAAGTTGAAAACGAAAAATTCAGTGCATTTTGTTTAAGATGTGTAGTTGACAGGAAAAATTATTTTTGCTATTAACTATTTGGCATTAATGAAAACCGTGAAAATGAAAGTTAAATTTAAGAGTTAAATGGAGAATTACTTTCATGAAATACGCCAACTTCTTTTTATCGAGATTAAATATGGAGAAGTTCTAACTTGTGTGTCGTAATAAACAAGTAAGGAAAGAGCTGCTGAAATATACAGTAAATAACAGTTAAAAAATGTCAATACAGAATGTTAAAAGATATGTATATTAGTATGATTAGCCTGAAACAATATTATAACAAGTAACGAGAGAGCTGCTGAAGCAGAGAGTAAGAGGTGTTTTTTTAAACCAAACATTTCAAACTGACAGACAGAAAAACATAGAAAAAGTGCAAAACGAGATAGAATGCCGAATCGATTGGAGAGAAACCGAAGTCTCCATCTGCTTTCATTTAGGATTTAGCGCGTCAGACAGACGGACAAACCAAACGCATAAGCAGATTTAAAAAAACTGCTAAAAACAACAGAGTGATATTTTTAACGGTGGATTAATACGGAACATTAAGTAAATTAATTGCATTTTAATTCCTTTAATTTCTATGGTGAAACTGGAAACATCATTATAATGGAAAGGTCTTTTTAAAATTTTGGATTTAGTTATTATGATATTTAGGATTAAGTATATTTCAATTTCGTGTATTAATATCGCATGAAGGAATGAATTTGAGTAAGAGCGGACAATGTGAAAGAGGCACTTAATATCACTTAACATCCAATCCCTTCGCCACTCGCCTCATGTGGCAAATTGGCCGCGAATCTGTGGCGAATCGATTCCTTTCGTTAGTCATATACGTATGTACTTTATCGATATTTGAGTGACATCAGGATACCATATAAATTATAATGATCTCTGTAAGGAAGAAGCCGAAGGAAATGCATTGTAAAGTGTTCGGAACTAGAAGTATATTGTCCCACCTGTCGAAGATCGTCACAAGAATTCTCACAAAAAGGCTGAAGATATGCTACGAGAAGATCAATTCTGTACATATTATTTCTGCTCGGAATCGTGTGGTGAGTATGGTGTTCGCAATTCAACTGTTTATAATCTCAAGAAGTAGAAGAAAGAATTATTGGCGTTTTTCCAGATAGTAATACGGCAATGACAATGCTATTATAAAACTTATTAATTGCCATTCTAATATTCTATTGCCAGGGTAATGCTATTATCAAATCTAATTTTCCATTTAGCAAAAAACGTTAAAAACCATTGTTTGACAGTTTATTGAATATACCTGTAACAGATCGTTATCGAACGCAAACAATTCACATCAAAATTTTTATTTTAACTTCCAGCAAGAAAAAGTCGCCGAGTATTAGTTCTGGTAAAAATAGTGGATGAACCATGATCTCGAACCTCAATTCTTCAGCGGTTCGTTTGCAACCATTTAAATTTCACGGCACACTTTCGGGTTCTCTCGAACTTAGCGGCACACCGAACCAAATTATTTGAGACCGTGTTGAACATTTTTACCATCCTGTAGCCAACAAAATAGATAAAATCGCTTTTACCACACAGATGAAGGAAATTATTGCTAAAAATCTATAGTTTCAAATCGTTTAGATCAAATTACTAAATGATCCTATGATAAAAATTCCAATTCTCCAGTTGCGAAGCAACTTTGTTTTGGTTTCAGGTACCGGAAACAGCCTATGAATATTTGGTTTATGTGGTCTTAGCATTAAAAGAATAAAGTAGCTTTTATCCCTTACCCATCATTTAAATATTTACCGCGGCACACCGGTTGCGGAGCACTATCTTAGAGCGATGCGAAGATGTGTTATCGTGGCACAAGGTCCAACCTTTTCTTGAGTTACGCTAATAGCGGATTTCTCAGCACATTGAAATACACTTCGTCAAATCTTCACTTTTCCAGCAAATTGTCTAACTTTCGTCATTTCTAAGTGTTCCTGGTGTGCCCACTTATTGTCAGTACCGTAACTATGGCGGGGCATCTTTCCCGGGCGCAAATAAGTAAGGGGCGCAAAAAATCAAAATAATTACTAAACAATCGAGGGAATATATATTTGTTAGTTTTCCCCGGGTGCTAATATGTCTAGTTACGACGCTGTTTTCACTGATAACATTGGGATTTAAGTAACGAGTAACAACTTGTCTAATACTTGGGGTCTCGAAGAAGTCTTACTTACAGGTGTTATCTTTATGCCAGGGGTCTCAACTCACATCGGTGTGCGGGCCGCATGACGGCTCTCTGCCGATCCGCGGGCCGCATTCCATACTTTCCCAGTCTTCACACTTTTTCGTATTCTTTGTATTGTATTCACTCACCCTTTCCGCAAAAGAGGAATCGCTCTATTACGCGTCTTACGCGCAGTAATTACAAAAATGCTGGATTTCGCGTCGAGGGTTAAGTCCTGATACGCAAGAAACTCGCTGGCAGTCGGATAATCATTCTTCAGTAACTCAAGCGTGCAGGCTGATATAAATTGGAATGATCTGTACACTTCTTAGATTATTTAGAAATATTTGCGTGAAATATTTTATGAGAAATAGATTTGATTTCGGGTCGCGTAGTATGAAGTAAATTGATTCGCGGGCCGCACAAATGCATCGCGCGGGCCGCGAGTTTGAGACACCTGCTTTATGCATATAATGCAGGATATTCCAATAAGCTGGGCGAGATAAGTTGTAGGGGCCCGTTGGTGTTTGAATGATGATATGATACGGGGACAAAGTAGTATTATTTTGGTGGCATAAGAAAATGGGGAATTTGGTGTATTTTGGGTGGCATAAGTTATAGGGGCAGCCATTGTGCGTAGGGTGGCATAACACCCAGGGGCACCGGTTGCTTGTTGGGATATTGATGTTTTTTTTGTATAGGTTTTTACTGTAAAATATTTTAATATGGATGGTATAAACCAGGGGAAATGTGATGCGTTCGGTGGTTTACGTTTCAAAGTTAAGATTCTAGGTTCGTCGGTTTCAGGGAAGATTTGGTGTTCGCTTCTTTGCATACATTTTTGGAGAAAACTTGGTTGTGTTGGTTACAAGGACTAGCATACACACCCATACGAGGAACTTTTATCAATGCAAAACTCGCGCTGTGTTAGGCGGAAAATCATTCACAAAAATTTTCTCTCTACAAATGATGTTATGGTCGCAGTCAAAATGTCTCAAGGTAGAACGTAGCTTATAGTAAATGTACGTATAATGGAGCTCGATGTGCTTCTTTTTTTTCATCATTCATGATTTTTAGTGTTCATTAGGCCAGTGGTGCCCAAACGTTTTGGCCCAAGGGCCACAAAACCCATTGCTGCGGACATCGCGGGCCACATTTCTCAATTCCGCCCTCTTCGAGGGCCACAACCAGTCGAAATAGAGTTTAAGAATAACTTAAGGATAAATTAAGGATTTAGTTATGAGTCGAAATTATCTAACTTGTATGAAATGTATTTAGAGTAGAGAGGTAAACAGTATATATCCCTCTTTATAAATTTCTATTTTCCTTTTATGTTACATTGTGTCCTTTAATTGTTCAACTGATTGCGAGCCGGATGTGGCTCGAGGGCCGTAGTTTGGGCACCACTGCACTAGGCTGTCATCATCCTGTTGCCTGAATCATTATAAGCAATACCGCATCAACCATCCCATAAATATCGTCCACATGAGCGATTATTTTTCTCAAGCTGATAGGACGGTTTAGCTTTATTAATTCATCGATTTGATTGACTTTTGATTCAGATCGTGATGTGCACGGTTGACCACAGCGGTATCCGTCATCGATTAACTCACATCTCTCAGAAAACCATTTATTCCGCTCAACCACTATATCACGAGACTAAAAATCCACGTTGAATGCACCTTTGATTATTGAAAACGTTGTTGAATCTTTTTTTTTCAAACAAACATGTGCATATGTTAAACAACACTTCACTCCATAAGTGTCATATAGATACTGACAGATATATGTAAGACGCCTACTGAGCTGATAATCCGAGAGTTACGAACTGCAGCAAAGAACTCTCTAGCCTGATCCTGGAGGCGAAAATTCATTATTATTATATTCCGTTCATCTCTGCTATAGGTATATATATATAGAATCCAATAATCGGAAAGATCCAAAAATAAATAATCTCTTAAGTCCCACATTTGCCGGTTTTTGGATTTTATACTTTAATAATGTCTTTTATCGTATGTCTATTTATAGTACCTTAATTCTGTTACGCTTATACTGGATAAAATATATGGAAGCAATGGCAGATAATACTGAAAAACAAAATCTGAAAAAATAAAAAAGAATGAGCATTTTTCTAAAAAAAAACTTCCTATATTTAGTATAATGTGCCGGATATGTTGCTCCGTTCACCTCAAGTTAGGCGAATCTCTGAATTCAGTTGGACAATGCAGCTTTATATATTGGATTTTCTATAGGTGAAATATAATTTTTAAATGAAAAAACTCGACATTTTCCCATTAGTTTTCTTTACCCTAGTGCAGGGATGGCAAATGATTTATGAGATTTTTGAGTCGCGTGCCAAGAAAGTACCGTGAACCATCAGAATTTTGTTCGCGTGCTACTAGTTTACTCATCTAAGAAAATTCATGTTTTATACAGAAAATACAAGCTTACGCGTGCCAAGTAAAATCGCCTGCGTGCCAGTTCTGGCACGCGTGCCCCGTATTTTCCATCCCTGCCCTAGTGCGTTAATAATATCCTAAATACTCTTATGAAGGTGCTGGATAATTTTCTATTTTCTATAATACACTTTTTTCATATGTTTCAGAAATTAAATTTAGTATCCAGGACGTAATTAAGTGTGCTCTCACTTCCTCGTAAAGTTTCTCTTGTTAAACAATAATAGTTACATATTTAAATGGATTATTTGGCTTTTTGTTTTGTTTTATACAGAATTTATATTTCGCTAAAACTGGAAATGGCACTATATATATATATATATATATATACATATATCATTATCAATAGTGTCAGTCTTACAACATAGTGTGGTGATTTCCGTTGCCTTCCACAATGGACTCGCACAGAAGGGAAAAGGGAAACCCGGTGCCGGCATTAGTCTACTCTCACGAACATCACCAAAAGGGCCAAGTGTTTAACGTCCCTTGCGAGTTCTCTTCAAACGACACAAGTAAGCGATCCCAGATTGAAAAATCCGACCTCTGCTGGATTTGAAACTGGGACCATTGGGTGGAAGGTCAACGCTCTAGCCACTCCGCTACCGCAACCTTATATATATATATAGGGAGAGAGTATATATATTTTTATACATACACACACAGTGGTCCTCGGTTATACCGCGGATTTTGGGAGCGGCGCCGCGACCAGCGTCATAAGAACTCCTACGGTATAACCGAGAAGATGGCTTAATTGCCTATATAGAGTGTGTGAATCAAAGTTTTTAATTAATTCATATAATTATTAAGATTTATTCATACAGCAGAATACAAAAACTTATGCTGGAATTAATATATAGCAAGTAATGCGGATTTTTTAAAAAGATAAAGGGAACATTACCGTAATACTTTTAGAAGTAGCTTTTTTCTTAAATTATCTAGTAAATTAACGGAACTGAATATTTATACACCATAAGAACTAAAAGCAGTCATTATTATATTTATTATATATTATTATATTATGAGGTCGGAATGATGCAAAAACATTTCCTGCAATATTATTTTTTTTATGACGATGAAACATTTCTACTAATTATTTTATATATTATGCACCACATTGGCATATACTCAATTTACAATTTTAATAGCGAAACAATTAATGAATATAACACAACGTTCCCATTTGCGAATTGGAAGTTTTTAGGGTATTAATATTTCGCGAACACTCTGATTGACGTTCTAAAACTCAGCAAGCAGTTGCTTTAAATTGTATAAATTTGCTCGATTCATTTTTCGGTACGGTTCAGAAAAAATGCAAGAATATTCAGTATGTAATATCCTCAGCTCATTCGTGCTTGTTAATTTTAACAGATTCGATAATTTCATAATTCTATCTCTCACCTTTAAAAGCAATTTTGTGCTAATTTTGGTCTTGGCCTTCTATATGAATACTGCACAAGACGCCAACACCTCAAAGCGCGTTGTTACAGCTCAACGCTTTTAATTTTGTGACGTAGGTTTCTCTCCACCAACTTTAATTAAGGTGGCGCGTTATGAGGGTGAGCGTAAATCAAAATTCAGATCTGGAAAAGTGGGTCTCTGAAGTGTGAGAACGGAAAATAGAAACGCGTTTCAGAGTTTCCGAAGACGTAACTCGTTACCTGGGCAAAATTAACTCGATGTTTTAGGGAACATTAAAAAAGAACGATATTTTTAATTTCAAGGGCTTTCAAGGAAAACTATTTGCATTTCACGGTCATGTAGTTGCCAAAGATGTACTTATAACTTTAAAGCATATCTCGACTTCTCCAATGTTCAATGTTTACGTTGCAAAGAGAATGTAAAAAAACAGGAGCTTCGTTTGCTGACGCATTACGAAAAAGTGCCTTTTATTTATTGAGGTTATTTAGAATTATAAACTTAAAATTCTTTATAAATTTAGTATTATAATTATATTACCCAAATTAATTTGACCGATAAGTAATTTGAAAATGTTAACTTTCTATCTAAAGCCATTTGCTCAGAACCTTAATTTGAAATTTTTGATGGCATCACCTGCCGCCCACCGATTTCTCTAAAAAATTATTTGTCCGCATAATAAATGGCGTCATAGACCACATACACTATGAAATTTTCAGTATTATATCTCTTACCGTTTACTTGATATTTCGATTCAATTGATTGAAGGCAGAGTGAAAACATAAGCGCGCTTATAAATAAAAACGCGCTAAAAATAGAATCGATGAAATTTATCACTTATTTTATTCGTTTTTATGAAGAATAAAACTGTCCTGGACCTTTGTTACTTTCTGATAAGCGTCAATGTATACAACTTTAATATTCAGTCAAGATAAAAAAGGAAGTAGGTGTAAATAATAAAACTTGATATTAATCATTTGTCATAAATTTTCCTTCGAAACTCATAATTTAATTATATGGTTGCTACTGTGTATTTTGGAATCGTACGCTATAACCTTTTTTAGGCGCGTTTCGCTTACAGCGTGAGCGCCTATTATTGTCGGTCTGTCCGTCCGTCCGCATGTTCGTTCTCGGTTCTACGGAAAATCGCAAAAATGAATCACGTAAACCAGTCAGGGGTGCCACTTTACTGGTGATAAAAAAATTAACTTTCCGTCATATCTCGTAAAGTATTGCTCATATCAAAATATTTTTCAAATAAAACTTGTATAACTAATAAATTAGAGTATTTCTTTTTCTATACCTTTTTATCGTAGGAGTAGCCGTTATCCATAAAATCGAACAAGAAAGTCTTAAATCGAGTTTAACTTAGAAAATTTCTTGCATGGTTACTTCTTCGTTGTTGTTAACATAAACCGACATAAACAGTCTCACAAACAAACGTTTAATTTACTTACGTGTGCATGCACTATTTTTAAATAGGAAGAAAATGGATTATTTATGATGAGGAAAAGAACTTTAAAACGCTATTTCCCTTACGTACAGGTATATAATTTCTTTGTAATACTCCATTGCGCGAAACGCCCCCATTTGTGATACGTTGTACACTTTTCTAACTTGTTTTTGAATATAAACATTATGAATTACTTTAGTTACACAATGTTTTCCAGTTTACGCGGAAATAATATTCTTGATGATCTATTCATCCAATCTGTGGGGTTAATTCGGTGAGTTTCTATAACCAATATTAAAAACCATGAAACATAGGTGGAGTCACATAATATAACATTTGAATGACATAAATTGTCGATGTATCTTTATTAATAGCTAGTTTAGAGCATATAATCCTTCTCATTGAAAATTTTAAGTGGGAAAACGCTTTAAAATATATTTGCCATTTTATTAGCTTTTTTATTTGTCATGAAACATTTTGAAATGCACCTATATGCATTGGAATGAAATTTATATATATGATGTTAGCCGTGGATCGCTAAAATTGGTAATGAAAATGAAATATTTGAAGCTTAATTCTGATTTAATCTATCTATTATTGCTGATTAATTCTTATAGGTCAGGGGCAGGGGTGCGCAACCTGCGGGCCGTTTAACGTTTAATTTCCTTACGTGTGCATGCAATATTTTTAAATATAAAGAAAATGGATTATTTATGATGAAGAAAAGAACTTTAAAACGCTATTTCCCTTACGTACAGGTATATAATTTCTTTGTAATACTCCATTGCACGAAACGCGCCAATTTGTGATACGTTGTACACTTTCCTAACTTGTTTTTTATCTGAACAAATTTTAGGTTATGGTGAGTTGTGAAAATTACAATAAACTTTTAACGAAAGAAATAATTTATGTATCTTCATTGGAATTGTAAAAGGATATTATTATTATTTTCAGTTTATAGTATTGAAATTTATAATTTTCTTTTCGCATGCATTTAGGATTTTGTTTATTTACTTTGCGCTTTGTAATTAACGCTTCGATACAATCTATTAATTTGATAAAGGTAACTTTGCGTCAATTTTCGATCTATTTTGCAAAAACGATCAAAATACGAATCGTGAAACACTAGAACGAAAACGAAACCAGGAGACAATTATATGTTCCCATAAGTTTACACGGAATTTTCGAGGGCAGAGAAAAAACGCAGAATGTCAGCCAAATATACTTTAAACTATGGAGAAAAAGGGGAAGAAAGTTTATTCAGTGGAGGGAAGAAAAGGTAGGATTTAACTATATTAAATATTAGACACGATCAATTACGTGCCATATTTTTTATGAGAAATTATACTAGTGTAACAATAATTAAATTCAGAATTTTAAATTAAAATATCACTAACAATAAGATCGGTACATATCCAATCTAACTATATATTAATTTTACGTTGACGTCTGTAGACATTTGTGTACAATTTATATCGGTGTATTTCTCGAGAACCGTTCGTCGTAGATATATGTGGTAAACGGCGTTTTGTTTCTACTGGCTATGAGGTCCCTGAAAAATATTCTCATTTTCATAAAGTCCCGGGTTCAAATCCAGGAGACAATTATATGTTTCCATAAGTTTACACGGGATTTTCGATTTTTCAGAGTGCAAGGTTTTTTCCTTCATTCACCAAAATTGGTAATTTTCGACCGATTTCCTTCGTTTTTACTTTACTGGACGGCTAGAACTCTATAATATCTTATTCTCTCGATGTTTACATGTTACACGGTCGAAGTTTTCAGAAATACACAATTGCTTTCGAATTCTTACGGATATTTCGTACTCTTTCCGGGCGTTGCACAGTGGTTCCAATTGCAAAAAAGCTGGACAAAACCTCAAAGAGTTTTCCGATTTGGATGAAACTTGGTAACTAACGGTTTTCGGGGTCGCCGAGTACAAATTTATAATAAAAATTCTAAAAAACAAAATGGTGGATCGAATATGGCTGACTGATTTATCAAAAAGTTATCGGATTTGCATTAAAATTAGTATATAAGGGTTTTCAGGGTCTCTGATAACAAATTTGAAATCAAAATTCTAAAAAACAAAATGCCGAACCAATATTCCGGAGTGATTTATCAAAAACTTATCCGATCCAATATGGCGGACAGATTTCTGAAGGTTCAATTAAGGTGTTTGCTCTATTAAGAGTGAGAAATATGGCTCAAACGTCCGCGTATTCTTTTCAAAATTTTATTATATATATTTAAAAATATAATAGAAAATATTTTTCCTAATATAAATTTTAATTATTTTAATTGTTTAGTAAATTGTAAATTTCATATTACTTTATTTACCATATTTTCTTCTCGAATTATTGTTGACGATCTTAGCTCAGAGAGTCGTCATCAATGCTCTCGTGTGAGTCACTATCGGTATCACTGGAAGTGTCCTGGATGACTAGTAATTGCTGGACTTCCTCCGAAAGTTTCTTAGTTTTTGTAGGTCTCTGCGTATCCATCGAAGAACTTATTACCGGGTCAGAAGAGACCAGCAAGATTCTGAGCAAGTGCTCGTTCGTGGCAGTTCGCGAAATCTTCCTCGTGTGGTGCTCCCTGTAGTACCGGTAATCTTTGTTCCTGGCCTCTTGTGCCTCCTCAGATAACAATCAAACTGGCAGTGGAGATTCTGCTATTATCTGAGAGCCGTGTATGAACAGTCTGTGAACAGAGGCTGGCATAGGGTACCATGGATAAACGTTTACCTACAGATGTGCAGTTTCGAGGGAGTACTCTTTGAACGCTTCAGTGTCAATGACGTGTCCACATGAAGCGGCTTGTAAAATCACGTTGCACCTCTGCACAGTAGCGGGAGTAGCAATTATGGTATTCAATTCCAAACCCGAAAATTTATAAGGAAATAACAGCACATACATGTTATTGTATTATTAATACTATTTACGTGACAAATGAGCGATTTATGCGAGTGATGAATGATAGTAATACGGATCATGGAACCTAAACCACTAATTTCCATATACGCAAGTATTTAACAACGGCGGTTTTGGCTACCGGTTGGCAAGGGAAGGTTCTACTCCATACAGCATAAGTTACTCACTGTGTGGTGGATGTCAAAACCGCCTGAATACTCCCAGACCGCTGCTAATCTCGCACGCTGAAGGTTTCAACCTGTCACGCTGCGCGCTGCACTCCGCGCATTTCCCGATTCAAAATGCTCGTGCTTCCTAATCCGCAGCTCTCCGCATCCAATTCTTGTTCGGCCTTTTCAAAGACAAGCATAGACAGTGTCTGACTTAAGAACGGCGACCCCATCTCATCCCACACACTTTGTAACTCCAACTATGTTGCGAGCATCTATATAAATACATTACTAAGTTGCACGCTTCTACACGTCCGTACTGTGCTTGGCCGACACGCACTACTCTACTTATACAAGCGACTAATGCCTATACTTCACAAAAAAATAAGAGGTACTGTTTAAACCATTATTACTTATCAGCTAAAGCGTCTTTAATACTTTGCCGGAAAGGCTATCGATTTGGTCCGTGCAAGAAGCGGAACTTTCGATCCCTGTACAACGTGTTAAACAAGCCGCAGTGCTTAAATATCTGCTCTTCCATGATGCCCCAGTCATCCCTGAACATTTGTGTGTGCATTACGTTTCGGTGCGATCACTTTCGTAAAATGGGTTTTGGCCAGCTTTTTCGCTATTGGGACCACTGTGCGTTGCCAAGGCGACCGTCATTGTTGCCTCCTATTCAATTACTATCAATTATAACTTCAAATAGGTGAAAGAATAGCGTTATTCGCTTCGCACTTTTGTTTAACATTCGAATTAATGAAGCATAGAAACGTAAATATTTACGGATAATTATTCTGTTGACTGCGTATGGGAAGCGTTTCTAGCTGTGTCAATAACATGTGTATAACAAACAAGCTCCCAGCGCATTGAGTTTTATTTTAATTGTCCAGTTAATTTGTTTTTTGTTTTGTTTCATCTTTTGAATGCTGGAATCTTACCTTTTTGTAAGTCATATTGCACATCTGTAATCCTTATTAACGCAAATACGCTCACCCATCAATTAAAAATTAGATGAGAATAGGGATGCACTTTACTTTGTAAACACATTATATGGTTATCTTCTCTTCATTGATAATCTAAATAAACGGTTGCATTGACGTCACCTTTATAGTAGGTAATCATTGGAAATAAGGTAATGTAGAGCTATTAGCCCAGCAACAGCTGCCAGAGAAAGGAAGAGGAACCAGAGATCAGAGGAAGAGCATTGTAGGAAAGAGAGAGAAAGAGATGCGGAAGTTCATAGGACTGCCCGTGTAGATGAGGAGCGGAGAGTACAAGAAAGACAAAGAAATAGGGAAAACGTCAAATGAATAGGGAACAAATAAGATATAACCTAGGGTCGAACTATTATTTAGATTATTTGCATTTCATTAATTATTCAATCAAAATTATTTCACTAAACCTTCAGTTTACAGTAAGTCCCTAACTTACACTGTTAATTCGTTCCGAAGGTCGTCGTTAAGTTGAAAACCGTGTAAGTCTAACAATGCTTAAATACGATATATTTTTTGACATATACGTTCGTTTCAATGGATAGTTACAGCTAAAAAAGTAGTGCTTATAAAAACAAAATGTTAAGAAAATGAAAATATATTCAGTACAGTACATATATAAAAACGTAATTGTAAGAAAACTAATACATACATATTTATTATTCAATAATTTTTGGCTCCAAACTGCTCGTAAGGCGAAAACTTGTAAATCGAATATTAATTTCTCAATACATCCCATGTTATAAATTTTATAAACAATAGTTACATCATTAAAGTTGGGATGCAGTGACGTTCTGTGCATTCGAGAAGATTCGGGAACCGACGAAAGCCGAGAATAGGTGCCGGGAAAAACGATCGGTTTGCGAGAGGAAGGAGATCGTATTATAAGTGAAAATTGGCTCGTAAATTGAAAAACAGGTATTAATTTGTGCATCTCGTATAAGCGAAAACAAGTAAACCGATTGCTCGTATACCGAGGGATTACTGTACTGGTAACACCATCTATTGAGCGGCAGTTGGACTAACGAGCGCGCTGCTACGTTACTTCATATATCCGTGTATCTACGGATCCGTGTAACTCGGACCCGTGTAAGTCGGGGACTTACTGTATTTAAATCGCGTTGAGGATCGGAGATCCGGGGCTGCCCTACTAGTTTTAATAAAAAGAAGACTAGTGACTAAATATAGCGTCCTCATTTTTAAAAAATATCTGCTTCAGATATAAAAAAATAAGTTCTCTAGAAAACAAAATCGAAGACAAATACAGTGTACCGATATGTTAAAATAGTGTGAACAATTTAGGAGGACATTGGTGGTTAAGTTGTTGTCACAATGAATTCGGTTGATTAAAATATTCTCTTCTACGATGGTACGACGCTGTATTAAAACATTTTCTATTATTGAAAGAAAGCTGCGGTATTTCGCATGATCGAAGGCATAAACCGTTATCAAAAAATAAACGCGATGAAGTCTTATATAACGGAAAGATGGCGTTGAAAAGTGCTTTAGAAGAAAGGCGTCTCGAACATGAAAGGAATTACAGACATTTCGATAGTTTATTTACGCAAGACGCTAGGAATTCTAAAGAGAGAAGAGCAAGTGATGTTAGAGCAAAGGAAGCTTTTCTTAGCATGAGATAGGTGATGACACATGGATTGAGCGAGAAAGACTTAAGGATAATATTAGTTAAAAGCTTAACATAGAAAAAGAAACATTGAGGCATGGGACTGAGAAAGCATAAATTGGATTTCAGTAATCAGGATGTGGATGAATAGCAGACCTCAAAAAATTAGCTTGTTGTCTAAAAGGCAAAAAGGAGAAAAATTTGAATAATTGAGGAAAAGAAATTGGTTTTGAGTAATCAGGTTGTGGATGAATAGCACGCCAAAAAAATTAGCTTGCTGTCTAACAATAAGAGGCAAAAAGGAGAAAATTTTGAAAAATTGAGGAAAAGAAATGTTGAACGAAAAACAATCGTATGGCATAATCCTATTCTGATACAGAGTTTGTCGACAGATATATATAAAGCATGAGAGAGGCGAAAAAAATCAGAACTTGGTTAATTAGATTAGGTATATATAATTACCACGTGGAGAGTAAGAATAGCTGATTGGCAGGTGAAGCCAAAAAACGACGTAACTCATAAGGACATATGAGCTGTTCCGCAGCAAAGAAGTTGGTCGCCGGAGGCAACAACGAAAGACACTTTATCTCAACTTTAATTACTGTTAAATAATAATTTAAATCGTGGAACAGATAAGAAAAATATTACCTTCATTACTGATTATGCAAACTGAAGGTTAAACGTAATTATGTTACTAAATATTAATAAAGAAATATCGATTCGATTATTGGCGTCTCTTCGCATCAATGCCCTGGGAGGACACCAGGTTCTTCCTCCCTCCTTTGCTACACAATTGCACATGAGTATGCCAATATTTACTACTTAATGAAACTCTTGTAGATGCACATAAGTTGAGTAAACAACTGCATATTTCAGTTACAAGATAGTCGTTCCCGATGGTAATTTACCAACGCTTGATTCTGAATTAACGATCAGTACATCACAATCAAGGGTGTCGACTTCGTAACGGTAATTGGCATCTTATTTACTCCACCGTTTTATAATATAAAGGAGTATTTTATTTTGCAGAGTTTCTAGTTTGGTTTTGTTTGCTTTTGATGTGTGGAAAAGTGCTTCACTGCCATACGTTAAATGAGGGAGTTGGAGGAGATAGAGGGAAATTTTGCCCCGAAAGCTAATTTTATTTTTATGCGGTAGTAGTGAAGTTAGTGACGTTTTGGCAACGGTGGATTTATGTATTGCATAGTTAATATTCGGAGTCCAGGTTAATTTCGGGTCAAATATTACTCCGAGGAATTTTAAAATAATGCTCATTTATGGGAAAATGACCTTTTGGCACCTTTTCCAAGCGGCATATATAGATGAGTATGCAACTAGTGGTTGAGGGATATGAGGGAGACAGTGGACACTTACTTGGTGTTGTGGACGTCCATGGCGACAGAGGAAAGCTTTAACTTGGAGCTTTCGCTCGGTCATCCGCCCTTCTTGGGCAAAAGAATATAACTAGTTGCATACTCATATATATATATATATATATATATATATATATATTTTGGGCAACTAGGTGTTGAAGGAAACCCAGTGAACACTTACCGGAAGTAGAGCCGCTGGGGTGTTGGAGAGACACATTTGTAGAGGTTAGAGCTTTCGGGATGATCCCTTCGTCAGCACAAGAGAAGTGTTCACTGGGTTTCCTTCAACACCTAGTTGCCCAAAATATCCTTACTTACCTTTCCTCTTCCTTAGTATTTATATATATATATATATATATATATAATCTTATTTCCTTATCGTTATTTCAAATTTGAAATGTTGCCAGCATTTTTAATAATAAACACAGAGAAGCTTGAAAGTTTATTGAATATTATTTTTTTAAATTTGATATCTATAATACTTGAGTAATTAGCGTAAATTCCCGTCAATATGACGGGAAGGAAAATAATTTTGCAGTGCCCCCTCCCTCCCTCCTTCTCCGTCCCTTCCTCCCTCTCCCCCATCTCCCCTCCCTCTCCCCCATCTCCCCTCCCTCTCCCCCATCTCCCCTCCCTCTCCCCTCCCTCCCCCCTCCCTCCCCCCCTCCCCCCCCTTTCCACTCTCTCTTCCCTCCCTCTCACTCCATCTGCCTCCCTCCCCCCATCTCGCTCGATACATCTACGTAAATGCTTCGTATTTTTATCGTATGACGTATGAGTATTGAGGCAGTGATAAGAATCTCGATTCTCAACAATGATATTTGTTACCCAGGAAACTTATCGATAAAAGCGCGATATTTTATGAAATTTTGTCACTCGTTAAATATGAGTAATTTCGAAAGGAAGGCGAAAATCGACGATAATTTATTTATTTTCCCATGATAAATTTCATTTGATTTTTGTAAAAAAAAGATTTTATTTTTGAGTTTTTTAAAATTCTTTCTTGTCCTGTTACAACTTACTTCCTACAACTAGTTTTTTTACAGTGAAGTTGTTACGGTTGAAATATCTTCCGTCATTTTATACTTGCGTCTCTTGGATGTTTTATGTTTCCAATTGTTACTAAGTAGCGTGCTGTTTGTTAAACGCAGATTTGCCTCTAATTTTATGGATTGATTTCAGAAGAGTGGGGATATTTAATTATCTCCTAAAATCTGTATTCCGACCTCATCTGCTTTGATTTGTAATAAAATAGGGAATATTTTTTGTAAAAAAATAGTGAGTACTTTTTTGTTATAAAATAGAGATTATTTTTTGACAAACTTCATGTTTGTTTATCATACTTGAGATACAAAAAAATCTCTCGGCAATACGTAAGCTGGGGTCGAATCAGAGCTAAATAAACTTGGCTATATTTTGAACGCCAATACTGCCTCTTTGATCTATTAGTGGATTTCGCATATTTTTTCGTAGCGGTGGATTTTCCAAGGCTATTATTTAGTTGGTAATTCTATGCTAACATGGAGTCAAAGTGAACTCCTAGAAATTGATGCCGAGAGTGCTTCGGTGTGGTGGTATTTAATATCGGAGTTTCCATTTTTTCTTTCTATATACTACGAACGTGCTTTTAACAGTATTTACGTATATTTTCTATTTTTTAGTCATTTTGCTGAGTTTATCTGGTGTTTGGTCTCCTTGATTGATTCAATATTGCCGTATCGTCTAGGTTTATTCAACGAGAAGACGGAATGTCTTTTATATAGATGAGATAGATAGGAGTGTACTGATTTTTTCAGTATCCGAAAAGGAATTTAGTTCGCCGATCGGAAAAGTGTGGATGTTGATGAAGTTAATGAGAATGTTTATTAAATAAGCCGAAACGTCATATTAATTTGACCTCATGATTAAACCTTGGTGAAGGTCTGAGCTAAATCCAAATATCGACACCTTCTTCGAGATGATTTCTGACATCACCTGATAGGTGTTGGGAGTCTTGTTTCTGGGACCCATTTGTTCTCGTTTAAGTGTGATCGTCTATTGGCACAACATGCAGAAATGGTTGCCAACACTTGGTCAATAGGAGCGAAATAGGCCTCCGGTTGTCGATTATTTCCTGGTTATGAGAATGAAGCGATCTTTGCATGCTTCCAACAGGCGGTAAAATATGCTGCACTTGAGAAGTACTCGAAGAGATAGGAGAGAGTTCCTATTGCTACCGTGACGTCGACCATATTTTTGAGCGTTTCGTTATTGAAGCCGTCAAAGCCTGGCGCTTTTCGGAATTTCAGCATTTTAATCATTCCTTTTAATTTCAGAGGAAATGGTTGGAATTAATGTGGGGGATGAGAAGGCGAGTGTACGACTCGCAAAAGGTTTTGACTCGGAGTGACGTTTCCTGCCCCGATGCCGAGTCGTTTGTCATCGTTTATTTTCTATGTTTTCTGCCGAAATGTTTGCCTTTTGTCTTGTTTCATGAATTACCTGACTGTTATACTTCATTGGAGGAGATGGGTAGTTTTTGTTCATGTGAGAGTTGTCTTGGAAAGATAGCGTCGCTAATTTGTCGGTCCATTTTTGTTCAATGCATTTTCTGATTTCACCTTTTCCTTGCTGTATTCTTTAAATAATTTCTCGTCGGTATGGTCATGGAATCTCATCCATTCTCGTCGGAATATATTTCGTCGTTCGATGGGTTCAATGACGTTGTTTAGGAGTGTTATTGGGCTTTCTGGAGGCTTTATATGTGTTTGGAGATTTTTTAGTATATTTAACGACAAGGTCGGCTTCAAGGGTGGTTCTATTTTCTATACCTTTGATTGTGAGGGTTTTGCAATGGAACGAAGGTTGAGAAGGAACTAGTAGTGTTTGCTTTGAAGATGGACCAGTCTATTTTGGGCCAGGAGGCTGAGCATTTCAATAGCTTCCAAATATCACCAATACGAAGAAAATAAGCGTAAAGTTTTTCGCTTGGGTGAGTTAAGGTCAGTGAAACCACGAGGGGTCAGAAGTTACCCAGTGGGGACTGACCGTTGAAGTCACCGGAGTACCAATATCGCCAATAAAAGGAGCATAAATAGTCTAAATATTTCCTATCTGGAAATGGAAAACGAATAATGTTGTTTTGTTGGATGTTAAATCTTGTCTCTGTAATTTCAACACGGTTACAAATCTTCAACTTCTCTTTCTAGATATTGATGTTCAGTCTTTTTGCTGGATGATTGTAATCTTATCCATATTAACAAAACTGGTTAAAAAGATCAATTACCATCACAACGAATAATCACATTGCTCAAAGAAAACGTGACTTTTACGTTATAGCTAACATACTCCAATATTAAATGTGTTTATTTATCCTAGAAACGTTTTCATGGATTATTGTTGATTTATATTTGGTTGATAAATATGATAATGAATAAGTATCAGAATAAAACGTTTTTAAAGATATTCTTTTCATATTTATATTCCTGATTTGGTTTGTGTTGGGTGCGTGTGGTATGATGCAATTTCACTGAGGAGAAAACTTCGCTGGGATACTATAGTTTTAAATTTATTATATGGAATCTATAGATATACACGGATGGTAAATAACCTAGTAGTCATGTTCGTAATTTATGTATGCGGAGCATAAGTAATAAATGAATTACAGATGTAAAAGGCAATTTATATAACTGCTTGCAAAAATAATTTTCGATTCAAGACAGACATTTAATAATTGGGCTGATTTATAGAGTTTATGACGTACCTACTGTAATGCAATTATTTAATTTATTCTGTCAAAGAATCCAAAACAGAGAGTTCAAATTTGAAACCTAAGTGCATGAAAATTAATCCTTATCGTGGTATTACTTTAACCTCTTAAAGAGCAATCGAACCCAGGGAGCATACTTATATAAACACCTTGGGAATACTAAAACAACGAAAAATTAATTTATTTAGGCTATTTTAAAGGATGGGTTGTTTATTTAATTTTGATATTTACAGCCGATTATTTCTTCCAGCTATGTAAACGTAAAAAGTCCGTATTTTTCAACTAGTACCAAGGTTTTAATTTCTTTTGCTATAGTAAGCTATCTTAAAAACAGTTCAACAACTACGAATTATGTTCTTTGTGAAGTAGACAATAAGAACGGGAAAACTTTTACGTTGTGCTTTCATTGGGAGGGGCGTAAATTTTCAACCTTGCCTAGGGCGAAAAAATTCTTGCCCTGGCTCTAGCTCCGGATGCCCAGATAATCGGGATGGTAATCTAAATTTAAAGCAAGTTAGGATTTATTTAATATTGTAAATATTAAAAGTAAGCTTTAAATAATTCATTTGCATTAGAAATCTTGTCGGTGACTTGAAGAAAGAAAGTGAATTGTGAAATATTACATGAAAGTGGAGAACTTTTGTGTGTTGCATAGATTTTGGAGACGTTTTAGGAACCGATCCATCAACGCGATTATCAGCTCTAAGGTTAAGCGATGAAGGAATGTTTATGACAAGAAAGGGAATGCCTAGGCGTAGTGGTGAGGGTCTGCTACGCTAAGCATACCCGTTCGAACCGGGTACGAATCCTGCGAAAAGGAGAATTTTTTCAGAGGTTGCCCCCCCCCCCCCCCCCCCCCCATTTGCCCAAATCAGTCTCCGTCCTTCGGAAGGTACGTAATGCCGTTGGCCACCTTGTTGCTTCTCGATAAGAGTGGGCTAATGTCGGCACCGGGTTTCTCTCATCACTTGCTTTGTGACTTACACTGAGAAGCCTAGTAGCGCTGGTCATCGTTTGAAGTCACAAGTTCCCAATTCAATTCACAAGAAAGTTCGAAAAAATGAGGAAAACATTCCCAACCCATTATGTCCGATTTCTGTCAAGTTTTGACTGCAGTATGGGAACTCGCGTTATTCTGTAGAAGAATGACAGCTTCGGACAACAAGCCTGCCATTTTCTTTCGAATTTTTAGCGAAAGTCATCAATAATTTCAAAATAGTACTCATTATTGACAGTTTGGCATCTCGGTAAAGATGAACGACACCGTTACATAAAAAACTGACGCCATAACTTTGCCAGCAGAAGGAATCACTTTGAATTTTTCGGTGATGGTGATGAGCGCCTCCATTTCACGCTTTGAGCGCTTAGTCACAGGTATATTTATTTATTTAAAAATCATCGTTACAATTTAATCGTATGACTAGGTGGTAAAAAGAAGTAATTTAACCTAAATACTTCACATATATATATATATATTTACACATTATTTATAATACACCCACTAAATCTATAATACATATAAGAATAATTACAATTTGTATCTGTAGTGAGGATTTTCGCGGGTTCGGGTGTTAATGACCCCATGCTTCATCGCATGTAACGATGCGTTGTAAATACGGTAAGGAACCTGTGACGAAATCTGGAATCTGTCATTATTGTGCTCTTCTGCGAACTTTCGAGGAACCCATCGGGAAGACATTTGACTGAAGTTAAGGTGCTTGTTAATAGTATTTTTTTTTTACTGACCAAAGACTTAGGTTTCTTTGCCTTCATCAATCAATTCAGAAGCAGTTATTCGGCAGTTTCCCAAGATAAACGGTTCTACTCTGTTAATCACAACGGTAATAAATCTTTCTGCCTTTGATCCTTCTCTGTCAGCATAATTACGAATACTTTGGCATCCGTTTTTGAAACGGTTACATTGCCCATAGATTTGTGACTTTTTCAGAGCGTCTTCTCGGAATTGTGCTTCGAGTCTGCGTAAAATTTTTGATGCTTAAACGTTTACGTTTATAAGAAATAAAATAATAATGCGTTGTCCCATTGCACACACATCGTGGTCCTTCATCGTTAATAAAAACGGTACAGTTGCTATGAAAACGAAATCAAATGTCTTCCGAAATTAAAGATTCAAGAGTCATTCCGATAATTGTGTGGATAAATACTCTCAACACAAATTTATACTACGTGTCACATAACGACCATCGAAAATGACATATTATTTAGTACTTATTCTATTTATTGCTTTAACGAATGAAATGCTGATCTGCACGCGATATCAGCTTCTCGATTTTTTCACGCTACGTAATGAACGCATAGGCGGCAATTTGGGATTTCAGTCCAATATACATATTTCCCTGTAGGTGACTTTTAGATAGCGGATACTCTAACTTTTTTATTTATCATAGGGTTTCGCAGTTTTTTACGCTGTAATTGTGTTATTAATATTATTTTGGGACTGTACTTCCCTCTCTTCCCGAAGGAAATGTTGCATTAACACTATGATTAATGTAATGAAAGACTGTTGACCCAATATTGAAGCTGTAAGATACCACTTATATCCTTCTCTTACTTGATAGAAATGAGGCTCTCCTTAGAATTAGTTAATAGCAGTGGTGTGCTGCAGCCGGCTCCGTCCGGCTCGCGCGAACCGTTTGTTAAAATTTTTTATGTTCGGCGAGCCGGTTGTTGAGCTAAGCGTTCCACATTATCCGGAGGTTAGCGACGCATAATGGTCTGATAATAATGGGATGCCAACAGTTTAAGTTTGTTTTCTAGATCGTGTTACGCAGCAATTTATTATCTGAAGGACTCCAAACAGTTGTACATGGAATATGTTTATTCGAAGCCACCACCCTTGATATATTAGTCATTAATAATATTTAAACATTTAAAATAAAAATTTAATTTTTATTTACGATAGTATATTGTTTTTTATAGAAACATCTTCTAATTCCCGCAAAGATCAGATAACGCGATCTCAGGGCCGCAAAAATAAGGTTACGAATTCGATGGTGGATGGGATGCCTAACTGCCAGGGGCGGAGATAATAGCGAACAGGTTGTTATATATTTGGCAGCACATCCCTGGCTAATAGTAGTTAAATATTACATATATACAATTGGATCTCTATAATCTGGAATTCCGTGTTCCGCAAACATCCCTGGCTCCGAATGAATCCGAGATTTTTGACTAAATTGGGAAAGCAGCATCGGTTCGAAAATGTGGCTTGGATGGCGTTTCGATTTTTCCGTTCTCTATTGTTCCCACACCTTAAGAAAAAATTTTTAAATGTTGAAAACTTCTGTAAGACGTAAAAACTGGCCGTTTCACCTAAGATACCATCGGGATGGGGTAAATCAAACTGCTTATATGCGAAACCTCATATACTATATATAGCCATTCTTTTTTATGTTATTTTGTATCTTTTCATGGTGCATTTAAAGATACAAAATGATGACTTAGGTTAGGACTGTCCAACTGGCGGTGATTTTATCCAGCTCGAGGTACTGTTGAGCCGGGCGGCCGCCCGGGGCACCAAAGCCCTAGGGGCGCTTACTCATTGGTTCGTTTGGATTTATAGAATGCTGTTAAGCTACCTAAACCCTATCAGCCATAAAAAATTTTCCCTGCATGCCTATTTCTCCTTCCGAAGCTTTTACCACCATGTACGAAAACGAATGGGGAAAACCGGGAAGTCAAAAGCAGCCGAAAAATTTCCCCCGCACACCCGCTAACAAGAATGTCCATTATGTTTCTCTTGGAAGTGCCCCCAAACCGACTAAGTAAGGGGGGCATGGGCGATACAGTAGCGATGCACGTTAGGGGAGCATGCTTTCCGGCCTATCTCCAATCTTCGCTCTAGCAAAGTTCCTCCTACCCCCCTCCCCCAACCCCAGTCCGGCCCGCCAGTCAGTGGCTTTCAGCATATTTGGCCCGCCACACCAAAGAAGTTGGACAGCCCTAACTTCGGTAATGTGTACAGTAACAGTGCTGTCATTGTATGCTAAATATCCGTTGTTCAGAAAATTCTGTAGTTCGGAACGCCTTCGGCCCTGAGATTTCCGTATTAGTGAGGTTTAACTGTATGTGTTATATGTATATAAATCTGGAGATATCTTCATCCGATTTACGTTTTAAGGAAATTGATACCATATAAATTTCCTTCTGATGTATTAAAACAAGTTATGAAAGTGTACAGCGTAACGTTTCGTGCAATGGAGTATTTGAAAGAGTTGATATTACTTGTTCACAAGGGAAAGAACGTTTTAAAGTTCTTTTCTTCGTCATAAATAATCCGTTTTCTTCCTATTTAAAAATATTGCTTGCACACGTAATGATATTAAACGTATTTGGTGAGATTGTTTATGTTAGCAACAATGATGAAGTAACCATGCAAGAAATTTTGTTCAACTCGAATTAAGACATCCTTATTTGAATTTCTTGATAACGGAAACTCCTTCGATAAAAATGTATAGGAAAAGAAATACTCTACTAGTTCTACAAATTTTATTTGAAAAGTATGTTGATATAACCAATATTTTACGAGATGTGACGGAAAGTTCATTTTCGTCACCTGTAAAGTGGTACCCATGATTTGATTACGTGATTCATTTATGTGATTTTCTTATTATCTTTGACTCTTAAGTCCTTAATATCACTTTTCATGAAAATCCGTTCGATAGAAGCCGAGAACGAACATGCGTAAAGACGAACTGACTGACGCTAATAGGCATTCATGCTGGAAGCGAAACGCGCTTAAAAACGGACCACGTTGATATTTTTTTGTAAGACTCACTTTGCGCTTTTAAGCAAACAGTATTATTTTACTTAAAATAGCAGCTGTAATTATTACATTTTTGTCCGGTTTAATAGGTACAGACATTTTCAGTACTACTAGGCCGTGAAGAAGTCGCTATAAATTAACATTACAAGCCAATGAATGATTTTGATGTAAATGTAACATTGTGTAATAACAATAAAAAATCATCCAAGTTTGTCTTGTAATTTTCAAATGTTGTAAACGATTTTTATTCTATGATTAGTCAAGCCTAACAAATAATGCAAATAGCTGTTGTGGATTGTTATTCGCAAAAATTAAAACATAAGTCTTCAAGGAATATTACTAGAAAAAATGGTGCAATGTTTTGACCAGTTAAGGAAAACATCTTAATCAAAGCGATTAGTTGTTTAAATTTTTGAAAGCCTTGTTACATAACATATAATGTCGTTGCAATGTCGAGATATAGTTTGCCATATTATCTGAGAATAAAAAAAGATATTTTACAGCTAAGTACTCCCGACAATTTACAGTACCGGAATATGAAGTTGTCTTAGGATACATTCCAAAATCGCTATTCAACTGTCTCACCGAGAGCCTATTCGATGGTAGCCGGCCAGAAAAAAAAACCACCGAATATTTTTCCCCGTAGTGATCGTGAAAAATTACCCAACGAAATTTCTCTCTTGCACAATTTTAGCGGATCGTGCGGAATTCGAACGTCTTGTGGATGACGAAAGCCACTCACTACGCACCATCAGACGTACGCTACCTCCCGTGGACACGATGCCGCTGCGAATCGAAACTCTGCGAATGAACCTATTCTCCAAAGTTTCCGCCTCGAACCTCTCTCTTTCTCTCTCTCTGCCGTCGACGTCACCGGCGTCTGCTCGAGGCAATGCCTCGCGGACAATACTCACCCTCCCCCTCCCACTCCTCCCCCACACCCGTCCTTCCACCCCGCAGACTAAAAAAGGCCACCCCGCCTTTAACCCAGCCGGCTATCTTACGTTCGTTCCAATTGGTCGGCAGGAAGCCCAGAAACCCCGGGCCGCACGACACCTTTCGACCAATCGGAGCGACGCTCTTTCCCGTCACTAAGATCGAGTGTCCGGGTCCCGAGCGGAGCCCGGCCCCCGCTATATATCTAACCTGCTCCCTGTGGTCCTCGCTCACCCGGAAGCGGACCGTCGAGACAAACGTAAGTGTTCACCAGATTTCCCTCCGTCGCGTGCCGCCCGCCCGTTTCAATCCCCAACGCCACCGAAAAACCTACCACCTTTTAACCCGCACACGTATACACACGCCGCGAAAGAAAAAAAGCACGGCCATCCCCGGGCTTTTACGTATCCCTCCCCAAAAAAAAGTGGTGCTCCTCCTGTGCGCAGTGAGAAAAATAATTAACGGGGACTGTGTTCCGCTAGCAGTGAAAGCAACGGAACAAAAAGGATTATCCGCTGCCCTGCACCTTCGGTGACTTCGGTTTTGCGTGCACGGGACGCGAATACACGAGTGAGTAGTGAAGGGAGCGACGGTGGCGCCGGAAGGAAGCGACGTTGGTTGCGGATAGTGCGCTGCCGCCCTCTGTGTACGGATACTCTTTCTATCTATCTGGTTCTAATTGTCTATGTCGTTACCATTGGATACGCCGCCGATCTCCGAGTTCTAAGCGACGCATCTTCTATCTCTTCCCCCAATGATCCTTGGGGCTGCTCTAAAGGACTTTTTGAGGGTGTCGCGCGGTGCGTGGCCCCGACCGAAGGTGGCCCCCTCCCGCGGTCGGGCCTGCGGCCTTCGGAATCCGCCGCTCCACTCAACAACGGATTTCACGCGCAAGAGGATTGGTTTCGGTCAAGAGATTTACGTGTTAAATTGGGACGAATTTCTCTTTTCAAACGAAAGATAAATCGATTGCTATATAATAAGTACGCTCTCTATTCGTTAGCGTTGAAGTGAATGTCGGTGAAATGGAAATATGTAATAATTTCTGTAAGTTGGACATTTCGGAAAATGGCTTTTTAATTAAATTAAATTTCACGACTAGCTTCAATTGTTTAAAAAAATACGGGGTCTTTTTTGTGAATTTCACGACCATACAATCGCGAGAGCTTTAAATAAGTGAAAAATTCGAAAAAGATTAAATTGCAATTCTTAAAAAAGAACATTTCATTTCAATATTCGCTTAAGAAACTGAGCCTCCTCTTAAATCGGGAGGTTTTTCGAACAGTACGAATAAAGACGTTCTATTTTTAAAACATTCTGCATAAACCATAAGGGAGGCGTTTAGGATTACATCTGATGAATTACACTTTTGATTTTTCCGGGGGCACTCGAGAATAGAACTTCTTAACGTTTCTTTACGGATTTTCAAACTTCAAAAAATTTAAATATTTGAAAAGAGAACTTGAGTATGCGGTGATTTGATGACTCAAAAAAATATTTTACCGATTTTGAGCGTGCCCGCCTCAAAAAAAAAATAAAAATAAATTTCGCAAGAGTACTTATTACGCCCGAAAAAGTATAAAAGGATATGAAATAGATCCGGGAATAATTTCGAGCGTATGATATTTATTCGTGGAGCATCACTGTTATATCTACGTAGTAACAGAATGCCGTCATGTGAAAAATAGGTCGAAGTCAAGCTCGAGTCGGTTTAGCTTAGGTATCCGAGGAGGAATACGAGACGGATGTCATGTCGTCGTGATAGATAAAATGGTCCTTTGTTAATCTAATCTAATCGGAGAAACGGATGGAACAGATGGAAGAGAAACGTATTCGCATCGTTATTTTTCCCACTGGACACCGATTGGGGAACGATACTCTTCGGGAATCGAACTCGGGGTTCAGCTTAACTCAGATTTCGGTTACCCTGCGTCCTTTTATCCGTCCTTCCTACCCCTCGTCTCCCTCTCTCGAAAAACTTTCTCTCGTCCGGTCTAAATTCATTTAATTTTTATTCGCAACTCTCTCTCTCTCTCTCCCTCTCCCGTCTCCGTTTCTACATATAACTCCCCTCATTCACTCCCACTCATTTTCTATATCCGCTGTCCATCAATCTCGAGTCTCCTTTCATTCGTCATCCGTTTCCGATCCACATCGGTTTCCTTCGTATATCTCGCTGTATCAATCATTCACGTCTCCCTCCTGCGTCTCTCCCCCATATCTCACTCCGTCTCTTTTTTCCTTATCTCCTCTCCCCCCCTTTTTTCCATATTTCTCCCCCTCTCTCTCTTTCTCTTAGCATTTTCTCTCTTTTTTTCTTATCATTTTCTCTCTCTCTCTTTCCTCCTCTCTTTCTCGCTCTCCCTCTCTCTCTCTCGCCTCCTCCTCTCCCTCCATCTTTCTCTCGTTCTCTCCACTCCAAAGAGACTGCCTGGCTCCTATTTTAAAACTCTTCTCCCTCACAAGTATTAATACCGAAGGGGAGGGGAGAAAGAGAGAGAGAGAGAGAGGTCTTGGGTTTCAATGGGCTTTAGTACGCATGCCCAGTATCGTCGCTTCTCTTATCTTTCCCAATCCCTCCATCAAAAAAATCTCGTTCCCTTCCTCCAATTTCGTATTTCTCCGCCCTTTCTTCTTATTTCGCCTCGAGGTGCGCACGGGAAAACTCTCGAGAACAAAAGAGAGATGGGAATAGGAACCATAAATGTTTGGATTTTGGCGATAAGAGAATATAATGTTGCATGTTCATTCCAGTTTCTATACATATAATGTCCACATTTTACACATTGATTGGATAGCATTATTAACACGGTATTAAAACGTGTTTGAATCCTTATTAATCGGCGGCTCCCAACATCGCTCTTTTATTTCGGTGTATTACACGAGGATGTTAAAAAATAATCGACGTGACGTCGCAACAGTCCAGATATTTTTTTTCATAAACTACCTGTAATACATATTCTCGTTCAGTGGTTAATTTCTTTCAGTATTCCCGCCGAAAAGCATGATACATGTAATTTTTGTGCAAATATTTTTCTTTGTGTCTTAACACAGAAATTGACGTTCGCCAATACGAAAGGGTTTCGAAGAACAAAATAACACCTCCGAGTATTTTTTAATTCCGTGTGCCGTCTTTTCTCTGTTTCTCTAACTCATCACTAACTTTTTATTCGTCAGCACCCGACCGGAGAAAGGTGACCTCTGTGACGAGAACGCATCGTCGGCTTTTTTTCGGAGAATTTCCGACGCGCAATACTGCGCGTTTTTTTTTTATATTTTCGTCGCTTTGATTTTTTTTATGGCGGTCGGAAATAGGGAAACGTAAATCTCTGACGCTATCCTTCTCAGCATAGCATGAGTAGAACAATAAAAATTGAGATCGAACGAAGGTTCGTCGTATAATAGTTTAAAAAAAAAAGGTTATAAAAGTGCGCCCTTGTCTCTCTCTATATGTATGAGGAGTGAGTTGTCTTCGAAATAGTTTCTTCTTAACGCAGTCCCTAACCTTCTGGAATGTTCCCGATTTACGCCCTGCCCTGCCAGCGCCTGCCGCCCGTCACTGCGTTATTTCGGTCGCTGTGAGCTCCCGTCATACCCCGGGAACAGCGCCACTACAGGCCGATCTCGACGACGTTCGTTGCGAGCGGACGATGAAAGTGTGGGGGCGAAATGTTCGTAAAAAAAACCGTTCGGAGGACAAAGACCAAAAAAGAAAGACAGAAGATAGAAACATAAAAAAAAGCCCTATTATTTTCGATTATTAATCTCTTATTTATGTCATCGGATGAATTTCATTTGTCACGGAACAGTCATAAAATAACCTTTGTTAAAACTTGGTAGAATGAAATATTTTTGAACAATGGGGATTAATAGGATAAAATATATTTGAACAATATGGATTAATGCGAGGTTAATCAAAGATCAGATTTTTAGAAAAGAGTCGAAGTTGAACAATTCCGATAAAAATTAGTACAGAAATTCGTTCTTTCTTTGTTTTTTCAATAATCATATTTAAATAAGCAAAATTAGAATTGTAACACAAAATAAAATATAAACCTTTGTTTGTTGAACCTATTGTAAATATGGGGTTGAAATCCATGGCTACGTTTGAAATATAATTTCCTGAGTTAATCTTTCAAATATTAGGCCAATAATATGTTTTGTTTGAGTTTGTAAAAAGGTTTAAAATTCCATTGTCTATTACAAGATCATAATTATTTGAAAATATCACTTACTTTTTCATGGATACGTCAATCTTACTTTTGTGATTAAGTTGACGAAGTTTTGTCGCAACCGGTAAAATAATGTCAAAAATCTCACTAGTCGTTTTTATTTCCATATATTAATCCTGATATTATTTTAGGATTTAAAATTGAAAATTATCTATTCAGTTTAACTATTAAATTATTAATCGATGACCGAAACAGATCTGTAAAATTTGTCGAATTATAAATTTGTTTTTCGCCAATTTATGAAAAAGTCCTAAAATTCATCTATTTGAAATCGTAACAATTACGTCAAATGTGGTAGAGATAAACCGTAATATATCAGTAGATCTTCCGCGATTGCTATCTCAATAGAAATTTCGAAAAAAAAAAACTAGCGGATTGCAACAATGTACCCTATTTGGTAATCACTACAGTCAGTTGTTTCACTTTCGCAAGCGCGAAGATAGCGGAGGCGGCAAATTCGACCCGAATTCTTTAACTTGAAAATGTCGAGTCCAAGCTTAAGTTTCGATTTTTATTTTCGATCGAATAAAAAAAAATGGAAAACCCGCTCCATATACCGAAATGGGTATTTCTTTGGTCATAAAAAAAAAACCCTACCTGTTCTGCTCTCGTCCAGCCTTCTACTAGAGATCCGGCCCACCTACGCCTTCCCTCCCACTCCCCTCCCGCCACTTCAATCTCCCTCCCTCAGCCCTCTCGAGGTGGCAAGATTAAAACTAGCAACACTAACTTCATACTTCTAACAACTCGGCAACGTATGTTTCAACCGTTCTAATCGATGTCACGAACGTCTTTCTTTTTTAAGTGAATAACGCGATTGTCCCGACATGATGGGGAAAAACCGCGTCGCGGGAAGAACGCTACTTTTCCTTTAAAAAAGAAAAAAGAAAACCGACGGAATTTGTTTCTCTCGGGCCATAACTCATCGACGCCTCCTATCCACATCATCATCATCGTCGTCGTCATCGTCTTCTCCCTTTCTCCTCCTCTTCCTCTCTCGCTCTTCTCTCCCTCACTCGCCCTTCACGAACGCATCTCTCTCTCTTCCTTCTCCTCTTCTCTCTCTCTCTGGTCCTCCCACTTCCCAACTGGGGAGAGTCGGCCGGCGACGCCATAAATGGAACGTGCTCGGGGCCACGTGGTGCCTTCATTTGCCCTCCTTTCTCCCCTCCACGCTTCTCCTCCTCCCCTCCCTCCCTCCCCCCTCTCCCTCTCCCTTCTCTCTCTCTCTCTCTCTCCTCCTCTTCTTCCCCTTCCCCATAGGAGCGGTTTAATTTTGGCCACGACATCCGAGTATGCCTCACCTAACCAACCACTCCGCCTCCCTCCCTTTTTCACCCTTTCTCCCGCCTCTCTTCCTCCATATTTCTTTCTTTCTCTCTTCTTCCTTTCCCCTTTTCTTCCCATTTCCCTCCCCCTTTTAAAAGCGCCGACGCTCTTCTTTTTATTTCACTCTTTTCTGGCCGCGGCGGGGTCTCCGAAATTTTTTTCTTCGGAGAATCGTTTCCCTTTTTTTTTTGTTATTCGCCGTCGGGAAATTTATGCCCGCCGTTCCCTCGGAGCAATAAACTTCGATTTTTAAAAATTCTTTCGGACCGATCGCGTCGGTTGACAAGATGAGCTGATTCCGAAGCCGTAGTTTTAAAAATAGTTTTGATGGAGGGTTGACAAACACGTTGAAGGCGGTCAACCGGAGGATTGGAATGCATCTCTGACACGTTACGTAGCTGCAGATGTTGGAGAGGACAAATCCTTTATTTTTTTGTTTCTATAACACGGAGGATAAATTACCTAGGCGTTTTTCATTTCGAATGGAAATATGTCGGCTTGATTCGTTATTTTCGAAATGTCCTTTTTTTTACGATATTAAAAAAAAGATGTTTACGCTTTCGCTGTGATGTATGATCGTTTCAGTTGGCTGCGACGATACTTCGGGAATTTTTGATCGATTGCCCATTTCGCGTGCTCTATTTCAAGTCGCGACTGTTAATTGACATGCATTTAGGTTAGATTAAAAAAAAAAAGAAACTCGGTTAGATTGTAATCGATTGGAAGGATGATTGCGTATTCATATCGCCGAATAATTTATATATTCCTAAAAAGGACATTAAAAAAATAATCGGTGACTCTTGAGATAGATTACATCCGTCAAGTTTGTTTATTCGGTTTTTCATTTCATCGCCACGTGTTTTAATCGATAGATTGCTTCCAGAAGGTTTATTTCGCCACCAAGATGCCTATTTGGGTACCACGTGTATTATTAAAGCCAACGCTGAATCACCGAACGTGCTACTTTCGTTCTTTGGTATGCGATCTGACACACTGACGAGTATCTGGTTTCGAATTACATTGGCTTAGGCCTAGAACCGCATATCAAAATAGATCTCTATTCTGATGTAGAAATAAACGATTTCTTAAAACGTTAATACTTCGAGAGACTGTATGTCACGAGGAATTCTGTCTTTTCGACTTGTACTTTGCAAGGCGGTGAGAGAAAAGAAAGGGGCCTAGGTAGGTTAGTCTCCCAGATCCTCTCACTGGGTCTTTCTCAATGGGTTGTAAGGAAAGAACGTTCCCGCTGGAGTCTGCTGGAATTCACTCTAGGTTCGCTGCTAGGCAACGGAGTGGAGGCGCTTATGAGTCACGTGGGCTATTATTAGTCTGGCGGCGAAAGAGGGGAAGCATTTGCGGCTGTGGTTGAGCTTTTGGAAAGGCCTCTAGTCTGCCTTCCTGGTCAGCGGCCCCCGTGGCGCAACTCACGGACCAGAGCGGCTATTCTCGGACTTTAGAGATCCGCCCCCGCAGGAACACAAAAAGGAAGCCTCCCTCCGCCTACCCATCGCCTCCTTCTACTTTCCTATGCCTCTTTCTCCCTCCGATCCCTTCCTTCCCCCTCTTGCTTAATTTGTGGCGCAATCCAGAGGGCGTAATCCAAAACCCTTCTCAACGTAATGATGGTCGTTTGTCGCACCAACGTTTGGACAAACAAAGTTGTAACGCGTATCCTCTTCATGCGTTGCGAATAACACGACGTACGAAATGTTTCTCTTAGAATTGCAGGTGTTGTGCATTAGGATAACTTGGCCAATTTCTAGCACTTCCTCCGTATCCTAATTGGACCGCATGCGATTTTTTCACGCGTGATGCGGCTATAGTAACATTGTTTAGTATTCACTAATTTATTGAAAACATATTATTTTATCTTTGGGAAAATAAAAACGGAAGCATAGTACGGAATCCCTCCGTGAAAACTTGACTATGTTTGAGAAATATTTCTTCATAAAATATGTCACGTCTAAATGGTGTAGCGATTGGGTAAACGATTTTCATATTTTTTCGTGTTTATTTATAGAAGAATTAAAATATTATCGTAATTTCCAAATAAAAGTTTCTTTGTAGTATCGAATGACACCGGAAATTAATATGTGTACATTCTATTTTGACTGCTGTGTGTTGTACCACATTATGAACTACTACCCAGCCAAAATTTTAATGACTTCATCAGTAATAAAACGTGGAAATTTTTGGCAAGGCGAAGCAGCTGTTTAGCCCTGAGAACGTTTCAGTTTTTTTTTTTTCAAAGCGTTGGTTTCATATGCAGAATTCCGTTCTATCTTTTGCCAATATTGGCCTCCTTTTTAGACAATGGCCACCCAGGAAACTTCCTTCTCAGGTCCCTGGCCGAACTATTTCGGTGCCCACCTCCACTCGCTACCCTATACCGCTAATTATACGAGGCGCAGAGCGGTAGTCTTGGCCAGTTGCCGACTAAGGTCCTTCTTCAACTGTGCTCTCCTAGAATTCATAGGGTGAGAAAAAAAAGAAGACGTAAATGCAGTTTTTTTTTTCTAAAAATTTATATTACAACGCATTAAACCGCAAATACGCGCGAATAAGAACAATAACCCCTTGGTTCGGAATCAAAACCGCGAGAGATTAGCGTCTGCAATGTTTTTCATTCGAAACGAGTATCAAACAACTAACTGAGCTGCCTATAAAGTAATCGTTCTCAGGTTCAACTGGGTGAGGACTAAATTCATCGCAATCTTTCGCACCTTGATATAGGATAGGTGCTCAACAGAATGGGAATGTCGTGATGAAGTAAGGTGTACAACTGATGAGTGACCTAAATTGCCCTAATTGTCTAAGTGACGGGGGAATGCACACATCGGTTCCGTATTGGATTGGTCATCGGGAGTTTCTGGGGATGGGGAAGCGAGGTGATTAAGGACGAAATCTATGGAATGGGGACGAGGTTGGGGACACTATCGTGCTGATGACCGAGCAAACGTAAGCGAGGGAGAATGGGTATGGTAGGTGGTGGAGGATACCGGGGGGAGGGGGGAAGGTGAGAAGTGAGGTGGGGGAGATGGGAAGGGGGGGAGGAGGAGGGGGGGAACAGCAAATGGAAGGTGAGGACGTGACAGGTTGGTCGTAGTGAGGGGCTAGTAAATGGGACTTGGGTGGGGGAGGGGTGAGACGAGAGTAGTGGGTGTTGAGGGGCGCGAGGATGGAGGGAGGGAGGCGGGGAAGGGAGCAAGGGAGAGGTGGAGGAGAGGGGTGGATGTGAAAGGAAGATGGAGGAGGGAAATCGTGTGTGGAGGTTTGAAGAAGTTAAGAGAGAGCCATGAAGGAGGAGGCCACGGTCTCTGAGTAAATGAGAGATAGCCAATGGCACCTAAATGATGACGAATAAAAAGATACGTCTGTATTACTATAAATTAGGATCAAAGGAAGTTAGTCCCTATAGGAGACACTTAGCTAAATAAAGAAGACACTTTTTCATTCACTTGAAATTCCCTCGTCTTTATACGCAAATGAAGAGATGAATTAATTATTCGCTACGCATTTTTCTGATTTTATGTGAACGATGAATTTATCCTTTGATTACAAACGAATAAAAGCGTCGTAGTAAAACTAGAGCATTTTATAACTTTTGTCGACGTTTAGCGGTAGTGATTTGAAATTTGAACATTGAAATTAATGGAAAGGAAGAGGTTAGGAAATAATATGTTCGAGTTACAAGAGAAAGTAAATATATATTAGATGAATTTATCGGAGGTTTGTTAATTTATAAATCGACGAGCGGCAGTGGCGTATTTACATATGTTATAAAACATATGTATTACCAATTCAAAAATTATTTCGTAGTCATTCTCATTTTGAACATACTTCATAAATATCACGATGAATTCCATAATTTAACATCCGAGTTTGATTTATATTTTATTTCGACGAAGAGTTTTTCACGAGAAGCGTTTCAAAATACGGGCGATGTCGCTCACGTTCTCCGTGACGGAATTTCTGAAGATTAGCGGAGAACAAATTTAAATTTATTCCTTGGGTTCAGTTTCAAATATAATTTAAATAATAATTTCAATTTTTTGTTTCCTCAGAAGTTACGCAAAAGGAATCTCAACCATCGATTTAACCTCGTGCGAAGCTTTATTTTGACGTTATCCGTACTCAATCCCGTCACTACTCTCCGACGAAGAATAAGACGTCACTTCGAAGCGAATCTTATAAAACTCATTAATAAACTTCAACCCGCGCCACTTGCGAGAAGATAGGAAAAATAGACATTAGAACGTCTCTCTCACTCGGATCCGACACGTGAGGTGCCGCTATACGGTTTCCGTCCATTCTATTCTAATCCGGCGCACGGAGGGGGATAGAAAGGGACAGCCGTAGAGAAGGGAGAGGGAAGAGAGCGAAGAGGACGCAGGCGCGACTCGAGGAGAAGGAGTAGGAGGCGGAGAGAGGGAAAGAGGCACGGAGGAGCTCCACGGAAGGGGAGAGAGAAGGGGTTGGGGGGGGGGAGGCGGCACTTCTGGTTCCCTTAAATTCTCATCGCACTCCTCTTTGAGTCTGATTTCAAGGGCCTGTGTGTGTCCTCATTCCAGGATTGCTGCGAGGGCTGTTCTGCTACATCCGTGGTTGCCACCAAGTACCAACCCCCCCGAAATAAACGACCCTACCCATCGAAAAGACTGAAGGCGTTGTTGTCTGAAGAATCGTCAGCCGAAAACAGCGATAGAAAGGGAAGGAGTTTTTTTGGTGAGAGAGAAATGTCCTAATTGCCCATCGCTGAAAAAAAAAACGATTTGAAACGGAAAATTGATTGCGTATCGCGTGTCGTGCGGCGTGTTTAAAAAGTGCGATAGGTCTAAAGGTGGTTTTTGTGAGGAGATTTGGTGACTTAGTCAGGTCTGTTTTGAGGGGCACAGTTTAAGGCCACGTGAGAGTCTACAAGGGTTCGGCCTCTTCTTAAGGTGAAACGTGACGTAGTTTATAACAAAACGCGTCTTAGACTAACATATCTACGCTTGACTCGGACACGTGTAGAAAGAGGTTGAGAATATATCCAAGTATTTCTGAATAAAACGCATCTCTTCGTTCAAATACTGCGGAAGGATTAAAGGATCGCAAGCTGACTTGGTTCCATCGTTTGATACGATTTTCTTACGGCGCTTGATCCTAGAGTGAAAGGCTCGTTCCTTTAATGCGTGCGAGTCCATCTTCTACTTCCTAAAATACCTCGTTCTTCCATTGAGAAACCTCGTCCCTGCGTTTCATTTCGAACTGCTAATATTTCTACTTTCTCTTACCGTAACGATTGGATTACACGTTGCATGTGAAAAAACTTATTTTTATGCTATTAGACATGTTTGCTTAATAATGACTTAATGACATGTGTCTATATTACCGTGTTTCTCAAAAACGTTAGCACACGAATTTCGGTTTTTGCTCATTCGCTCTTTCTTTTTTTTCCAACCTAGACATTTCAATTTAGAATCCGCGCGAGATGTAATTGCACTAACATTTGAAAACTCGCAAAAGACAGAAAAACCATAGTTGTGGCGAAAATTTGTCTGCGATAGGTAAAGAAAGGCATATCACTCCAGAAGATAGCTTTGAAGGCGACATAATATTATTCCAGGCAAAATTCTTGTTCCGCTACGGCGGCGTAGCGTAACGGCTACGCCATAACATATCATCTTGAAATACGACGACGCACAGGTGAAATAGGTACGCCTGCTTGGAGAGGCGTATGCAACCCGCTAGGCTTGTATTTGTACCGGATTGCATGGATTCACGGAGCAAAATTTATAATTAATTTTGCTCTTAATACTCATTCGCTGGAAAGGGATCTGGTGATGCTGTGACGTTGGCCAAAACACGCGTTCGGGTGTGAATTGCTTGCGTTGGCGTGTTCTGCAACCGTCAAGCGTGGCGTAGTGATATTTAATAAATGCGTCGTGAAAATCAAAGGCTTCGCTACCTGCCAAGTAAAAATAGCCTACATTCCAACTGTAGATGATCTGAGTTTTATGTTTTTGTGTAAGCTCATTCGCGATAAAAGAGCGCATTCTTCAAATTATTATGTATAAAGCTATAGAAAAAACTACTGTATTTTGTATTTTTTTACATAGGTAAATGAATAGACGCTAATCATTTTGAAGTTATATAGATGCGTACACATGCAGGTTAATGTTTGAGTAGGCATTTCCAAGCTTTAAGTATTTAATATCATATCGAAAAATCTTCACGAAAACCTCCTCTGTTTTAATACCTTAAAATTCAAGACTATTTTTCTTTTATGTGATAATCATTCATTTTCCAAAATTCAGGATTTTTCTTATATTTTTGGTATTATAGCATCGCTTTTTAATTTAGTTTCTTTCAAAATTTACGCTATTCCATTTTTAACAATAGCGATAGATTAGATAGAATCATGAGCAGAAAGCGTATTTGTTCTGCTTAGGTAGAAATTTCGTCACTTTTTGTGCGTTTCCTGTAGGCATATAACCAGCAGCATCATTTATGTAACGCGTGGAGCTTGTTTCTCAGGATAAGCTTGACCAGTATGCCAGAACAGCAATCAATTATTAACAAAGAATGTAGTACAAATGATTTCAAGGAACTAAATAATTATTTTTATTTCAAACGTGTGGAGTTCTGTAACAAATGCATGAATATGAATTTTAGCAAAGTTGAAATAACTGAAAAATGTTTGGGAAGGGTTTTGATAAACTGTAAACAGAGGTATAAGTAGTATTTCTTTAATGAAGTACTATTTATTGGTAAAATTTGTTCGATTATCTCTAATATCACCAGTTTGGAACCTATATTTAGTAACCTAAAAATTTAAATGTGTTTCTACTACTTATACGAAAAACACTATAATCTCCCTCATCTACAATAGATATGCTGGTGTTTAAGTAGAAATTGCTATTATATTGAGCGCGAGATTTTAACACATTATTAGTTGATTTTTATCTCTGGTTTTTGTAATAAATATATCAAATGAAAGCACTATGGCTCATTACATATATAAACTATATAAAAGACAGTGTTTATGTGTAATGCTTTTTGAAGCTTAATATCTCGCATACGACTGAACCGAATTTGATGAAATTTTCAGGATAGCATTATGATATAATAACAAAACGTTTTAATGTATCGAACTCGAGATTAAAGACCGGGGTTCGACTTTAGGGGATAATTTCCATTTTCAATAAGATAACGCGTAAAAATCAATTTTTCCCCATGCAGGATTTATTATCTGTATTTGAAGCGTTTCGCTTTCTGAATGATTGAATGATCGTAATTCTCCCGTTAAATTTTAACGGAAAATTCTACTAGTTTCTAAATAAACACTACAGTTAATTTCCCCTCTCCTATTAACGTATCAAAATGGAAAGTAAAAAGGCATGTTTTTATTGATGATATTATCTCTTTGTTTCAGATATATCGAGTGAGACCGCATTAAGCAGTCATGCCGAGGATAATCAAGCAAGAGGGAGAGGACCCCGATCCAACCCCATACCTCTTCGTTTCGTTGGAGCAGAAGCGAATTGATCAAACCAAACCCTACGATGCGAAGAAGGCTTGCTGGGTACCAGACGAGAAGGAAGGCTATCTCCTTGGAGAAATCAAGTCCACCAAGGGTGACCTTGTGACCGTATCGCTGCCCGGAGGCGAGGTGCGAATATAACCAACGACACTCCATTTTCATATCATCCATACAGACTGGGGCCCCGACATAACGCGGTGATCTATAGCACGAGACACTTTGTTACATGGATCAGTTTTCGATCTTATGCATTTTCATTTAACTTTATTACTCTCAGACGGTGCAAAATTAAATTTACTGCTCATATTATCAATAAGAGATAAAATTTAATAGATATGAAGCGATTATCTTCAATTTTTTTAAATGGAAGCTGGTCTGTTTAAATCAGATCAGATATGAGGCGGTTCAAATCATTAGTGAAATGTGCATACCAATGATTGGGGATTTTGAAAGTTGCTTCTTATAAAGCCTCGTCCCGTGATATAAATCCCTTGAACTGCATTATAGCGAGACCCCAGTCTATATCTCCCTGTAATTATTTTTCTCGGAATATCATTCTATCCCTATTTTCTTCCATTTTCGTTTGCAATAATCTGTCTCTCTCTCTTTATCATCTGTTCCATTCTTCGAACATTTCCTTTCATTCTACATGTACCACTTTTTATAATTTCTTTTCTCCCATCACAACATTCCTATAGTTTCATTGTTTCATTTTTAAAAGACGATCTTTACTCTGCTACTAGCATTTATTGAAAATGTGGAATAATTAAATCCACACTTTGAAACCTAAAAAATTATTGATCTGATTGAGCTTTAATCGTAGATTTTGATATAGAATTTTATTTGCAGAGAAAGGGTCGACTTTATGAGATTTTATGACTACAAATGATTTTTCTTATTTTATTGGATTCAGTCATATAAAGTCCATTTAAAATAATGATTACTGAAAAGTAAACACGAATAAATAATTTGGAAAAAATATTCAAATATTTGCAATGTTAATTATTTATTTGCCAAAATAAATATTGAAAATTTAATGAGAAATTAATGTTAACATTTGTTTCAAAAATTTTATGGATCATTATATTTAATAATTTTGATTTTAAATTTCTTTTTAAAAAATTTATTCAAGTCTGGAAAGAAAATTATTAGAAAATGATGAAATGTACTTTCTAATCACGTTTTATTACATGCATTTCCATCTGTTTTAATGAAAATTTTACTTAAGTAAACATATAGTTTCACATATTATTACAACCGTTTACGTTACAAACAAATGATTGCTTGTAAACATTTTTGCATAAGTTAATCTCAACATATCCGCTTTACATATAGCTTTCAAATGTAAATCACGCTGTTTCAAAATTCTCTTATAAGAAAATTCACACTATATTCAAGCAATTTAATTTGAGACGCTGTCGGTCACGATCTTAGGCTACCTAAGACTTTAAAATTTCGAGTGGAATTATCTCGCGAGGGTATGTTCGTATGTTTTTTCAATCGAGTCTGTTGCATATTTACACCAAATGGTAAAAAAAATTGGAAACAACATCCCAACTCCACCAAATGGGAACAACAAAACAAAATCACTCACACGGCCACCGCTACGCTATGCTGCTTCGGTCACTTCGTCCGGGATGATTTCCGCTGATACAGGACAAGAACTTCAAGAAAGACCTGGTCGGTCAGGTCAACCCACCGAAGTTCGAGAAGGTGGAGGATATGGCTGACCTCACCTACCTCAACGAAGCCTCCGTCCTACACAACCTCAAGCAGCGCTACTATTGCAAACTAATCTACGTGAGTCCACATTATGAATACGAATACACAAAAAAAAACAACGACCAAGACACAGGATTAGAGCGCGGAGCTAATTTATCTTCTCTTAGATTAGGATTTCATTAATTTATGTTTTTTTAGTTTCATCCCGACTAGGACCTTGGGTAAGTGGCTCTTTCTGTTACAAACAGAAAGATTAAAAAAAAAAAATTCCCCTCGATTCTGTCGAGGGGGTCATGAGATCATTTAATTTTCGACGGAACTAATTTGAAATCTTCTCTCTCGACCCCCTTGTCCCTCACTTTCCGTCTGTTTGTTTGTCACGTCTACCTTCTTCCCCACTGTCACGTATGAAACCTATCCCACAATTCTCCGCTCCTTTGTATTGGTCCAATTATTCGGTGTGTTACGTCTGGGCGTCTCCCTTCTCACATTGTGCTCGTCAATCCCTTTTTTATTACGTGTATCCCCTACCCCCTTACGTGGAATCCCTTCGATCCCTTCGTCCGGGATGATTTCCGCTGATACAGGACAAGAACTTCAAGAAGGATCTGGTGCAGCAAGTGAACCCGCCTAAGTACGAGAAGGCGGAGGACATGTCCAACTTGACCTACTTAAACGATGCCTCCGTCCTGCATAACCTCAAGCAGCGTTACTACCACAAGCTCATCTACGTAAGGCAGACTCTGCACTGTAATGCATCCCGTCACGTACCCAAACCATCACTCCTGCCTGCTTGCCTTTAAGTTTCACGATTCCAATGCACGCTCAACCACTAATCGAACCACTTGGTACTTTCACTAGTAAAAAATCTCCGGGAAATAATTGTCAGACTCAAAGGAATGCCACGTATAATTTAAAAAATCGGTATATTTTTTAGAATTTTAATATTTTTCCAAAAACTTAAGAAGCCGAATTAAAAGCTTCCTACTTTTTTATCTAAAATTTATGACTTACATTTGTGTTTTTTCGCAAGTTGATAGCATAATATTTGATAAATATTTGATTATAAATCACCGTAATTAAATTAAAACTGCGTATACATCAAAATATCTTACCAAAGAAGTCAAAAGCTTAAAAGGAAAATTCCACTCCAGTATTACAATTAAAGTATAAGCTGATTTATGATTTGGTTTTGTGTTTAAATTACACAGATAAAACCCTCATAAATGCAATAAGGAGGGATGTTTTCTTTTTGCTGATAATTTTGTGCATGCCATGTGGAACGAAACGCTAATAGCATTTTCATGAACCTTTTAAGTCATAAATGCAAAACTTTCCAATTTATAATCCAATCCTTCCTCTTTCATCTTGCACTGCAAAGCATTAGCTTGGCGTGCACAAAAAGTTTTTACCTACCTATATAAGTATTTATTGCCTTTATAAAATATAACCATATTTAAAAATTTTGACATTTTCATTTTCAATGAAATCTGTCCATTGCTTTGAACCAACTGGCCTGGTTTTCTGGTTTTTAAAGTGCTTTATGTTCATATTTATTTGTTTGTGCTTTGTGCTTGCATGTCTTGTATTCGTCCAAAAGCGTTGCTTACAATTATATCACGCAATAAATGCAGTAGATAATAAGGTTCCAGAAGGAACCATATCTACGACACGAAGCCTCATGATTAGATGGCTACATCATGCTCTTATAAGCTCTGCTCCCACAAGCACCAGCACCACGCTCCACTCACACCAAACCACCATTACCTATTCCAATCCATCCGCCAAATGCTGGCGCATGCGCATCCTTATGCAGCAAATTACCCTTCACCACCGACCAATCAGAAGAGGAAACGGAATGGCGCCTCCCCCTCACCATTTTCCTTCCCGTCGGCTGCAGAAGATGGGTCCACGCTGAGCGACTGTTAGCCACACCCAGTCCGAAAGGACACGCCCCACAACTGTCCATACCCTCCAAAAACTCGTTATCAGATGGGAAAATGAAACTCCTCTCAAAGTGTATATAAATATATGTATAAAAAAATCATACATACAGGTGTCACACAGTGTGTTTATCTATATGTAGTAGTCTAGTGTTTTCCTTGGATAGTGTGTTTGGATGACATTCGAAGTTTTGAGAAATGTTCGAACTCCCAGTGGTGTTTTGTATCGTCATTTTTATTGTGTTGTACATATTTCCCTATGTCGTTACACTAAAGTAACCTTTGTGATTGTCTTTGGTCGTTTGGAGTTCACTTTACAAAAAAATCTCCTTTTTTATATACCCATTAACTTTATTGAAATGTAAAACAATCGACGGGTGACGCTGGATAAAGATTTATTTTTCAGTAATGATAAATGTCAATGAATGCATTTCTTTAAAAAATTCAATTTCAATCCTTTGAGTAAAGCATGGCACCATTTTTCTATTCTTAAAAATAATATTTTTTGACCGGAAAAATATAAAGTAATGTGAACGTCACCCGTGAACTTATTAACCTAGTTTTAATGTTAAAATAATTTTTTAAGGTGCCAATCAATGAGAGCAAAATTAACATCTAGATAAAATTGTTTCGCTAAAAAATATTTTATTTCGTAATAGCGAATATGTCGAGGCCTTTTTGAGACTGTAAGTACCACGTTTCTAACTCTCTGATATCGTTTACACAGACCTACTCTGGCCTCTTCTGCGTGGCCATCAATCCTTACAAGCGTTACCCCGTATACACCAACCGCTGCGCCATGCTTTACCGAGGCAAGAGGCGTAATGAAGTGCCACCCCACATCTTTGCTATCTCTGACGGTGCCTATGTCAACATGTTGACCAGTAAGTACTCTTTACTCGCTCTACGAATTTGTGACTTATTTCGTTATGGCGAGAAATCTTGTGATAATAATAACACTTTCTTTTCTTTCATTACAGACCGCGAGAACCAGTCCATGTTGATCACGTGAGTATTATTTCTATGTGAAGGGGAAACGATTCGTTCGGGAGGAATTATTTCGAATAGTAGATTTATTTCAAATCCTTGACAACTTTTTCGTATTTTCATGATCAACGGTTATAAGAGCAATACGGAAACTTCTTAGTGAATAGGTTTTTATTGAAAATTTTCATTCATATTCAATCATCATATGCATTCTAGAATTCATAGCATAATTTTTGTTTATTTGAGCTATATTAGTTGTTTCTTGTAATATTACATAAATGAGCTCTAAATGGTACATACATGGTAGTAACATGTTTAAAGATAAAAAGTAGTTCGCGTGAAATTTCAGTACAAAGAATAAAATATCCAAAAACTTTTTATCGAAGCATACAGGCTTGAATATTTTAAATGTAAATAAATAAATATTTTTGACAAGAAAGGAATGTTTGGAATTAACGTTAAAAAAAATTCTCCGGATTGAGAATTTCAAGTCATATACCGCGAAAGATCAATCTATCTAAAATTAGCGTTATTTGTCTCACTTTGCCAACAGAAGGCTCGTTAAACGCGTGTATTCGTAAATATGTTGTCTGTAAGCAGTGTCGCAATGTGTTCGTCTTTGTCCATGGTTTTATGTTCCATCCAAACCCTCGCCCCCTTTGTCTCCTTTCATATCCTTTGTCGGTGACCCCTCTCATCCAACACCTTGCCATCGTTCTTCTTAATCTCTCTCCTCTCGTCCAAATGTGTTCGTCTATCTGTGTGTGTGTGTGACGTCATCGCATCCCCCGTCTCCTGATTGGCCCGCAGCGGGGAGAGTGGTGCCGGAAAGACCGAAAACACCAAGAAAGTGATACAGTACTTTGCTCAGATCGCCCCTTCCGGGTACAAACAGACATTCTCATCTGGAGTAAGTCCGCCTCTCAATCGCCTGACTCTTAACCCATTCTTCAAAAGCACGATCGGAAGATGGAAGCTCTGTTCTCTGCTCAAAATGAACGGCTGACACTAATTTTGAAGTCTTACAATTGCGTTTTAATATCTAGAAGAGATTCGTAAATTTTTTAAAAAACAGCTCATAATAAATAATTGTGTAAACTGGGTATCAGGGCATTCTCATATTATCGCTAAAAGTATTTACATTTTTAGGTTACCGGGTTGGCGATATTATTTTTATTGGTTTTCATAAAAAATATCAACCGTGGGAGATAGGGTCGCGTTCTAATGCATAGAAGAGAGCTTCCGAACTTAATGAACACCCGAGGAAAATTTTGGAATGATCCAAAGCATAGCTTTTGAGAATGTTCCACACTTTCTCCTCTTCACAACAATCCATCTAAAGCGACTGCATCTTACAATTAGTCTCCATTCTTGGACTTCATGGAGAAACAATGCTCTAGCACGCATTTCTGTGGCACGGCCGCAAACTAACATCAATAGCCAAAATTACTTCATCTTATGAGAATGCTAGGATTAAGATAATCCCGCTTTTCACGCATACATTTAAAGAACGCTGACAGGCCTCTGCGCTCAGCTTTATCGCCAATGTAATTATTAGAAACGACTCTTGTTCATTTGCTCCAGAAGATTAATCATCAGTTTTTTTTTTAATTTTTCCGCGAGAGTTTCATAAGAATAAAAGTCCCTAATCCTCATTTTAGGGGAAATAATTTTGTTTAATTTTATCAAATTACCAGCACGATTTCTCGAAGAAATTTCGGCATTAAGAAATGTAGACGCAAACGTAAAAGCATGGTTAGGCAGCGGAACATTCGCGGTTACTGAAGATGCCCGGGGGACATCTTGCGGATTCGATTATCGAATCGGATTTCCGGCCGGAGTACGCCATTTCGATAGATCGAACTCGAAGGAAGGCGCCCCTCTCCCCACGACGAGCGACAGTCGCAGCCTTCCCGTTATAGTCCCTCTCCCTCGCCATAAAAGGATTCGCGAGGGATGAAGACCCTCCTTGCACCTCCTTCCATTATCTTCGCAACCCACTTCACCCTACCTGTGCTTATTGTATCGCTTTTTTCGTCTGTCGTCTTTTTTTGTACGAATCAAAACGTTAAAAGCGTATTTTTTTTAAAAAGAAAAAGAATGCCTTTTGTGAAATCTGCCGTTTCTCATTCGATGTTTTCTTTTCTCTCTTTCTCTCTCTGCTATCTCTATCACGCCTCTCCGCCGCTCTCAAACCCATTATCCTCCGCTTCCTCCACCTATTTTTTTTACGAACATACTTTTTGCAAATCCTTCCGCTTTTTTTTAAATGTAACTTTTCCTCTCGCCACCGTTTTTAATCAATTTCTTAACCTCGTAAAAAAAATTCATTTAAACCAAACGTTACGAAATTTTATCGTTGCATCTATCTTAACCTATCGTTAAATTGTACCCTTTAATCGCAAACATTCTCTTTTTCCTGTTCCATTTCATCATATACCTAAAAAAAAAATTCCATTCGTTAATCTGTGGCTTCGCCATTTTCTCTATCTCTTTCTCGCGCGTATAAAAAAACGACTCATTTTCTTTTTAACAACCGCTCCCTCGCGGTAATGTTGTTTCTCCCCGTCGCGAAAACCTTTACTTTTTTGTTCGTCCCCTTCAACTCCCTCCGCGCCGGAAAATCTCAAAAAAACGTCGACTACGCCCACAGAGGAGAGTCTGGTGCCGGAAAGACTGAGAACACGAAGAAGGTCATTGCCTACTTCGCCACTGTCGGCGCAAGCTCCAAAAAGAAGGAAGATGAAACCACAAAGAAGGTAAAGGAACCGATTAAATAAAGAGTGATGATATGCGTTTTTTTTTTAAAGTTGCGTTCCATATATATACTTTTTTTTACAACACCTTACCCAGTCGCAAGTTCGGACAACGAGTTCTGCGACATTGTGACGTCTATCCCCTTGGCGTGCACGTATAGCATCCTCCTTTTTATGTGTCACCAATATTTCCATACATATAGAATATATGCCTGTCATTTTGCCGACGGCGCCTCTAATATCATGCACGCATTAATTGAGCCGCCTTCCTCATTCATCACTATCTAACACCTCAATTCCCGTCTATCGCCTATTTTATTTCTTAATTTGTTTTTTTAAAGCGAAGGACGGGTCTCAATCTAACACATGCACATATATTTAGCATGCTTGATTAACAGCTCTTCTCCTAGAGAGACGTGCGTTGTGTATTCTAGACGTTTGATAAAATTTGTAAAATTTCAGATGATTTCCTTTAGTGAAAATATCCATTTTGAACTGGGTATAATCTCTGCTTGCCTATAAAAATTATTCTTTACGCCCCAGCAAAGTATGATTTTTTTTATCTCGCTATTATATTTCCAGGGATTTTTCTTATCACTCTCTCTGTTTTAACAGGGTAACCTCGAGGACCAGGTCGTCCAAACTAACCCTGTACTTGAGGCCTTCGGTAACGCTAAGACTGTGAGAAATGACAACTCTTCTCGTTTCGTAAGTAAAACTTTGCTCTCAACGATGGATAAGCAGCGTCTTTAAAGATGCCTATTCGTTCTACGGATGGGACATTTGATGAACCGTTTCTTACCTTTCTCTCTCTCCTCCTCCTCTAGGGTAAGTTCATCCGTATCCACTTCGGTCCCGCTGGAAAGCTGGCCGGTGCCGACATTGAGACATGTGAGTAAAAAAAACAGGATATAAGACTTTCTTAGGTTTCTAGATTCATCGTCCCTTCTATATCTGTCCACCTTATGTTAATGTACCGCGTCCTTTAATATTCCAATCCCTTTGCTTTCTCCGGTCGGTCCCTTTCATCTTCCTACTGACTTCCTTTACACTCCATGTAATCGTCTCCTTTTCCCCCTCTTATACTTCTGCGCCCATGCATTTTTTTTACTCTCGCATGTCCGTCCAAATAGGAACAGTGCCAACCCGTGACTTCTCACTTACCGTCAACCATATGTCTCGCAAACTCTTTCTCTCTTCTATACCCTGAATTTGAAACGGCCAAACTTTACTCGTGGCTTGCCCACGTCCAGAGATCTAAAAAATCTCATCAGCTCTCAAGAACTCTCTTTATTGTATCATAAACATGCAGTTAGTCACGATTATGACTTATCAGTTTCTGCAAAAACGTGGCTGATTAAATTTAATATTTAACGCTTCTTGGCATATTTTTCATGGTGGAAAAAATTAAACTTAAAAAAGAAGGATCACCATGAAGCCACATATTTTAAATTTGCAAGAAGTATATAAAAATTGCGGGTCACAATATATTATCTTTTGAAAATGAATGTCACTTGAAATATGTATAAACATAAAAATGATACGACCTACTTGGGTCTGCGAGATAAGATATATCATTTACTTGGCATCTGTCTTTTTACAGATCTGCTTGAGAAGGCTCGTGTCATCTCCCAGCAGACTCTTGAGCGGTCTTACCATATTTTCTACCAGATAATGTCCGGCTCCGTGGAAGGTCTTAAGCGTAAGTTGAAACTTTGCTATATAGTCGTGGCCCTTTACCCGACTCGTGTGGCACCTTTGGCTTCATTCGAAGTTAACGTCGACCAAAGAAGAAATTCACGAGGAATTACATTCAGTCTAAAAATATGCAACAGTACTCCAAATATTTACTAAGAGGGTCACTAGATGTAAAATAAAATTAACACCATCAAAAACCGATGTTGAATTGCTATAACTGGTTTCGATGGCAAGAGGATGCGAGCCTTCGGTCGACGCTACCTTCAATGAGACTTATGTCAGCAACGCGATTCCATCCCAAATATATTTTAATCTATGGTTATCTTAGATCAATAACTCAAAATTAAGAAACTTGGTTAAGAAAACGATGAAATGTGTATACTTGTATACATAATATAAATTTGGCCTTATATTAACTTGTAAGATACAAAACTTATGAAAATGCCCATTGATTTTTCAGGATTTATTCAACCAGAGTGTTGGAGTTATCACAGTCCCTAACTATAAAACATAATCATCTTTTTTCTTTTTGACGAAGGTTCCTCCCACAGACATAAATTGTAATCAGCTAATTTACGACCATGTTTATTTTTTGATAAAATCTCTATCAGAAAACTATCATCGCTTCAGTTCCTCCTCAAGGACTACATCTGGCGATTTCTATTGTCTGGTTCCTTCACGTTAGTGAAGATGGAGCCACGTGGGGGACTGGGAGGTATGGCGACCTCCGTCACCTCCATCCCGGGAATTTGCCTCCACTACTTTCACCGTAACTTTCCTTACTGTCTATCATTGCCTCATGCGTATCCGCCAACTCTCCTTCCTCAGCAATGTGCCTCCTCACCGACAACGTCAGCGACTACCACTTCGTGGCCCAGGGAAAGACCTCCATTCCAGGAGTAGATGACGGCGAGGAGTTGACTTTTACCGACGTAAGGCTCAAAATTCCGAAAGGATGAAGGAAACGGTTCCACACACACACATCATACGGAAAATCTCATTCTCAATTTCCCGTTCGCGCAATAAATACAGATCACTTAGAAAACACGATGCATTAACAAGCTTTGACTGGACCACTCGAAACGAAAATCGCTCTCTACCACCTGTTCCAGAGACGCATCACGGTTTCCCGCCGACTCTTCTTCCTATTATGGAAGACACATTGCTGATTTGACCAGTAAAAGCGCGGAGGAGTTCCTCGTTCCAGTGGCCGGATCCTTTATTAAGGAAATGGGGGACTTGGCCTTTCGTTCTAAAAGGCCGAGTCGGTTTCTCGGCTTGAAGGTGTGCGAAAATCCTCTTCTTTCGTCCCGCGGCGCCTCGACCGTGGTGGCGATGGAGCGGATTTCGATCTCCGACCCGTTTTACACCTCTAGGTCTGGTGTGTTGATGTCCCTCGTCGAATGCAACCGTGGCATGCCCCGTCCCGTCCGGTTTGTGTCGTCTTTTGTTTCAAGTTTGTGTGGCAGCATGCTGGATGTGGAAGAGTACATTACAGTGCATTTCCATCTTTTTTACCGAAAATTTCCCAAATGTTTCTTAATACCAAGTATGCTCAACATGTCGAGAAGTGTGCATCACTAGTAGATACAGGAGTTCCCAAACGATGAAGACGGGAAAATATGACTTTCAATGATGATTTATAAATATAAACATTGATTAAAGCTTTACTCTGTTGTAACTTTCTCATTCAAAATGCGAAAATTACAACTTAATGGCTGATGGTAAATAATTACCAAGTGCGAAAATGTTTTCAATTTTCCACGTTTCTTTCAATCCGAAACTAGAATGGAAAGATTTTTTAATTTTCTAAAATGAAAAACACTACTTTTATGTTTTATTTAATTTTTCCACAGCTCATGAAGTTAATGGGACAAACATTATAAATTGTATATGGAAGAGTTATACAATATACTTTGGGAACTGCATTAACTGTGCTGTTGTTTAAAAACCATTGTAGATAATGACGTCGGTGTGTTTTTTTGTTGGAGCCAGAAAGCATTCTGGTCTCCGTCTTTTTACCACAATTTCTAAGCATGAGAGAACTGAGTTAATGTAAGATTTTGTCCATAGTTATAAGGTGACTGGTTTTATTTGGTTTTTGGTGGAGCCAGAAATCATTCTGGTGGTTGCCATCTACCCCCTGTTTGAAAAACTTAACAGTATCTTCTACATTTGGTTGTGCCATCCCTATTCCCTCCTCCCATTCCCCTTAGGATAAGTGATACAATCCCCTTTAATTCCCTCCTGTGTAAATAGAGAGCATGCGGTCACCATCTCTCCTGGATGCATCTTGTGTTATTCATTCATTCCTTTATCCCATAGTACATCGTCTTGTTAAGTCATCCTAATGTATGCTGTTTTAACCCAACGGTCCCAGGTTCGTGTCATTCCCCTCCACAAGTGTTTGTCACCCCATTTGCCCATGTTGATCGTTGTCTCCTTTTACGCATGCGCAAGGCGATTCAATGTGTGTCTGATGTCCAAAATGTAATCGACTTGCTACGAATGGGGAGGTAAGGCGTTACCACAACACACGACGTGTTCGTTCTAAAATTTTCTCTCTCTCTTTCTCCACTGGCCCTCATCCCAATTTCTACTCCTATTACACCACGCCTTCTAACGTACAGCAATATGCCTCCTCACCGACAACATCAACGACTACTACTTCGTGTCCCAGGGAAAGACCTCAATTCCTGGTTTAGATGACGGCGAAGAAATGCTTATCACGGACGTAAGTGGGAAATACACATTTACAGGAAACAAAAGGACTGGATGCACTGAAATATTTTTATATCGCGAGTCATCAATGTCGGACTTTTAGTTTTAACTGAAAAGATACAGATTTTTGCCAAAGTTTCGTTTAAAATATTATGAATGCGGAAATTGACTGGAGAAGCTGCTGTAAATCGGCAGTAATACGTTAGGTGGATTTTTTGTGGCAATAAAATTTTTGCGTTTAGAGGAAAACACACTTGACAATTTTGCTACGGGATGGTGGTGGTAATAGAACATCGGGGGAAAGGATTTTGAAAATCAATAGCAGCGTGGGACTGTATAAAAAACAATCAACATAAAAGATTAATCCGTCGAAGTAGGTTTTATTCTTCTCCCTTCCATCTCCTCGACAGATTCCTGAGAATTTTAATTATACCACAATTTTGTCTTGGACTTACCTTTAGTTTGCTTAAAATGTTTTTGTCTTTTCGTGATGTCGCATAGAAGAAAACCTCCTACCTTACCCTTGCGTGTGTCGTTTTTTTTCCAAAAAAGGCTTCTGTGATCGTCGCTTATTCCCTCCTATGACCTCTGAGACTTGAAAGTAAATAACGGTAGAATATTCTTCAGGTGTATTTGATTTTACAAAGAAAGCTTTAAAATTTCACGAGAGATTTTCGAATGGTTTAAAACTTAAATTTTTGCTAAGTTAAAATTAAAGTCATGAAACAATAAAAAGATATATATATATATAGTATAATATATTTAAAATTTCAGAACAGAGATATTGACTTTCATCGATAATTTTGGAATGGACATTGATTTAAACTTTTCAAATTGCTTTAATTCTTTTTAATTTTCCATATTCTGGTATTTTCGCGGGGCAGTCGTCAATTTTTGTGATAAGACCCTTCAACGATTTCACATGTAACATCATGCTGCGGCGAAGACGTCTCAATTTAATGTTTCTTCAAGAATATTCAATGTGTTGTGGTTGTATATGTCATAATTTTTTTATCCCAAAACCCATATCCCCGCACCCCTAATAAAGGGTGGTTGTTATGTTTTTTCCCATCCTTTTGAAGTGTATGTCAATGATACCCTTTTCCATGCTTTATTTCAATAGAATATCATAATTTAGACTGTGTGAGATAATTTAATATACCGAACTAGCAATATACCATTATTACTAAATGCATTTAAACCTAAAAATTTTCATTTCTTTGTGCTTTAAGAAATTAAATGCGATTTAGAGTTCATGGTTTATTAATACATTCTCAAGAAAAAATTAAGTTAAAAAATTATTAATGGTATTTTGCGTTGATACGTTCTCGTGTATAACATGCGTTTTACATCACCCTCCCCTTACCTAAATTTAATGTCTTTTTAGGTTCCCCACCAGACGTTTAGCCACCCCACCACTGTGTTATTAACTCCTCACGATTCTCTTAAACCCACCAATTTAGTGTTTTTATTAAATTAGAATAGTTCCAAAGCAATTACCCATGTTTTGTCTTTGTGTATCGTCTATTTTTTGTGTTACTTAGAAAAAGGATGTGGTGTTTGTTGACGCAACATGCGTTTGGAACAATTGAAAAGAATGTAATAGTCTTCGGCCTAACTTGGTGGAGCTGCTTCATGATAAATAAAATGAAAAAAAAGATGTGACTTTCACATAAATATATTTCCTCAAAGGACCCTGGTTTTACTCTGTAACGAAACCATGGTCGTTTAAGGAAATATATTTATGTAGAAGTTACAATGTTTTTTCATTTTATTTATTTATTTGAAAAGAAAATTAATCGACGCAAATTATTTCTCACCTCATCATACACGCTCAATTGGGTTTCATCCACATGTTTCTTATTTTGATACAGACTAAATTGTCTACTGATAACCTACATCTACAAAGGTGTTCAAAGAATTTCAGCTGTTCCAAATCATGCTGCTGCTTCCCCGTTATTGTATGTGTCACCCCTTTGGCTCCCATGTATCGTCTGCTTCTAACTTTAAAACACATTATTCTCTTTCTCTCCTCCACAACCCTCTCCCTCAAATTCAACTCAAACTACCTTTCCACCTTATGCAACACCACTTCACCCCGACACGACACATTATCAATGGATTACACAACAACTACCGCCACCATCAACTTAACAACAACACATTGTATCCTCACGTGCTTGGGCTGTCACAGGAATGTGCCTGTTGACCGACCGTGTGGAGGATTATCATTTCGTCAGTCAGGGTAAGACAAGGATCCCAGGAGTGGACGACGCAGAGGATATGGATATCACCGATGTAAGTTCAGTTTTCCGAGGAAAAGACTCTGTAAAAAAGGGGGAAAACAAAACAAAAGCGTGTCGTTTTAAAGTGAAAGTTAGGTAGGAAGACACCATTCGTGGCCCGCCTATGCAAAATGCTGTTTGTTTGTTTTTCAATGTATTTTTTTTCTTCTTCTCGTCGCATGCCCCTACCGCATGTATGCTCCTGTCCTTTCCCAGCGCACCCGAAGGCTCTTGGCACCCCACTGGTGACGCGGAGTATATAACGCCTTGCCGATCACGCAGCTGCTGCGTCATCTAATCGCTGTAGCTTGGCAAAAGAAACTTCGCTTTTACTTCGGCGTCAAATCTGCAGCCAATCAATAATGAACGTAAATGATGCGGAAGGATTGAGCGATTCTCGGGGCGAGGGTCGCAAAAACGTTCAGTAGGATACGCTCGCTTTCGCAAAGGAACGACGAGAAGAAAATCACCGAGCCACCGCTGCTTAACGCCTTTAAGGAAGGCTGTGACATAGCTTATTTTTCCGCAACTGCTGTCGACAAGATGGCCGATGAAGGGTCGTGTTTCATCGACTCATCTTTGCTCTGCTTCGCTCGAAAAGAGCGTTTTAAAAAATGCTTTCTTTCAGCTCAGCGCACAGTATGATTTTCTCTCTTTCTCTTTTCATAGAGGTGCTTATTTGATGTTGTTTCGTCTGCGCTTTGGGGCTTCACTTGCGAAGCCTTTAACGGCGTCTTTCTAATGATCTTTCTTTCAGAGCAGCTATTTATTGTAATTATTGCACAACTGCACAAGCTTCGCAGAGCACATATTTATTTCGCTTTTGCTTCTCGCATATTTGGAATTTTTAAAATGGCTTTCTTTTTTGGGTTGTAAAATGGCAGTGTTTTTGTATGAATCCTCTTTCACTTAGGAAGGGGAATCTGTATCACGCTTCTTCAATCAATGCTTTTGTTTTTCTTGCAGAAAAAAGTTAACACTGGCTATATTTTCCTTGCCTTTCCGACATAAAGTGAGAATTTCACATTTCGGAAAATATAGTAAAAATTACGAAGATGTTCTTACTTTTTAAAATCTCGAACAAGCATTTTAGGCTCTAGGAAATCGAAAGAAATATTAACTTCAGCTCGCCCGCGAAAATATTCTCGAATTTTCCTAATCGTACAAAAATTCCAAACGTTATCAGTTTCATTTTGAGCAGTTCTTGCTGAGTGAAAGGAGATGTGCGGGGAAAAGTCAGATATAAGTTTCTTTGCTGGTGGAGGTTGCTTACAACGACGCTTGTCAATGCATATGATTTATTATTTATGGAATGGCTTGGTAGATTTGTAGTCTCCTGATAGTGACGATTACAGTTTGGAGACATTTTGAATTCTATTATTTGTCAATCATTATTTTAAAAAAATGACAACCTAGAATGAAAAATCCATGTTTCCAAAACAATTTCTTGGAAAGGTGGATTATTTCATGGAACACTGAATCGTCACTGTCATGATTCGCTTTTGGCTTTGGAGATTAAGGCATTTCTTGCTTTGCTTATAATAATTTATGGTGCTTTTGGTGTCGACCCCTCCCCGTTTTAACGCGTGAGTAATTATTCACTTGAGATACACAACCGAATTTCCAGATGTGTTGCTATTGGAATAAAACGGTAGTAACTTGATTATTTAAAGTAAAATTCTCCGATGAAAATGAGGAGCACTCGACACCGAGGCTGTAAATTTTTTTACGCAAATTTCTCGCTAGATTTAAGCAATTCTATCATTAAGACTGGTTATTCGACATTTTTTCCTCTGTCAATGTGAACGATTCTATAGAAGACTTTCTGTGTCGATGGATCCCTTCGCATGACTCCGCGGAAAAAAAAGACGAACAACTTGGTTGGAATGATAAAACAATTCAAGCCGATACCTTATCGGGCGCATAACTGCTTATTACGGCGCATTAATTGCTTTTATGCTTTTTGCTCGAGCGTGTTTCATGGTATCTGTAAGCCGAAATCGGCGAAAAAGATCTCATTTGACACATTCAGCAAAACTCATTTCTTTTTTGTCTTTTTCTTTTTTTCACACGCTGCTGCTTCTTCGCCAATCAATCGCTTCTTTTTTCTATCCTCTCTCCCTCTCATTCTATTTGCCTTCCTTTTCCCGTATTTTTCCTTTCCTGTATTCTTTCGCACTCAATTCCATACCCATTTCCTGTCTGTTCCGTTCCCGCTTCTCACTCGCCTGGTGCCGTTCGCATGTACAGAAATGTGCCTGCTCAGCGACAACATTTACGACTATTACAATGTCTCCCAGGGTAAGATTACTATCCCCAATGTGGATGACGGAGAAGAATTGACGTTTACTGATGTGAGTATATAAAAGAGCGCAATGCTTAGCCGCACTAATCCATTCTTCTTTGACACATAAAAGCCACACTGCACAAAGGAAATCGACGAAAACCGACATTGATTATTTTTAGGACATGTTTCGTAGAGGAAAAGTTTTAATAGCACGCAATTAATTTTTCAGAGCTATTTTTCGTCTAGGTTTTGATTAACTATCTATACCCAAACAATGATTATTTTTAACGTACCTTCGATATGCGATTTTTTTTGCCGGTAATGTTCTTGGTACTCTCCTACCAATTCATAAAAAACATGAGTATTAACCAAATACGCCAATTTGATTTTTTCATTTGTAATTTACAGACCTTTCAAAACAGAAGGATTTTTATATTAACTTACAGGCAGTGCATATTTTACGTTTAACATTTTTCTTTTTCGTGTACTTTTTGATGTGGATGATTCCAACCCGTAAGAATGCTCAACACACATATACACATATAAATACATGTTTCTACGAATATCATTACTATCATTCAGGCCAGATAAAATATTTTAAAATCAAGTGTATATTTAAACATATTCAAGAAATTTATGCTATCATTATTATTTATGCATTGATAAAATCTCAAAGCTTCCATTTCCAGAAAGATAAATTAAAATTGTTGAAGTAAATTTACGTTAAAAAAACTGTATTGTCTTTAAAATTTTTATTGAACTGTGACTAAATGGAATCAGAAGTAAAATCAATAAGAAACATGACCATTAATGCATTTTTTCGTAAACTTCTTATCATTACTAATCTGCGTTTTCGTTCTTTCCCTCTACCCTTTTACCTTCTTCACCCCAATTTTTTCCGAGTAGCAAGCCTTCGACGTCTTGGGTTTCACCCAGGAAGAGAAGGACAACATCTACAAGATCACCGCCACCGTCATGCATATGGGTGGCATGAAGTTCAAGCAGAGGGGCCGAGAAGAGCAGGCTGAAGCCGACGGAACAACTGTAAGCATATAAATTCAAGGGGCGTGCCCTCTAGAGTAACCTTTCCGCGTATCTCATGTCAGTCAAAATCTTCACTGATTGCAATTATAAATTTCTCTGTCCTGTGACCAATTATCTCTCAAAATGCTGCATTATGCGCATCTCATATTTACGTCCTAAGATATAAAACTACCAATTTCATCTATAAGATCAACGGTGACTTTTGAAATTTTGGTAGGTAATTTGGATGATGTTTCTATGTTAGTAAAACCAAATTCGCCGTTCTTTACACTATGTTTATTGAAAATATCTCCATTTTCTCCGACCTACAGGAAGGAGAGCGTGTTGCCAAGCTCTTGGGTGTTGAGGCCGCTGATTTGTACAAGAACTTGCTGAAGCCAAGGATCAAGGTCGGAAACGAGTTCGTGACCCAGGGTCGTAACAAGGACCAGGTGAGAACTTTAGCTGATTATTTGATATAACTCTCATCCGTACGATAATAAAATTGATTTAACCTAAAAGTTGGAACCGAATTGAACGATTTTTGCAGTTCGGTGTTATTGGGGGGTTCGTGAAAAGTTGATCAAAATATTATCAAAATAAGTAAAAAAAATTGCTTCCAAAGAAGTGTCGTTCATGCATACGAGTATTTCCTTGCTTTCTCCGCGTAAATTGAGCTAATCGCTATTGTTTTCTTTTCGTTTAACAGGTGACCTACTCTGTAGGTGCCCTTTCCAAGGCCATGTTTGACAGGCTGTTCAAGTGGCTTGTGAAGAAGTGTAACGAGACACTGGACACCAAGCAGAAGAGACAGCACTTCATTGGTGTGCTAGATATTGCTGGTTTTGAGATCTTCGACGTACGTTTTCCTCTATTCTTCCTCTGATTCCATTCAAATAAGATAATTGATAAATTATTAAACTTCCATCCATACTCGTTCAATTAATTATGATTGAATTTCATTCAAAAGGAAGTACTTAAGCTTCTTATTAAAAGTATCTATAGAAAATTTTAAATTTTTATTAATTTTATTTTTGAATTTTGCCTTATACATGGACCACTTCAATTTGTCCATAGAACTTTTTTGCAAACTTCATTTTCCCCTTCCCACCCCATACTTCTTGCCCCTCTCCCTATTGATGACAAACTTTTTATTTCAGAGCCTGAAGCGCTCATAATAATCAATTTTTTCCGCAGGATTTTTGCTTGAGTTCATGCAACCATTTTACTTTTACCTTTTTTCACCATTTGGTTCTAATAATTTGAACAAATACTTCGGAGATTACTTTAATTTCTTTGTTGTTCAAATCACTTAACCGTTCATTTTTTTCAGACTGCTTGAGATAACCAAATCGTCTGATTGGATCAAGGTCATTGAGCACAATCTTATCCCTTTATTTGAATAAGGAGAATAAGGATAAAAAACAATTTATCTTTATTTTTTTATTCGTCATCTGCAATGAATAGTGATTCGGGTAGTTATAAATTTCAAATTTTTCTCTCTCGTCTAATAGTAAATTTCATGATCATAGTACTAAAGGAAAACATTGAAATGCTAAAAAAATGTTTGCATTGATGTGTAAGCGAAGTAACATTGGTTGAAAATATTTATGGAATAATTATTTGATTGCTTTATCGTGGATACTATTAAACACTGTATTGAGTGTGTCATGGAATGTTAAGAAAAACATCATCGGACGTTGCTCAGTGGCCTTAATACCATTACGCAAAATGTAACTAACCTTAATTAACCGAATGCGACGATTTCCTCTCAGTACAACGGCTTCGAACAGCTTTGCATCAATTTCACCAACGAGAAGTTGCAGCAGTTCTTCAACCACCACATGTTCGTACTCGAGCAGGAAGAGTACAAGAAGGAAGGAATCACTTGGGCCTTTATTGACTTTGGAATGGATTTACTTGCTTGCATTGAGCTGATTGAAAAGGTAGACTGCGGCTCTATCCTCAACCAGCTACCCCCCAAAACCCAACTAAGTTAATTACCAATAAGTTTATGTTGATGAATTAACCGTAATATAAGTAATATTTTATAACCCGATTATAATATATGTTATTGTTTTCGGACGTAAGATATAACACGTGACGAAAAAATATTCAGCATGTGTATTACTGTTAACGCTAAAAAAATTTACAGGTGAACTGTATGAGTGAATCAATCTCCGAAGTTTTTAGGATATCCTTATAATACGGTTAACAGAAGAGTGTCGATGGACTTTATATAAGTCCCCCTCTTAAGAGCAGAGGTGGGAACTGATATATCTGAACGTCTTCGTGAACATCTAACATTGGTTCATCTGCAACAAAGTCTTGCGCCCCCTCTTAAGAACAGGAGTTGGAGACAAGATGACTTGAACGTCGTCGCTAAAACATGTACCGCTAACATTTTTTTGTGTTCGTTCGGGAAAACGTTTAATAGTGCTCCCCTCTTAATGGCAGGAGTGGAAGCCAGAAAGAACATCACCGTGTCGATAACCTCGCTTAACATTTTTTTCCGCTTCGAAAAAAAAAACAAACAAGAAAACCTTAGGCTCCCCTCTCAAGAACTGGAGCGGGAGCCGAGAAAATCCATTTAACTCTCTCACCACTGAAACTTGAGTGTTACTAATTGGAATTAAGTGCGATTAAAACAGGCAAAATCGAATAATAGATCATCTGCGGAATTCTGCTGAGCCGACCTGCGAAGGAGCGAGTCTTCCACCAAAAATCCCTTTAAAAAAAGCCTTCCCTATCCTAAACCTTTCTGCACCTTCGTTCCTTATATCCTTTGAACCTATTATATTCCAGCCTCTTAGGAAAACCTTAGAATTCTCATTTAAAATTGTCTCTTTCTCTTTTCGCCCGATCCCTTCTCTTACTAACGAACGAATTACGAACTATTCTAACGGATATATTAAACAAAACATGGCACACCATATGACTCGTGTCCATTCCCTTCCCTAAATACCCTCTCCTATATACTCCTCTCGCTCGAAATAATTCGCGACCTGCAGAACAACGGCTTCGAGCAGCTTTGCATCAACTTCACCAACGAAAAGTTGCAACAGTTCTTCAACCACCACATGTTCGTACTTGAGCAGGAAGAATACAAGAAGGAAGGAATCAATTGGGCTTTCATTGACTTTGGCATGGACTTGCTGGCTTGCATTGACCTTATTGAGAAGGTAAACGGTGATGATTTATCGAAAATAGCTTTCGCGTAAAATAAAATGGTCTTTGCCGTCGGAAAATATTCGACTTCAGATGTGCGTAGGATTATGAGAGAATAATCGGTGAATTTAACGGAGGAAGTAGGAAATATTTTTTCTTTTGTCGTGCGACATCTTCGTTAGGAAAATGAACTGTTGGAGCCTCACCTATAGGATATAAAGCGTCGACCAAGTGTTCGTTCAACTCGAATCTTAACAGTTATATGCGCTACAATTACGGTTTAACGAGGTGTGAGGAATGAATTGGTAAGCTTTATTCGAGGATGCACAGAAAAAGAAAAACCACGCAGCGTGCACAGCCGTCGTTCCGCATCAACTCTCTGCGAATCATCGTTTCTAATCATCCTTCAAAGAAGATCCACTCCACCACAAAACGATGGCAGACTACAACAAAAAAAAATTCATCACATTTTTTAAAAAATGTAACGTTCACTCTCTTCTTTCCGTTATTTTACTTATGTTTTCTGTTGCCCTTCTTTTGCACTCATGTTTTGTGCTGTTTTTCCAGGATGCAACTGCACGTAACCTTTTGAGGTGACGTTTTTATGCGTTCATTGTCCTTCCAGAACGTTGAGTCGTTGTCAACTGTTTAAATCACTATATCCCAGTGGATGTGAGTTGATTTGTTGACTTTCTCTCTCTCTCTCTCTCTATTTTAAATCATGCAACCAATCTTTGAGATGTGTCGTATTTACCCCCGAATAACTTGATCTCAAACGCCCAGGTACTATTTTTTTTATCTACTTCACAGATTTTGCGATAATTTTTTTTTAATCGTTTAACCGATTTTGTCAAATGACTTGATGGTTATAAATTTTTTCATGCAAAATCTGTGGAGTGTGTGAAAGTCGTTTTTACCTTTTAAAATATATTTATCCTTTAATATTAAGCATTTATGTCGACTTCAAAGAATATCCATTTATTTTCTATCGTTCGACTAATAAACCACATGAATGTGATTTTTCATTTCTTTTCTCTTCCCTCTTTCCATTTTGCAAGTTTATTGGTTTAGTGTGAGCGTCGTTTTTTCTTCCTTGTGGTCCGAAAAAAAATCTAGCCGTGATTAATGAGCCTCTCTCTACTCAAAAGCTGTTCAGATCACTCCTTTAGCCCAATCCGACATTTAATTTATTAGAATTATGATCGATGTATTATTACATCCATATTCATATGTGAAATTCAAAATAATTTTCGTAGGTTCGGAGTATGCTCGTAATGCCGGTTTGTCTCTTTCTGACATGCATTGAGAAAGACAATCTTATAAAAAAAAAAAAAAAGAGCGTGATTTGGCAGCTGGACGTATAGAGGGAAGGCTCCCCTGTCCTGCACTCTCCACCTGTTCTCATCTGTCCACGTCTTTTGCAGCTACGACGGTCTGAGACGGATGCCTGCCGAGTGTCGCGTGTCTCCCCCTCTCCTCTCCCCCAGTCTGACTCTCCCAAGCTAGCACCCATTCATGGACCGCAATATTCCGCAAACATATATCATACGATCCGGAGGGTGAATCTCGTGCATGGTGTCCAATCGAGGAATTTTCGTTTTTCCCGTTGTTCAGTCGTTGTAACTCGCAACTTTTGGGCAAATCGACTGACTGAATTGAACGGATGAGATTTCTTAAATCTTTCGCAGGTGGAATGCGCAGAGATCGATTAATGTCGGTTACCTGCGAATTTATAGAAGGGGAGGCAAAAATATTTTTCGAAATGATTTTGTTTTTTTTTTAATTTAAAAATTATCAGAATCTGGTCGAACTTGTTCGAAGTTGCCATTCCGTGGATACCATGCATTGAATCGTTTCACAGGAAGGACCTTAAGATATGTTTGCGACAAAAATGTTTTGGGTGTTAAATGTACTGACGTTTTGATTGTCCCTAATTTGGTTTAATCACCGTTCATCCATCGATACCTCCCATATATCCTTCCACCTTCCTAAGCCGCTCTTATTCCATTCTCCCCTCTCCGTCTTAAGAAATAGTGCCGCATACGAGGGCCACAGGCCCCGACCCTCTACCAAGAAAAAAAAAACCTATTCACCTCTCAGACCCTTTTTCCTCTCTCTCTCTCTCTCTCCCATTCTCGCCTTCGCCATCCGCTCTTTCGACCCCAACCCAACCAACAACTCACTCCCCATACCAGCACCCAGCCTTATAATTGTTCGTCTTGCCTGAAATGTGCCCCAGTTGTTATAACGAGAGTTTTTTTTCTTTTTCTCTCTCATATCCCCTTCGCACTTTTTCCCATTCGCACTTTTCCCCTTTCGCACTTTCTTCCATTCGCACAATTTGCACCTCCGTCGAATAACTTCCACTCTCTCTCTCTTTCTTTCTTTATTTTCTCGTGTCCGTCGCCCCGCCTTCCGCATTCTCACGCCGTTAAATTGGTCGACAACCTCGTCCCGAAATGCACCATTCTCGTCCCTTGCACTCTCCTTCCATTTTTCTCACCGTCCTAACCTTACTACCCATCCTAACGGCGGACATTGTTTTTTGAACGACTGCGAAACTTGGTTTTGCACGCAACTTGAATGCCTTCTACCCTTTATCTTCGTTTTCTCTTGTTTTCGGACACTTAACTACAAAACTATATCGATACTACTACAACGATACTACAAAATAAATAAAACTCAACACACGATGAAACGGCTTCACTTACAAAATCGATGGCCATATATATATATAAAATTTATGTTTATATATATAAATAAAAACGGCTCTGAATACACATCAAACGGCAATATCCTCGCGCGCACCCTCTTCAAAATAATATATATCGACCTCCTATTGCACACAATCCCATATAAAAAAAAACAGTTCAACGGCTTCGAGCAGCTGTGCATCAACTTCACCAACGAGAAGCTCCAGCAGTTCTTCAACCACCACATGTTCGTGCTCGAGCAGGAGGAGTACAAGCGAGAGGGAATAGAGTGGATCTTCATTGACTTTGGAATGGATCTGCAGGCGTGCATTGAACTCCTCGAGAAGGTAATGCGAACGGGGAGCAGAGCTGAAGATGAGCCACACGCCAAGGAACCGCAGCTCTATCTCTCTCTCTCACTCTCTCCTTATATCTCTCTATATCAACCCGTCCACCCGCGTCAACCCCTTTCTCGAGCACAGCTACACCTGCAACTCGCCACCTGCTTTATAAATTGTATATACTCGCAGCAACACGCATAGACGATTAGAAAAATGCACGCAACGACGACGTGGCGACGAAATCCGGCATTACTTTTACGTTTTAAGAGATAGTAGACAGGACACTTCAGATTTGTGCCATATACGTAGTTGTAGATCGAAGACCAAGGACATTTTATTATTGATATATTATTTAAATAGGCGCTTCAGTGCCGTTCGGACGTATGTACGTATTTTTCAAATGTCCTGGTCCTGGCATGGGCAAAGAGAGATTTACCGAAAGGATCGCTCGATTTCAAAAGAGAGGGCAAAAAAAACAGATTATTGTTACTGCGTCCGTCTCTCTTCTGAAGAAGTCTCTCCCGTTGTCGCTTTTCTCCGCGTTTTCTCTTTCTCATTTCTCCCTCTCTTTCTCTCTCTCTCTCTTTCTCTCTCTCTCTCTCTCTCTCTTTCAATCTTTTTACTTATCTCTCTCTCTATATATCTATATACGTAAATAAATATCTCTTTCTTTCGATATATCTCCGGTCGCTTCCGCTTAAAAACATATCGCGCCTCCAAGTAGAAACTTCCCCACGAGGTCGAAAGGCGCCTTCTATCCATCGGAGGACTTCCTGCAAGGACCGATCCCCGATCCCAAAGGTATCGTGCCGTTGCCTGTTTTGCGAGACTGATTTTCTATGTTGTCATGGTTTTACCATTTTTTGCGTTTTCAATGTTTTTCTCCTTTATTTTTTTCTTACTCTCACCGCTTCACATTTATTTGTTTATTATATTATTGTTTTTTTTTAACTTCGTTCGTGGATGTGGATTTCTAATACGCAACTGGGAGTGTTTATATCCTGCCCATTGCCATAGCCACACCCGTTTGGCCAGCCAACGCGTGCGCGCGAGTCGGCGTGCTTTGGAAAAAAATAAATCTTTCTATCATTCTACCCTGACACCACCACACCACCACCATCACATCCGGTCGATAGGTGGGCGGCATATCCTCCCTCTGCTGTCATCCATCTCCCCCATCATCCATTCCTTTTTTTTTTACCGGTTTTTATATCCTTTTCCAATGGAAGCGCGCGCGCGCTGTTAAAATGGAAGCGCGCGCGTTTGCAAAGCACACATTCGACTCCGCGCGACGCTGACTGCACTCAAACTGCTCTGCTCTCTCACCGTCAACCACCACACCCACCCACCCTCTCTTCGCACCTTTCCCATTTTCTGTTTGTCATTAACATTTACTATCACTCCCGTTATTACTGTACAATATTCCCCTCCCGAACTCATGTTCAGCTTAAATGCGTTCAAATCCTTTGGGCTAAATTATATTGTACAAGAACTGAAAAGCATTTGTCCGTTTAAATTTTGAGGGCCAGTAGTCTTTAATAATTTTTGTCTGAAAATTTTATTGCGTTCGTTTGCGACGATTCGAGATTATAATTTCAGATTTCTCTGTTTTTATCACTTCTCCGTGGAATTTAAATGAAGTACCTGTTCTTATTTACTCTTTAGCATTCTTTGATTTTCTTGTTGAGCCAATGTTTCTTGTTGTTTTTTTCTTTTCATTCGTTTTTACGGGTGTGTACTATTCCACGCCTTTATTCAATCCGTCCTTTTAATTCATTCAAAATGTTTGCTCATCTACGCTGCTATTTTTTAATATAATTTTATTCGCGTTAAAATATCTGGCCATCATAACGTGGATCACATTTCTTCCTTGTCACCTAGTTATTAAAATAAATTCTTCTCCTATCCCTTCCTCATTATATACTCTTCCCGTCTGACTATCATCTCTCTTTTTATCTTCCCATTACCTTTGTCTTCACCTTTAAAAGTTTCCTCCCTTGTTATGCGGCCTCTAAAAAAATAAACCTTCTCGCATTTCCAAAGAACCTATCCTTTCTCACGCATTCTGTGATTACTGCACATTCTATCTCTGTCTTTCAATACATATTGGTTTTTGATAACATTTTTTTCTCTTACTTTTTTATTTTTATGTATATAGCCGCCGTGTATATACCGTTGGATAGTATGTTTATTTCTTCTCTTTCTGGTACTATTATTTATTTTTTTTTGGCGAGAGTTGAGACAGTGACTCCACCATGCACATGGTTTTTAAAGTTGTTGCCGTCGTCGCTACAAACATGGACGCATAGCGGCGCCACTGTCGACATCCTCCTAGCCGTATTTCACCCCATTTTGTTGTGTCTAATGTCATCGGAAGCGGATCGCCAATGAAGGTGTTCCTCTCCCGTCTTTATTTTCTCTACCGTGTAAATATTAAATGTTATTTGTTTATAGATTGGTAGACCTGCTGCTCGATGCGGTGTTATGTGTTCACCTCTCTTCCCATTTATTTGTTTGATAGCCCTCCTTCCTTATAAACTTTTAATTGGTTCTCCTACCTCTTCAACTCCTACTGCGTTCACTACCATGTACATAAAACTGACTGGGTAGTGGACGATGTTCTACTCCCTCACTCCTCTGTAATTCAGTGTCGAATTCATTTGCATTGTCCTTTTAAGACGTTGTCAATATATGTTTAGATTGTGATTCACATACCTTGCCGTTGCTCCTGCTTAGGAGTAATGTGAGCGGCAATTATCCTTCTGACTAATCATTAAAAGAGTCCAATTCTACAAATTGAATTCAATCTATGAACGAGAAGATACAATGTTCATTAATAATGATTTAGATTTATCAAACAACTTTCAATTGAACAGGATAACGGGTAGGATTTTCCATGAAATCTTGTGCAACATCATGGACTAAATGTAAAACATGATTCCCAAGTTACTCATATTCATACCATGAAGTAAAAGCGAAATAATATACCAACGATAATGCCGCAAATACGCACGAGTTAGGAATCTATACAGAAAAATATGATGAGAATGAGTACAGACGAAATGGATGATTTTTGTTAAGGAGTTTGAAGTATCGGGTTTCACGTTTCTTTTTTTCTCTCTCTCTCTCTTTTTCCTTTTCGCTTGACTCCTACACTTTTATTCCTTATCGAACTTGCCACTTCCGCGATTTCTTTCTCGTTTAATATGATTTCAACATTCTCTTTTTTTGGATTCATTTGCGCATTGTTCATTTTCACCTCTTTTTACTATATATTTTTTTTAATTTCACTATTATTTCATTTTACTATTTTTATTTCCAATTATCTTTCTTTTATTTTTCCCCATTTCAACTTCTCTCCTCTCTCGTTTTACACACCTATCGTTCTGTTTGCTTTTTTCGCTTCCCGATTTTCTTTCCCCGACCCTCAAACGCTATCCTCGAACACTACCGCGATTCCTCGCATCAGATCAACAGCTTTAATCAGCTCTGCATCAATTTCACCAACGAAAAGCTCCAGCAGTTTTTCAACCACCACATGTTCGTGCTGGAACAGGAGGAATACGAGATACAAGGGATTCCGTGGACGTTCATAGATTTCGGGATGGACCTCCAGGACTGCATCGATCTCATTGAGAAGGTACTCGCGACCGAAGAATAGCTTTGCCCCCAAAAAAACTGATTTTCGCTCGCCCGCTGAATTAAAAAAAAAGAGCAATCCGCGGACATGATTTTCGATTATTTTTTTCTTCAAATCCCGAAAGTGAAACGCGAGGTTATTTTTACCCTTGAAAAAAAAAACCGAGGACGCGAAAATGTGGAGGCAAAAAATGGGAGTGCGCGCTTGTCTAAGTCGCCCCCAAAACCACATCCCGCCACACGCCTCCAAAACACGTATGTGTGTGTTTTTTTTATATCATAGCGCTTATTTTTGGCTTCTCGTAGAGCCTCCGCCGACGCCTATCAGAACTAACGCAGCGAACGTTTATGCACTCTTTATTTGCACAGCGCATCGTCGTATTGAGCCGCTCGCTTAATCATTAGCAAAATATACTTTGAAAGGCGGAGCTCTTCTTGTTCAAGCTGCTCGACTAAAGAGTGTTTTTTTATTGATAATCTGTAAAGTAGATTAACATCAATTTGCTTTATTTGCACAGGGTTGAATAAAAAAAGAGAAGCTGTGTAGAAGAACCTCGTCCAACGCTTTAATTTTTTCACTTTTCATGCGTAGTTTTTTTTTGCGAGTGATTCTGAAGTTTTTGAGGTTTAGAGTCGCCGACACTGCATAGGATCGGCCATGATAGGAACAAATTTTCAAAATTGGTGAAAATGTTGAAGAAAAACTCAAATATTAATGAGAGAGCAAGAGATAACTTTAAAAAATTGTAAAAAAATTAACTTAATAAGTCGCGGACCTCCTTTTTGATAACGACAAATTCCACCTATCGAAAAATAATAACCATAATTCGACTTTATTTAAAGGGCGATATTTAGACCATCTAGTCCATTCTTACATAAGAGAGTAATAAAGAACATTTAATGCTTTCCGGCTCTCTCAAAGGAAATTTATCTACCGACCGTTATTGGTCACGTCTATTAAAATATGTCGCCTGATGAGAAATACGCGGTCCATATGAGTAAAGCATTCATTTAACGAAAAATTCGAAAGATGTGAAGAACATTGCCATTTCTATAAGTGAATCTTATCTTTCTTAAATCACGAATCTTTTCGTCATTTTGAAGATAGCATCAGAATAGGTATGGATTGGCTTCGCTTCTGAAAATTATTCTGTAGAATTTTGACTGAAAAATGTACTTAATGTGTCGTGATTAAATGTAAATATGTACTTGAAATAATCCAGTCGTTGTATGTCCAGCTTTTTCAGTGTTTATGTCATAAAATACTGTACGTAAGGCTTTAGAGTCAATTTATATCGGCAAATAACACTTGTTGCTACAATATGTCGTTTTTATAAATGTGGTTTATAAAATTTGAGTTATCAGGAGTATATTTCTCACATCCCTTATCCTTTTGATAAACTTTTTTTCACTGAAGACCCTTTGTATCACCCCATGACCTCTGTGGTTAAGCCTTTTCGTAACTTATAAGCCATTATCTTCGTGTAACCGAACACTACACACCTAACTTTTTCTGCCTCTATTAGAAATGAATGTTTAAATCAATAGAGCCGAAACGCCATTAACCTTGTACGAATTTAACTAGCATAACATTAATGTGTATTGTATTTTATTGTTCTGTAATCTTATGCATGTCTTTGTGTTGTAGTTAGCATTTACAGAAGTGATGTTGAGTAGCCTTTTTCTCATTGTGGTGAGCTTTATGAGGAGGAAGTGTCATCCTCCCCCTTCCTATCCTCATTTGTGTTCTCTCTATTACGGTTAAACTTCATAGATATTATTTCATTTTCTGAACATCCTTAGTAATTATCGTATTTTCATAGATTTATGTACTATACGTATAATTATTAAGAATCAGATAATTTCGCAGAAAACGTACTTTAAAAATTCTCAGTGCTATATGAAAAATTTCTGAAAATTTTCCAAAAATGAAGAAACTCATTGATTAAGAATTATAAATAAATTTGAAAAGAAAATTTTATCGACGGTTACGTTGTTTTTATAGTATGTTGTATTTTAACTTTAGTCAAACATTGGGATTCATGAAGGGCACTCCTTTCATTACGAGAAGTGTTTTCATGGCATTAATTCCTTTATTTTCCTTCAGAAAAATTAAATTGTGCAATCCAAATCGAGAGAAACTTTCTCGAGACTCATTGAGACTGGTGAAGATGAAGGGAACCGTTTTAGAATTACTCCAGACTGACATAAAATAGTCTTATCTCCCATTTATCCCCTCTTACCAAGCAAACCCTATTCAATTCCCCCACTCCCTCCTCGCTATTTAATTTAACTGCATGTTGATTTTATTTCACAAGCTAGTACTTGGACAAGGTAAGACACTTTAAGCACCGATTGGCTGAACATGGGACTCGTATGACTGGTGCCTAAGTCGACTGAGTCGCAGTAAGTACATGAATACACACTCTCCCACCTAGAAAACCCCAGCGGAGGCGACTTTCTTTCTCATTTTCCAAAATCGTTGAGCCTCTACAAAAGACAACGTGGAGAAACTCAAAATCGCGTTGTTAGTGCTGCTTTTATGTTTACAATTATCATAAGCAAAGGGAAATGCGCGTAAGACGCATTTTCGCCTGTAATTTTGCCATAACAAACGTTACGTAGAAGTATGTAGAAATAAGCTACGTAGTTATATCATGGACCATAAGCTTCGTAGTTTGTAGATTAACCAGGCTATTATTATAATTTTATTATATTGCTATTAGCTATTTTTTCTATCGTAAATTTTTGATTTTCATTTGAGTCGTAATATATTGCTGTAAAAATGAATAGATTTAAAAAATTAAGCACTAATGAAAGTAATATTTTAAAAGTAAAATTTTGATTGCCTGAGTAGTAATTTCAGTATTAACGCTTTTATTTTGGAGAAAAATGTACAATTTCTTGTCGTAAGCTGAAAATTACGTTTTTTTGCTTAACTAAACGTATATCATTTTTGAACAAGAATAAATTAAATAAAGCATTAATAACGTAAAAATTTTGCTTGAATTGAGGGCAAAGTATTATTATTTATTCGAACCTTATTTTCTAACGTTTAATCTTGGCTCTGCCGCTTCTTGTTTCTCGCAATCGATCCAAGGATCGACGCGCATAATTCATTTAGAGCTGCTTTCATGCGGGATAAGTTACGCTCCTGGAATTGTCCTAACAGGGGCTTCGCGAGATTAAACGTGGGGGAAAAGGTTTTCTTATTTCGCGCTAACAATTACGATTCCTCCATTTCGTCTGACGCAATCTCACACTCCGTTATTCCCTTCCCCCGCCGCAGCCCATGGGTATCTTGTCCATCCTTGAGGAAGAGAGTATGTTCCCCAAGGCCACCGACAAGACCTTTGAGGAGAAGCTGAGGAACAACCACTTGGGCAAGTCTCCCAACTTCCAGAAGCCCAAGCCACCCAAGCCTGGCCAGTCTGAGGCTCACTTCGCCATCGTCCACTACGCCGGAACGGTAAGGAATCCTAATCCAAAATCCTTAAGACTGTTTCTCGACCATTTTCTTCTCTTGATATTCCCCCCTTTCCAAAAGGGATTATAAGGTCTTGTCCCTTCACAAAAGATTACGAGCTCTAATTTGCTCCATGTGCCCAGTAAAACGATGCTAGGCCACGTTTAATCAGAGTCGAGAAGCAGTCGCCGGACGTAGAAAGTGTCGTTCTCGTAGGAGTCGGCGTACTTAATGTATCTATCGTGAAACAGGTCGCCTACAACTTGACCGGATGGCTTGAGAAGAACAAGGATCCCTTGAACGACACTGTTGTCGATCAGTTCAAGAAGGCAAACAACAAGCTACTGGTAGAGATCTTTGCTGACCATCCTGGACAGTCTGGTGCTCCTGAGGCCGGTGGCGGCAAGGGTAAGCGTCATCGCCTAAGCTCCCCTCTAGTTCAAACCATTATTACGATGATAGATGGGGCGGCAGTTTCTGTCCACCGTGATACTTGGGTCACGGTTTGTAAAATGGGGAGGCTTTTCGGAAGTAAATGTGTTCCGTACTGAAAATGTTTCGGAGGACCATGCACTCATGAAAAATAGTTTATTTTTCAACTGAAATCACGAATGTAATTTCTTTCTAAAAGAGGTATTGATGAATTTTGAAGCAAAATTTCGCTCCAGCAAAGAAGTCTCTCCATTTTACACCATTTACTTCATCAAAAATAACCTCCAATTTTATTGATGGAATTTTGTTTTCAGCTATCATTAAAATTAAATTTTAATTAAAATATCAGAGGTATTATTAATGCTATTGTATTTATTTCATTCATTAGATAAAATCAGTGTAAAGAGGATGTAAATTTTTAATTTATTTGTGATATCTTGTTTTGGGATGTGTAGTGTAATTACTATATGCCAATTTTTTAAGATTTCACTGAATAATTAAACTTTTTTAACAGCGACATTGTTTCCAGATGTAGGCAGCAGTGTGTCTGATAAAGTTAAATTTTCAATGCGAGAAATCTTGGCATAGAGTATCATTATTGCAGTTTAAAACATATTTGTCTCCGTCACTTTAAATACAATTTGATTCTATTAATAGTTATTCAAAGTTATACAGTGTGTAATATATTATTCACAAAGCTGTATGATTACATGTTTAATAGGATTCCTTATTACAAGAACAATATTCACAGAAAAATTGAAGTGACAGCAGAAAAAGATCATTTGATAGAGTCGATTAATGTTATAGCTTAATTTCCAATCTTAATGTCGAGACGACAAGAATTTTCCAATCTCTTGGTAAAAATAACGTCCTTTCATCACATTTTTCATTCGGAATTTGAAATCAAAATCCCCTTACTTAAACTATTCGCCTGCACTTTGTTAAATGCGGTCCTTATGCAACCATAAAAACAATACGAACTTTTCTCACTTAACACCGCGGAGAAAGTTACGGCCCTCCTAAGAACATGATTTTCCACAAATATCTAAAGAGAAAAATTCTTCAATCGACCGTTACGAACATAAAAAAATATCAGCCTCTCCACGTGGAATGCGTCAGAAGACGTCAAGACCGTCCTCTGTGATACCTCCGTTTCGTTCGAGACGTGGGCATTTCTAATCGATGTCACCGTCTCTTTGTCCATTGTCCGACGTTTTAATGTTTGTCTCTCGTTCTCCCGGCGTCTGGGTCTACCTTCCAAACAACCAATGAACCTCGCTCCGTGTATGACGTCACTCCCCTTCCACAAACGCTTACCGTACCACAAGGTGGCAAGAGGACCAAGGGTTCCGGTTTCCAGACTGTCTCCGCCCTCTACAGGGTAATTTCAACAAGCACCGAGGATCTCAGGATACGAAAACGCGCCAAAGCCCTATTAAAGTGTAAACTGCAGACGAAAACGTCAAACCACAAAACCGAATTTGTACTCTGAAAAAAACATATACGTATTTCAGCGCTTAGTTATTCAATTATTCTCCGATTAATAACTCATTCAACCTTATGAATAAATATTATTCAGTAAAGTTTTGAAAAATTAATGAAATAATCTGCGTAACATAAACATGGAAAAAATATGAACAATGCGGTGCATTTTCAGTTACTTCAGTTACTTTTAATCAAATGAACAAATCATAAAAAAATAATACATGAATAAAATTTTTTGATCCATGACTTATTTTCGCGATAGAGCGATGATTCAAATTAATTTGAAATTTTTCTTCTTCTGTTACTTTACTCCCAAAGCTGCACCGCGGAATAAATACACGTTCACACCGTTCATATGTTGCGCAAACATACAACGTACTATCCAGTATAAATATTAAATTTATGACTTTTGCGTCCGCGGTTTTCCTTAGAGCTTTGGCCGTTCTCTGAGACGTAAAATTATCGTCCATCCCTCCGTTATGTGTTTCCAAGCCGCGTATCATTGCGTTCTATATGTTTCCCTATACGTTTCCATCGCTATTAAAAGCCGCCTATATATGTGCCTATCATTTTACCTAATACCACTGTTGGGTTTTCTTTGTCTTTCTCTCTCTACCTGAATATCTCTCTCCCTCTCTCTATATATATATATGTATATATCTCTCTCACTCCCCTACATGTTTTCGTGCTTGTTACATGTTCTTTTTATGTAAATACATTTGTTGTGGATGTCTCACAATTGTTGTAGCTGTTTCACAATTGTTGTGGCTGTTTCACAATTGTTGTGGCTGTCTCACAAGTGTTGTGCCTGTCTATGTTGGTTGTTGTGGCTGTAGTATCTGTTTACCGCTGTGCATGTCCATTCACTTTCAGGGTCAAGAAACAAATGCCGACATTCGATCAACACACAACATTCAGGATAATCGCCAGATTAAAAAAAATCCCTATCCATAGCTTAATAAAAAGAAACAGCTCAATCATAGCAATTTAGTTTCTACGCCGGGCCTAAAATACAATCTAAAATAAAAATTATCTGGAATTTCTTCCTTTCTATAATCGTACGTGTATTTAGGAAAAAAAGCATATCACTTTCGCGAATGAATTATATTTTTTTGGCGATTAATAACTGAAAAAAAAAGTTTCAAAATTTGAAAATTTCATTTTAATGCAAACTTATATATTACATTCCTTTCACCACTCAACAGTTTCAACTGATACCACATCAATTCCCAGTAGTTAAGCCCGGCATAGTTTTCCCTTACGTTTAACCCAAGTAATTCACCGACTTTTGCATAACGTTAGATATGTGTCAGGGATGCTTTTAGGATGGTGAATTTTTTTCTTTTTTGTATCCTCTATGTGCTTTATTTGAAAATATACGTGTCTTTTATTTACCTCTGTATGGCTTTGGGGCACATAGTGCTCGTTGAATTAATTTCCTCGTGTGTGAGGATATATAAGTAGTGGGCTGCTGGGAACCCAGTGCTAATCTGTATCTCTCTATCTTTCTCTGTTTCTCTCCAATTTCCTCGACTCTTTCCCTCTCTCTCTCTCTCCCTATCTGTGTATCTGTTACTACGTATTCTTGGACGCAGGCGGTCGTGGCAAGAAGGGCGGTGGATTTGCTACGGTGTCCTCATCATACAAGGTGCTGCTGCTCGGTTGCAATTCTATCGACTAACCTTTTTTTACAGCAAACATAAGAGCGTGTCCGTATAAATGAACGCTCTTTTGCACGATTGAACCCGTATCTAGGAACCCTCTCACCAACAAAAAAAAAACGCAGAGTGCAGTATCAGAAAAATGTTTGTGATCACTCTGATATCCTGTCACTAACTTCATAACCTCCATCGAGTGTTTCGTGACTGACCGCATGGTGCTTTGGGGCTTTTTCTATTTGATTAACTTTGGAATTTTGGATACTGACCACGTTATGGATGATTCTATCCTGTAATATTATTTGCAGCATTTCGCCAGTTTGATTAAAAAAATTACTACGAAACCGTCAATTTTAGAAGGAATATTGTAAAAATCTGTTGGCTAATCTCACTCATTCGCAAATACTGCAGAAATTAATTTTATCATACATCAATTATTAAAATAATTTGATAATTAATTCATTATAGGATTGAACTAAAAACAAATTTTTAATGGCATGTATTTTTGGAATAATTTACTATATATGGCTAAAATAAAAGGGTGTTCGCGTAACCAAAATAAAGTAGCCACTCAAATATAATGTTTCATCTAAAGAGCCTTCTAAGTTGTGTAGTATGCAGCCATAGAGTGTAATTTATGCTTTCAGCTATATATGATTATTTTTGTTGAAATTAATGTAGTACTGCTTTTAAAAAAATGTCAGGCGGCTTAATATATGATTATTTTTGTTAAAATTAATGTAGTACTGCTTTCAACAAAATGTCAGGCGGCTTATAGACCATAAATAGTTTTTATTGGTGCTATTTGATTAACATGATAGTTGTATCTGGTGTTTATTGACTAATATGACATCTTTTTGTGAAACCTAAAGCGCTCCTCATATCTTTCATAAACCCATTAGAATAGATTCACCCCCTATTATTTAAAAGGTAACTTCAATAAAGAAATAAAGTAATAATTCAACAGATTTCAATTCATTTCTGCCGTAAAATATTTTCAGAATATTTGCTCAAATCATATTTAATTTACTTTTTTAAAAAATCACGATTTTTCTTGTTGCCTAACTTAAATACGAACCATTTTTTTTGCAACTGAATGAAATTTCTTTAATATCATTCTCTTTCTATTGGCATAAAATTAGTGTCTTCTTTATTTGAAAAATGCCATTTTGCTGACACCATGTTTCTTCTTTCCCTCGCACCTTACCTCCGTCCTTCCAATATCCTCCGTCCCCACAAATCAATTCAAATCGCTGCTGTCCTCAACACCACAGGAACAATTGAACAACCTGATGACCACCTTGAGGAGCACCCAGCCTCACTTTGTCCGTTGTATCATCCCCAACGAGTTGAAGCAGGCCGGTAAGTTTGGCCATCACCAATGATTTGAGTAGCTTACAATTAGTAAAATTCGGAGGTGATTGGATACATTTTCTGAAATATTAATCATTTTCTCTATCGAAGTAAACCTTTCGCAACCTATCATTCTCCTAAACCAGTCACCTCACTAATGTAACTTAATTAGTCATCATCTCGGGCACAGATAACTTAATTTGAAAATTTCACCATGCCCATGGAGGATGATGAGCTTTGTATAATTTCATTTAGCTGTTTCATTGACAAATTTTAAGTTTTTTTTCTTTTTATGACGTTGGACTCGTTCTGTTCGTTGCCACAGGTGTCATTGACTCCCACCTTGTGATGCACCAGCTCACCTGTAACGGTGTACTTGAAGGAATCCGTATTTGCCGAAAGGGATTCCCCAACAGGATGGTCTACCCCGACTTCAAGCTCCGGTAATGCGGCAGTGCTATACTGCTTATTTAAGTATTATTGGGAATAATATGACAATTATAATTATCTCTTTGACAGCTTCTCCATTGTAACATGGTTAGCGGGCGATCCGAAAGAAGTTTTACACTATATGTAGAAATGAAAAAAATCTACTCTCAGTTTTATGAGTCTTACAACAAATGCACAGCGGGTTATTTTCGTACTTTAAAATCACATCTGTAAAAAATTTCAGTATTATTTCAGTGTTATTAGGGAATAGACGATTAAGATAAAAAACACTTTTGATGGAAAACATCTTTGTCGATTCGTTGCAACTTTCGATTTTTTAATACATTTTTAACTCGTAGAGCTAATTATAATTCTTTGCTCAATGGATTTTCTATTTCTTGCTATGTAAGTTTGGGATATTGGAGTTTCTACTAGACTTAGTTATCATAATCTAGCTATTCACTTTCTGTACTTAAATTTAGCACGTCTTCTAGTTTTGGGTACAAGTTTTATTATCTTAATTCTTCTATTGTTGAAATGTAAACTTTATTACATAAACTTTGTGTGAAAATATCACCTATTTTGATGGAATGAACATTAGTTCGAAATACCATGGAGCATAACTGATTCTTATCTCACCTGCCATTCGCGAAAATAACCCGAAGTGCTTTCCAAATGAAAACTTAACTGGCGGATACCTGGCACCATGAAATCTTTCTTTAGGGTAACCTCCCTGTCCCATGAAATTTAACAAAAACTTTATTTGCAGGAAACTTATCCAAAGCATCGTATTCTACCAGTTCTGATCCGAATCAATAATTTATCAAACGAAGCCTGCGATCGCTCGCATTCGAGAGGAGACATAACTTTCGTCTATCAATGGCTTGATTTCGTCCAGGAAATGTAGCCTCGCTTCCCTTTTGAAGTTTTATTATTAATTATAAATAACAAAAATTTACAATCGTGGATTTTGGTGAAAATACAACGTTGAAATACATTCATAATATGTGAGAATAAATATTGTAAAGATATGATTTTCCATCCTTCAGGAAAATACGCGAGAAAGAGGTGATTATTATTCCTCAGCTTTAATTACCATTCACGAAATTTCTACTTCACTGTAGTTCTGAGTTATAAGTTTTTAAATATCTTTTCGCGCTCAGTATTTCTTAAAGAAGCATGTGAGCTCCTTCATATAAATAAATCCTCCGAGTGATGTGTTAATCGAAGCACCTACAAAAGGGGTTTGGTAAATAAAAAATTATCCTGAGATCAATCATTGGCTCATCATATGGTATCCTTTTTACCCGACCCCTTCTCGCAAAGGTACATGATTCTGGCCCCTAAGACCATGACTGAGGAGAAGGACCCCAAGAACGCTGCTGCCAAGTGCTTGGAAGAAGTTGGACTGGACCCTGATTCCTACCGTATCGGCCACACCAAGGCTCGTCCCATATTATATATAAAAATATTCATATGCACCGATCGGAACGGTTTTATTTCTCCCTCCCCTCTCCCCCTGCCTGCCGATCATTTTGTTCCTTCCCCTCACGCCCCGGAATTTTTTTGTTCAAGCACGACCCCTCTCCACTCCCATTAAAGGAATGCAAACAACAACAACAAAAATTCCTAGTTTTAGACATGGAATTTCCCAGTGGATGTCGATGGATTTTTTTTACTTCCCTTTCTCCCCTCACTTCCACCCGTACGCGTTCTGCACATACCCACGTATATCGTCCTGGTTTTGTTCATTTATTTATGATTGTACTATTTTTTTCACTCATATGTTATTTCCTAGCACGAGTGTCGTCGAAATCAAGCCGTATTTTCTCTCCAATCTGTGACGTCTGTATCTCGGAGGTCGGGATGAAACCCGAAGCCTCCTCCGTCCTGTTTGATTTCAACCTACCCCCCCCCCCCTCCTCCCCCCTTACCCTTAAATTTATATTATTATATCTCTCCCCCCCTCCCACTGTGTACGTCCCATACGATATACGTATTTATGATATTCTATTCCAGTGTCTGTTTATAAAAGTGCCCCCCGTCTCTCCCCAAGTGCCAAACGCGCTCCTTAACTGGTCCTTGTAAAAAGAGAACCCGATAAAGGTCCCTTTTTTAGCAGGGCCGCATTAAACAATGCCTTTTTTTCTTCGGGTCCTCTTCTACCTTTAAGATCTTTTAAGAGCATCGTCGGCACCGTCTTTTGTTTACCCTAGAACAGGAATGGCAAATGATTTTTGAGTCGCGTGTCAAGAAAGTAGTGTGGACCATCATAAGTATTTTTCGCGTGCCACTAGTTTACTCCTCCAAGAAACGTCATATTTTATACAGAAAATACAAGCTCGCGCGTGCCAAGTGAAATCGCACGCGTGCCATTTCCGGCACGCAGTGCCACGTGTTTGCCATCCCTGCCCTAGAATGTACTTGTCTCTAACGGAACGCGCATTTTGAGAAGCCACAGGTCCGATATTGCGACTGATATTACCGGAATACCCAGCATGATAATGGGAAGGCTCTCAGGATGCGCTATCCTCTCTCTCTCTCGAGTATTGTAACCCTAGTTAATGTCCTGACCATTGTCCCCCCTCGCGACCTCCGCAGCTATAAGATCCTGTCACCACAGGCTGTGTCCAAGTTGGATGACCCCAAGAAATGCTGCGAAGTCATTCTGGATCAGGTGGCGCTGGAGAGCGAACTATACAGATTGGGTCATACAAAGGCACGTTACGTTAACGTCTACGCAAAAAAAAAGCAGCTCCGTTCCCGCAGTTCCTTACCTTCGTTCCACCGCCCCCGCAGCCGTTCGATTCGTTTTCGCCGATTTCATCCGGGCGAATCTCGGTGCGATGGGAGATAGGGTGGCACTCTCTGGCGAAGGATCGTCGCGGGGAATTTTTTCCCTGACGATGGATTCTTCCCTCCGAGGGCAATCTCTTTCTGGCGGTTTCATTCATGTACATAATCCTTCCCTCCTGAACGTCGGACAGGCATTTTGTCATCGCGTGGGATATCCCTTTTTAAAATAATAGAAATCGAAAACCGGATTCGATCAAAGGTTGGACATTTTAATTCTTGAAATCTTCTAGGATTTTGAAACACGATAGAGTTGGACTTTCAACTCTAGATTTGTACTATTCTACGGGCAAAGGAGTACATTTTTAATGTAACATAAAATTTATCTGTAAAAATTGCTTTTATAACCATTGCCTTTACGAAATGCCCTAAAAATTGACTGCGTTGTCAATTCTAGCATCATTTCAACACATAAGCTTTATTATCTGTTTAAATTTCAATTATTTGATGTCTTAAAAAAAACATCACGCGAAAGAAATCTCCATCTATGCCTTTACATTTTTAAACGACTATCAGTTTCATATACCGACAAGTAAATTACATATGTGCGGTTAAAGCCGTAAATACCTGATAAAATGATTAACTGAATATCATCAAATGCCTGTCCGAATTTGGAGTATCCTCTACATGTGTCGAACGCAATGCAGCTATCTTTCGTCTGCGATAAGTGTATCTCTATCTTCATCTTTGTTGCTGTATTGTGTATGGTTTATATGTGCCATTTGTACTCCTCTAATCGTGGGCTACATAAGCCATCCTTTTTCTTCCTCTTTGTCTCCAACCCCCTCCCCTCTTTCTCTCACCATCATACCTGCCTCTATTTCTCTTGTGTATATTGTGTAAATTGTGTATATTGTATATATTGTGTACAAATATGTTGTCCTTGGTTGGTTGTATGTTTCCTCTATCATTACATTTTCCATTCCTCACCCATAATTCTTCCTCTTCGGCCATGTTACTTTCGCGATTCCAACAAAATGGCGATTTTTTTATTGTAGATCCTAACAGGGAATGTTATGTAGTAGTCAATGTAGTGAGATAATTATTAGTTTTTGTAAATTGTACAAAATAATCTAAAGAAGCATATTTTTATGCCATGTAAATAATCACGAACGTTAGTAAAATTTAAGGAAAGTAACTCAAATGTAAGATCGAAAGTTTAAACGGCTATCGAGTTTTAACCGTAAAACAAAACTTTTGATGGATATTGATTCCTTCACTTGATTAGTTCATATAATAACCTATTGGTTGTTTTAGTAAATGTGTAATTTACTGCGCATTTATAGAAATATCCGCCCGTTCGTAAAATACGACATTTTCGATTATAAAAGTAATGAATTTCGTCGAAGGCAGATGAAACCCGCCCTGCAATAATTCAATTAGTCCAGTTCATTGGAAAATTTCTTCCTTCTTTGAATCGAATTGAATCGGGTTTATAGTTTTCATTTTTTCGGAGAGCTTGAAAATTAATAAGCTATAATAAAAATAAGTCAAAACGAAACTTTTATTGCGATGATTGGCTAACAGTTTACAATAAAAGTTTTTTGTGCTCTAGGAAACGATATTGGACGATATAAACGAAACATTTTTCGAAGGAAAGTGGCCGAAAATTCCATTCCAAAGGGTGTCGAAAACCTCCCCCACCCCCGTCCACCGCCATTGTTCCATCCCATCACCGTATTCGTCATAAGGGTTAGCAAGGACAATCAATCAATCAATAAAACCTCCCCGTTCCCCGCAGTTACAAAATCCTGTGCGCACATCGCATCAAGGATGGCATGTCACTGGAAGAGATCGCAGAAACAATTCTGGACACAGTGAACATGGAACCAGAACTATACAGAATGGGAAAAACAAAGGTACACTCGAGGAACTCGTGAACAGTGAGCTCACGAGGAAGACGACCTTGCGAGATAAACAATTATAACGCTATATTTAACGCAATGAAATTTAGCGAAAGAAAGTGCTTTTGGAAAGCAATTTCTCTTTTATTTGCAGCACCTCACTTCACGTAGACAAAAGAATCGCGAGCACAGCATTAATGCATTTTATTTATAGAAAAATTCATTTGTGATGTAGAAATAATAAGTAACGGCATTCTAATGCATCGCACATACTATATACTTTTCGCCTCGTATATCGCTTTCAGCTGTAGTTAATGTAGCATTGCTTTTACTTTTGGACTTCTAGGCCATCTGCAATGGTGAAAGAATGAAACTCTCATTTGACCGCGGACTTTAAATCGAAAGATCTTGCATATTCTCATTCATTTTATTTTCTGTCCATTCTGAACCAGTCAAATCTTGTTTTCGAAGATCTCGGGGTAGAATGCTATCATCGCTTGGCTTTTGTCATCGCTTTTATATTAGCGCAGTATTATTGCATTTTTTAAAAATTAATACGCGTAGCTTATGCATAGGATTGGTAAGCAGCCTATATGCGGTCTGCCTTCTTTGGTAGATATTTCGTTGGCTTAAATATAACTTTCTTTGGCGAAACGCTGTCGATCAATCAACGATACGTTCACGCACCCCTTAAAGTGAAACATCAATCATTGAAGGGCGTGCTCTATTCTTGTTAAAAAAAATTTCAAAGGCGGACTCGGAATTTGTGTCACCGGCAACAATCTTACGAAGCAAGTGGTAAAGCTTTCGAAGACTAACTGAGCTAAAGCTTGAGCTCTTATGCCAAAGCCCGAAGCTACCTTTCTCTCTCTATCTCTCTACTGAATCTTCTCCATCTATGGCCTTTCTCCTCTGTAACCTGTGTTCCATCTTCACCTCACACAATCATCAATGTTCGCTTCTCAATGAAGAGCTATATGCGCAAATGCAATCGCTCCATATTATGTGACGCAAGTCGCTCTAGCTGCCAAAATTTTGAGCCTAGCATAGTCACCTTATATGTTCACCTTATATGGAATAAAACATCTCCTTTTCTAACAATTAAATGTGAACCCAATTAGTTTATAGATTCATTATATGTTTCCCTGGCATGGTATATACTCCTATCTTTAGTATGCACCTTATATGTTTACCATTACCTTATGCTTGGTCATTTTGCTCAGTTTTAATACGAATAATCTTTTATGCTTGCTTTTATGCACGCTTGATGCTCGCAGCTACTTATATGCTGAAAATCATAAGCAACTGTGATAAAACGATTGACATATATTTGTTGCCACTGCCAAGTACGCCGTTGAGCAGTGCTATATGTTTGTGTGCTTTTGTCTTTTGCTGCCAATTAATCAGTGAATTAATGTTTTAACTGTTTTTAACGGACGACATATTTAAAAATATCAAATAAAATTAAACATTTTGGCAGTGGAATGATCTTTACTTAAAGTATACCTTGACTTGAAAGCAATCCTTATAACACTATTTTATAAATTAAAACAAGTCGCAGATATTATTGCATTAACCTGATAAACACATCGGACAAGTCGTTTTAAATTAACGCTGCGACGTTTGTAAGAAAATTGTAAATTTTATCTTTCCGCATCAAATCATTTTTCGAAAAATTAAATATTGTCTAAACTACATTTCACTGCAAAACTTTCCCGCGAGATCTTTTTTTTCACCAAATGAATTCAGTGTCGTCCATTCAAACGTTTCAATTTTCTCTTCGCGAGTGCTAGGCCAGCGGTCACGGCCACAGGACTTTTTTTTACTCTTCTTTGTTTCTCCTTCCGTTCGAACCTTCTCTGCCGCCTTATCCACGGACGATCGCATCGTTCGACCATTCCCCTTTACCTTTTGACCGTACTCCTTCCCGATGCCCTTCGCTTCGGCTCGAGCAGGTGTTCTTCCGTGCCGGAGTCTTGGGTCAAATGGAAGAATTGCGTGACGACCGTCTTGGAAAGATCATTTCCTGGATGCAGGCCTGGATCCGAGGTTACCTCACCCGCAAGGAATACAAGCGGCTGCAAGACCAGAGGTGAGTAAATCCGACGGCCTCTTCTTCTAAAGGACCACGCTCTTCTCTAATCTCTCTTGTCTCTGTTCCTAGCCGTTTGACGGTTAAATCCACGTTTTATGCCTTCCCTCTTTCTTCAGAATCGCCCTCCAAGTCGTACAGCGCAACCTCCGCAAGTACCTCCAACTTCGCACATGGCCCTGGTGGAAGTTGTGGCAGAGGGTCAAGCCCCTGCTCAACGTCACCCGCGTGGAAGACGAGATGAAGGTGAGCGAAGAAATGCCGGAAGATGGCGTTTAAAATACTTTCAGTCCCCTCTATTTAGGAAAACCCTGAATTTAGGCGTAAATTTAGATTCCCCTTCCATTTTTAATACGCGCCTCGTACGTGGCGCAAATAGCTCTCACCTGGCGGGTTGGCGAGTGTATTCCCTTTTGAGAGAGCCTTCTCGCGTCCTCCTTAGGAAGGGGGGATAAGGAATTATCCGGGCGACTCGTTGCTCACAAGCCCACCGAAACATGCGGAAAAAATGGAGGCGGTTTGGAAATGCCGTAATTTGAATGAGATTTTTTTCTCCTCGTTTCCACCTGGATGACGTGTCAATCTTGTTGCAAACACTATGCACGGCAAAGCGGTTAACATTAAACCGTTGTAGATTTAGGCTCCGTGATGCCATTGAATTCTTTCGGGAACATACGTCGTCGAGCTCTCTCGATGAAAATTATCCACGAATTTAAATTCGTCTAAAATTAAATCGCTCGAACATTGTTGGATTTTGATCGCTTTTTAGGTTTTTTATACACTTTCATTGCGAGGTTTCGACCAAAAATATAATAAATAAATTCTCACATCGCCGCGACACTTCATTCAGACACAAGCGACATCACGTTGCATGCATTTTATTACAGTTCACCCTTAACCTCACCTGGTAAGAGAATATGGCTGCTTTAGAATACAAATAAACTAGTTACCCTGTTTTATTGTTTTATTTTCATTTGAAACACGCATCGACGCTATCTGTAAATTGCACCCATTTTCCTATCTACTACATTATTCTCAGACACACTAAACATTTAACATAAAATTGCATGACGGGCGTGTCAGCGGCTGTGAAGTTGGTTGCAAAACAACAGAAAAGTTCGCACTTGGGGAGTTTGAAACCGCGAATACTCGCGTCAACTGCGGTCGAAGAATCCGAACTTAGTCGAATAAAGTTAAATAATCCCACTAAAAGAAACCGGGAACTTTTAAGTCTGTGAAAATCTCGTTTTCTTTTTTTTTTAGACAGTTGACAAATTTCATCCGGTAAATTACTCCGCGACATTGGGATGGATTTAACGTAAGGTTCTTCTATAAGGCGGGTCAACGTATATTATTACCGTGCGATCTTTTAGCGCTAAGAGGAATCTTAGATCCCGTATCGTATGATGAAACGGATATTTTTTTCCGTGGAATTCCGTGTCGTGGGCGGCCATCGAGAAGAGTGGGCGAGAGAGAGAGACTGCGTTGGTGGCGGAGCGGTGGCAGAGGAGAGAGGCCGGGGTGTCGTTTAAATGGGAGGAACCGTGTTGAACCGATGGAAGAGGATTCGTGATTCCAGCTGATTGGAATGAGGGAGTTACGGAACGCGATGACGCAGGGGAAACACCAAAGGGTGGCGCCGGTGTCCTTTTACCTCTTAGAGAGAGAGGGAGAGAGAGTGACGGAGGAGGAGAAGGATGGGGTTGAGTTGGAGATAGCGGGATGGCAGGAAATTCCCATTTAATTGCTTCCATTAGTATCACTCTGCTTATGGGTGGGACGAAGAGAGAGAGAGAAGGAAGCGGAGGAGGGAAAAAAGCGGGGGAAAGGAGTCTCTCGCATTCCCACGGCAATATGAGGGTTAAATATAAAATATGCGAGTTTGGAAGGAGTAGGAGTCGGGAACCAAGGTACACCATCGGGAGACTTCCACTCGTAAGAGTTAATCCGATCTCTCCCCCTCTCTAAGCCGTAAAGAAATGGGATGAGAAAGGAATGGGGGGGAAGGAGATGAGGGGGAGAGGGGGAAAGATGTGAAATAGAGGGAGGAGGAGGGAGATTGGGCGTTGGTGAAGCTGTGGGGGAGGTTAGGAAGAGAGGGGTAGGGAGGTCGCGGTTTAAGGGAGGAGGAGGTGGCGGGAGGGAGAGATGGGGGTCGCGAGATATGAGGGGGGAGAGTGTGTTATTTCCGAATATGACAGAAGTGTCCAAAAATGTAGCCACCTAGACTTGATGGAGCGGGGTGCGTAGGAGTCGGGGGATGATAGCTTCAAGAGGGGTATATGGGTACTATCGCGTGGAAATGGTGATTCATCTCCCCTAAGAAACTCATGTTTTTCCGGGATGGAGAATTGAAATAGGATCGTGCCCGCTGTTTAACCAAGGTGAAATTTCTATATTCAACGTCGCTAGGCATTCGGGGGAAGTTTTATTTTTCGGCGAAGAAAATGGGAAAGCGTCTGATAAACGTTGTGGTAAATCTCCTTCCCTCTCTCTAGAGACGGAGAAAGTTTTAAAAAATAAGAGTCACGGGTCTGTTTCCCCTGAAGCATGCTTAAAGATATATATGCCAGAATGGGAATATTCTCGAATGTTTGCTTAAACATTGTTGAATATGAGAGTGACTTTTCTATTAATCGGAGATATCATTTTAAGATGAGGGGAAGGTGAGAAATAGCGATTCAGAAGTTCGGAAAACGGACGTTTCTACCGCATTTCTAAACGTTGGCAGCATCCTTATTTTTGCGCTCCTAGATTTCGATGTAGGTAGATGATATATGGCCGAGGGTGTCAATGCCCATGGCGGGACACGACCGGGGTACCTTTTGGGCGAGGAGCCATATCTCTATTCGATAGACATCCTGGGTCTCATCGGGGAGAGGGAGAAGGAAATAGGGCAGATGAGGCAGCAAAGGGGACTTTAGGGTGGGGTTTGGAGAGGAGGATGATGCGGGGATGTACCCAAAGGGGTCCAGGTAGTTGAGGATTCCAAAAATATTCGTGGGACGGTTGCGTAGGGATGAGTGGCTGGGGAAATCACTCATGCAGGCGAGCCGGGAGTCGAAACGAGGGACTTCGGGTGGGAGTGGGATGGGGGAGATGAAGAGGGGGAGGGGGGGTCGAGGAGGGGGGGGAACACGCCTACCTGGGGACACGCGCGCAAGGGGGCATGGGAGTGGGGGACAGGGAGGAGTATGCCTTTCGTCGGTGAGTGGGAAGGGGAGGTGGGTTTCTGAGGAGGTTGGAGGTTGTAGGGCGGAGGAAATGGGAGGCGGAGAAGTGGGAGGCGGGCTGGAGGAGTACTGGAGTAGGGGAGGAAGTTATACCGTGGGTATCCCGCGAGCATCCTGTCCTTTCGATTCAGTCTCCCTTCTAAGGCGCCCGGTGCGCATCCATCCGAAGCTCCCCACGACCTCCGGCCCTCTCTCTCCGACAGGGCTACTGGATAGCGACCAGTGTCTCGGGGTAGGAGATCAAATCGACACGAATTAAGGGGACAACGCGAATCCATATAAAAAGCGAACCAAGTGCGAAACTTTTTTCTGGTTTTCAATCGTCGAAATCAGCGATCAAGTGAGCGATCATAAAAATAAAACGCCTACATCGTAATCGAGAATATACACCTTAACTCACTCGATCCCCGGCACGAGGGCACCTTGCACCGTAAGGACCGCGATCTCCTCGAGACCCGACCGTTTTTCTCCTCCATAAAAGCAAAAGAGAGAGGCAGTCCCCGATGGATCCTCCAGTAAAATCGACCGGAAAACGGAAGAAGTCTTCCGCCGCTAAAACGGAGGAAGAAAACGTTCCTAAAGTCGAGGAGGTCGCGACCCAAAAGGTTGTCGATGAATCCGTTGCCCCGAAACCCCAACAAGGTGTGGTTACAAAATCGGAGGATAAGCCGAAACCCGAATCGTTCGATTCGACGGCTCCCATAGTGTCTGAGGTAGAAGTGGCACACTATCATGAACCCCTTGGCTCGCACTCTATGCAGAAACTGGAGGAAAAGTGCGCCAAGGCACAGGAAGCCTTCGAGAAGGAGGAGAAGATGAGAAAGGAACTGGAGGTTGTCGCTTCCAAGCTTAAGGAGGAGAAGAACGCCCTTCTGCAGCAGCTTGAGGGAGAGAAGGGAAGCCTGCAGGACCAGGCTGAGCGTGCTGCCAAGTTGAACGCCCAGAAGGCCGACCTCGAGACTCAGTTGAATGTAAGTACACTGATTTTCTTTTTCATCCGATGCTTCAAACGAGGACGTTTTTAAACCGGTTAAATGCCTCGAAAAAATTTTGTTAACGAATTATTGAATCTTTTTAGAGGCAAAATCAATTTTTAGGGATATTTTACACGATTTTTTTCAAGTATTAATAATTTTCTAATGTTGCAACTAGTCCTCTGCTGTATTTTTTATGTATCTTTGAAATCGTTTCATTTTTCGTTCCGGTGGCCAATGCTTAAAAAAGTCTATTTTTTCATATTTTGTCAAATTAAAAATTGAATATTCCCTATAGGAATAAAAATTACCAGTAAACCTAATATTTGTCAAAATAATACAGGTTTTACAGGAAGTTAAATTACCGTGCGATAAATATGATTACCTTTAGAAAAATCACGTCCATGATAGTGTTCATTGTTTTGCAAATTAAATATCAGTATGTCGTAATAAAAATGATAGAATTATGACATTTCTCTGAGAAAAGGGAAGATTTAATTTCCCATTTTAACGTATATTTCAGAAACTAATTTTTTAGAATGAGCTTCTCTAAAAAACGAAATAAAATGTTATAAAATATATTTCTAAATGGAAACGTTCTCAAGAGATAGTCTCGCATTTTTAAAAGGCTTATTAATTTCGCCATTATTCGTGTCGGAGTTACTGCAAAATAACGTTTAATTTTATTAGCTCAATAATATTACTTCTTATGCCCATCAGTAGAAACTATAATTTTAACGTTGCAAGGTTACATAGCTGGGAAATTTTATTCGAAGTTGACGGTTGGAATTTCAGTTAATTTTAATCATATATTATATGGGAAGAGGTTTAACATAAGGGCCTCAATTTTAGAGCCTATCATAAGTCACAGGTTCTAATTTTGTGATAGGGCCTCTAAAACTCGAAAATATATTTAGGAAACCACGTATGAACTTATTTTCTCTCGGTTTATCCCGATATCCAAGTAGGTGTTTATTTGCAAAGTGGTAATTGGATTCGATACTATCTCACGTTCCGTGAGTCTATGAACATTTCCTAGATTTACTTAAAAACTTCAATATTATTTAAATTTTAGTCGCTTTAAGCATTGCTAAAATGCCTTGATAACCTAAAATAGTTTAATGTATACTTAAAAAGCATTAGCAAGGCACGAGAAAATATATAAGAAAATTATTATATTCGCTGATATTATTAATAAGTTATTTTATATTAGTAACTATGTCAAAGAGAATCTGAAGCTAGTATTTCCTTAAAGCTCGTTTTGTGTCAAATTGGTGTACGCGCGTGGTTCCGATGACTTGAATTTTACGATTAACCTCGAAAGATTCTAATAAATGAAGACTATGCCGTCCATACAAAAAAAAAAGTTAAACGAAGCTTAAAAGAGACGTTTTAACCGCGTCTCCATTCGAATTTCCGTGCTGAAGGTAGGATTTCATTCACAACATATTCCAACCGCCATTTTTCAGTTGGCTGCCACTTTGCCGCTGTTGTCGATGAGGCGACTCACTCCGCTCTACTAAATTCCTTCGACAATTTGTCGTCGAGCAAAGTAAGCCACGCCTATTATTGCTCGTGCCCAAAATCTCCGCACTTCCTCCCTGTTTTTTTCCTCCCTCTTTTCCTCCTCTCCTCCCGCGTTCCTTCCCCTGGTGACTCTCGCGAAGCTCGCAGCTCCGAGGGAGCGAATGATGTGACCCTAACACTATTAATGGGTCTCATTATTAATAACCCGCGGCTCCTCCGCGTATTCCTCCTTCCGCTTCTCCCTAACTCCCTCTTCATCCTACGGGCGGAGTGGCTTTAATCTGCGCCACGCAAACGAGTCACGTCCACCGCAGTCTTCCAGCACGCTAAGAGCGGAGGAAATTTTCGGAACAATCTCGCCAATTAAAACGCGATAAAAGGACTTCGGATCCTTCCAGTTTCCCCGTCCCCCATCGAAAAGGAAACCCCTACCTCGCTGAAGATTCCGCATACCTTGGGTTTCGTCCCAACCGGTGACGTTTTTCCCGCACCTTCTGAATATCGGTTTCACTCGTTTCCTCCGTGGGGAATATTTTCTCATTTTTGCGATGACGGGATAATTTCTTAACTCGTATTATATATATATATATATATATATATATATATATGTCTGTGTGTATATAGTATATATTTATTTATTTAAAATTCTTCATGACGCTAGATTTTTTATTAATTTTCTCGAAAAGCCGCGTTTAAATGAAATCGCTCTGCTCCGCCTTGCGAGAGGCTTTTCTCTCTTTCTTAAGCCTCAAACCCACTCCTCCCGAGGGATATCTCGATCCGTTTCGATCCTTTTAGATGAAAAAGAAGTGGTCGTCGGAGAAATGCATTGGTAGGGAATAGCTTCCTCAAATCTCTTCTCTCCGACGATCTCCTTCATCCTTTGGCTCCACCTTCACCCCTTCCCCTCGTCTCCCCCACTTTTCGCCCACGACAAAATTCCTCGTACGCCCCTTAAGCCTTCCTCTCTCTTTCTCTATCCTACTTATCCTTCCCTCACTTCCCAAGAGTCTCACCTCTCCTCCTCCAGCCAACAACTCCTTCCACCGCGTCAGAGACTCCAGCTATTTCAGGAACACACACCGCATCCATTTCACCCCGCTCGTTCTACCTGCCTCCTTCCCCTCCTCCTCCTCCTCCCTCTTCCTCCTCCCCCTCTCTCTTTCCCTCCCTGCATCTTCATCCTTTCGTCGTATATTCTTTTCCCCATTCTCCGACTCTTCCAACTTCTCTTTTCCCCCCTCTTCTCCCTCCCCCCTCTCTCTTCCGACTCATCCACCTATCCGCCACGAGAGGAATATCTCCAGCGTGCCATCTTTTCCTAAAGGATTCACCGAGAGATATTCCTTTTCTTCAACCCGCCTCTTCAACCGGTGAACATTAAAATGCGTTCTTCCACTTTGGATTGAGAGATTGCCAAACACAGTTTCGGGGGACAAAAATTGTCGTTCACGCAAGGGTTCTTAAGGGTCTAGCCAACGTTCGCTCTCTCTCTTTCACTCTCTCCCTCTCTTTGAAAAAGAACTTCTGGTGAATCAGAATTATTTTTTTTAAGAGTCGAAGAATGTTTCCTCTCCTGGAAGAGGAGGAGCTTCCCTCTCGCGCGCCTCTTTAAAAAGTTTATCTCCGGTTTGATAGACGGTAAAATAAACAGTTTTGAAAACCGCTTCGACCACAAATATACACGCTGGTAAAAGTGTGTAATCTTTCTTTCAGTGCGTTCCGGGTATAGGATGGAGCTCTTATTCCTAATCCCCCCCCCCCCTCCCCCTGAGGAGTGCGATTGAACGATACATGCAATTGCTACTATTCCTATTTCTCCGTTCGCTTAAAGGAAAACACATCTTTCAACCAGAGTTGATGTTTACGAGGCCGGGATACATTAATTTAGACCGGGCCATCATCCTCTTTACAAATTCCGTCGAAACTCGATATATACACGAACACACGCGCGAGAGGAAGGACGAAAGAGGTCAAGGATGTGAGTCACTGGAAGAGAGAAAAAGGAGACTTAAAAACATTTTTAGTAGTTTATCGGACGGAATGGCGAATTTTAATGGTTACGTGCTCGATGACACATTTCCATAATAGATACATCTCGGTGGTCTAAAAGAGAGTGTTTCCCCATGGATATGACCTCTTATGTCGGGAGTGACTCCTTTAAGTCACCTTGCAAGGGATTTTCTACCCGTTCCATTTTCCCCCCTTCGTCCCCCCCCCTCCTCCCCCCGCCCCCTCCCTTCCTGACCCTCTCCTCTTTTCCAGCTCCTCATCGCCTCCGCACATCCTCCCCTCGGGCCTCCCTCTCCCTCCTCCATTCCCCAACACTCAGCGGGGCGTATCTTAAAATAGTCCGCGAGGAATCATCGCACCTGCCTTTCTTCATTTTTCCCGTCTAATGGTTAAACCTAGCCACGGGAGCCAATCCGGGAGGCCACCGCCCACTTCGACCACAGCATCCGACAAAACCTTTCTGAAAAACACGGACTCTAAGGAGAGAACACTCGCCCTATCTCATCCCCCCCTCCCTCTCTCTCTATCGCCGCCTGCTTTTACGTACCAACTGATAGCATTATTTTGACTTCGCGGATCCTTCACCCATTCCATTCCGGCGCATTCGAGAAGGATGCACAGAATTAGCACGGGATTGAGACTGAAACCCCCCCCCCCCCTCTCTCCCTCTAGCGTGTATCATCTCGAGTGAGAGAGGATGGGAGGGATAGATAATACGCCTTCCACTTTCCCGCCTGGCGTCTTAGCACTCTGGCAAAAAAGATTGTTCGTGAAATGGCGAAAAAACGACACCTGCGGTGCCCACCCTCCTTCCATCCGTCTGCCTCCTCCCTCGCGGCGCCCCATACATTTTCCCCTATCATCCCACGAGAGACTTCCTCCGATCCTTTCCCTGCCCACGTCCCCACACCCTTCCTCTCTCTCTCGGGGCTAACCAACCATTTCTTTCGTAACTCAAGATCCTAGAACCACGGCGCAGTTTCATCGGAGCTTTGATGTCCTTATATTTTTCTCAACTCGGTTAGTATTATGATATTCTGCCAACCACCACCGCGTTAGTATTACATGTTGATGAGTTAACTAGATTATGGCATCGTCTTAGGTCTTCAAAAAGGACTTCGGTTTATTTTAACTCGGCCGCGAGTTATTATTTTTTTTTTGGGAGTCAAAGGAGACGGTGCGGCGAAAGATAGCCGCGAAGGAACACAGCCACGATCCAAGAACAACGTCGTAAAAGAATTACGAATCGAAGAAACCCAGTGCATCGCTATACGGCTTTTCACCATATTCTCGGAAAAGCAGGGAAGGCTAAAAATACCCCGAAGCCATCAACGGGCAAAGACAGCTCTCACAAACGAAAAAGTTACGCTCTTTCAAAATTCATGTTCCATGATCGATACCTTTTTCGCGGTAACTGACATCAGACATTTGATGATGAGGCGTCTTTCCACCCATCACCGACGGGTATTTTTGTATTACGTTTGGATTATTCCCAAGGGCGCGATGTTTCTACTCGGAGGAATTCGGAATCGAACCCCCGATGAGGCAAAGAGGAGCAACAGAAGCGGCGATGAAAAGATTCTTGGAAAAAGAGAGAGAGAGGGGGAGAGAAGGAGGTGGGGCCTTTGCGACCCCGGCTGCACATATCTCCTTCCTTCCTCCTCCTTCACGACTTGAACGCAATGAAGGGAAAGGAGCAGGGCGGGGTCGAGAGAGGTGGAGGAACCAAACCAACCAGAGCCTTGCAGTTTACTTTGTCCGATGGATACGCTCGGGCGGCTCCTCTTTTTTCTTAAAAGAGGTTTTTTTCCTCCTTCCCTCCGACTTCTAACCTTCCTTCTCCACTTTCCCTCCCTCTCTCGTCTGCCCTGCCTCATTCCACCTCTCCTCTCGCGATGAATCGAGTCCGGAAATATTCTCAGTGGCCCAAAAATATGAACGCGCGTGGGGAAAACGGGAGGGGGGGGGGGGAGAAAGAGGAGGGAAAAAAACACGGAAAGTAAGGGGAAGCTGAGATTGGGTGTGGAAGGGTTTGAGAGGTGGGGAGAGGAGGAGGAGAGGGAGACGGTGAAGAGGGATGGGGAGAGAGAGGGGGGAGAAAATGCGGGCTCTGTTAGTGAGAGGGGAGATATCTGTTCCCAGAAAGAGAGGAATAAGGAATAAAAAATCTCTCCGTCTCTCTTTCTCCCTTATCCATATCTCTCTCTTTTCCCTCGTTTTTCCATCTATATATCTCTCCTTAACTCTCCCTACATCTCTCTCTCTCTCTCTCTCTCTCTTCACACCCTCGTTGCGTCTTAACATTCTGGACAAGTTCCCTCTTTCAACGTTACATCGCGACCTCGCTTGTGCTCTTCATAATAACCGTCCGAGTCGTTAAACGCGCTGTGCTGAAAGGGATTCTTTCTCGAATAATACGTTAGTGGGCGGGTTATTCAATAACAGCGGGATGCATTTAGTTTCCCTCATTTTTGGAGAGCGAAGAATTACTCTTAGACTATTATCGTTTCTCCCGTCAAGCGCGTCGGTTTAAAGGTATCCAATTTATGAACGAAGAATTTATTTTGTCTGATTAGAAATAAAAAAGATAAATAAAACATTCATCTGATTAGTTTCAAGAATTCGAATCTCTTCATCCCTTTCTAATATTTTTCTAAAAAATCCACCTTATATTTAAATATTTTTTGTAACCGCACTAATTGCAGCATTTTCGAAAATTTTAGGGCAGTTTGAGAAAGACGGTGTTTTTCGATTCAGGGACAATTTCTATTGATCCCAATTGAATCGCACTTTACGTTGACGGATAATACAACCCCTTCTCCGGCGTCGTATTTTCTTCGGACCGGGATACATCAAATGGAAAAAAAGAGCACTCTTCGGCAAAACGTCCTCTCCTTTTCACCTACACCTCCGATAAACTCCGTTTCCGGGATTCCAGGCTCGTGGTCGCTCCAGGATCTTTCATGGGTCTTCCAGGTTCCTAGAAGCGAGAATGGGTGGGTGGGCGGACACAAGAGAATGGGAGCAAAGAAGAAATTTTTTAGGAGGAGGGTGTCAGGGGTGGGGGGGGAGGGGGGGATACAAGAGACGGGAGGAAAGGAGGGGGGAAAGAGAGAGAGAAGAAAAGGAGAGAGGAAAGGTGGGCGGAGATGGGGAGGATGAAAATGGGTGGGATTCCGAGGAAGGGGCGGGTCGCGACGACCCCCGTTATAAGCGGGCGCTAGTTGTTCGCCGAGAGGCACTCGTTGTTGGTGGTGGTATTGGTCCTGCGGTGTAGGTGCGTGAGTGCGTGGGTGTCTGTGTGTGTGTGTTAGACTCGTGCTGTCCAAATAAGGGTTCCGAGGAAGACGGGGAGTCATGGGTTCTCTAACCATAGAACCCAACCTGCGTTTGGAGGAACTGCGACGTCGCTACCAACCGTCTTCACCGTTAAAGGTTCGAGCGCCGCAGGTGGACAACCCGGGAAAACTCACGGATACGAATATTATCCACGGATCTCTAATGGATTATTGATATAATGACTCGTTATTGTTTTGCGACGGCGGTCGTAAAATCGATGGTGAATCTTTAAAACTCTTAGGAGGAAAAATTTTCAAATAATCTCACGACCGCGAAGCAGTGGATTTTTTTTTATACGTGGATATGTTTTAGACTGTATAAGAAAACGAGGGTATTTATTTATTGAAAGGTCTTGTGTTAACTCTTTTATAATTGCTCGGCACGACGGCGAGGAGTCGTTGAGAATGTGGACGGCAAGGACGGAAAGTTTTGGTGGATGGAACACTAAACCTCTGCTTAGGTGAAGGGTTTTATCATTTTGAATTGTAGAAAAAAAACTGTAGTCATCCCTAAAAATATTTGGGCCGTAACCGAGCATGAAAAAAATCTTTCAAGTGTCGCTTCTAGTTTTTTTTACGTGTGTCGACAGAAAACAGCACTAAAATCATTCGTACAAGTTCATAAATCTTCTGAAATGTTCATTTGGTGGTAATTTTGGCTGCTAGCTTGAAGGACCATTAATCTTATTTCATAGTTTTGAGCTTTTGAAAAATTTATTTTAAAAATCTCGTCATTGCTCATGCTGCACGTTAAAAATTGCACCGCTTGTTTTTTTAAAACGATTAAGTAGAAAGCGCTTGAAGCAACATTTTGTATCGTTTTTGCAGAGTTGTTTATGCGATTCATTTATTTTTTTAAAATGAAACTTTGGTGAAATATTAGATCTAAAAAATCTCCTCCAGGAGCGCTCCTCTTGGCATCTTTTTTCTATTTAAAGATATCAATGTATCACATTCTAAAATTAGATTTTAGCGGGCGCGATTGTAAGCGGTTGTAATATTACCAGAATGAAAGCATTTTCCGGTTATTTGGAAATGTTTTGGTGCGACGCAAAACGACCACATCGATCGGAGACGTTTTTTTTTAAATTTTCCACGGCTGCGACCAACACATTGCCGCTTCGTATTTTTAGCCAATTCCTTAATTCTAGCCTTCGGAACGCGGTCTTAAGGGTCTACAAATCTCATGTGTCAGGCGTTGGGAGCCTTTTCCCATCTTAAAAATCGTCTAACCGCCGTTAAAACCTTTCGGTGACCATAAGTGTCGCCAAAATGGGTTATGATTCCATTAAAACTGCGCTGTTTACTTTTGTATTAACGAGAGGCGCGTTACGAACAAAGTCGTGCTTGACAAAACATTTGTGTTCATTTTAATGTACATTTAAGTTGTTAAATTTGTATTTCATAACCATACTGATATTACGTGAGGGTTCAGTATTTAGCGATAGGCTTAAAATAATTTTTATGTCTATTTGCGCAAAGTTCCTCTCTCATGAACTTCGCTAAATAAATAAAGTTAAAATAGTCCGCGTTTTGTTGTTTTTATGACTGTGACGAGGAGTTCCCGTTCGTGGACGCTAGTAATTAAATATCCATTAGACCGCACCAAAAAAAAAGGAAAAATAAGCCGGAGAGAAAAAAAATCACTCGAAACGACTAGAAAAAACAAATGCCTGAGATGTTTCAACATTGAATGTCGGATAAAGAGAGAGTACCGAAAGCCAAGCAACCCTATACCGGCGCCTTGGCTGGAATGCGTGTCAGGGTGCGCCATCGGCGCCGCCTCCGGTATCCTTCCCCCCTCCTCTCCCTCCCTCTCTTCCGCCACTGCAGATTTCACCGCTCAGTTACTTGTAAGGAGGTGAAAAAAGACACACGATGCCTTCCCTCCTCCTTCCTCTCTTCTTCCAGCTCTTTTCCTCCCTCTCCTCTCTGGGACATGTGGTGTAAGGGGGAGGAGGGGAAGTGAGGGGCGATATCCGGATGGTATGAGGGCTGAAAGGCGGCTGCCAAGAATAGTTCGCAAGGAGTGTCGAAGGCCCTCCTCCCCAAAGGTAGAGGCAGAGAGGGCGCGGGCGGGAGAGACGGGGGATGAGGTAGGGGGAGAGGTTTGAGGGTGGGGAGAGAGAGAGAGGCGTGGAGGAGGGATGGTGGAATGGTGTCCATGGAGAGGTGACTTAGAGAGGTGTCTTAGAGGTGACTTATAGTAGGGGGGGGTTGGGGAGGCGGGCACCATTGGTGCGCGAGACAGCGACGGATTAAAAATAAATGGAATCATCTTTGAGGAATAAAGCGGATAAAACGAAACTGAATCGAAACTTTATCGGAATTTATCATGAAAGGCGGGCCGCTGAGTTGCTCGAGGGGTTTTCCGCGCCGGGGAACTTTGAACGTCGAAAGTCTTTATTAAAAATGAAACGGAATGTTTCAAAAATAAGGGAACTAAATGAATTTCCATCTCGAAGGAAGTAGGCGATCCAACTGATACGAATACGGCTCCCTGTCGTCTGCTTTCTATTCTTTACTTCGATACGTACAGTTAAATTTACTTTCGAATGAGACATAAAAGATGAGGTAACCAATTTTGCCGCTGCGACTAGAAAAATTAGCATTATCAAATAATTTTCTGTATTTCGTTTGTAGTAGTCGCTTTGGCCACCTTACAGCTCGAAGTATACCGAATTAGCAATTGAAAAATTAGTAATTGTTTTTTTTTTGACAAGATACGTAATACTTTAACCCGTCAGCTTTTGTTTTGACCGAGAAGTCTCTCAACCGATATTTGCTTTCATTCTCAAGGACACCCAAGAGCGTCTCCAGCAGGAAGAGGATGCCCGCAACCAACTGTTCCAGAGCAAGAAGAAGTTGGAACAGGAGATCGCTGGCCTCAAGAAGGACATTGAGGACCTCGAACTGGCAGTCCAGAAGGTGAGATATTCTGAAAAACACCCATATGAAACCTCATTCAGCCCCTCTGAAAGGAAATCAAAAGAAAGAATTCGATTAATAACTAAGACAAGTAAATCGATTAAGGACTGAATTAAATGGCAAATTTGTTATGTTCTTGGAGAAATTGTGCTAGAATAAACTTTAACTCAGAAACATGGGCTTAAAGTTGTCAGATTACTAATTTATTTGAATTATTCAGATATTATTTTACGCTGTCATAAAGACAAGTGCCGTTAATATGCATAATATATTTTAAATGATTCACATATTAGCAGTAATTTCATCTTAACATCTTTTATCGATGATTACAAAATGCAACCCTATAGTGCCCGATAGCAGTTTTCGTAAATAGTTCGTTATTTCACACTCGACCTCCCTCTTTCCGAACACAGTCCGAGCAGGACAAGGCCACCAAGGACCACCAGATCAGGAACCTCAACGACGAGATCGCCCACCAGGATGAGCTCATCAACAAGCTCAACAAGGAGAAGAAGATGCAGGGCGAGAGCAACCAGAAGACCTCTGAGGAACTCCAGGTAAGGAATCGTGAAATATTATTTATATTTGAATGTAAAATAAATTGCATACTCGTATACATCGACGAAATGATTAACAAAGAATTCTCAGATGGGATCGAAATTTGCTTGATATCTAACCGATAATTTGATTATTCTTATATAGGCTGCTGAGGACAAGGTCAACCACTTGAGCAAGGTGAAGACCAAGCTCGAGCAGACCCTGGACGAACTCGAGGACTCCCTGGAGCGCGAGAAGAAACTGCGGTAAGGACACTTCCCTTATCGTTCAAGTCGAGCTTTATTTTAGTATTTGATATTTTTCCGTTATCGAAAATAATTCGGGTTTACGTGATGTTTATCGGTATGTAAACTTCGAGATAAATACCGTTCAATCAGTACCGCTTGACACTTATGATTTTGTATTTAGTAAACGTGAACTATCACGGGAAAAACTTCCTAATTCTAGATAATATTAATTTAAATTATCGAAACGTAATTGACGGTCTCGAAAGTTCTGCTTACGGTTTTTTTATTCATACTTTTCCTCCTACAGCGGAGACGTCGAGAAGTCCAAGAGGAAGGTTGAGGGCGACCTAAAACTCACCCAGGAAGCCGTTGCCGATCTCGAGCGCAACAAGAAGGAACTCGAACAGACCATCCAGCGCAAGGACAAGGAAATTTCTTCCCTTGCCGCCAAGTTGGAGGATGAACAATCCGTCGTGACCAAGAACCAGAAGCAGATCAAGGAATTGCAGGCTCGCATTGAAGAGCTCGAAGAAGAGGTTGAGGCTGAGCGACAGGCCCGCGCTAAGGTGAGGATCCTGACCATCCTTCGATCCCTCGTCTCACCCGAATTCATTTCATTTGGATTTCCAAGTAAATTTATAACTAGCATTCATAAAGTTCATGTTAAAGATACGAAGTTTATCATCATGTACGATCGGTTGTTTTCGACCGATAATAAGCCCAATCTTGCTAGACTCGGGCTCATCGTCTCTCCGTTCATCGGGAAAATCGCACCGCTTAACCTTCGGTCCTCGTATTTGTCTCTCGCAGGCTGAGAAACAGCGCTCCGACCTCGCCCGTGAACTCGAAGAGTTGGGCGAGCGTCTGGAGGAGGCCGGTGGCGCCACCTCTGCCCAGATCGAGCTCAACAAGAAGCGAGAAGCAGAATTGAGCAAGCTTCGCAGGGACTTGGAAGAGGCCAACATCCAGCACGAGTCCACCCTTGCTGCCCTCCGCAAGAAGCACAACGATGCTGTGGCTGAGATGGGAGAGCAGATCGACCAGCTCAACAAGCTCAAGGCCAAGTGAGGGTCAAACCACGAACACGACACACACACACACACACTGGATGGAATCGATTGAATTATCGATACTCCCCTCACATAGAGGAAGATGGTCGTTCCTTTCCGCGAGAATCAACGGAAAAAATATGATTCATGAATCGGGATCAAAATCTGCATCTTAATCATTTTTCAGAATGTTAGGTCTCCGAGGATAACGTCTATTGCATTTATTTTGAGGAATCTGGTCTTGATTTCATTCGGCATCGCGATTTGCTTTTATCAAAATAGTGAGTTAATTATTGCAGAATATTTTACTAACGTTAATTTCTTTAACATTCTATGAAATATACATTAGGTGTTCGGTTTTTATCTAAGAAAACGTTTAATTTCTCATTGTAAGAGTTATCCTTGTTTATCGCTTCAAGTTTTCATTAATCGCCGGTCTATTTTCGAACATAATTATCAGTATAACAGTAAATCATAAACATTAAAAGTATCATTCATTTCAGTTGAAATCTGAGAATGAAACTGGTTAAAAGTACCGAATGATTATTAATGAAAATAAAATTCTAGTAACTTATCTCTCCCGGAAAGTAAAGCGGATTTATTAGTCGGTCAAATCTAACAAAAATATTACACCTACTAGCCTCCTTAGTTTTTGAATCTATCATTCAATCAATCACATCTCTCCCTTGATAACTTAAGGGTTATTTCTATTTAATAATTTCATGCTTTTGTTTCAGATAATTATTTACAAAAAGTTCTTTAACTTTTGAATTCCCTTTTCATTTGTATGAGTTTGTCAAGTTCAGAGGAACAGATAATCGAAATTGAAAAAATATCGATTGAAATTAAATTCTAGTGATCCAAGATTTTTTTTTTTAGATCATTCAGCTAACGGGAGGAATTTTCAATTTTTTAAATCCGAATCAAACGTTCCAAACGATAGGTAGACCTGGAGGCGGAAGGAAGGACTCTTCCGAACAACCAATCATCCTCGTTCAATCAATCCTCCGCTCCTCTCCATCCTTTATCAACCACTTTTCCTCCACTCCCTCTTTTCCAACTCACCCTAATAACCCTCTGCCAAGTAATTCCTTCCTTCCGATCCTCGGTTGCCGCGACGTTTGTGGGATTCTGTGCCTATTTTTTTTATTTGTTCCTCGATTTATCATCGATCCACTCCTCTCGCATCCCGATGTTCCCTTGTCCACTGTCCCACATCCGTAAACGCGTTCTGGGCGATAAATGACGTAATAATCTCGTGCACTACAGGGCGGAGCATGACAGGTCTTCTGCCCACAACGAGCTTAACAACGTCCGAGGCGCAATCGACCAGCTTTCGCGTGAAAAGGTAATGGTGGTGATTACTTGGGCCGTCGTTTTCGGTTTCAGAGTAGAAGAGCATGCTCAAAGTGCGCCATTTCCCCGAATTTTCTCCTGCAACCACTCCCCCTCACCTCTTCGTCCATGTTGAGAATGCACTTTTTCCATCTAGACGAGAGTTTTTTTGTGTAGACTGTCCGTTTACCTCCCAACTCCTTCTCCCTTACCTCATGCACACGCAGCATACGCACTCTTTTTTTTTTTTTTAGACTTTTTCATTTTTTTTTACATTTTTTGCATTGTTTTTCGTCGCTTCTATATTTTTTTCGAAGAAGATTCGTTACATGAGATCATCATCTTTTGGATTTTACATTCGGAAACGACCGAAACTATTTCTGAGATGGAAACAAGCAAAGAAGAAACCACCGGTACTAAACGGACACCGAATCGGATTCTATGGCTATAAATAGAGTTTTGATTTTTTTTAGGGAGTTTTCAAATACAACGTTGAAATTTGAAGTTATGTATATAAAAGTAAATCACATCGGGCGGGTTTAAATATGATCGCTTGATTCAATTTTATTATTAACCGTCTTTTAATTTTTGCCACTCTGATTGAGTTTCAACCCAATCCATCTTTGACTTGTCGCCGATACGATTTTTCATTCGTAAAAATTTAAATGAATTTCCGTATGTCTTAAACTGAACTTAACGATCGATAAGCGACTCTTGCCAATCATTTCTTTGGAACAAAAGGAACGTGGGACAAGAGAAATCGAAGGTCTCTTCCGCGACAACAGGGATGGCAATGGACACTTCCTCGTGCCGTTGTGTGATACGACCTCTCTTCCCCCCATTTTCCCAAAAGGAGACTAAAAAGAAGCAATGGGTCGGGTAATGGAGAGGAACCGATCTTTACTCTCCATATTCGCCTTCGTCATCATCATCCTCCTCCTCCATAAACCCTCCACAAACCCCTTTCACGTCTCCCGATTTGCACGGATTAGTACATCAAAAAAAAAAAAATCAATACCCCTTTCTAATGCTACCCTTTTTTCGTTGTTTTCTTCTCCACGAAACTCTTCCCTCGCCACGAAACTCTTTACCTCAACACCACACGACACGAACACCGCGTGCGACCGACAACCGTCTCAACAACAACAACGTCACTCTTTCTCCCACGCCTCTTCACGCACACAGGGCAGAAAAGGACAAGGCTCAGTACGCCGGAGAACTTAACGACCTGAGAGCCAGCGTGGACCATTTGGCCAACGAGAAGGTAAAATAGAGGGAGTCGTCTTGAACTCTCCTGGGGAAAAAATAAACTCTGCCTATCTATCTCTGTCGCTCGGATGCTGCCTTCTCTCAACGCTCAGAAATTGCGACGCTGGTCTCAATAGTGCATGGTGGGACAAAAATAGGAAACAATTTAAAAAAAAGGCTACATTCACAAAAATCAAGCTTATTATAAAATCCTAACAATCGCAAGAAAAATTGTGCAGCATTAAAAAATTTCGTAGATATTAGTGTCTATTAAAAAAAAAAACGTTCGGGCTTTATTCGCTCGGTTTACTCTTTATCGAAAAAAGCTCAGTTTTTGTCACTAATTTAGATATTATTAGTCATTTGCTTAAAAAATAATGCCATTAACAATTAGGGGAGCGTGTAAACGTGAAATTATTCCACACGGTTCACGTCATTAACAAAATATATAGAAAATCAGTTTGAAACCTGCACATTGTCCACGCACTGTTTGTCACTTAAGTCACTTTCTTGGTTTCATGTGTTATATGTAAGTATAACGAAGAACCATTATCTAATGATTGAATATTTTATTTACAACCATCAGAGTGTAACACACGTCTGGTTTCCAGTGGATTATTAATTAGCGTGATAAATGCTGCTGATAGTATAATAATCTCTTACATACAACGCCACTCACAAAACTGCTAAATGAAATTATTTGTTTTGCTCTTGGTTGTTGGAAAGAGCAAGGAATTCTTTCATCTGTATAGCACAGCGCTTCCCAAAGTCAAACCTAATACTCACCTTTATGTTACCTGAATTGAATGAATAACAACGTTCCAATAGTCGTACAACTTAACACTCTTCTAATTTTACTTAATGTTGTCCCCTTGTGTGCTCTTGACTAATAACTACTTTTTTTATAGATCTTTAACAAATTGCCGAGTGTGTTGACTACGTGTATGGTTAGCATGAAAAATTTCTTTTATGTCATTCAAAAATGAAAAAAATAATATGGTAGTGTTAAAAATTGTTCTAGTTTTTGAGCAAGAAAATCTCTTCTATCAATACTTATCTAAAGAAATTTATTAAAGATAAACTCCCAGGTAAGAAGGTTAAACGTACAATTTGACAGTTATTTACGTTTTTCCTATTATAACGCCTATTTTATTCTGTTGCTTGAATTAAATGTTTTAAAAATCAACTCTGAGCGGGTAAAAAATAAGCATTGATCCATTCTTTGAGAGTTCTCCGATGCATAAAACATCAACACAGTTTACCCATCCGGTAAACTTTTCGGCAACTCCAACTTGATGGGCAACATTTTTGGTCACTCGCAAAATAACATCGTGGAGTTTAATTAATAAACGCGATATTTAATTCACCCATATTAATAAAATCGATCAAAGACTGTAGGTCTTCGGGTTAGTGCTTATGGCCTGTCCGCTCCAAATTGACTAATCCACCCCAGAACTGTGATTTCACCATATGCTAACCATGCACTTCCTTCCCGCCTTGCGGTTTTCCCTACCCCACTCTTTCCGCCGAGTAGGCTGCTGCTGAGAAGGTCGCCAAGCAAGTGCAACACCAGCTCAATGAGGTCCAGGGCAAGCTCGACGAGACCAACCGCACCCTCAACGACTTCGATGCCGCCAAGAAGAAGCTGTCCATCGAGAACAGCGACCTTCTTCGCCAACTCGAGGAAGCTGAATCTCAGGTGTCACAGTTGAGCAAGCTGAAGATCTCTCTCACCACCCAGCTGGAAGACACCAAGAGGCTCGCCGACGAGGAATCCAGGGTAAGTAACGAACGCCATTGAAGAATTCCCATAAATGAAGTGGATGTGATTCAGGTTGACAAATTTAGTGATTTCCCTAAATAGTTAATGCATTATCTTTTATCCAAGATTTGGTTGTTTTTTTTGAATGAATTGCATGTTTATCCCAGATCGAGTAGAGATAAAAGTAATAGCCAGAATCACAAAACGAACAACTAGTGGATGATATGGAATCGACATATGACGGAACTCTTGTCGTTTATAGGAACGTGCAACCCTCCTTGGCAAGTTCCGCAATCTCGAACACGACTTGGACAACATCAGGGAACAGCTCGAGGAAGAGGCCGAAGGCAAGGCTGACATCCAGAGGCAGTTGAGCAAGGCTAACGCCGAAGCCCAGCTGTGGCGCTCCAAGTACGAGTCCGAGGGAGTGGCACGCGCCGAAGAGCTTGAGGAAGCCAAGTGAGTATTGAAACGATCCAATGTCGGATAAATATCCTTTTAAAATGTTAACTTCTGCCGCCTTTCACCTTTTTGAATGTCCGCATTAAACTGACCATTCGTCGTTTTATCCTTCCAGGCGCAAGTTGCAGGCACGTCTTGCTGAAGCTGAGGAAACCATCGAATCCCTCAACCAGAAGGTCGTCGCTCTTGAGAAGACCAGGCAGAGGCTGTCCACCGAAGTCGAGGACCTTCAACTGGAAGTCGACCGTGCCCAGTCCATTGCCAGCGCTGCCGAGAAGAGGCAGAAGCACTTCGACAAGATCGTCGGAGAATGGAAGCTCAAGGTACGCGGTCTTTAAAAAAATTCTATAATGGATTTCACCCAAGGAACAAAAACATCACAGTTAATTTTTTCAAGAAACATTCTCGATTATTTCAACGATTTTTTATTTATCGAGAAACTTTCTTATTTATCCATCACATATTTCCAATATTCACGTTTTTTCTCTTTCTCACTCGGTTCTTTATTTAAGCAAAACGTTTTAAATCAGTCGGAAACAAAATCTCACGAACTAAAACCGACATTGTTTCAGAAAAGAAAGATTTACTTCGCTGATGTAAAATTGTGCTTCAATTGACGTTCCATTCTTTCCTGCACTGCAGGTTGATGATCTCAGCGCTGAGCTCGATGCCTCCCAGAAGGAATGCCGCAACTACTCCACCGAGCTCTTCCGTCTCAGGGGAGCTTACGAGGAAGGCCAGGAACAACTGGAGGCTGTCCGTCGCGAGAACAAGAACCTTGCCGGTAAGATTCGGTTTATCGCACCAGGAATATTTCTTACCTGAAAATAACAAAGAAAACAACACCAAAAAAGAACCGAGGGAAAAAATTTATACAAAATATTGTCCGATCGCTTTCACAGACGAGGTCAAGGACTTGTTGGACCAGATTGGAGAGGGTGGACGCAACATCCACGAGATCGAGAAGGCAAGGAAGCGCCTCGAAGCCGAGAAGGAAGAACTCCAGGCCGCTCTCGAGGAGGCTGAGGCCGCTCTTGAACAGGAAGAGAACAAGGTGCTCAGATCACAGCTTGAACTCAGCCAGGTGCGACAAGAAATCGACCGCCGCATCCAGGAGAAGGAGGAGGAATTTGAGAACACAAGGTTCGTCTGAACGATAATCCGTTTTGCGAAATAATCCTCTCTTAAATTTAAAATTATTATGTATATGTCAATTTTCTGAAAAATAACTTTGAAAAAAAAAGATCCACTAAAATGCATTTAGCTCTCTGAGTAATACCCAAAATATATAGGCTAACCTAATAGGCTATTATTAATTAGTCGAATGTGTATGATCCAAATTAACTTCTAATCATCCAACTTACTTTATAGGAAGAACCACCAGCGTGCCCTGGACTCCATGCAAGCCAGCTTGGAAGCCGAAGCCAAGGGTAAGGCTGAGGCTCTACGCATGAAGAAGAAGCTCGAGGCTGACATCAATGAGCTCGAGATCGCTCTTGACCACGCCAACAAGGTGAGTTATCCTGGCTTCCGTTTTATGATCTCAAAATGACATTCCCTATATTGTCATTTAAATTGGTTTCAGATCAATATTTGAAAAGAATTTATCATCCTATTTCACACAACATCCAACGCATATATCATTTAGATTATTAATAAATGTTTCAAACTCTCAAATTCGATCAGATGCTCTCATAATTTTTGGGAATGTTATCAAATTTTATATTCCTTCTTTGACGAACACCTGAGATAACGCGTGGATTCTCCCTATACATTTGCGCAGGCCAACGCAGAAGCCCAGAAGAACATCAAGAGACACCAGCAACAGCTCAAGGACACCCAGAGCGCCCTCGAGGAGGAAGTGCGCTGCCGCGAGGAAGCCCGCGAACAACTTGGAATCAGCGAGCGCCGCGCCAATGCCCTGCAGAACGAGCTCGAGGAGTCCCGCACTCTCCTGGAGCAGGCCGACCGAGGCCGCCGCCAGGCAGAGGCTGAGCTCGCCGATGCCCACGACCACCTCAACGAACTGGCTGCACAGAATACCTCCGTCACTGCCGCCAAGAGGAAGCTGGAAGCCGAACTCCAGACCCTCCACGTGAGTACCCGTTGGATAATTCTGCCGTTCCTTTTACCCCCAGTTAGAATTGTATCTATAACTTTTTTATCTTAATATCTAGGGCAAATTCTTAAATTTAAAGAAACTGACCTATAATTCATGATAAAAACGGCTAATTTTTTCTGCCTTGTAATTCTTCCTGGTGGATATTAGCTCACTTTGGAACGCTATTATTTTTTCTTGAATCGAATCAATACCTTCAGTTGTTACACTTATCTCATTATCAATCGCTTACCGGCGGATTGAAGGTGACCCCTTTATTCCTCCTAAATTTGGCAGAGCAGAGCGTGATTTTTTCGTCTGTCTATTCCTCATCCAGTCCGACCTCGACGAACTCCTCAACGAAGCCAAGAACTCAGAGGAGAAGGCAAAGAAGGCGATGGTGGATGCCGCTCGCCTCGCAGACGAACTCCGCGCCGAGCAGGACCACGCACAGACCCAAGAGAAGATGCGCAAGGCTTTGGAGGTACAGATCAAGGAACTCCAGGTCCGATTGGACGAGGCCGAAGCCAACGCTCTCAAGGGAGGCAAGAAGGCCATCCAGAAACTGGAAATACGCGTCAGGGAGCTGGAGAACGAGCTCGACGGAGAGCAGAGACGCCACGCCGACGCCCAGAAGAACCTCCGAAAATCCGAGAGAAGGATCAAGGAGCTCAGCTTCCAGGCCGAGGAGGACAGGAAGAACCACGAGAGGATGCAGGACCTTGTCGACAAACTCCAACAGAAGATCAAGACGTACAAGAGGCAGATCGAGGAGGCGGTAAGTTGGGTTAAAACCGTCCTCAAGCTAGTTATTGTTAGCATTTCAGAAATATTTTCTAATATTCTAATAATAACTTCATAACTGAGCTACTTTGCGATCGCCTCTTCTTTGTGATTATGTTAAGAGCGTCGTTAAATTTCAGAGGGATCGCAAATAATATTGTCCTAAACCAAAAATGAAATGCTAGTTGAGCAGTTATTTTGTTCGGAACAACTGATGGACTTTGTGAATCTTACCTGACGATTACAGGAGGAGATTGCCGCTCTCAACCTGGCCAAGTTCCGAAAGGCCCAGCAGGAGCTGGAAGAAGCCGACGAGCGGGCTGACCTCGCTGAGCAAGCCATTGCCAAGTTCAGGGCGAAGGGCAGGTCCGGGTCCGCAGCAAGGGCAGGCAGCCCAGTGGTGAGTATCATTATTCCCTTAGGTTCCCAGTTGGTCATCCCTGAATGGTAGCGGCAACAAATAGATACGCGAAAGAATTATTCCTACAATGGAATTCATATTGAATAGAAAATTCACTCTAAAAAAAAGAATAATTTGATCATTTATTAATAATTTCAATCCATTACAGAATTTGGTACGAATCGCGAATAGCATCAAAAGAACTTCAAGTTTCTTAAATCCTATTGGTAAATTTAATTTATAGTTTCCATCTGATCTTCTTGCATTTTTAATTAAATTAAACTTTTGTTGCGCAAATACCACTCTTAAAAAACTGGAACATTAACCTTAATCTCAGTAGAGCTTCATAATGAATCCTTGCTTATTTATTGGACCAAGAACTTCCATATCAACTCATTGGAAGCTTATTTAAAGTAAATGCATTTTACTTGCTTCTGACGCTTCAATTTGTGTAAAATCAGCAATGCAAAAATTTCAGCAATTTCTCAGCCTCATTGCTATTTAAGCTGCTTTCTTAATCTCAGCAATTTAGTCGAGATAGCCACTAACCACGGGAAAAATACAGACCCTATATCATGGTCTAGTATAAAGAAGTTAACGAAAAAGGCTATCTGTAAATTTCAAGCTTCAGCAAATAAGATGATCGGACTAACGCTTTTCCGTTCTTTCTTTTTCTCCCCGCAACTATTGAATGAATCTTCAGCCAAAGACCAGCGTCAAGGTGTAATATCAAAAACCATTAAAATGCAAAAAACCATCACTTCCTCGTAAGTTTCATCTCATTATGCCTGTTTGTCCGTGTTTTTTGGGATGTGTGATAAAGGGGCAAAGGGAAATCCTTTTAACCCTAAGCATAGCCCTTGTTCCGTCGATTTTATTCCCATTTTAAGACCCTCGCCCTTACCTTAAATGTACAGTGCTTGCGAAAACCCCTTTTACCTGCATCATAAATTTTAAAAGCGACATTTAAACCCGAAAGACAGGTCTCAAATCCCCGTGATCCTTCGAGTGTTACCCCTTCCCATTTATCAAAAGTATCATTAGTTTGTTAACCGAACCCACTAAAAAATAAATTTGTTCTCTCCTTATTTATGTTTCCTTAAAAAAAAGTTTTTCGAACCAAATAATTTGGAATAAACCACCTTAAGTTTTATATCTAACAGTTTTATTTTTATTGGCGTGAAATTTCAAAATAAATACTTTATCGGTTATTATAATATTCTGATCGGTTTAAAAAATCTTCAAATGTGAATTTCTGCTTTATGCGGACTCGGCGAAAAAAATCATTATTTCAGTATTTCATTTCGCGAATTTGCAATTTAGCAGAAAATTGATATTTATCAAGTAAATATGAGCTCTATTTTGCCTAATAATTGGGGATCGAGTCAGATCCATTACGCACCATTTTGTTCGCCCAACCACTCTCTAAAAAAATATCGACTCCGTGGAGAAGTGCGCCAAAGGATTGGGTATACATTTTTTCGCGTTATAATCAACGTCTCTTTTCGATTCTCTCCACAGCCCCACCGCGCGCCTTCCCACAAGCCACCGCATGCCTTCGACGGTGGTGCCTTCCCACCCCGCTTCGACCTTCACCCGGAGTTCGAGGCTTAATGGAGTAAGGAGTGTGTTAAGGAGAGAGGAACAACTTGGTGGAAAACTACAAAAAAAATGGAAAAATGCTCCTTTTTTTTTAAAAAGGGGGGCTTGACAAAAAAAATAAAACTAAATTTAAAAAGACGCCTCGCCTTGCTATATATATATATATATATCTCTATCGTATATATTATTTTTTAAGAAACTCCACATCGAGGGAATAAATTGTATAACGCAATAAGAAACAACGCAAAGCGACGCTTTCCATTCGAGCGACGATTCCTACCCACCCACTCTTTTCCTTTTTATCTGCCCCCTCCCCCCCCCTTTATACCAACATCCTTCCCCTCCTCCCTCTCCCTCCTCCCTCCCTCCCTCTCTCTCTCTCTCTCTTTCACGCCTTGGTCATCCACTTCCGGTGCCGAGCGACCACTTCCAAGAGGAAACAAACAAATATATATAGTATATATATTTAAAAAAAAACGGAGGAGGCACGTACATGAGAAAGAATGCACAGAAGAGGCGTATATGATATAATAAAACGAGTCACTCCGCGAATGATTTAATTAATTTGTATAAAAAAAATGATGATAAAAGTTGTGCTTTCGTTTGCCGAGGTATGAATGATGGCAGGAGGTGGTGGTGAAAACATGAATTCAATAACCCCTCTCTCCCCCAATCGGAGTGTCCGTACTTCCATTTCAATACGCCCCTCCCCCGCCCCCCCTCCCCACTCCTCTACTTCGCCGCTCTCCTCCCCTTAAACCTTATCTCCCCCTCCTCTCCCATCTCTCGCACGTATGCGTAATGCAGGAGGGTCTCTCTATTCCGAGCCAACCCGAATATCTGCATGAAAAAAAAAAGAAGTAAAAGGGAAAGGCATGGGCGGGAGGGAGAGAGAGAGAGAGAGGGAGAGAGGGAGGAAGGGGGGGAGCGAGAGAGAGAGAGAGAAAAAGAGAATGAGAGAGAATGACAGAGAAAGAGTGAGAGAGAGAGAGAGAGCGACTACTATTGGTATGGCAACCATCGTGATGCTCCCGAACAGCTTTGAACTTTGAAAAAAAAAAAACAAAATGTATGTGTCATAGAAATAACATCAATAAAAATCATAAAATCAGTAGTTGTGAGTTTTTTTTTTCGTTCGTGTTTTTTTTTTTTGTATCCTGTCGACTGAACTTTACCGTTTGACTCAGTTCGTTTCAGCGGGATTTTTTTTGTTGTGGACGTGAGAACGTACGGCGGAACTGTTGGCCAAAATCTTCGCGACACGTCACGGGCGTGTTAGTTTCGAATCAATAGCGGTGATAATAAAGAAGTCGACGGAATGCTTTTGATTGCATAACAGTGTAAACTACTTCGAAAACAAATATTTTCGCTGATAATCAGACGGGTAAACACAGCTCTCAGGGTTTAAAAAGGTTTTTCTAACCATTCTGTATGGACCTATTTGTTTCTAAAGAAGGGGAAAGCTACAAAAGAGATACATATCTATATACATAAACGTTTACTTGGGCCTACCGGAACCAATGGTACGGCCCTCTTTATTCTTTATTCACACTTAAATTCTCGATAAGTAGCATTTAAATAATAAATCACGCACGAACGATAAAATAAGACGGAATCCTCAAAGCAATTGGATGAATAACAACAACTGACGAAGTTTGCCGTTCTGAACTTGCGTATTTCAAACATGAAAAACGTGTTTCGCCACATCTATCCTTAAAATACAGTGTTGGCGACACGTCCTGTGAGAAATCGTGCGGAAAATTTGAGTCAAAAACGTTGTTTTTAAGGGCGAAATGTCTCCGTGTTATGAAATTTTCAAAACGGTCCAATCACGCGATGAGCTAGGCCAAGGATTTTTATCCGATGTTGTGTTAGCATCTGGTGTCCACCTGGGTTACGTGGGTGGGTGACATTAATAGCCACCCTTCTGAGGAACGAGGCTGAACGTTACAGCGGAGTATTCTCACGGAATAAGCATTGGATTTTATCGTTTTATAGCTGAGTCACAATACAGGAAAAACTGATGATGAACTCGGCGTTAAATGCCTCGCAGATCATCTGTCAAAAACTGAGTAAATAATACACCCTTTTTATGTCACTGACTTAGTAAGACAGTTATTTAATAAGAGAATTTTTGGGACCATATGCTTTCATACTTAATTTATCGATGGACTACACACGAGAGAATCATTCAAAGCACTTTTCACACATCGCCCCAATATTCAAAATCTATTTTAAGTTCTTTTTTCAAATTATATCCAAGAATGTTTTACATATAATTAGAATTAAATGACTCGTGTTTAGCTTCTTCGCTAGACCTGTAAGAATTTCACTCCTGACTTTGATTCTTTCTTAAAATTTATATAAATCGGAACTCGCATTTCGTAGCCAAATAACATTTTTGTGTCATTACCATTAATGCGATCGAATGAAATATTCCTTAAGACTTGGAGAAAATCAGCTGAGAGAAATAAATTTTAGCGATTTAGTATATTTAAATCTCACAGATTGAAAGCAGAAAAATATTCATACGCATCAGTTGATGAAGGATTTATAATTACTCAGTCATCATTAAAATGTTTGAAGAGAGCGCCAACGTATCGCTCCTCCACCACGTAGTGCTTAAAGCGTATTAGAGATGGCGTCGAGCCAGGTTTGAGTGGAACCACGAGTAGGAGACACCGGAAAGAACGGAGAACGCTGACGAATGCTCAAATGCCAGCTCACTTGGCATTCCGGATGAGCTGAATCATTAAGACTACGAAGGTTGTGGTGATTTTGTTTCACGTTTAGTGTTTCACTTCACTATTAAAACGAAATCACGGCATTTGGATGGCATACGCATCTTACAATGCTCAAACAAACGCTTAAATATGTCACAAGTATATCACCAAGCATCGCCTGAGCGCGTATGAATCACATTCAAATGTTTACCAAATTTTTGGCGTATCGGTCAAAGTTGATAGTACGAAATCTGGTGTGACAACGTAATATTGATTTTACCATCGCTTGAGGCTGTTCGCAAACAGGTTAGTAATTAGCATTTAAATAATTCTCTAGACCCCAATATGCATATTCATTCGACTGCTATCGTTTAGTGTTAAGACTTTTAGAGCTAGGTTTATTATTTCGATAATGATAGAAAACCACATTTCTCTATAAAGCATACGTGTAAACGTTACTTCAAGTACTGGGTTGAGAATGATTAAAAATTTCTGTTCACGAGAGATTATTTATTTTGGCAATCAAAGAGTAATAATTCATAGAAAGAGCAATATAATAACAATTCACTGCAGCTGTCCTTGGCTATTTTCAATTTTCATATTAATAAGATCTGAATTAGCATCTGGAGCATAGATATGTAAGTGGAACGTGGGCTTAAAACTTTTGAGCTCATTTTATTTTCATTCCGTCGTAACAATTATATAAGTAAATTTAAAGGGAGACTGACATAAAATTATAAAATAAATGTTAACCCATAATAAATTATAGCTATTTTATCTTAAAAAATGAATTTTCTGGCGATTTCTCTCTAATCGCGCATAATTGTATTCATATGCAACCGTGACAAAACTTATAGATTTTCTTCATCCGTTATTAATTTTCATGACTTTTACGAATTTTACAAGCCACAAGTAACGGCCTCTTTCAAAAACTGATATTTTTTACTTGAGCAACAAACAGTTTAAAAAAACAATCAAAATCGTTAATCAATACGTTATTTCATTTCCATATTTTAGAAGACGGTTTCGTTGGTTACGTGAGCAAAATGTCGTTTTTTTCATTTGGCCAAATTCTTTATAGCGGCGTTCATTCAAAAGACAAAAGAATGGTATTTACAATTAGTTTAATGATAGAAATTTCGCGACGTCGTTCCAGGACATTTTCACTCCCCTTCTCCCCTTTCCTTTTTACTTTCTCATATACGAAGTACGTTGAGAAAGTATTGCAATCGCGAAAAAATTCGACCTCGAAATTTTGACAGAAATATACGTTTTTGGTGTAGCTGAGTCCGAAAAAGTGGTTTTCGCAATGCCGTCTGTCTGTCTGACTGTTATTGGCTCTAGGGCCTAAATGGTAGAGCAAAAATGAATAAAATCTCGTAATTAGGCATTTTATCATACAGAATAGAAGCTTTGAAGAAATGGTTGACATTGCTTAATAATTAAGGGAAGTTTAATCTACGCATTTTTAACAACAATTTGATTTTCTCAAAAACGGCTCTAACGATATTGATAAAATTTTGTGCAGTTACTTGAGTTTACATCTGAAATAATACTACATAGTTCATATTTATCAAAAAATGAATATAAGGCTAGTTTATTCTAGGCAACTTTAACAATAATTTGATTTTCTCAAAAACGGCTAGAACTATTTTGATAAAATTTCGTACCTTTACTAGAGTATACGCCTGCAATAATACTACATACTTCATATTTCTCAAGGGATGAATATAAGGCTAGTTTATTCTAGGGCAACTTTAAGAAAAATTGATTTTCTAAAAAACGGCTGATACGATTTTCATTTTCTAAAGACAACTAAACGACGTATTAGTATATGAGAAAGTCTGTACAGTGTATGTTGTTCCGATTTTTTAACTTCTCTCTGCCGACGACCTTTTATTCTGATAATCCCTACCCGTATCAGAAACTTTCTTTTCCTTGCTTTACGAACATAATATGCGGCGCAGAATCAAGGGATTTCGCGAGGAATGTGTTTAAGAATGCATTCGACGAAGGGCAATGGAGATTTGGATCCGCCTAATTGCTCCTGGAGTTATTTTAGCTGCTGACCTAACTGTGGTTATTGAGGCACGGTAAAAAATAATGGTGTTCAAAAACGTTTGTAGGGATTGAGGTCGAGAGATTTTACTCTAATCGAACGGATAACCTATTAAAGATATTTAAATTAATGAAATGAAACTATTTGAATTTAAATTCGACGCTATATTTCAACTTCAGAAAAAGATCGATTCAAAATTATTTCTTACTATTTTATAAACTAGGCTTACATTTAAAATCCAGAGTGATCGCTTGTATTAAAAGTTGTAAAATTCAGTAGGTACGTCTTGAGTATTTTTAATAGATTATTAAATGTTATTTTATAACTTGTTATAGCTATTGGAGATACCTAAGATAAGTAATCAATTTTTCTATAATTCTATAGTAAATTATATTTTAACATCTCTCAATATTTTATGGTTTAAATGAAAGAGAACTCACGATAGTAAATCTGTATTAGATATAAACCGATTGCACGTGTGTGTGCTTCAAAATGTTTGTTTTTCGTGCTTTAGGCTATGTGGGACGCAAAATCTAGAAGTTTTTATCGCTTAAGACGTAAATAAATGTACTTGAAAGAAATGAAATATACATGTTCATGAGTTACGTAATGCAGCGGTGCATCACGAAATATTCTGAAGGTCGACACCAGGATCGGGAAAAAAACATTTCATTGTGTCATCGTTGGATAAGACGTAGGAAACCAAAGAATTTTGCGGGTCAAGCCCTGAAAGCCTTTGTAAAACGACGTACGAACAGTAGAGCCAAAATAATACGCAAAAGTATTTTGCATAATGTCGAATGTTTTTGCCCCCAAAGCAAAAGTCGAATCTCATCGCCTCAAGTCTGACTCTTACTTCCTTCGACGCCACTACTAATAATAAGATGTATGTCGGTCTCGTGGTCACATTTCCTTTTTTTTGCCGGCTTAAAACGGATGCGGAAAGTGTTTGAAATAGTGTCGTAAAATCTTCTCGACTCATAAACTCCTGACATTAAGTGTTTCGCGGTAACGATAATATGACATTTTTATTTAAGGGAACGAACGGTGGTTTTAGCTATAGCGTATATTTATAAAACCATATTGCGTAAAAATAACACAAACAGAACCTCAGAACTACGGCCCACCGTCACACCATAATATTTTTTCGTGAGGAAACGCGATTTAAAGGAATTTATATTTATATCTCGTAAAACATTTACATTTACGAGATTACCTTAAATAACCCCATTTGTTCTAACACAAGTTCTGTGATTATTATTACACTGCTTAAACAATTTGTAAATTTTACAACTACGACAAATCTATTTCTATATAAGCCATTACATTTGTTCCGCTTGAGAGTTGAGATATAGGAGATACACGGGTGTTTTCCATTTGCATCGAACTGTACCATTGCTCTTTTCTATCAAAATTTATACGCAGAATCGATTTATAAAAATACTTCCGCGAGTGGATTTATGTGTCCAGTGTAGGTTTTTGAACATTCTGTTTTTCATCTTCAAGTGATAAATGGTTACGCGTACACTTTTTCCGACGAAATTATTACCGAGACATGGGTTTTATTTTGCTTCTAACATAAGATTTAAGCCGGTCTTTCTGGTTTTCCACAACATTTTCAAGAGTGCGCGCAACGATGTTTCGCAACATACCGTTATCATTACAGAACCGTATCGTGTAGAGGCGGGTCAGTTACACACGTAACCGAATCAGATTTTGTTTATCAATAGTTGCGGTGCGTAATCTTTCGAAGTTTATCTCGGTGACTCAGGCGAACTTTCTGCGAACATCGCATCCGTCGCGGAAACTGGAATGACGTTTCGAGACGTTTTGCAAGTAATTTTTTTTAATCCTGGAAATTAAACACGCATAAACTATGTTTCTCTCGTACATTCTACGAAGGAGTAAAAAGAGAGCGATTCGTTTCACTTCAAGAAACGAATAAAAAATCATTACGCCTAAGGGTCGCATATCATTTTTTATTAAAATCCGAGAAAATGTATTCGTCGAATGCGCGACGAAATACAATCAGTGACGCAAATGGGGTTTTCCTCGGAATAGGAGAAAAACAGCATTAAACAATGAGAAGGAGAGGGTTGCACCATTGTCACCCTCAACTCCGGTAGCTAAGCGATAGAGAAGCCATTAAACGGTTCTCTGGCCAGAATTGGCTGGAATCTTAATTCCCTAAGGTCACAATCAAGGAAGCCGTTTAAAAAGAGAGGGGATCATAAACTAAACAAACGCCCCTGTTTACCATTCCTTCGCTAACGCCAACGATATCTGTGAAGCACGCGTTACTTCCGAGTCACCCTCCGTTCATTTGTTTAAAAATATGTATGCGTCATTCCGAGCGATTTCAACCGATCTTTTTCCTTAAAAAAAAAAGAATATCCTTCTCCCAACGCCTCTCAGCAATGGAAAGTGCCGCGGTACGTACGTACTTTATCCGGAAATTTTATGCGCGTTTCTATTTCGTTCGCAACGTCTAAGACGTTTCCACTAGGGATTGCAATCCCGGCGGAATTTTTCAATCTCGGGATTTCGGGATTGGCTTTTTTTTTACGATTATACATACAAATTAAGAACATAATTTCAGATGCAGAAACAGCTAGTATTTATTTGTTGTAATATTATTTATTTATACATTCTTTCTGTAGTAAGCGAAATAAAAAAGAAATGGTGAATCTATACGATGTAAATGTAATGCATGAGTGTGTAAAAACAAAAACGCTTACCTTACATTTTAGAAACTTTAATATACAAACCTCAGTACATTGAATTCCATTGGCAAAACTAACAACACATTCACACAAATGGCAAAGTATTTTCTTAAAATAATGTTTTCATTTTAACTAAAGTTGAGTCAATTAGATTTTTATGATGCAGTTGTAACATTTGTAGCAAGCGTTGATAATAAGGCAAAATAATTGTTCTTTATGAAAAAATTGGCATTATTAATTGACTCAAAATCATATTTCAAAAAGATTTAAACGTTTTTGAAGTATGCTCTTGAAAAGCAGAGTGCGTCTAATGTTATATCGCTCACTTTTGATCTGTACTTCGTGAACAATACGCGATAGTTATCCCGGAGATTTCCTAATTTGATCCGGAGATTCTCATAAATGAAGAAATGAAAGTATGTTTTAAATGGTTATTTCACAAGCTTAGTTGCCACTTCGCTGCTTATTTTTGGAACTTAACCCCTTGATAAAAGCACAGATTTCCAAACTGTCACCTCATACAGTTCAGTGTTTATTGTTTTTACTAGTTTCTAACATTAATGACACCTTGTTAAATGCTGATGGCAGATATTCATTAATAATTATTGACGCAATAATTGTTTTGTTCTACATCAGTATCAGACGTCGAAGTAGCGACATCCATTAGCAAAAGCGACACCAGGATTCTTTTCGAAGACGTAAAAACTTTTTCGAGTACTCTTTCGGAGTATTTTGTTTTTTTCCTTACCTAATCCTCGAACAGATAACTATATACAGAAACTGAACCTTTGATGACTACCGGAGATACATCAGAAGGCTTTAAAAAAAAAACGAAAACTTTCCTGTATGTTAAATTTCCAATAAATTAAAACAGAAATTTGAATCCCGAAATCCCTGGATTTTTTGGTTCCTAATCCCGGGATTTCGGGACTATAATTTTGGACGGGATCCCGGGATTGCAATACCTAGTTTCCACCCTCCTAATACGATTTTTTTCGTCGAGGGATGAGTGAAAGGGTCGTTTGGCATTCACGTACATGATCGTCGACGCGAAGGACGTCGGAATCTCGAGGGACGGAAGCAGTTAACGCCTGTTTCTCGACATCACCTCAAGAGTGGCGGCGTTCGGATGATTACGCCCATGCCTATGATACGTTCGAATAAAGGGCAACGGTAGGTGGAAGGGCATTCATATATAATTCCTAGTCAATACATCTAGCCGAATATCTCTCCGTTTATACTCTTCCACTTCCTCCATTCTCTTCTCTCATGGCAATCTCCCACGCGTCGTGGTGCTCATGTTCACTTCCTCTTCTCTTCGCGTTAATTAATCCTATACTTCGGATTCGTTTTATTTTTCATGCGTTTTTCGTCGTCTCTTCTGAACCAAGCGAATCCCACTCACCTTCCTTCTGTTTCTTTCTCGTCGCTAGCCTTAACCTATTTATTAACCTATTGATCTCCGATCTGTTTACCACCCTTCTCTCTCTCTCTCTCCATCTGCTCTTCGTCCCACGCCCTCCATCCCTCCAATTTTCCATCTCTTGACGCATTTTCCTTTCAGATGAAAAAACGAAATCCTTGCGCAAATCCATACTCTTTGACTTTACCTTTTCAGACATTCAGGTCCCTTTGGAGGCGGTTTTTTCTGTTGTTCTCTTAGCAAGTCGGTGTTTTTTTAAAAGAGAATCAATTGAGGCGACACTTGTATAATATTTCTTTCCCTGTTCGTCATGACGGAGACGTTGCGGCAGCCATTGTATTGTCTGATTGTGTGCGCGGCGGTTGGAAAAACCGCTGCCGGCGATATTTTTTTGGGAAACCGGCGAACAATTGCAAAATTACCTGATTTCATCAGAGTCGTTACCATGCAATAATAGAGGTGAGGCCAGCAGGGTCATTCGGCTCCAGGGAGGCCACAAATTTATGAAACACTATAACTTTATTACGAACCTCCATTGCTATATTTAGAAATTAAATTTTGAACATTAAGAGATAAAGAAATTTGTATGGTTACAAGAATGAAAGACCATACTTTATTCTATAATGTGGCTTTAGCTCTATAACACTTTTTCTAACACATGAAAAATCTAAACTGGGAAACAATACCCATGCTTAGCACAACTCGATTTTGCATTTCTGTGGCTGACATTGCATCCATTGACAAGAAGTTCAAGTAGAAGAATTTCTTAAAATTAATCATTTCGAGATTTCAAATATTATTCCGCGAGATGTTGAAAATCATGGCTTTCCATATCGCCTCCTACAAAAAAGCTATAAAATAGTGAAACGTGTAAAAGAGATTGGTTGTGCTGGAGTGAAATAAAACAATCTTTGTTTTGTGTAGACAGATCGATTCTTGCTTGTCCATCAGGCTAGAACATCGGAAGAGGTTGGACGGAGGTTGAAAGACCAGATACCAGCTCATGAAAATGCAATAATGCATAAAGATAATTATGTTGTCTGGAAGTTGACAAGTAAATCAGCATCATCAAAATCGTCGATTGGATTTTTATTCTTGAATCAGTTAATAGCTGATACTAATAATTAGAGGAAAACTTCTCGAGTGAGATCTGGAAGTCACACTTTTCCTATCTGAGCTAGGATTGGTAGTTTTTGGTTCCAACGAGCATATTGGCAATACTCAAAATGAAAATTTTCTTGGAATTATTTAGCCACTCAGTAAATATATCCCAATTTTATACGATTATGTGAAACGAGTTCGTGAATCGTAGGAAATCCACAAACGTCTTCAAGTTAATTAAATTTCCTCGTATATTCAAAATGAATTTATCGAGCTTTGTGGATCATTTGTTCAGAAAACGATTCTTGAAGAAATTCGAAAATACTAATATTATTCTATCATCGTGGATGCAACTCCAAATTGTTCACACAAAAAGAAAACGACTCCATTCGATATGTGAAAATCGTTGATAATTCAAAGTTTTCTATTGAAGAACGATTTATCTGTTTCGATTCTTTCACACAAAAAACTGGGAAGGAAATCCCTTTACGAATTCTAGAGGTTCTAGAAAAATTTGAACTGGATTTGAATATGTGCCCTGGGAAAGCATATGATAATGTTGCTAATGTGGCGGGAAAATACAATGGTGTACAAACCATTTTGCTTGAACGTAATCCTAACTGTATTTTTTCTAGCTGTGGAAACCACACGTTGAATCTTTTAGGAGTCGACAGTGCTGAATCATGCAAGGAGACGATAAAATACTTTGGAAGGATTCAGCAAATGTACACTGTATAATTCAGTTAGATTTTTCTAGTTTAATACAAGAATTTGCGAAAAATAAAGCTAGAAAAGCATTTATTAAATAAATTTTATTTTATTTGTGATAATTCCTTGTAATAAATGGTCTAAATGTTTTCTTCGTTACTCTTCTCACCTCTTTCAGGCCCTGGTCACTACCATACTATAAAACGCCAAAATTTTGCCTCTCATGGCTGTTTTTGATATACAGATATATTTAATATTGATTTATAGTTTTCAATCCTAAGATTGGTTTGAAATGACTGGGGAATATACACATGGCGATGTGGTTTCTCTTTGCCTTCCACACCAGACACACGCACACAGGGGAGGAGTGAAACCCGGTGATGGCATTAGCCTACTCTTAAGAAGAGCACCAAGGGGGCCAATTGCTTAACTTCCCTTCCGAAGGACGGAGCACTGATTTGCGAGTTATCGTCTTAGCCACGCAAATAGGGTCCGGATAATCTCCGAAAAAATCCCACTTTCGCAGGATTCGAGCCGGGAATGCTCAGCGTAGCAGGTCAGTACCCTCACTACTATGCCATGGCTCCTCGTATTTAATATACATATACTGTAACTGATGTCTAGTGAGGACATTTCTGTTAAGTCCACGTTTAAGATGGTTGAATAAGCTAGTTAATGAGGAAAAATCCCGCCGATATAATGTCTTTCATTAGTTAGTAGGAACGATAAGCATCCTTACAAGTAATTTTAAAACAAAATTGGGAATATTAATTTATAGCAGTGATTTGGAATCAATGCATAGACAAAGTATTTTTTTCCATTTTGTATTTTCATTGCCTTTTTAATTCTCTAATGAATATGGTTCTAAGAGAAAATAGGAAGAAAAGGTTGTCCATTATTTATTATTAATTTTAATATTTAATCTCCCGATAGCTTGTTTGAAGGTTGAAAAAACATGTCTCTTCATTGGACATAAAAGAACAGATGAGAATTTCAGCTACAAAGCAGCGGTCATGAGAGGTGGTTCACTAATAGTTTGGGTATTTATTTAAATATATAGTATAAGTCAGATAATCCTTTTTTGATTTAGCTTTAAATTTGTTATCAAGCTGATGTAATGTCGTAGTATATAACGAATTTCCCAAATTTTTAGTTTACATAAAAATGAATCTTTGAGTAACAGAATATGCACCTTGTTGAGTTAACAGACTTCTGCTGAATATCTTCAAACAAGAGATACTTCAAAACGGCAGACGATAGCGATGTTTTATAAAACAGAAAGGGGCGATTGTGTTTTTAATACTGAAATTGTTCCTCCTCTAGAGATTTCAAGATTGTTGAACAACATGAATGAGATGTGAGTGCAGATTTGAGCGCAGAAGGAGGCGGGGGATTCGGATTTTAATTGAAGAGAAAGTAGGAAGAGCTGTGAGGAAATGTTTTTCCGAGGCTGGTCAGAGAATTTACAGAGCTTAAATTCAAGCGTTATATCAACACTAAAAAAATCTAATCTAAGTGGAAGAAATCTGCACAAAAAATGTTAATATGATACGATGAAAGTAAAATGTCTGAAAAATTCACATGAGGATCTTACATAAGTTTTGAGAAAAGATTAAATTACTGACGTGAAACGAAGCCAACAAAAACAAGTAGTGAATTACATTAAATAAATCCAACGTGATAAACTTTTCTACTTTGTCGATGAGTTTATTCTGCATGTTTTCACTTCAAATGGATCTGATACGCGCACATGATTACGATAAATTAGAGAACATTAGGACCGTTAAAATAGTCCTTTGCTTTAAAAAGTTCTTTTATGACATTCGTTTATAGAGATTTATTCTTTTCATTAAGAGTTGTAATTAATATCATTTGGTGCGAGGATTTTCATATTATAATAATTTTTGTGGTTGACGCGAAATAAATAGAAATGTCATTTATGCCACCGGCCATAATAATATTTAAAATATAATGAATTCATTTTTAATTTCTCAATTAAGAAAAATTGATTTTTACTTGTTATACATTATATATTGCATATAATCTTCCTATAATTTCAGTTCGATAAATAGTTTCTACTTTATTTTCCTTTCAAAACAAATGAAATAGATCCGACATTTGCACATTAATTCATTGGAAAGTTAATTGCTATTATTGTAATAATGTGTTTTAGAAAGATTTTATTAAAATTTAAATAATTTCTTGTTATTTAGTGTATACTTATCTCAATTTATAAATGTGAAATAAATTGTATGTCTTAGCGATCGTTTCTGATAAAACATCCTCAATAAAGTATACATAGTATATGCGCTATAGTTTCTAAATATTCATATTTTTACAGCAAATATGATCAAAGTAACGAATGAATCAAATAAAATCAATTGATGCGTTCCGCCTCAGGCATATTGCTAGATAACAGAGTCATTTTTATCTAATATTCGACGTCGGTATCAACGCTGATTAATTGAGTATAGTTTTACTGAATGGAACGACGGATGATTACAATTGAAGCTGCAGAAATAATATACACATTAAATGCAAACGCAAGTCGATACGAAAGATAACCGCTGCCTGGAGACTTCAACGCGCGGCTTAATTAGGAACTTGTAAAGCCTAAACCCGAGCGTTTGCAAGCTGAGAATCTAAATGAAGTATGCTACGATAAAATTAAAATCATAATTAGAGGATTTCGGTGAAACGTAAGATTGAGGATATTAAAAAATATTTGCTTTCATACAATGAATACAACTTGACGTATTATAAGTCATAAAATCAAGTGTAATGGAAAATTAATGCCATAAAAATGAATCTCCATCGTGAGGCTTTTATGGTTTTACTAACCACAGCTCCGGCGTCCCATGAAGTCCTTCGCTGCGTTACTCGCAAGGTCTCGGATCAAGGACTCCTCAGACGTAGACACCCACATTCATGGCCAAACTTTGGAGTTCATTTTTGAAAATATGTGACGAAAATCCTAAGCGATACCTTAGGGATCTTATTCTTCGTAATTATACCACAGTTTTTATTGATTCTTGCACTAAAAAAATATGCTGAAGTGTACTATCATTGGACCGCTAAGGTGACAAAATTTCACCGCTTCTTCATATTCCGCGCCGGAAGAAATTATGTCTCACATAGTGCGGTAAAATATATTTCTTGAAAATTTGATCTGAAGGGCGCATTTTTTGGTATATTCTTAAATAATGTAATCATAAATTTCATTCTTAAGTCATCTAACATGCCCCATCTTGGTCTATTGATATATTTTACTTATTGTTAGTGTAAGGCTGAATAAATCATAAAACTGTCTTCATAATTAATTTCAATTTTGCCTAATGTGAAGGGATATCTGTGGAATTCACATTGGGTTTACAACAAACCTTCATCTCATACGGGGTAAGTTAGTATCCCATTCTATTTATGAAAAGGTCTTTTATCATAAAGACGAGTCTTTTGATGTATAATATGCAATAATTTATTTTTACTCACTCCTATTTCTACAAACTCGTATAACCTTCTTTCAAATTTGCATTGAAATGAATTTACGTTTGATATCGAAATTATAATGCTCCTACGTCACCACCACAAAATTATCAGCAAGATCTTCTTGTACAAATATGCGCAATCGGTTAGCATGTTTGGCCGTATTCTTGAGAATATTTTCCTTTCGTACTCCTCTTATTTGTTTTGCACTTCGTTTTGAATATTATTCATCCTTAGCATTCTTATCCAAACAGGAGTTTTCGTGGTATTGCTAAGCCAGTACACATTGCATTTGGTTTCTCATACTCATCTCACTGTTTCATTATGCTCTGTTTTCACATTACATGATCATAAAAATAATTAGTATTTAATATGTTTGGCATGCTTTATTAAGAATTTTTCATTTTTCATTCAAAATTTTGAATACAACTTCCATATATTAAAACATAAACTAAAATCACCCAAAAATAATGCATGTTATATATGTATGTATATTCACATATGCTTCGACTTTGCTTGCATTACACCCGATTTATTTTAAACTATTTAAAAACAATTTCACAATTAAATTCAAAACAAACAAAAACTCGTAAAATAAAATCCCAGCTCGTTACTGACGTTACAAAGTGCAGAGCCCCTTTCCAACGCTATTGCGATGTGATGGGGTCGACGTATAAGGCTCGAAGTGAAATTGTTGCTACGTAGATATCTAGGCATTCTCAAATGGCACAGCACGATAGAATTCTTCCAAGATAGCTGGTGGCTCAAAAAATAAATCATAGTGTTAGTTACAATTAAATGACTGATGTAAAACAAATCGGCGAGCAATATCTTTTAAGATATGACTCTGAATGTAAAAATTAACGAGTAAATCAATTTTGATGGTTAACTTTGTTGGTTACTTTTTAAACCAGTCAGTACTCCAACAGGTTCACAGAGTTATATATTAATTTATATAGTATTTAGTAACATTTAAAATACTCTCCTGCGATATAAGCATAATATAACATGGAATGTGTACGATTTTATATGCTGAAACATCGCTATAGTTGCTCCTCTGTACCGTTACTAAATTGTATTATTATGAATTAATCGATATTTCGTCAAAATTTAAATATATTAACCTGATGGGAAATGAGGAAACGGGTGAAAAATCTGCCATCTATCAATATTAACTGTGATTATTTGTAGTTGTTTTTGCATTGTTTGATAATATTAGTAGAAATACCTCATGATAAATTAATTAAGAATTGCATTAACGTTTACAGCACTTGCATTGCAACTTTATTTATGCATATTTTATCGTTAGGACAAATAAAATTTTCCCATCACTGCTGTATTTATTTGATGTCGACACTCAGTCGGTGTATTCGATACATTTAAAATGCTATGCATTTTAGGTTACGTAATTGCATCTTGAACCACTCTCATAATTTTCTGTTGCATAATTCTCATGAAATGTCTGAAGAAAACTTCCGTCAGCAATAAACTGCGCTTTTCAAGATCGGTGATTGCAAAAAAAAAACAGCTTCGAACCTTCTTTTATATTACATAAATTCAGACCATATTGCCCTAAGCGAAAAAATACCAACTCTTTAAAATATTCAAAACTATATTATAATACGAATATTGAGTTTATGATGATACTGATTCCCCTAACACCTTCTTAAAATCAACAGTTTAATTATCATTATTCATTGTGAGCGATGTTTGGCCAGGAATTTTCTTGCTAACATTCTCAGCAAAATATTTTCAGAAGAGTTATGTAATTACGGACTTGGATGTTGTTACACAATTTGTATGTTTTTTATTGTATAAGAGCACGTGTACTAACTTCTTTAATTTCGTTCTTCTGCAACAGTTGATATAACTTTTATTTATAAACCAGAAGGCGAGCCAACTGTGTAATTAAAGCTAAAATTCTTACCGCATGTTATGATATTTATGCGAAACCACTTCCTTCTCCATAACGGCAAACATGTGTACAAGTTAACTCGTTAGTTTAAATAAATATTCATAAGTTTTTAAAAGACGATGAATAAACTTGAATAATTTCGTACCGTATACTCGCAGATATTTTTCTTGAAGATAAATATTACTGATTATTTGATATGCTATCACTACTACGAATAATGGATAAAGATACGTAAATATATGAATCACACAGAGACAGAACTAGAATATTCTAAGTGAATGAGGACCATTGACTCAAAATAATATGGAAAAATATATATTCCGGTGCAATGCTAAACTTCCTAGTTCAGATTCCTTCAAAACTCAAAGGTGTCATTGTTATGTTTTAATACAAACTGTTTTTGCCGACATTAGTTTTGCTATGGAAGTTCTTTATTATTAATAATAATAATCGGTCTTTATCGAGGGCGATATTTGGAAAACTTTATCCACCCTTAAATGAAGAACACAAACACATGGTCTATGTGCGATTCGAACCCGCGATCTTAGTATCCTCCGACAGATACTCTAACAACTCGCCTAACAAGATGTTGGCGAGCGACTGAACATTTTAATGAAATAAAGGAAATTATAGAGAGCTATTGATAGAGAGCTTTTGATTTTTGATCGTCAACGACATTTTTATGACGCGTGGAATGAATTTAAAGCATTCATGTCGCCACGTTTGTGGCCATCATAACGTCCATCAGTTTAGCAATGGCGCATGTGACGGAATCGGTCATCCCCAAGAATATTAAACATAACAACCCCACCCATCGATCCCAACTTGCGGATGAAGACATAACAACGAAAACTATCCCATTAGCGAATCGACTTCGGTACGCCATCTGTGGGGGAAGGTACTTTTCAACCGTGTTCGAAAAGTTCGGTCGATCCGAATTTTCTCGTCCGTGGACTCATTCGAAGCAATCCGGCCTTTCATCGGCGGCTCATTTCTAGGTCTCGGGATCATATCCACGTCGAACTGAATTCAGTCCGCGCGGAGGGATATTCTAGAACAAACGCTCGACTTGCAGCGAAAACGAATCGCGATCGTAATAAACGCTCAAAATGATCCTCGGGGGCTCATTACGTTAATACGAAAAACGAAGGACGCGTTTCATTCTTGTATATAATGAGTTTTGCGGATTGAAGTTCACGGCGGAACATTGCCCGGAGGCTGGAACTAAGGAACGGATCGTGGCTGCTCTGTGGGAGGAGATGGTAGAGGGAGCGGGATGTGCGGGAGCGGAACGCCGGACATTCGCAGCACCCAATCCGGCGCTCCGGAGGAAGAGGTAAAGTGCATCGGATACACTCCGAGGCAATGCACGATACCTCTTTATTTGCTCAATCTCGCCCTCCACCCACCTTCAACTCCGCAACACCAGCTCCCCTGCCCCTCCTCCACCCCTCCCTCCCTCCCTCACCCCCTTCGACCCTACCACTTCCCGCAACAACTTCCTCCTCTCGTGGCCTCCCTCCCCTCGTGCCGCCTCTTCCCCTCTTTCCTCGGCAGCTCTCACCCGCACGCTTCAAACAGTTTGCCATTACCATCGGGAGGGACAGCATTCGGCCTGTCTCATACTCTCCCGCGCGCGGAATCTCCGTCGGACGCCCGAATCAAACGTTATAACAGAGGACGCGTACGTAAGTGGAGACCCGAGTCTTTCGGAGAGCTAAGTGAGGCAGAGGCAACGCAGGATTTCCTAACGGTAAGCGAGCAAAACGATAATCTTCTTCGTTCCATGGCCAACTTTGCATTCCGCGACCTCTTCGTGTTACTCCGGTTCCTCGTCTACTCTCTATCCTTCTCGTTCTTCTTCTTTCCGATATTCGCTACGATTTTCTTCGCTTTTCTCGCGTTTATCCACCGTTCCTTTCCTATCGCGTTTACCCCTCTTGGAGAGTCGATGGTGAGCAATTGGGTACGGACAGGAAAAGGCGCTCCGAGAGGTTGCCACCAGAGGCGCTGGTCGTACCTTTTCGTCTGCGTTCGAAAGCGGGAAAAAAAGACGCGAGTAGATATCCGCCGCGCTCTTTGGAGCTCCGTTCTGGCGACTTTCGATTATCTCTCTCTGGATTTTTACGGCGCGGGGAGGAATCGTTATTTCCGCGAACGGAAAAGAACGGGGAGCGATGTAAAAAAAATAAGTGGGATGGTTAGGAAGAAGAAAGCCCATTATTCCGTTGCCGCCTAAACAAACCCACCTGCGAAAATAATCTTTCGAACTTTTCCATCCGATTCGAAATTTAGTTCTTTGATACGCGACCATTTCGCGCACGTCATAAAATCCCAGTTATAAATTCCAGTCAGATTTTTATTATTATTCGCGAATTGAAGGGATGCGGCAAACATCTGTATTTATACGACTTTAGATGCCCCGAATCTGTAAACTTCCTTCGATTAATGGCATGCAGGAATAAATTTTAAACTAAATATAGTCTTGATAAAAATTTCGATTCTTGAAATTTGCAATTCATTTAATACATTCGCTTTTGATAAATGATATAATAAATGGTTTCTTCTGAAAAATTTCAGAAAGTGATTTCCTTGAAATTTGTAATTTTTATTTTTATAAAAATCGATTTAAATCCTTAAAGACGGCTATATGAATGAATTTATCGCGACGCATAACTCCACCTTGAGTGTTTGGCTTACAAGTTTGCTTATATGTATTACAGGCCAAGTCGGCCCACTTTATTCACTTGAGAAATACATTGTGAAATATTTTTCGAGGAAAATCGAGAACCTGTGCCTTAAACTCAATAAAACAAGGAAATAAACGCTTCGACAACGTGAGAGTTGATGAGGGGTAAATGCACTGGATATGTAAATGTCATATAATACGCCACGTGCCATAACATTTCCACATCTGTTGCGATTTACGGTGACATTTATTCAGGCCGGCGACCATGAATATTTGTTAAATAAGTTGTAGACGTTAAAATATCAGACTCGATAAGGCGATAGTTTTGACAGAAGGATCAGCAATCTTCCTCAACTTTGATGTCGTTCGCATGGAATTTAAGATTTCCAGTTTATGCTCGGCAAATAATTTTACCCTAATTTTAAAAATTATTTTCTTAAGCCTCAAATGTCTACTTGTACGCCGCGATATAATGTGTTTGTGCATATATAAAATTTATTAAATTATAATATGTGCGTAATATTTGGATGTTTACCCTACATTGAATTATTTTTTATACTGGTGAAATTTATAGTAAAATTCGCTTCCTTAAAACAGTGAAATTATATATATACTAGGGGCTGCGCTCGCCAACCCCGATGTGGGCTTCGCCCCCAGACTCCCCGGCGCGCCGCCGCGGCGGGCGTGCTTCGCGCGCTCCCTTCGTCCATTGTGAGCGGATTGCACAATATATTACTATTACTCCGCCAATCAGTGTTAGTGAACGTAATGTTAGATCAGAGTGCAGGAGAAAATATGTCGAAACAATCGCTAGAACAGAGAAATACTACAGATCCTTTTTCCCAGACGCGATAAGACAGTCCAACAGAGGAATTAGTTAGAGTTCACTTGATGTTGTGACACCCCCTGCCAAACGCTTTTGGGGGCTTGCAGGGTATTGATGTAAATGTAAATGTTATCTACGCCAACGTACTAAAGTCACCGTTATTTAAGTTATAAAATTATTACAGTTTTTCATCGTATTTGTATATATGGGCCAATCCCTCGGAACCTCGCTGCCCATCTTCCTCCATCACTGAGGTGAAAATATAACTCTCTATTAGGGATGCACCAAATATCAAAATTGCCGAATAACGAATAAGTAACCAAATTCTGTTAGAGCCGAATAAAAAATACCGAATAAATAACTGAATACTGGTATTGCTGAATACCGAATATTCAACCACCGAATACTCACATAAAAGAAACCTACTTGTAAAATTGATTCCAGTAAAATCATTAGTATTGGAAGTTTATAAAATACCTATTAAATCAATACCACAAAGAACCTTCGGTGTTTGGTAATTAGAAACTTTACTGTACCTTATTGTGTCCTAATTATAGAAAAAACATTTAATTTTAATTTTTGTTTGATCATTATTATGTGTGGTTACTATGTGATGGAAAACATTTCACTTCAGTAATAAATACTCGTGTTTGAGTGTTGGTTCTTGGAATTTTATTTCGCCCTCAAGCTCGTTATCAAATTTACCTCCCTTTCCCATATTTTCGAGAATCAGTTTTATAGTTTTTTTATTCTTTCTCGTTTTTAATATTTTGTGTTTTAAATGTTTGGCCTTGAGATTTATTAATTGTCATAGCAAAGGCTAACCGTACGGTTTCTCCGTTAAGAATAAAAGGTAATTCATGATTATCTCGAGTATTTAAAGAGATTCGGGGTATCGTAACGACATTTAAGCAACTGTCAATTCTCGTTTGTATTTACACTAATTTCTCGATTATCTACATCATTGTCGACAACGTGATCAAGCTTTGTTAAATTACATTCACTAATCCTTCCATTTGGCCCTGTACCTTTTATTGTTTTCTCGATTTCTTAATCTATTTCATTCCTTTTTATCTACTACAACCACATCATACTGACCGTTGTCGGCTGCCCCTCGCCTGGCAGAGCTGGGATAACTGCACATGGGCACAACGGTCATTTTCCGATCACGCGTCACTTGGTTACGACTTTAGAAGATTATAATATAGAGAGATAATTTTATAGTGTATGAAAGATTTCTTTATTGACGAGGTTGTGTCTTTTGATTAAAATCTCAAAAATTCAACTGGTTTGGATCATAAAAATACAAGAAGATATTAGGAAATTATTTATTTCCTGTAAAAACCCGTGAATCTTTCCTCAGTTGGCGATTCGACACCTTCCATCCCCGATCTGACTGGCTATCAGATCTTGTCACGCGAAAGCGTGCAAAATCATTTTATCTCGTCTTCAGATTAATGTCCTCTATCTTGAATATTAAGTACATGGCCGATAAACAATTATGTTCAATTATGTTAGGAGGTGATGTAGATCGCACATGAAACGCAACATAACGAAAGCTTTGGCATAAAGCGGAAGGGAATAAACAATTATAAACCTGTATCCGAAGGTCACCTGTTGTATGGGATACTTTTCTATTTAACGTCAATGTGCTAGTCATAAGCTGACGTCACTACACATATTTTCCTACATATTCAAACATTGAAGATTCTTATAAATCCTATGTCCAGCTTTCGTCGAAAGAGTAAGATGATGAGGATCACAAGTTACGCCCCAACACGTATAGAACATTTTTTTAAATCACAAAAAAAGACTGTCATTTTTATAAATCTTCTAAAAATTAATATCTATAATATCACCATGAAAACGTATCACAGGTTGATATATGTTTTCGTCTTCCTTCATTATTTCTTTGATCGTATGCTAAAACTTTCCATTGGTACGGATATTCCAAACTATGGTCCGCATAGAGACTTGAGAAATATTTTTTGTTGTTACAGTCAATTCATACGATGCCTGTAGGTGCGTATCTCTGCCTTCGATGGAACATTTCTAGAAATTCAATTCAAAGGAGACGAGATGAATACACGAACGCACACTCTTTTAACGTTTCGATGCATAGTATCTAAAAAAAAAGGTACTTTTATTATTGAAGAGACCGCCTTTTTTTTCCTGTGAAGTGGACATCTTTAATTAAACGCTTGTAAGCCATTCACTTTAGGACTCAATTAAGAGCGTTCGGAAGTTTTTGACTAGTCTCCATGCGTTTACCACTCAAAATTCGGGTATGGTCAGCATCAAAGAAAAAGCCACCCTCAGTGGCGGAGAAAAGGGACGATCTCATTTCCTGGTTCGCGCCTTCTCTCAGCTTTGTATCCGATGAGTAACGTCGCTTGGCAATGCTAATGCTCAGGCGCTTTCACCTTTGCTTTGGAAAGTGTAGAAAACGCGTGGTGGATATGCGAATCGTATAAAATGCACGTGTTTGTTAATTTGGCGCGAGGGAAATTTTAATTGATATATTATTTTATTTGGACGGGCGTGAATTTTCCCGCGATACGGTTTAGGGATGGGACGTACAATCTTTATGATCAATCTCAGAGGCGCCTTTTCGGAATAAATTTTAATCGTTCACGAAACCGTGGCCGATTTATCGCCGATGGTCGATGATTATTGGATAAAGGAGATAAATAATTAATACGATTTACTGAAGAATTATGTGGAATTCCATTTTAAGGAAATGAGACAAATCACTGAAAAATTCCGCTGTAATCGCATCATCCCATTGTTGCGGTGAAGTCTTGGTCGTGTTTTCTTAAATACAGTGGAATTTTTATTTCCATAAATGTAGTTTTCGATGACGATCAGTCTGATTTTGGAAAGATGTCATATCTTCACTCAAAACACTGACGCGCGCCAACTGAAAAATATCCCCGGTAAAGATGACAAATTCTCCTGCTGGATATCCGTCTTTGTCGTGTTTTCTTAAATACAGTGGAATTTTTATTTCCATAAATGTAGTTTTCGATGACGATCAGTCTGATTTTGGAAAGATGTCATATCTTCACTCAAAACACTGACGCGCGCCAACTGAAAAATATCCCCGGTAAAGATGACAAATTCTCCTGCTGGATATCCGTCTTTGTCGGCTGCAATGATTAATTTATTAAAAATAAGCAATCACGTTGAACATGTGGCAAACAATTCGTCGGCCGAAATCGCGACTGATTATGGTATGAGGTGCAGCGATTTGCGAAGAAGAGGAAATTGTAAGGCAATTAATCAACGAAGAACCAGAACTCTTTTGCATATCTGAAGATGGAACTAATTTTAACGAAGGTCAGCAGGAATCGAGCTTCCGTAAAAATCAGGTTGGAGGACACATGCCAAGGCAGTTATGGAGTCGATAGTGAATTAGGTGCAATTAGTTATCGTCACATTCACATTATAAGGCTAACAGGAAGGTCATTTGCCCGCTCATATTTTTCGCTACAAATAATAATATTAATTTTTTAATGGAATACATCGTAAAAAAGAACAACTTGGAACTGGCCCTTAACTTTTATTAGTGCGTTCGGCATTAAAATCATTGAGCCATCGAGTAAAGGTCGCTTGGACCAACCAATGTCAGCTCTGTGGATATTGCAAATATTTTAACACATTGGTCACATGAATGAGTCACTTCTCTCTTTTTTTTGTTTAATTACTATTATTAATAGAATAATTAAAATAACCGTTATTGTTAATACTGACCAATGTCAATTTTAAGAACATCAACTAGAAGTCAAGTAAACGGATGTTACTGACGCAAGTCTGCATTGGCGAAAGAGACCTTGAGGCGATAATGATATTTAATTATGTGTAATTTTGAACGGAGATCTCAGTAAAAGATAGGTAAAAAAATAGATATGGAGCGTATTAAAACATGGAAGTGAGGCTTGAACTGAATGGAGATGGATGTGCCTCGAGAAGAAACATTCATGACCTGGGTGCGGCTTATAATAAAGACAATATCCAGTACAGAGTAGAAAATAAATGAGACAGTATCATTTATAAGAGAAAAAAAGGAATCCTCAATAAAATGACGTAGTGTAGCCGAAGAAGCTGTTTAGGCAAATGTTGAGGTAATGGGGAATATTGAAGAGGAATTTAAGACGATCGCTACTCCAGTGGTAAAAATAATAGGGAAGAGGCGGCTACTAGCAAAGATCAAAGAAAATGCTTCAGAATAAATATCCATTTACGTAAATTTAAGGAGAAAATTATCGCTAAAACTAATTTTGGTAATTATTTTTGTTAAAACGTATTCATCAATCTTTTTCTTTGCATGTAATACTTTTTGCCACCACTAGAAAGCAATTAAATATTTTATTTCGCGTGTGCTTCAACGATGCAATATTAATCTCACAGCCACAATAAATTATTTAATTTGATTTAATTGGGGAAATTATAAATCTACCTCGGGACTCGAAGCTGTTTTATTTTTAGAATATCTTTGATCGCCTTTTTTGTTTTAGGCGTGAAAGAGATTTACACGGATAGATTACATTTACATAACCTCGTGCACGTTTCACTTTCCTTTTGTTGGAGGTACTGTTAGTTTTATAAACTGAACAATAATTTTCCTCAGTAACTATATATATATATAGAGTCATAGGTATAATTTCTTTGCTACGAAAAAAATATTAATAAATCGCAGCATTCCGATTACAACTTTTTTTTCTGAAAGACCGTCAGAAAAAAGTATTACCATCATTATACATTTATCTTTCTGAAGAATCTAAGGAATCGTTGGTTTTGATGTTACGGATCTCAATCGACGACACACACTATTTCGATCACATGGAAGGCTTTATCATATTATTGTAAGACCTTTCCAGCCATTATTTTTTAAAGCTATACGAGAGTTTTCTTAGTGGCCATTTATAAAATTCATGTGTTCGTATCAATTATTAAATGAATGCTACTAGTTAAAAAATCCTGTTATATAAACGACTGAATGTGAAAGCTAAAAGTGGAAATAGTGAAAATCTATGACGAAAAATAAAATTCTATCCAATTTAATTTTCGTTTGTAAAAAGTACCTTTACGATCACACTTACTGAATAATTCAAAGTTTGAGCGATAAAACTTAACCAAATTATTATCGATATCGGACAAAATAGTTCTCGGTAAATTGTATTGTCACGTCATTTATTATTAACTATCGTAATACATGGAATTTCTCAGAATTTTACTTCTTTAGATTTTGACATGCAATCGGCCATGTGAAAATTGGAAAATACGGCAAAAGTCCAGCGTCTTTCAATGTTCGATGTCAGAATTTCTCGATAGTTGTTTCCAATATCAATTTTTTGTTAATTCCTTTTTTAAATTAACAGAATATATTTACTGTGGCCGAGAACCTAACCGAAATCAGCGTTATGAATCCTTCGGATCCTTTTCTTGTTCCCGTCGAAAATTATAACATTTTTGTAGTTTAATTTTATCCAAATATTCGTCGAAAAAAATCCTTCGAAGTGCTAAAACGAATAGAAAAATGCAAGCGGTTTTATACTCTAAAAGAATGGTGTCCAAATTACGGCCTGCGGGCCGGATGCGGCCCGTGAAGGGTTTCCGTGCGGCCCGCGATGCCATGATGAAAAAGCAAACCGAAAATTTAACACACAAATTCATGTACTTTTATGAAAATTTTGGTAATAAAACTTTTAATATTGGAATGTCTACCATAAAAATCTCATTTAGACTTGATTTTCATTTAAATCTCACCTCAGAATATATGGGTAACTTCCGATTTAATATATAATCCGGCCCGCGGAAGAATAGGGAACTTCTAATGCGACCCGCCGAAGGATTCGCAACCACCGATGTGAAAAATTTGAACACCACTGCTCTAAAATCAACATTATAATGCTAAAAATACAACTTCGTCCTTCCTTCTTAAATCCGTGAGGTCGAGGCGTTTTCACATAGTATACGCTGCGCAGAAATACAAATAAGCAGTATGGATATGTACTAACATTTCCCGTCGTCACCCTCAGACATATTCATGGGAAAGACCAGCGCTTGAAATCCTACCCTCTCGCTTTAAAATGAATTCATATTCACTGTTGATGGGGAGGACGGAATTTTGAAAGTGATTTTGAAATCACCTTTATTCTAGCATGAATAGTTTTTACTTTCTCATACGTAGTATCGAGAAAGTACTGTTTTCGCGAAAAAATTCGACCTCGAGATTTTTATGGATATATACGTTTTAAGTGTGGTTGAATCCGAAAAAGTGGTTTTCTCAATGCCCTCTGTCTGTCTGTCTGTCTGTCTGTTACTGGCCCTGGAGCCTAAACGGTAGAGCAAAAATGAATGAAATCTCGTACTTAGCATTTTACCATACTGAGCAGAGTATACATAGAAATGGTTGATATTGCTTAATAATTAAGAGTAGTTTATTCTACGCATTTTTAACAACAATCCAATTTTCTCTAAAACGGCTCTAACGATTTTGATCAAATTTCGTACAGTTACTTGAGTTTACGTCTTCAATAATACTTTATAGTTCATATTTCTCAAAAAATGAATATAAGGCTAGTTTATTCTAGGCAACTTTAACAACAATTCGATATTCTCAAAAACGGCTCTAACGATTTTGATCAAATTTCGTACATTACTTGAGTATACATCTACAATAATACTACTTATTTCATGTTTTTCAAAAAATGAATATAAGGCTAGTTTATTCTTGGGCAACTTGAACAAAAATTGAATTTTCTAAAAACAGGCTCATACGATTTTCATTTTCTAAAGATAACTAAACGACGCATTAGTATATGAGAAAGTTTGTACAATGTATGTTGTACCGATTTTTAGATATGGGATCTCGGAGAAACGTTGAATACTTCGCGGGGAATAAGGAAATAGGAAGATTATAATACTTACATAATTTTGAATCCAGTCCTTGTTGAAATCGATTTTGCAACCGTATATTTCCTCTTTCACCCCAACAGTTTCAAATACTTATATCCAATTAAAGCGATTAAGAAACAAATTGATTGTAGAATTATTGGTTCCCTCGTTAATCATCGGCGGAACTATAGAATTTTTTTTCTAATTCCGCAATATGTTAAACAGGCCGTTAAAAATATTATATTCATCGGCGGGAAGTGAATAATGTTACGAAACAGTTCAAGACGGCATTCCATAATTTGCCCAGATAACACTTTTCCTCCTGGCAGGTTTACTCGCTCGTCTAGAGGAAGCAAAAAATATCGCCTCCATAACGATCTGAGAACTTTCATATACGAATTTCGGTTCGGCCGAACGAAACGAATAAAGTGGCCAGCCCAATGAAAGTGAATAATCAATCATGACCCCGAACGGCCGTCTTAAACCGGTCGCGAACCTTTTGGGAGCTCAAGAGCGTAAAAAGGTTTGGGGAGAAAGCTTTCCTAGGGATAATTCTGGGGTTTGGTGGTGGGGAGGGGGGGGGGGGGGGTATGTTAGGGAGAAATGGGGAAGGCAAATTTTGAACCGCGATTGCAATGCCACGAGAGATTTTGAGGGCGAAACGGGGATGAAAGTTCGGGAAGAATCGGGTGAGAATGATGATTTCTAAAGAGAGAGAAATATGGAAAGAAATTGGGCAAAAACTGGGCTGCGGTTTATGCGAAGTGGGGTAAACTTTATTTATTTATTGGCCAGTATTCAGAGACAGCACAGGGCCAATTATACTGAATATCGTAACAACAACAACAACAACGAACACACACGACTATGCCCTCAGCATGATTCGAACCTGCGACCCTAGCATTGGGAGCTATACACGTTAACCAAGGCCGACTGTAGAGAGAGAGAGAGAGAGAGAGAGGCAGAAATGGCGGGAAATAAAAAATAAACAGCCGAGGAAATCTTAAACAGATAGTGGTTATTAAAGTAAATTAGAGTTTGAGACCAAGTTTTTTTAAGCGAAACAATAAGTTGGATTTAAGAAGTGATTCGGTTGAGGGTAAATAATGGTGATTAGCACGATTAAAAACAGTCAACTTCAAAAGAAAAAAATCTGTCGGATATAAAGCGCTATTCATAGTTGAGTCACTTCCGGCAACAAAGATTAATACGCTAACTTCGTCTAGTTCTTTTTTTTTGTGACGTACTCCAAATTCCATTAAAGTATTTTTTGTGGCAGGAAAGATTGAAAAAAAAAAATGCGGTGGAAAAAAGAAGAGGGGAAGAGAAACCGGATTCACCTGAATGGTAATGCGTTCTTTTTCTCATTAAGGGAGCTTATGGGACGCTCTTTGTCTTTGTTTCCTATCTCGTTGGATGAAAAATGTTTAAAGTGGATCAAATTTTTGCTCTTGATTGTTAAATTTTTGCAAAAAACAGTTAAAAAATATGTGGAAATTTTCGGAGCTTGTAATAAGTATTGAAATTCGTTTGCAAAATTATCACTTTTAATTAATATAGCAGATGTTCTTTGTTTTAAATTTAACAGGAATACATGTATCAACGCAGTGTAAATCTAATAATTTTATGAAACAATTCTGAGTTACACCCTTTTCTATTTTTAAGGGAAAAATTGTTATTTAGTTGCCAACATAAGAGAGAATATGATTAAGTTCTATGACTGGGCAAATTTTATCGATTAAAAACTCGCTCTTCGGTGTTTCTCTTTAAGGCGCAGAACTGTTGCCAATATGTTTTTCCTCTTTCATTTATGAATGTCATGGTGTTAACTGATAGGTTTTTAAGTCTTCCATCGAATGAATCTGACTTTGACGATAGGGTTCGTTATCCTGATAAAGGTATGTCTTAATTTATGACAACTTTTTATATCGGTCTAAAAAAGACAGGTAGTATTGTCAAAGACTTAGTAAAAGCATCGTGACTTCCGCCACAATCCCATTAATTAGTATTTATGCAAATTAAGTGACAAAAAATACGAGGGACCTTTACAGCAGATGATGAAATTTACAATAGCGAGCCGGCTCAAACGTCGATTAAAACGCCCAGTTTTGTTATTGCACAAGTAAAATAGGTAACTTCTGTGACTTGAAATGAGCATAATGTTTTACTCGGCTCAGTAATGGCTCTAAAATTTTCCAAATATCATGAAGTTAAGCCAAAATAATAATGTAATGTTTTCAAATAAAATTTTTCACAGCACTTTTTAAAAATGAGGCTCACGAAATCACACAATTTACACCTTTATTATGAACGTTGAATAAAAGTTAATTGCATAGCATTTCGCATTATTATTGCCTTCATTCCGAAGGTCTTCTTGGATTTCTCACTCACCTTTCATTTGTCAAGAGAAATGGTTCGTTTTTTTATTTTTATTTCAAACTCCGGTTATAGCAGTTAATTCGAGCGTGACGGTATCTGCTCCTCAATCGGAATCCATGAATTGTACATGCATAAAACGAAAAAAAACATAAGGACGACATATGTAACATAAATCTTTCTTAATAATATACTCGTGTAAGACCTTGCTTCTCTACGGTGGCCGGCGGTCAGACGTGACCACAGGTCCCGAATGACGGGAATAAATGGAAAATTTCATCCGGCACACTCCTAATTTTTAAGAGAGCGAAGTGAGTCGAGAGGGATGTATGGCCGCATTCCATTTTTCAATACGGCTTATTTGACCTTCTGCCACATACCTTTTTTTCTTGAAAAAAAAATTACGAAGGGTTTGGAAGAGAAGGACTACGTGATCTGAAACGAACTCGTTGCTCTTGATGCCACTTTCAAGGACGTGGGTCCCATGTTATCAGCTGCCACAGTTTCAATTTTAGATAGTAAGTCATCGGAAAACGTCAAACTTTTTATTTGAAACATTTCGCATTTATAAAGCACTTCGTTAGCGGCGGGAAGGGATTATTTTTCAAGACGCGAACAAGGAAGCATTCAATGCGTAGAAAGAAATGCGTTAGAGTAAGGCCCGTTTTACACGGCGCGATTGCTGTCGCGCGACTAGCCCCCGCGCGGCCAAGAAGTACACAGGAGTGTATTGCCCATTTCACGCGACGCGACCAGCAGCGCGGCTGGTTTTCACCAAGCGATCGTGACGCGGCCAGCTTGCAGCTTTGCACTAGTCCTTATGGCGGACCAAGCGCTTGGATCTCCTCGCAGTCTTTCTTGTGCTTGTTTGTGCTCTTCGATACGATGGGTGAAATCGACATTGAAAGGTTTATTTCAGAGGTGGAGAGTCGCCCTGCTCTATGGAATATGGAACGTGCGGAAAAATGGAAAAGAAAAGGCAGTGTTGGGAAGAGATCATCAAATCTCACGAATTAAGGAGACCGAAGGGAAAGGCAAGGTCAGCTGTGAAGTTCCGCGGCCCGATATTTGTGTGGTTAAGAGAACGCGCAAATCAGCTCTCTCCTCTTTCGGAAGGGACGTAAAGCCGTTGGCCCTCTTGGTGCTTCTCGATAAGAGTAGGATAATGCCGGCACCGGGTTTTCATCCTCACTTGCTTTGTGATTTAGACTGAAAATCCTACTAGCGTCGGAGTAGTTTGAAATCACGAGGTTCCCCAATTGGCAGGGTCAGTTGCTGCGCATGTAAGGTCAGTGCCCATATCCAGTCATTGGCTGGAAAACTTTTTGACAGCTGTCACAATTTTTCTTTTAAGTCGGCAGCTCAAGTTAGTCTCCGCTTGGTGTAACGTGGTTTTTTGAAAAGAAAATTTTTTTTTCTGGGACAAAATTTTATTGACGTGTCATTTTATTCCCCGATGTAAAATTACAGTTAAAAATTTTTAATTGTCTCTTTGTAATGAGAAATAACATCGACTTAATACGTATGAACAAAAAGTGCAAAAATCCTAACTGTTAACATTTCAAAAGGAAAACAAGCTTTCCGCATCACTGGCAAATTATTTAGCCTAAATAACTTCCACTTCAATCTAATTATGACTAGACATCTGTAAAATAAAAACTATCAGGGTCGACATATGGCTGCAATCCAATGGATAATTTAAATAGCTCAGCTGTAAATGGAATGGAAAAATTAGCTGCGCGTTTTGGTTACAAAGCAGACGTACTCAGTGGCGATAACTCAATTTTAAGGATTAAAATAATAAAATTATGAACATTATCTGGTCATGTAGTTTAGGCCCGGGATACAGTCTGTGTAAGAAAAAAAGTGGTCCGCTAGCACGGAGAAATAGGCCCTCATTGGTGTTTTTTTTAGGTACGATCGGTGAATCACCGCTGCGGAGGACTAAGCGTACGAAAAATGCATCTGGTTTTTTCAGCCTTTCCCTATGGCAACCTAGCTTCCATCTCGATCAATGAAACCACTTCCTATCCCGTCTCTTTCTCTCATTCTTCTCGCCCCCCTCTCTCTCTCACCTCACCTCTCCCTTCCCCATACCTTAGACACCACCTTCCTCCAAACTACTCTGCTCTAATCTCCTTTTCCTCGTCTCTCCCTCACTTCCCCTCTCCCTTCTCTCCATTCCTCACGCACTCACCTCTGCCCCTTCCCCCCCTTTACCGTTTTCCAGTCGCTGACCTTCACCGTTAGACGGAGCGCCCCTCTGTCGAGAGCGCCCTCCTGCAGTTTACATCACGTGCCCCCGAGTTTCTTTTTTTTATTTTTTTATACGAAAGCCATGTCCATGTCTTGTCACAGTCTCGTGTGGGGTAATGGGTCAGGTGTTAAACAACTGGGGCGATGGAATTTCTCCTCGTCGTGAACTGGGAGTTCGGAAACGCTCCCGGGACAGGCACGAGTTAAAAACGTTGCGTGTTGGAAGATTAGTAGCGGACTTGCGACGTTCCGTGCTTCGGAGGAAATAATCATTCTCTCCTGGCGACCTCTTTTCCTTTCGTCGCTGTCTGCGTCCACATCGCTGCGGTCTCCGCATCTGGGAGGAGGAACCACTTCCACCCGGTATGTCAGGCGGGGGAAACGGAATTAGGAGTGGCATGGCGGAATAAGCGGAAAAAACAAATACAGCGCTCGCCTCGGAAAGGGTCAAATCTTCAAAAGCGCCCAGTAAATGAGTTTGTTTACGATATGGCCTCTCTGCCGTCAGCTATTTTCTTCGGAGTGTCTTTTCGAAGCGTCTCAGCCATGGTGATGGAGGATCGGAATTGAATCAACGCTTTCACGGAAATCGTTTATGCAGCGAAAAGTGTTTTCGCGTAATTGACGGGGTTTGAACACGACGTTGTTTTTATATTTAATATAGTGTGTCGAGCGTCGATTGTTTTAACTCTTTTTTTCGAGTGTGAATGAAACATCAAAGCACTACTAAAGCGTCCGCAGAGTTGCTTACGTCAGGTTATCGGATTTTTTCGAAGGTCGCTTGCAAACGAATCTCGTCGTTCATGTAACGAGGCAAGTCGAGGTTAGCGACGGGAGTAAAAGGTTTATGGCAGTCACGAACAAACTGTCATTGACGAGGAAACTTTAAAACAATTTATTCATTAAATGGGGCAACAAACTTTTTAAAAAATTGTCGCGGAATTCCATCTGATTGTGAGCTGATTTCTCGAAAAAAAATTCAATAACGCGCGTAATTTTTAAATTGTCATTTGACTTAATTTTTATGCTTTATTTTTAAATCCGTCGGAGGCAGTTCCCCCTCAGTCTATCGTAACCGACGATGAGGTGCAACGCGCTCATAAACATGGCGCAGTAAATGAATTATTGATGAGCAGGTCTTAAGAACGGGCGAAAAGAAGGAATCGTCGTAGGAGAGGGCATTTCATTAGCACCCGCATTGAACCACGTCGAATGCATGCCTCCGTGATTTGCGGCAGACGAGGAGGAGGATGATGAAGACGTGCGTATTTCGCAGACCGTTGCAATAGGAAATTTATACGTTAAAAGAGATTACGAAACGCTGTTACACGGGAAGTGAATAAAATCCACTCTTCTTTTATATATCTATATACATACATACATATACACACACACATATATATATACATACATATATATATATATACATATATATATGTGTATATGTATATATGTATATGTATGTGTATATATATATATATATATATATATATATATATATATATATATATATATATATATATATATATATATATATATATATATGTAAATGTATGTATATATATGTATGTATATATATGTGTATATGTATATATGTATATGTATGTGTATATGTGTGTACACACACATACACACGCATACACACTCGCGATAGATGAAAAAACTGTAGAATATTGTTCAATTTCCATTGTCGACGATTGGAAGACATTTTTCCAGTCAATGTCGGATATTAAATCAATATAGTATTAACGATCTCGTCTTACGGCTGAAAACTAATTAAAGAAATAAACAATAAGAATCAGAAATTGAAAAGAAATATGTAATTATCTGAGCAACAAGGCTGTGTAAAACCAGATGCGCATTTCGTCTTCTGTGACGACTCGCCGAAATTAGACTAAAAACCTGTAATCTAATTTCGGTGAATCACCACTGAAGACGAAGATGTCTGCACTGTAGCCGATATGCGCATATGGTATTTTTCCTAACCCTGTTATGGCTATTGGAGATAACTAAGAGAAGTACTTATTTTTTTAAATGTTGGAAATGCTTACTTGAGGCGCTATATCAAGAACACCTCGAATATCCTTCTTCAATGGTGAAATGAGATTCTGGATCACAGAAAGGCCGAATATAGGCAGGTATGTGAAGTCTTTCCTGGATAAATAAAGGAATAAGATTAAAAAGCTCAAGGTATTAATAAAAACACGCGATTTAAAATACGGACTTTTCATAAATTTATCTGGGCGAATATTAATAAGTGGTTTATTATTCACGAGAGACACACCACTCGTCTTTTAGGTGGTAGATCGAAGGAAATGTGTAGGTCACGAGCTGAAAAGTATAGCAACAGTAGTTGCTTCATTTTATATTTTGGAAGAATTTGTACACGAATATTGGATTACGAAGGTCCTTTGTGGGGAAAATGGCACCTTGAAGTGGCGAAATTTCATTTTTTTTTGTTGGCGTTTCTCCGAACGTGAGAAAGCGCGCCTGTGGGCGTTACCACGCCAAGGTCCTTTGCTTGATCCTTCGTGATTGTTAGCATTGCTCCTTTCGGGAACTTAAACGCGAAAGTCGAATTTTCCTAGGCAAAGAATTGTCAAATCTAGACATTTTCGCATGATTTCGCGTATTTTTTTGGAACGCATGCGAGCGCGAAAAATCCGCCTTTACGCGGGGAAAATGCAATCATTTTCCTCATCAGTGTCAGTCGGTGGTCAAGGATGTCTGCCTCACGCGTTACATTTCCAACGGCAATATTGGTGAAACGTGTTTACCACTTAGCGTTAATTTCATTATTCTTATGAGATCGGTTTTTTCTCTTCGAAAAAGTAAAGCGAATGCGCACTGAGATATATTTGGGAGAGAGTTCTGTTGATTAAATGTCAGCGTATGAGATTCAGAATTAGAATTCCCCAAATAAATATTTTATGTCAGTGAAGAATTCTTAGATCGATGGTGCCCAAACTTTTCGGCTCGAGGGCCAAATAGTCCACACAGTCGAAAATACTGTTGAAGAATAATGTAAGCAAACTAAAGGGATTTGTTTTAGATAAATATTGGTCGATTTGTTTTAAATGTATTTATTTATTACGGAAATAAGAGGCAAAGACGAAATATATTATTTTTATAATTTTATATTTTCATTTTGTTACGTTTCTTTCTTAAACTGTTAAACTGACGGCGGGCTGAATGTATTTGGCACCACTGCGAAATTCATATGTAAATTATAAACTATGAAATTGGTCGTGTGCTGTATGGAGTAAGTTCGCGGGCCGCAATCTGGGAACAGAATGTGTTATCATAGTAAGAAGCTAAGTGCGAGAGGGGAAAGAAATTGAGTGTGAAAAGTCACAATACAAAGAGACGGCCATACATTCTAATTGATGACGAGGGTAAACGTGAACGATAGTGGACGAAAACCACTCTCAACTGAAAAAAAAATTTTAATTGGAAGGCTTCGATTGATGTCGATCTCAGACGTTCACCCATTGTATTGTAATACAAATGCAAATATATTGTAAATATCCATCAAATTTAACCACACGATTTCAGAAATCACAAGTTGTTGGCCTCGCAAACGACTATCGCCTAGGTCAGGGGTCGGCAACCCGCGGCTCTTTGAGGAATGACCTGCGGCTCCCGACGCCCACTCCCCCGCTTAAAGCGCACCAGATGACAATGAGTGTCTGAATGGATAATAATATAATCGTTTTCAAAAGAAGGATCGAGTATGGGGTGTTGAGTAAAAATTTCATTTTCAACTTTCTCATTTTCATCTACAGTCCTAGATTCATTTTCTGCAAGAATCTCTTTATTTGCTTCATTTGAATGTTTGTTTATATTTTCATTGAATAAAAATTATGTAAAATATTCTTTTGTTTCTCAAGATCTTTTTACGAATTATCTCCAAAACGCCATTGTATGGGTATGTGTGTGCAACTTTAAAGTAAATAGATGTCATTTATAGTCGTTTCACCAGCTAAAGTCTCTTGGCCAGTTAGCAGCAGCCAATAGGAGACGGTTTGTTTGGAAAGGTAGTGGGGAGGAACCCAGTCTCACTCCTGCTCTCGAATAGATCACATCGGGATGCGTTGCCATTAGAAATTGCGTAGTATATCAGCTGAAGGCGAAAATCCGCACCGGTATCTGCTGTCCCGGACGAAAGTTGAGAGGGGCGATGGAAGGGGAAACATTCGTGATTGGCTACTTGCTCTTAAGTAGGCCAAGAGACTTTAGCTGGTGAACCGACTATAATATGGCTTGACGGTATTTAATACGTGTTTTTTCATTATACATGCTCTGCGGCTCATCTTATGTTGGATTCTATACAAATTTTGAAAAAATGGCTCTTCTTGTCAAAAAGGTTGCCGACCCCTTGCCTAGGCCCTAGGGCAGTGGTTCCCAACCTTTTTCGGTCAAAGTACCCCCTTGGCTTTAAATAAAGCTTCACGTACCCCTTTCTAAATTTTTATAGGAGGTAAATTTTACTGTTTACCATGTATGTGCATACAAGAAAATATACAGATGAATGACTTTTCATCAAGAAAACTTTGTTAGGTACATGAATAAAATAAATTTAAAAAAATATTATAAATGTGATTTATCAGAACATAAAGAAATAAATTTTATCAAAACATGCAACAAACAAATTAGTGAGAAATTTGATTTTGTTTACAGTCAACCAACAGTTTTATTCTTGGTAAAGTATTCGAGACAGATACACGCATATTATCTTCAGCCTCCAGTTTGTTCCTCGGTTTGGTTTTGATTGAAAAGAGGACTGAGAATCCTGATTCACAAAGATAAGTGGTAATAAACGGAATTAAAGACCTATAGGATTGCTTAGTAAGAATTGGATATGCTTCTCCCCGTGTACACCAGAATTTATGTAGTTTCATCGATTGAAAATCAATGCGGAATTTCTGATTGTTGCGCAGTTACATTAACTCGTCTTTTGCTGTCGGCGTCGCTCATTTTTTCTAACTCAATATGAAAAGGGATTTTTAGCCAAATGTGACTAATTTTGTCAGTCGGGATGATTCCTTCAAAAGCGTCTTTCAGATTTTTCAGATGCGCGATGATGCTTTCACGAACTTTCGGTTCAAGTGGATATGCAGGATCTGAAGTGATTTCATCAAACAATTGGAAATTGGCAAAGTTACCAGATTCCACCCTTCTTCCCCAAAGAGCCTATTTATCATGAAAGGATTTGATATTTCCTTCGGCCTTTCATTGTAGATTAATTATTATCTTGATAAGCATTTTAAGCGCTGTTAAATGTAAAAATGTGAATATTTATTGGATTTTCAGTCCAATGTTGATTTATAATCATTCGTCAAAAATTTGTATTGTAAAACTCACGCAAATTCAAAGCTGCATCGATTTATTTTATAAATAAGTTAACGTATAGTGGTCACGCATTCAATTTATTTTGAAGGTTTTGGATTTTCATTGGCTGACGAACGTTGATGTGAGGCGTGATTGCAAAAATTGAATGTTTTTTTCCCTAACTGATGGAAACCAAAATTAGAAAAAAAACTTCCTGGACACGCTAAGTCTATATTCTTCCATTGTCGCCGAAGTTGAATCCAAGGCATTTAAATGAGAAAACATTACACTTTGGTAATATCGTTTTTCAATTTCTGTGTGCGATTTTGCTTTCTTTACGTGGCAACCAAATTATTGTTGATATCTATTATATATAGTAGCTTCTTGTATAGGATATAGGAGGATACAAATTATGAGGCACTTCCCCGATGTGCTAGAAACTTGAAATTTGGCACGATTATAGGTTTTTGGTCGCAACCAAAGCAAAAAATCCAAAATCGTTGAAATTACAATTCTGAGGGTCTATTTTGGCCCCATTATTCCCCCATAAGAAAAGCACATGAAGCAATGTAGAGGTGTTAATAATTGCTTTTTAAAATTATTCCCCGTCAAGATTCGAACCCGGAACATGAACTACCGGAAAGTATAGTATACTAGTATTATTAATAAATGGTTTTAATGATATTTTCATGTGGCCTCGAGTTCTCCATAAGCAAACAATTATTAACGGTGCGTCAGTAACGCAAATAACTAGACGTAGATTTTCCACAAAAACGTTTTAATAGCAAAACAATCTTATTTTTTCTTTTTCAAAAACACGAACAACACAAATTCACCTTCTAAACTTTTGAGGAAGCTAATTTCTGACTAATGTGCCTATTGGATAATCCGGCACTTTTAATAATAAGAGCAATATTTGACCACAAATGTAATGCATCCGTTCCTCTCCTTCGTTCGAGGGAGAAATTATCATCCCAAAACAAATGGCCGCGAAAAGATGTGCGCTCGGTTTCTTTAATTTTTGTTTGGCCTATGATCACATACCTAGATTCGAGAAAATTTCTAAAGAAAACCGGTCTTCGCTCTAATCAATCCCGCCAACCTAAATAAATTCCAAGGCTAGCCAAAATAATTCGTTGGAATTTGAGGTTTTAAGCGTCGAAACAAGATGCTTAACGGCTTTCCTTGGACTCGCGATCCGAGGAAAAAGATAAAAAGAATCGCAACTCAACGAGTCCGAAGTGAAAGCCGCGTGTGAATGTCTACAGAGGCACGCAACATCCAACGCTTCTCCGGCCATCAACAAAAGTGAAAGCCGAATGGAAACAAAGGGAGCCAGCAAAGAAAGTGTAACGGCGACGGAGAAAATTGCCATAACGTAACGGAAGTACAAAGGCGAGCCAGCGCTGAAGAAGATGAAGAAGTGCTTGGTATACCGCCGTGTGGCGACGAGTCTAGTTATTGTCCCAGTAAAAGTTAGTATTTTTAACTTTTAGCGAGCGATTTTGCCTCGTCGCTGACGTACTACATCTGAATGAAACGTTTTGAATGAATCTTTTACCTCGTATAACTTGTCAGCGTCGCAAAAGCGGTAGCAATAGCGTAATATAGGACGATCATTCAAGGACGTTTCGCGGCAGAGAGATAATATTATTCGTTTCGTGGTTGGGTTCGAACCGAGGGGGAAAGTATTATGATCACGAAAGAAATCGACTTCGAGATTTCAACGGAAATACACGTTTTGAGGTCTCTAGAACACGTTTAGACTATCTTCGGAATTATGTGTGTGTAGTTCAATGGATGGATGTGATTGTGGGCGCTCTAACTCAAAAAGTACTTGCCATATTAATACCAAATTTCATATATAACACTTTAACATGAGAACAAAGAACTGATTAGTTTTTGGACAATAGCGGTTAACCGGAAGTCGAGGTTTATTCGAAGCCAGATTCGGTTTTTGCGATATTTCTCCGATAATACTTCATTATTGTATACATTGACCATTACTAAAAACCTGATGTGGCCAACACGACTTTCTCCATACTTGGGGTATAGATATTTAAATTATTATGAATAGCATTATAAGGCATAATTATTATTTCGTATCGTAAAAGTATACAGTCGTCCTTATTGCCTTAAATTAGGTATATTTCGAATATGTTTACAGAATTCACCGTTACATGGTGGTGGCGCTGTATACTGGAAATTACGAAAAAAGTTGAATACATATCTCCGAAATGGATGGTTCTACGAGAATTTGTTTCAAACCAAACTTGGAAGAAATATTATTCTCTACAACTATGGTCCTTACGAAGATTACCAATAACGATGTTTTTAAGGAGAAAACCGAAAAACCGGTTATTTATAAATAACTCCTAAACAATAACTACAATAGAAAATTGTTTCAAATGAAAGTTGTAGGAAATTACATTCTCTATAACTTTTGTATAGAATTGTGTATACAATAATGATGTTTTAACGAAGAAATATCGCAAAAACCGAATCGGGTTTCGAATAACCTTCGACTTCCGGTTATCCGTTATTGTCCAAAAACTAATCAGTTCTTTGTGCTCATGCTAGAGTGTTATATATGAAGTTTCGTAACGATATGGCATGTACTTTTTGAGTTAGAGCGCCCACAATAACATACACACAGACATCATTCCGAAAATAGTCTAAACGTGTTCTAGGGACCTCAAAACGTATTTCCGTTGAAATCTCGAAGTCGATTTTTTTCGTGAACACAATACTTTCCCATTACTACGTACGGAGAAAGTAAAAATGTAGAAATTATAATTTCCAACATCTTTTATTTCAAACAATTTTCCATAGCAGTTATTGTTTAGGATTTATTTATAAATAGTTGGTGTTTTCGGTTTCCGTCAAATATCTCCTTTAAAACGTCGTTATTCGTAATCTTCGTGAGGACCAAAGTTGTAGTGAATAATATTTCTTCCAACTTTTGTTTGAAACAAATTTTCGTAGAACCATCCATTTCGGGGATATTCAACTTATTCGTAATTTCCAGTATACAGCGCCACCACCATGTATCGGTGAATTCTGTAAACATATTAAAAATATACCTAATTTACGGCAATAAGGACGACTGTATTCTTTTACGATACGAAATGATAATTTTGCCTTATAATGCTATTCATAATAATTTAAATATCTATACCCCAAATATGGAGCAAGTCATGTGTTGGCCACATCAGATTTTTTTAACGTTCCTTTAAGCATTAAAATACGTAAATATGGACCGATTTTTTTCGTTTTTGCTATATTCGACGAATAAAACTATACTATCTTATTCCTGCGAAGTTTACATGTTACACGGTCGAAGTTTTCAGAAATACGCTATTTGTTTCGAAATTTTGTGGATTTTTCGTACTCTCTCCGGGCGTAAGCAAGGCGGCCGTCATTGTTACCTCCGATTCAGTTAGCTTCAGTGAAGCTTATAAATAGACGAAAATTTAGCGTTATTCGATTTGCACTTTTGTTTAAGCAACGAAACGATCGATGTTTATGGATAGTAACGTAAATAGATACTGAATATTATTCAGGAAGCGTTTATTGATGAAAGTAATCGAACCTTCTTTCGTCTATTGAATACTGGAATCTTAAATGTTTTGTAAATAAAATCATTATATTTTACATTATAATGTTTATTAACGTAAATAAGCTCACGTATCTGGTGTACATTTACCAGTCAGTGTTCAATCATGGGCAACTGTACGTTGATTTTTCACGGGTTTCTTGCTTACAAGACATAAAAGTAAATATTTCAGCGAGGCATATTACACAAATAATGAATTTGGCGAAAGTAATATGATAGGAAATAAAATTATCGTTATATTTGAATGCAAAAGGCTCGGAAACGGATTGTTACAAGCAAATATGATTAATTGTTAAGAAAAGCTAATTGTAATTTTAAAAGTATCTACTATATATTTTAAAGAGTTTGTATGTTGTGCTGTAGTAACTTCACTAAATCCATTGAAATTCAACGGGAAATTCTGCTAGTAATATTATAAACAAATCAAATGAAAAGTCTTGTAAATGTAACTTGATCTTAAATAACGCATAACATCACTATTAAAGGATTTGAACTTTGTAGTGCAAATTGAACGCTAGGTTGAGGTCGGAAGGTTTTTAGGAATGATTGAATCATTAACGTACATGGAAAGATCATGACGATAAAATACCCAAGATGGATTGCAGGACAGAGCGTAATAGTCTCGTTTACTCCGGGGACAGCACGAAATCGTAACAGGAAGGACAAAAAACTGCGAGAGAAAATTGTAATGCATTCTTCGTTGCATTGCACCCCCTGCTACTCATCACTTGGACAAATCGTAGGGTAACATACAGATGCTGATGTATCCAGTCCAGTTTTATGTTTAACGTAATTTCTTTGATGCGTATAGGGAAAAATTGAGTTAATGTAACACGAAATAATTTTCTATTCTTAAGGCATAACGTATCAATCGTATCCGACGTTTTAATCACCACCAGGCAAACTTTTCCACACCTTTAAGCTGATCAAATTCGCTGGTTATTACGCGGCCTGCATATAATCCTCTTGACATGTTACGTTATTCGTACGACCTTTTCCATTTGACGGCGCATTCTCTCTCTCTCGCGCACGCGTCGTATTGCGTCTGCATGAAGTTTGCGACGAACATCTAGGCACTCGGCGGTTATGCAAGCCCGTCGAACTGGTTTGAAACGCCACTTTGGAATTCCGTTTTAGAGCGTTGACCGTGCACACGTAATGCACTCCAATGCTTCTGTAGGCGGTTGGCGACTATGGGAAAAAGATAAAGAGGTCGGAATGAGGAGGAGAAGAGAAGGGAATGGAAGAAGGAGCGTGGTGGTCTTAGCGGCCGCAGGTAAGAAAAGGTGGCCGCTAATTGCGTTTTTGTCAGCAGAAAGAGAGAGGGGGGATTTTCCAGGCGACTTCCGCTAACGACTGAAGTCAGGTGTTTAGTTTTCCCATGTTTTTTTTTAAATTATACTCGAGAGTAATAATGTAGCACGATAGCTCCCGATATTCTGTTGGCGAGCTTTCATTATTTCGAAATAAAAATGAAAGGAACAGCTCTTTACGCACAACAGTTTTGCGGTACGTAACAGTTGCATCTATTCCTTTTAATTTTACATTTTATTATGAAATGCCACAAACATTTGCGTAACTAGGGTATAACGGAGGTGGTATTTGCCATAGGCGCCGCTTGTAAAAGGCTTCAAACGTCCGTTTAAGCGTGACAAAGGTCTAAAGGTCTATTATTTGATACATAAGTATTGATTTTATGCTCAAATGTTAAATTTATGTTTAATATAATGCTAATATACTCAATAAAAACGCAGGAAAAAGCAGTATTCTACACAACTAAGGTGTTTTCTATAATTTTTCCACGTGTCCTATGTACATCTCTGACTACTAAAGTTAAAGCCAAGACAGAGTCGTCTTTATTTTTTTTCGGCGGCCATTTGAGCATCGCTTTTTCGTCTGGGGCCCCCTATTGAACCTCGCCGGCACTACAGTTGGAGGGGCGCGGTGACAAAACAGATCACGTGCGCGTAATAGAAAGAGCGAGGCGGTTAAGGGGCTGCGGAATGGAAAGGGGGAGGAGAGGAGGAGATGGGAAGGAAGAAGGAGGAGGAGGAGGAGGGAGGGAGAGGAATGGGAGGAGATGGGGAGAGGAGGAGATACAAGAGTTGGTGTTTGGCAAGGGAGGAGTTCGTCATGCGCTCTCTCTCTTCCCCTCATTTAAACACCTGGCGATCGTATTCTTTTTACGATGATGCAGAGGAAAGCTCACGAATGCTAATGTAATTCACGAGAGGCGGAATGTTTATGCATACAATGGAGGGTAGAGGTATTGTAAAGGGAAGTATCTGGCGAACACGATTCGAAAAGAAGCAGGAAACACGCACGTGTATGTAATATACATATACATACATACACACACACACACACACACATATATATATATATATATATATATATATATATATATATATATACACACACGCGCGCGCGCACGCACGCACGCACGCATACAAACGACGAGCCTGTTGAGTCGAGTCTTGTGGGACCAGACCGTCGGTGAATCGAAAGATATTTTTTGCCCCTATTTAAATTGATTTACTCGTATATTAATCGAAGCTTCGGTATCTCGAACTTCCCTTAATGTGCGAGTTATTAGGATTCGTCTGTGTGAGCGTGTCTGTGTGTAAGCGCGTGTGCGTATATTTACACGAGTGTAAAGAAACACGTTAAGAAGCAACATAAAGTCATTTGTACAAAAAAAATGAAACGGAAACAGTTTAAGTGGACGTAATGAGGAAACAGTTAAATAGAGTGATGAAGAGGTTCGGATGTTCATTAATTGTCTCCATGGAAGTCCTACGGATCATTTATGAGAATGTCGTGTTATTTTCTTCTGTCTCATAAACGGATTAATTACCAAAGAACGTACACGTATGCGTGCATATTGACAACAGTTTGAATTATCGAAAAAAGTAATGCTGAATACGAGCATAATAACGTGTGTATAGTGGAATAATTAGGCAGTTAATATACAGGAATTCTCTTTCGAGAAAAATATTTTCTTAGAAGCGATATTCTTTGCGACGCTAAAGTGTTCTCCAACTTCGGAACTTAATTTTGAAAAAAGTTTTTTGTTTCTCAAATATGAGCCGATCATAGAGTTATTAATATACATAATATATGTATTGGTAACTCTATGGAGCCGATATTTAAGGTATCTAAGGGCTAATTTTGGTAATTTATTAATCGCTATAGGGGAAGCTCCTAGCTCCGAACCTATTATCGGGAGCTAGACACGCTGACAACCCCTCCGCCAAGGCCGGCAAAATCGTTCATATTCCAGATTGTCAGCAGATCTTATTTAATATGGCTTCAGGCGGAAAACCCATTCCCAGCAAACCACTTCATTAATGTGCGGCTACGTAATTGATATTAGCTTTAATTAGGTTATGGGTATGATATTGTGTGAAGTGAAGTTTTATAACTGACGTTTGTCAAGAGACTTTGGAACCTAAAGATTAAACGGTCACTGCTCCAAAATGCTTCATTTTATATTTTGAGATTTTCTTCCTTTGCACCGGCGTTAATAAATGGCATTAAGATTCGCTGTAGAAATTGAGCAATGATTTTGAGTAATAGGTTAATCATTTGAGCATCAAATAAATTTGAGTTACGGCGACGAAAAATAGTCGAACCGAGTTAGGATTTTTTTGTCATTCTTCCCATTCTTCCGAGTCAAACAAAAAATGATTGCGAAACGCATACAGACGGCAGCTCAGAAAATACATTTACCTTAAAGAAGAAGTTTTTTATGTTCGTTGTGCCATTCTTTTGTCATGCCCCTTGAGTTAGGGAACGGACACTCAAACATCTCCGTGAAAGGCATAAAAGTATTCGTTTAAAAGAGGAACATTACCAGCAGAAAGGCGAAGTTTCGAAAGAGATACTTTCACAATCACATCTGCACAATATTTATAGCACGATACGCATATTTCTGTATGTATTTCTTATATGTTTTAGTGACGGGAATATAAATAGCCCATCAGATTAATTTTTCGTTTATAATCCGTTTCAAACCTTGAGTGCTATCTTTAGAATCCCAAATAAAGAAGTAAATTTATAAAATTACCACTCATTGACTGAATTATGCGAGCCTTCCGTAAGAAACCGTGGTACGTAAAGTTTAAAACGCTGCAAATAACAATAAATTTTCAAAAGTATAAGAAAATTTTAGAATTTAAAAAACCGAGTCTAGTCTTCTGTTTATCCGTAACGCATTAAGTTGGGCCAAACAGTGATTTAAAATAGTTAAATTTCGATGTATATGGTGTATGTATAATTCATTGAATACAACCAGTTAAGTAAATTACATTAAACTTTTAAATATAATTTATCATCTACTTCATTAATATCACACATCACGAGCATTTTACCGACACCATAAAGCGTATTTTCCATCTTGCAATGAATTCGCAGGAATTGAAGCACCACACGCATCATAATTTACGTTTCGTAACCTAGGTTACTCGCGCTCGTGATTAATTTTTTTATTTGGAATTTCCCTACGCCTGAAACCAACTCTCAACAACCTTGAATCCATCCACTCACAAGAACGCACACACTCCTGTAGGCTTAACGTTCATCTCCACCTTTCGATCATTAGAAAAAGTTTCTGGAAGGAAAAAAAAATACAAAGCTCCTGGGTAGAAATTATTAATTTATTTGTCCTCATAAAATATTAACTCTGGGAAAAGGCATTTGAGGGCTTTAAAGTTGGCGAGTCATATGTGAAGCTTTTTCACAGTTTTGATGTCACTTTATAGAATAGGAGTACTTCTCCAATATTACCTCAGAACAATTTAAATGTATTCCGGCTGTACTTGTAATGATATGATGATATGTCTCGTTGTCATAGTGACCCTTTCATTAGCGTTTTTATATGCGTACGATATGGATAGAGATGTTAGGAAAGGTGAACCAAGTTTGCTCAGAATAAAATAATTCTCTTTTATTTCATCAGGATACACCTAATAAACATTGCTATGACCGAAAAAAAGTGTAATTTCATGCATCACGATAACGTACATGTACGGGAACGAGGGCGAATACATCTGTAAATCGAATAGTAATATTTTCGGGCGTGCTGTTGAAAGGGACGAGAGAAGAATATTTTTCTCTTTAAAAAGGCCTACTTCCTACGTTCAGCAAAAAATCGCGTTCCAAATAACCTAGAAATATTCGCAAGTCCCTCCCACCTTCACCCTTCCCCCCCCTTCTCCTCAAATTCCGTCATCTGAACCTCCGAGCACCGAACATTTATTGAAATAGGGAATATTTTTTTACGTGATGAAAATAAACGTGCGTCCATATCCAGTCTTTTTAGGCGATATTTCTCGACATAAATAAAAATTCTCTCGTTCCGCAATCGATCGAAAATCGGTATTTATTACTTAAAATCTTTTTCAGAGGCGAGTATTATTTCCGAGCGTGTGACTAATTTTAATGCCTCGCATAAAAACTTATTCAGAAAATACAGATACGTCCTCATCTCGTTCAAGGTCTATCGCGAGAAGAAATCTTTGAATAGATTCAAGGACATCCGAGGGATTTTTTTCCGTCTCAAAATTTGTTAGGAAACTGTTATGACATAGGTAATAATAAGTAAGTTGATGGAGATTTGATGACCTCATTGAGAGATGTGGAAATCTTATTTTAACCACCATTAGACGTATTATTTCAGCCGGAAATATTATAAGTAAATCATTTTATTCGCCGCCGGTGAAAACAATTACACGCCTACTAAAGTATTGTTTATGCGCGAAAACATAAGCATTTCGATAAAATTACAACGTATGCTGTATTTATCCTTTAATTTGGGGCGAATGTAACACACGCAAAATATGAACATTACAAAATGTCTTTAAATATTTTATAAAACGGTCATCTTTCATTTTCTTTGTCAAAACGAACACTAAAATAATCTTTTTGATACATTAGTATTAAACGCATTCGAAGTGGAACGGAACTTATTTAGAAAATTATTTTGAATTTATGACATTTCAAACAATTTGTTTTATTTGGAGATGATAAGAATGTGAATAATGCATGGTCAACAGTCGCAAAATTGTTTAATTGCGTTGTAATTATAGTATTATTTTACAAATTTAGAGACGTTAAAAATGTTTGTAAAAATAAAACGGTGACAGGTGCTAAGAATATTTTACGTCTGAAAAATGGCAGTGACATGTGCAATATATCGCTTCTTGGGAAATGTAACGCATTAAGCTTTCAAAAGTTGGTGGGATTTCAGATGGAAGCTTAGAGCAGAAAGAGATTAACAAATTATTGAAGACGTCTAGAGGCGTCTAGACCTTCATTGGTGCCCGAGGTCATTGTGACGCCCGACCAGGAAGTGATATTTTATGGGGATGTCAAAGCCAATTTTAACGCCGGATCCCTACTTGTGTGAAGACCTTGAAATATTTGGCAGTATCTGTTTGTTACTAACGAAAGTTTTGGCCCATGCTTTGAAATACATTTCCATAACCGTGAGAACACCAGCGGAAAGCTTTATTTAAAACAGAGTAAGTGCCCATCAAAAATGACGGGACATGAATTAAAATTTTCTCGAGTTAAATCATGGTGTAATCTTCTGTACGTGTATTAGTATTGAGAAAATAATAGAAATTCGAGTTTTGGCAAAAACTTGGTTTCCAAGGCAATAAAACGGTTAAAAAGCAAATTTTTTTCCTGTAGTACATCTGATTTCAATGACAAATTTGAATGATTTCAGATGGTGGCAAAATTCGACGGTAAGAATAAGACACTTTATTTGTTCTTTTTTAAAAACGGTTTTGATCCTAAGATCGGTGGTCAATTTTTCGTAATTTTAATTTGCACAAGAATGAAAGTCTGCATTTCGTTACTTAGTTATATCTATATCTATATCTATAGTTCACCCTGCAAGCCACCGCAATGGTGTGTGGCAGGGGGTGCAATAGCACCAAGGTAAAGCGCATAATAATGTATAGTATCATTCTACGTCGGCTGATTTCCTTTCGTAACTTCTGTTCTGCTCAGCTATCGTTCTAGGGAAAAACGAGCCTTTATACCTCTCAGTCCTACAGGCTATCTCTCTTATTTTACGAGGATGGTCCGTTCTACCAATATAAGTTGGCGCTCTTATTATTTCTTCGACATCGCTGGAGAATATATGCGTTCTAAATCTTTCGAGAAGTTTTAACCTAGAGCGTGATCGGCGCTCAGCTAGTGATTCCCATCCTAAGTCCTGTATCAAGGCTGTAACACTATTGTTTCTATCGTAACAATTTTTGACGAATCTAGCGGCTTTTCGCTGCACTCTTTCTAACTCTGAGATTGATCCTTTCACGTACGGATCCCAAATGCTCGACGCGTACTCTAATAGCGGTCTTACTAACGAGAAGTAACATGTCTCTTTGACTTTTTCCTCACTTTAAAAACACGTTTGTAAATAAGCGTTAATCAGAGTGACAGAAGCGTTTTTATATTGAAAGATAGGAAGGTTACTTCTAAAACTGACTCAATTCATCCTCGGACCCCTTTCACCCTAACCAATATTATATTTTCAATGGATTAACGACCGACTCCTAACTACGTAATGGGTCCCTTTTCCGATATTTGTTTTTATTTGCGAGAGTTCAAAAAGTCAATAAGTACTTTTTCTAAGTTTATATGCATGGTCATCATTTTCATTTTTAAACGTTCAAGTGCCAGTAATTGCCTTTTACGAGTTACTTTACTTGTTCGCTTCACCTGTAAGGCTATCATTACTATTTTGGATGTCGTCCAGCGGGGTTAACTGGACAACTACCCCGACTACTTTTCGACATTGCGTCCTTCATCTTGGAAGAAAGCAAAAAAGTATCCACTTCTCTGTCATCATTTAAGGAATTTACTCGAGTAAAATAATTACCTTTTCACCCTTTTACTAAAGCGAGTAACTTTTAGAGGAATTTAGGGAAAGGAGTGAAACCAGTTTTCAATTGGGTCAATAGGAGTTCGAATGTATATAGAGGAAATGCTGCGAATACATTTCAACCAAAATGCTAGATTTGTATACGAGAAACTGAAATTACGACTGGAAAATTCTTTATAGAAACTGCTAATTGATAAATCGATGTCGACACATATTTGAGGTATATATTCTATGTCAAAACACCTATTTTCGCAGTCATTGATTGTGTAAAGGAAGAATAATATTAAGCTCTCGCTTTTCGTACGTCTAGAAACCATGTAAATATTTATAAAATACAGCAAAACCCGCGTACAACGAGCAGGGATAACGGACATAACGAGAATCTCAGAATTATGGAATTTTTATCGTTTCGTTTGATGAAATTATCACATTTGGCTAATACTCGATTATAATTCCTTTTCCTCATCCAATGCTCCTTAAAATTCCGTTTTATTCAAGTGCCAGTAATTGCCTTTTATGAGTTAATTTACTTGTTCGCTTCACCTGTATTTTGGATGTCGTCCAGCTGTCACAGTCACAATAATCGATTCCCGATGGCGTATTTAAATGCGAATACATTGTTGACTCGGTCACACGTCTTCGAATAATCAATTGATGGGATCAAAAGATCGGCGTTTTTCAAACATCTTGTCTCGCGATCCAATGGAAGGGAAGTCAGCGTGAGGAAAAAATTGCTATGACGTAAGTTTTCATTAAACAGGCGACAAAAAGCAATATAAACTTACACAAAAAAGATTTATATTTATAAAATAGAATTTGGTTCCTTCATTTTCGATATATCACATTTTCCTCGCGAGCACTGGGTTGCAACTCGTACATTAAAAAACGGCGACATAAATCGTTCACCAAAGGGAATTAATCGTGGTAGTGCCTTTTTTCTGTCGCGTGAAGGCGTATTTTCTATATTTCTTTTTAAAATTTTTCTGATTAATCTTCGAAAATAAAAATAATATTTCTTCCGGTTCTAATTTTATTATTTGGTTTAGTAATCCGATTAATTAATTGTAGACAGAAATTTAGCCCATTTATGATCATACCGAATATAGTTTCCCTCACTGCTTCGCATTTATTGCAGGTTATGCGCATGAGAGAAATTCGGATGTTTTGAGCGTAATTCTTGTTAAGGTACAAATACACTTATGCGAACGAAGGCGAACGAACGACAGCGAACGAACGTTCGACTGTTTTTTTTATCATTCGGACCTGATAAGCCGTCTACACTAGAGCGAATGTTTGCGTTCGTTGATGTTCGACAGTTTCTTGCTGAAGTTCCTGAGTTGTTTACTTAACCATCCACACTGCGCACGTACTGCCTTTGATGTACCACCCTGCCAGCGAACCGCGTCGAATGCATTCGTTCGCCTTCGTTCAACCGTACACACTATAAGAATTCATTCGTTCGCTGTCGTTCGTTCGCCTTCGTTCGCACAGTGTATTTGTATTTATAGCTTCATATGTCGTCACTTTCGTTCCAGACAGAACGGTCCGTTGCTCTTCGCTTAGATTTTCCGCCGCAGCAAAAAAGTGAAAGGTTTTCATTTCGAGTCAGTGCTCCCGAAGGTCATTTCGTATGGCTTCTACAATTGCCTAAACTTGCCTCACGAGCATGTCACCTTTTAAAAATTCCAAGGACGTCTTATTGTTCGGCGCTTTTGCGGAAATTCGTTCTTCTCTTTCGGCTGGGGAGGATGTTTGCGATGCCGTTTTATTTACATACTTCGCCATCCTTCTTTGCCGATGCATTAGGTTAGTGAGATTGAAAACCGACGTTTTTGTCGTGTCGGATGCGCATTTTTAGGTGAATATTATCTCACCTACGTTATTTACGACAGGAATTCGGAAATCCATAAACTGAAGAGAATGTGTTTCCTGTTACTTCTGTTCGATAAGTATATCAATCTCAAATATTTTCGGTCGCGTTTGAAGATTCAAAGAGTAGATGTTTGATTAATATCATTCGGACATAGTAAAAATTTGCCCTGGAAATAGTGTTTACGTTTCAAGAATGCAACTGCTTGTGTAAGAAAACAAATACGTTAATTCGCCGTGTTTATTTACAAGGATTTTAAAATAGGATTACTGAATTTTAAAGCTGTGAATGAGTAATATAACTTTGATCAACTCGATATTTTGTACCAATTTCTACGACTGATTCCTATATACATATTTTAAAAATGATCTAGTGGACAAACTTTCAAACCTGAAACTGGAGGTAAATATTTTTTCTTTATTTATACATAATTTCACATACAGCGTAGTCGCCATTTTACAGTGAAATATTAACAGCCCGAAGTGGGATTCGAACCCGCGACCTTTAGGTTAGAAGGCAGGCACACTGCCAACCAGTCTAAATAATAACAGAATTTGTAGTAAACTAATATAAATAGGAAATTAAAACATAAAATTGGTGTGGAAGATATTCGATCAACCGAAAACTAGAAAGATAAAATTGAGATTTAATGAATTTTCCTGTGTTTCATTAATGTTTTCACAGCCCTTGTTTTTGGGATTAGAGCTACAAAAGTCGTACCTTTATGCGGACAACTGAAACTTTTTTATAATTTTCAACAATTTATTTCGACGTAAATGTCAAATTTGTGGTAGCAGTACGGATTAATACTGGCACAGTGACGTAACTGGAACGGTGAAGCGTGATTCGTAAATCAGAATGTGAGGAAAACTTTCAGCTTCTTTCATAAAACACAAAAAATTAAGGAACTTGTACGGTTTAACCCCCGCAAAAAAAGCTTACTTCAATGCCAGTTCCGCTTATTACTAACAATTATTATTATTATTATTACTAACAATTATTATTATTACTAACAATATTAGTATTATTACTAACAATACAAACAAGCTAATTGTAAGTTACTAACAATTGAACGGTTCATATTAAACAAACGTTCCAGTTATCCGTTAGTCATGGAGTGAAAACCCATGGCTGATCTGCCTGCATCTGCCTATGGCGACATTTACCTACCCGGTCACCGGACAATGGGGAGGGATAGTTTCGTTCCAGCGAGGCGAAGGGCGCGTTAGCTCCCGGAGACGACTACTAAAATAAAAACAAAGCGAGCTGAAGGCTCGCCAATATCCTCGGTTACTTGTAAATAAAAAGTTTTTTTGCGAGGGATAAACTGTACAAGTGCCAAAATTAAAATGTCCCATTCCATTAGATAATTTTCCAGTAGAGAGAGAGAGAGAGTCAGCCTTAATAAGTTATACGGCATGACATCGTATATTTAAAGATAATTCATCCGGACCTTCGCGAAGAAGTTTTGAAGGTGGGAGACTCGAAGCGCGTTAACGCGCTATGGTTTTAACTCTTATGTTAGTGTCCACACAAATCACTTTGGAGAACGTTTGCGTTTGTCTACCCGTTTGGAGCGGTCGTAAATCTTTTCGCGGTTTCTTTTTTTTTCTTGACGTTTTGTTTCGTTCGGAGTTATTTTCGGGTCCTCTCTTATATCCCGCGTGATCTAATTGCATCCCCTTTTGGTTCCGCAGTTGGTTGGTGCGTGGGTGCGGAGGTTGGCATGCCCGGCGTCACCCTACTGGGCAGGAGGTGGCAAGTGGCCTCAGACGACTTCGTAATCCCAGCATCCATCGACGCCATCTTCAGAGCGACCTGGTGAGCTCTTGATGTCATAAGCGAATATCGTTTTTGCGCTACCGACTGCGTGAGAGTACCTGGATTAAAAGGTCACGCTTATGTTCGTACTCAACCGCGACGCAAACCTTCGAATTTAATAGGGGTAACCCTAAAATGACAAGTTACAAACCCCAGCATTCCAAGATAGATCTATATTATATACATAATACATAATATTTATTAAAGTTTGGTGGATTCAGAATGAGTAGCTTGGGAGTAAATTATGGGTAAAAATTGCTAATAACTCGATAATTATTCGCTCTAGCAACGTGATTTTTGATGTGTAGACTATAGGGTTGGAATGTTTCCATGGATTTAATGTTATTGCTGCTTAAGACTGTAACAAGCATCTTGAAAGTGAAAGGCACGAATTTGAATAATCCCCTACATATCTCAATACAATTGAAGCTATTTTCGAAAAAAAACAATTCCTACTATTTATAAAGTTTAATTAACGTATATCGGTTTAGCTATCATAGGCCTCTAGTCTTAAGATTAAGAAATCGTTGATAAAGGAATTTTTAAAAAAGCAAAAGAACGTCTTTTATTAAAATTTTATTAAATTATAATTAAGCGCCTTATGTTAATTGCTCTGTATTTCTTTCCTCATTATTTTTGGATACGTTTAGGCGAAATGCGAACTTCGAATGAGAAAATACTCGACGAGTTAAATTGCTTTGGTGGTCGAGCTATTTCGCATTTCGTAACAAAACAATTCGCAAATTCGTGAATAAAAAATTAGATGCCGAAGCGATTTCGAAGCCCGATGCAGTTCGATGCCTCCCTCGAACGGTTTTCATTAGACGAAAATAATTCTAAACGTCGCTAGCTTCATTCATTTTTTTACCGAGACTATTTAAATCGTCATTTAAAACTTAGTCGTATATTTACGGGGAGGAAAATTCTTTACTAACAAGCGTCCGTCATTTGGTCCTAATAAACTGCGAAATGTGCCTCATAAATAACAAAACCATCGAGTTGTGAAACATCAATGCGAATAAATTACTCGAAATTTATATCCGTCGCTGAATTATTTCGGTTCCATTTATTTTGCGCGTGTGGGCGTCGAATTAATTAATATTTTTCGCTAATTTCGTGAGTTTCTGGGGCGTTCGCGAGAAAGAAAATCAACATGGAGTAGATGATGTATGTGACACGGAGAGAAAGTAAGTCGGAGGAGGAGGGAGGAAGAAATGACGGAATATTGAGAACGGTCAGAGTAGGAAGGGGGAGAATAAATCATCCAGCTTTGTGAAGGTTACCGAGAAAGTTGTTAGAAGAAGTTCTTAGAAGGAAGTGTTTGGCGGAGGCGGTGATCACAAGGAGAGCGCGAGGAAAGAGGCAACGGGGGTGTAACAGGAAACGCAAATACTAAATTCTCTCGACGCGACAACTGCGACACAAAATTCTCATTTGTCAGAAAGAAGGCGATGTACGGAAAACGTTGGGGATTTAGATGCAGCTGCTCAGTTCATAGGTTTTTCCGTTTACATCTACATTAATACCCTGAAAGCCGTTCGAAGCGTTTGGCAGGGGGTGTCACTGCACCACCATAAACTCTTGACTTAAATCCCTCAATTGGCCTATCTTATCGTCTTTGTGCCATCTACACATTCACTGCTCGAGGCCCATTCCGACGGTCGGAGTGCTGACTTGCATTTTTCATCCTCACAACTCAACGAGAAGTGGGCGGAGCGAGCCATCCACAGCCACTACTCGAACCCAGGTCCGCTGAGCGAAAAGTTGGCACTCCACCATTACTTTTTTTAACTTTTCAAGAAATAATAATTATGAAATAATAATTAGCTTAAATAAAGGCACTCTTACTCGTTCTAAAACTAGGTAAAATGGATACAGGGCATGAAATTAGCGGCACTCCACCATTACTTTTTTAAACTTTTCAAGAAATAATAATTATGAAATAATAATTAGCTTAAATAAAGGCACTCTTACTCGTTCTAAAACTAGGTAAAATGGATACAGGGCATGAAATTAGCGGAAAATCAAAGGCATTATTGAAATCTCTAAAGAGGCCCTCACGCGGTAAAGGGAGCTCTCGAAAGTGAGTTTGATTCGAAAGCTCTCAAATATGTCGGTCAAAAACTACTCTGTGGTATGAAACTGTTTGAGTGAGAGACGGACGTTGTTATAAGAGAATGTGCGTTGATAAGAAGAGGCATAGAGAAAATAAGCTGGACTTTAGAAGTGGCAGTTATGAAAGTAAATGAGAGGGCAGTAAGACATGTAGCAAACGCAGATGCGAAAAATGATCAGGATATATTCCGAGGGGGAAGGAAGCTTTAGTCTGTCGAGTGAAAAACGGTAATTCTATCGTTATTCCACTTTGTAAAAACTTTCGATAATTCCAAAAAATATTCACAATCTTGGACAGAAATCCACGTTAAAAAGTGACCCGAATGATTTATTAAGATGACAGATGTACAGACACAATCAAAATTATTTCCGCTCTCATAATTTCTTGTTTTTTCCAGATTGATAGTCTTTTTTTTGGATCGCTTTCTATGAATTTAAAGTTTCGCTTCTCAGCTTTCGAGCAACTTTTCATATAATGACGATGAGATACTTCCATTTTTTTGCGGAACTCTATTAGCATTACCTCTAAAATAACCGTCACAGCCTCTCCCTTTTTCCCATTTGTGATTTCCCTCGACGCCAATTCGCTTTCTGGCAATTTGAGAGGGAATTTTCTCCGTTTTCCTCTTATTGCAAGAGCTATCATTTTCACACGCCAACATTTCCAGATAAAGGAAGTCGGAATTACAGCGAAAACGAAAATTGGTGGAGCATTTTTACGACCATGTATTTAAAAACTTCTTTAATAGTAATATGTTATCGAAACACTTGTGAGGAAATTTGCACATTTTTACGCATCGTTAATATAATACACAAACTACGTATAAGGGATGTGGAATCAATTATCCTCGTTCGTAATTAATTACTCATTTTATAACGAAAAAGTATGAAGACGATGGACACATACGTAAACAGGAAGAAACGACTCCATAAGTAACATACATAAAAAGACCACATCATAGACGAATTTGATAGGTACATCAGGGTGGAAAATTTAACATCGCAATGGATCAAGTATGCACGATAATATATGTTTCATAGAGTTAAATTAAGACATAAAGGTTTCGAAAATAGCATAAATATTTTTATATGTAATACGAGAGAACAGTGATAGTATTCGACTTAATTAAAAGAGGAAGAGCATAGCCGGGGATTAATCAATCCTTAAAGAATGTTTAAATATTTAAATCAAAATAAAATTTTCTGGATTTATATAATTCATTAGACCAAATGGCTTGGAAGAAGTAGATTTGGTCTTCTGGCCACAAAGTGGACCGCGAGATCGTTTTATGGACAAATTTCTTTAAATACGGAGGACTAGGCCTACTGCACTAGACAGACGAAGGAGGCAAAAAAGTCTTCGTAGCTAAAACGGAGATATTTGCCACAAGTTGCACCTGATTCTAACGTAACGCGACAGTCGTAAATTCTAATTACATGTTCAGCATTTTCCCCTTTACCTTAGTCTAGCCTTGTAGATTCAGCGTAAATAGCGTGAGATTTTACCCGATTCTTTGTCTGTTTATGGAAGTATGCGAAAATTTATCAACGTCAGAAATATATTTTTTTACTTAGAAGGAACTCTGATTATAAAAGAAGTTCGAGGAATTAATTAAATCGAATAGTTTATTTTTATTCTGAATGGAAAAATTCATTGCCTTAAAATGACTATGTCCTTGAGGAGTATAAAGTGAGACGACGTTGCGACGTACTTCATAGCATGATCGTGCACTAATATTGTTTGGGATGGGAATACAAAGAAGCATTGGGGAAAAAACACCATATTGCCAGTCATATAGGTTTGCAGTGAGGGGAAACAAGAAAGCGTCGTTTGAACGGAGAGCGCATTGAGAATGACTAATCCTTTCTTGGAGGAGTTAATAGCGATGAAATGTCTACATGTGCCATTTTCCCGTATAACTGTGTCGAAGGTAATATAGGACGTCTATTCGAAAGAATAGAATACGTACGAAAACACAAAATGAAAAGTCTCTCCCCTTTAGGAAATTTTAACAAAAAAGTAACGAACATTTTCGGAGAGATTTTAGTATATTATGTAGAGCGTGTGGAACGTTTTAATGTTTCTGAATATTTACCACCAGGTTTTGAATAGATTTACCGGATATCCTGGTCTCGGAAATTTTATGACGTCGATGAAATCATCGCTAACATCTTGATTAAAGTCCTGCGGTCCTTTCTTTTCTTCGAAGCCGCAAAAATACGCGGTGTAGATGTGATCCGCGTTAGGAAGCGCGGGTATTGGTGAAAGTACATTTTCTCCGATCGAGGAATGTGAAATCGAATACGGGAAAGAGGAGAGTGAACTGAAAACTCGGCGGATGCATTAATTCCTCATCCACGAGGGACGACGTTGATACGGAGTCAGTGCGTAGAAATAAAGTCCTCATTCCATTTTTTTTCCATAAAGAGCTAAGATTCGAAACTAGTCGTAGCTTTTGAGCGTTATTTTCGGTCATTAAGGCGGAAGTTGAAGGTGCCCGGTCGGACTTATTTCGCGATTCACGCACTCAAGTTAGAAAATGAGTCACTCTTGGAAGCCCATTGAAATAGAGGGAACCATGGAATTGTGTGCATTCATAGACCTTATTCATCGCTTCGCCACCCGAAAAGATGTGACGCACTCGCTTAATAGTTTCATTTCAGTGGTAAACTTTACATTTTTACCTTTACTAAAAATTAAACAGCTATAATAAATATCATTATTGGTTAGTGACATAAACTATTATTTAAGGGATGATCAAAATGTCGCGGTTGATAAGTGTCTTCACCTCATGTAAAGAAGATAATAGCTATTAGGCGTCCATTGCAATGCGTAATTTCTCTAATATTCCGTTCCAAAAACCGGCTCTTCCATTAGCTCCGGTTGAAAATGCTGCCCAAAGCCATTTTTTTTACTGAAGCCATATTCTTCTCTGAACGAATCCCATACTTTCCTTCTCCGCAGTCAGACAACCCGGATGTCATCCCACCGACATATCCGCGAATTTTAAGTTAACGGTATCGTTCTGCATACTTCATTTGCAATGTATTTATAACTGGAATGAATGTAGTGATTTTATAACGAAGAAAGTGAATGTTTATGCCACAGAATTGTATAAAAACTTACTTGCGAGGAAGCTGAAATAATTTCTTCTCAACATTACTTCACATTTCCATATGAGAGTTTTCCGATTAGATTGACCGTTTTTACCTATCTTCAGTTTCAAGAACAGGCACTGTAAAAAAGTACCTACTTAACTAATGTATCTCCAATAGCCACAAAAAGATAACCTTGTTGTGTCTATTGGAGATAACCTGAGATAAGTACTTGTTTATGTGCTTGTACTTGAATTTTTTCAGTCGATAATTCTCTGTTGAATATCTTCGGCTTGAATTCGATACCAACCGGTATCAGTTTACACAAACACTAACCTGTGCTGCAAGTTAAGGGCCTAAAGCCTAAATGACTTACAATTAGTCGTAAGCCAGTTGAAATGCAACAGCATCAGGAGAGTAGTCTGAAATCACAATAAAGAACCCATGACACAAAAAAAAAGGTGGTTGAATTTCAGAAGAGATGACGAATTACAATAAAAAGAAGGTAAACGTCGTACTGCAGCGAATGAATGTGAGACACGCTGTAACGTTCTAATATTATAAAATTTTGGAGCAACACGTTTTGAGGGAGAAAATTTGTAAAAAGGGTAACTGATGAAAAAAACTATATCACGTCAATAAAAAAACAAGGATATGATAAAGATTCATCTCGACCCATAATCCTCTTAGCGCTCTGCGATAACTCGAGCATTTCTTTTCACGTCAGGTGGCCTACTTAGGCGCCGAAGGACATATGCATACAATTAACAAAAACGGCTGAAAAATAAAGTAAATTCCTGCTGGGATGCAATCCCAAGGATCAACGATAAATGTTTCAATTAATTTCTTTCTCTAGAACAAAAGTTATTTTTCAGCTTCACACTTCTCCTTTGTACGCTATAAATTTTATTTTCAAGTACAACTGTCGTATCTCTTTTTGATCGTAAAATAAAGCTTTATCGTGTGCATAAGGTTACTTCCGTCATTATCTTCCTCACTCGGAAACGATACTCTTAAAAATTCAAGAGTAAGCGTTTTAAGTATAAAAAGAATTGAAAAATTGAGTACTTGTATTAGGTAGCTATAATAGCCTTAAAAAGGTTATGAAAAACCAGATGCGTATTCCGCGACTACACTGCAGCCGTCTTCAGTGGTACCGAAAGTAGATTCCAAACGTTTTAGGAACTAAGCTTAAACTCGTTGGGGCCTTTGGTAAATTAATTAAAAAAATTTTAACTTGTTAAGGTTATAGCATATACATAAGAAAAAGTGTTTATTGTTGAATTTGTTTTTAGCCGCAACATGACCTCGTCAAATTCTCTAGCGAAGGAAATAAAAATTAACCACGAAAAGAACACTTTAACGAGAAAATATTCGTAGAGACTTTCTAATGGCTTTGCAACTCGACGGGAATAGATCTCTCTCCTCCTATAATCTATTTCTGAATCGACGAGCATCGCAACAAAGTGACGCTCTAACTTTCGAACACCACCACTCTATATTGTCAGCCTAAGTTTTCGCGGTCAAGTTTTCTAAGTAGCCAACCTTCACTCTCAGCCAATGTGATTGACATTCACCTGGGTGTGAAACGAAACTGGAAGGTTTCCTAAGATCGCAGTTTTAACCGCGTTCGTGGATTCTTCCGCTTTAAATAACGCCTAATCCCGTTTACTAAAAGTGTCTTAGCGTAGTTTATTCCAAAGAAATCGTGTCGATCTTGAATTGAAGCCCTTGATAGCGATAATATTCATAAACATACAGAACAGACAGACCATATTGGTCGTCTCTATTCAGATCAATGCCGTCGACTTGCGTTTCAACGTCACGGCTCAACAACGGGTTCGTAAACTCCACTATTATAATAAACGGCACTCTATCCTTTCAATGACGAATCTTTCACTTTCTGCCCACACTTACCGTACGTAACGTACTGTCTTCCTTAGTTTTTCATGGCCGTGTCTACGCTATTAACTGGATTCCACGTTAAAGATTGCAACTTGATTGACCGAACAAAAGGTCGATTATTCTATTTTCAGAATTCTCTTTGTCTCTATTGATTAAAAATACCTTTCATAGGGTAGATGTGTATAAAACAAAATTATTGAAATTTTTTTCAACGAATTTTGACTTCAGTGGCCGTAACCAGAGCCAGATGGAGGGGGGGGGGGGGGGGGGGGGCAGCAGGGCCGTTTGGTCCGGGCCCCGGGCCCAGAGGAGTCCCCAAAATTTATTCTAAAGGTTTTTTATTCATATATTTGTGTGGCTTTCAGAGTGGGGTGGAGCCCCACTTTGGTGACTGGCCCGGGCCCATCTCACCTCACTCAGGCCCTGGCCGTAACTATATGGATTTTTTAGTATAACAGTGGCTATATTTAGTCTAGTGCAAGAATTAGAGACGAATTTCTTCCTCTTGGTCGATAAAAATATTTTACTTTAGTGGGCCGCCGAGCTCCTATGCACTGTGCACGTTTTGCTACGCCACTGGGGAGCTGTGATAAAAAAATATGACAAAGCTTCAACCGAATTATTAATTGATATGCTGGAGTTGAAATAAGTGAAGAGAACTATTTTGTCACTATTAGTACAAAATTTTAATGCCATTTTTATTATTAAGTATTCCATTTTCTTATCGTCGATTAATTTATAATGTCCACAGAAGAGTTGAGTATCTCTTTTAATTTGTAGGGCTCTGGAAAAATATGATGGTTTGTCACCAACTCGAAATTTGCCTATAATAAATTATAGAAATAACATCGCAGCACATTTTACATAGTATTATTTATGTATGATGTGTGATGACAGCTTATGAATGATGGAATATCGATTGGCGTAGTTATTTGTGTAATCGAGAAAGAAATTCGACTTTTTCGGGAATTCGTTTTTAAGGGTTTTTTTACTTTCTGAAATTGACTCTGAAAGGTGTTCAAGTTAGATTAGGCAAGGGAATTTTTTTTAGCAAAATGACGTTATGCAATGTCTAAGGTTTATATTCACTTTCGCTTCAAAAGTAAACGCCCACATCCGTCTCCCAATACATTATAAAATCGGCGAATGACCGAATGGAGATAAAACGAATCTGTTAAGTCACCTTAGAACCCCATCAAAACTAAATATTACGCAAAATCTTGGTGGATCCTTCAAAACTCGGTCAACGTGGGCCGGTGGCCGGTTTTTAAAACTTGACCTGTTATACAGGTTTCGCTGTCTCTACTGTAGAAGTTCCGCGAGTGGACAAAATAACACGAAAAAGAAGACATTCGAAATCTTACAGTTAGAGCCCTTCTATTTGCTCACACGTGTGTAGCTAGGAACGGTAATTGTCCTCGACACAAGGAGGATGAGAATCATAAAAACGCTAAAGGAATCCTAAATTGATCAAAATCCAAAGTTAGGCCGGTGTAGCATTTATCGATTCGTGACAGAACAAGCGTTGAGTAAAATAAGAATGTTCTGAGGTTGCCATAATGAAATGTCTACATCTCGAACTCTTTGCTATAATTCAAGTATGTCTTAAAATTGGTATTAAAATCGTTCCTTCACCTTAAATTCATTACTTCGAAAGATTAGGTTTCAAGGACTTAACCGACTCCAAAACAAAACATTTTATGGTTTTTAACGAATAGAATGATTTATCCATAAATCTTCTGGTTAAGTATTTCATATATCCTCTTTGAGTGCGACCTTCCAACTCCACCGAATATATCCGGATATGGCATTTTAACACTTTACGTGGGAAACCACATCATAATTCCGACGCATCTCCATTTCTCAGAATTAATCGCATTTTAACTGCCGGCTCGCCGCGTCGCGCACCTATTTACTTTGACAGTTGGGAGCGTGAAAATTGCTCGAATACGAAAGTATTCCACCTATGGGGAATTCGGATTATAATATTTCAAGTCGATCTTACAGTTATTCTGACGTATAAAAACAACTCGGAATTTAAAAAATTTAATGAGCTCTTTAAAAAAAATTATTAAACTTTACACGGATTCTACCGTAACAGAATGACCGCTAGGGTAGTGGAATTTGCGTAAGTTTTATAAAATTCATTTTTAATAATTTATCATTTTTTAGGCTTTTCGAAACAAAATTCCACGGCTTCCTCGTCAATTTAATTATCTCCGATCTATAGAAATTGCGCGTTGCCGGCTTTATAGTCCTCGGAGTATCGACTCAATTCCGGTCAACCGTGAGACGCGTATGTCGCGTAACCCCAAACACCCGGCAGTTGCGCAGGATTGCACAAGTCGCGCAAGCGGACATTCGAAACGTTTCCCGATGCGCGGCCAGCACCCATCAGCGGATCAGATAAGCGCATCACGCTCCCTTAACGTGGGGCCGCGTCAGACGCCCCCGCGGAGAGAGATGGGTCCCCCCCAACCCGCAAGAGGGGCACGTGCTTTTAGAAAGTGAGCGAAACGTACCACTTCTCCGCTCTCTCGAACCGCAAATCCAGCGCGGAAAAAAAGGTCCTACCGTGACGGGACACGACCGCGGAGGCGTAGACGATTCAGTCTACGCGGGTGTAGAGAGGGAACGTGGAAGAGAGCACGGACAGACAGACAAAGGCTGCGAGATGTTGAGAAATTATAGGTCACGGATTCGGACAAATCTTTTGGCAGAAATCGTCGTGATACGCGCTCCAAGGCTATCTGCCGATTCAATTGCAAGATCGTTACAGGGTGCACTTGGAAGGAGAAGAGGTCGTCTTCTTTCATTTCGGGCTTTCTCCCATTAGGAGGTCATACTTATCGTCATGACCTTCCATAATTTCATAGCGCCCTCTCTTTTTCCTTCCTCTGTCCCACGTAATAATCGTTCCCCCTTCTCTTTTTTCCTCGTATCCCTGTTTACTCGTTTATTCTCGTTTCCCCTTCCAAGTGTGAGTTTGTCTCCTTTGCGGTTTTATACCCTGCGTAATAAGTCCAAGGACATCGTGTGAATATGAAGAGATGCTATTCTATGCATCCTATGCCCTCTTATATCTTCTTCTATTTCCCTTGTCGCCTCAGACTTACTCGCTCGGGGATTTCTTCTCTTCTTCGGCTTAAATTTGTCGACGAAAGTCTTTATATAATGAATGGGGAGGCTCAAGAATAGAGAAACGTAGATCGAGCTAAGAACTCGATTAATTTTGTAATACTTTATAGTATATCAGTTGTAGAAAATTAAAGTCGTAAAGTTTTCTAATTTATTTTTTTAAATTTCAAATGAAAACCTATTGTGTCTTTACGACTGCTATAGGAGTGTGATTTCTTTTGTGGCGCGTTATCCGTTCCACTCCATGTGTTTCTTTCATCCGGGAACCAAGGCCATTATGCCTGAAAATGATGTCCGTTCGCGTGTTAATCTGTTGAATCCACACGCATTGAATTCCATCGACGTTTTAGAATTAACCGCCATAGGTTTTCTTCCGACCGTACGGAAAGTGAAAATAACTTCTATTTTAGTCACATTTCATAGACATGAATTCGCGGTTTACCACGCATAGGAGCATATGGTGCAATATTTCGTCCTTTCTCCATAAAAGTGGTTCCCAAAATTGTCGGCTCGAGGGCCGCATAACCCGTTTCTGAGCCACAATGCCTATTTCCGTAATCGTTGCGGGCCACACCCAGAGTTGGCCAAGCACCGAAAGGGGCCCGGATGCGAATATCAATGGGACTTCACGATATTGATATTATACTTTTACGGAGTGTTTATTTATTGGAAATCAATTTGAAAGTGATTTTTAGTAAACGTTTTACGCTCTATAATCGAATAATTGAGAACTTCTGGGGTCTCCATTATTCGGGACCTCGCCTCCCCCGTTTGGCAACACCCAGTCAAAAAAAAAAAAAAAGAGATGAAGATTAATTTAAGGAAGATACTAGGTTAAACTAGGTTCGGTATTACCTCTTTGTTTTAAAATTTACTTTATCTGTATTGAGAATAGAATGTTAAAGACTAAATATATTGTTTTTATATTTCCCTATTTTCTTTTTACGTGACATCCTTTTATTGTTAAGTAATGGCGGGACGGATGAAAACACCCAGGGGGACGTACGTAGTTAGTGCGCCACTGATCGATAAGATTCCTATTTGTCGGTTTTATGTGTGTGTAGTACTCCAGTACTTCACCTTTATCGTGTCGGTTAACCGTTACCAGAACGAGGTGGAATTCCATCCGCTCCGGTGAGCTGGAATGACGCCGCTTCGAACAATACTTCTTTTTAACATGAGGTAACGCACCCATGTCTCATTTCCAGTTACCACGCGATCAAGGAAGTCGTCTCTCAACGGTGAAACAAAAGCGCCGGTCACACACACCCTCGACGTGGTTTTCCCTCAATCCCGGAGCAACGGAGCAGGTGAATCGTCTCGCGCCAAGTCCGTGAAATTAGGGCGTTCGTAAATTCAGCATGTTCCAAGCCTCCGCATACATAAGTTTAATACGTTATCTTAAAAAAAGTTATTCTGGCGTGAAATGAAATTTTTTACGACTTATCAATTCAAGTTCTATGTAGTATATCCTTGGCTTTCAAAGGCAATGCTAAAGTTGTCTCGTGTCTGCCTTAATTGATATAAAATTTCGAAGATAATTGCGCGCTTTGGAAACACTCAAAATAGAAATATTAGTTTAGAGTTAGTCAAGTGACATCTTTTCTCGGATTATCGATTTCATTAAATTTAGTCATTTAAATGCGCGGGTACCAAAAATAACTAAATAAAAGAAGGCGATATACCCAAGATTATGACAAAGTGGAACATATCTTCGGCAGACAACAAAGTTCTTTCAACATTGCATCGATTTAACGTTGACTGGCGCGTTAAGCTTTCTATCAGGCGCAATTCCGGCGAATAGCATGACGAGACGTGAAAGACACGAAAAATTTCGTTTGTTACATACAGAAAAGTACGCTTTATTAAAACTTTCTAATTCGTTTTGGGATGTGAAAGCAGTGTTTTGAGTGTTTGAATCCATCTCCCTTTTTTATTTCTATTTACATCATGAAATTACCTGTGACGATATGGATACTTTTAACAATGAAGAAAACATCTATAATACTCACGGTTAAATCCGAGCCTAAGGCAGGTATTCCACCTATCTTATTATTAATATAAACTCCCAAAATTAAAATTTATTATGGCATTTTCGTTTTGTAAGGAACAGATAAAGAAGTACGAATAATGAAAGAACTCTTAAACGTAACGTTTAAATTCACAACATTTCATACAAGCTATCATTCGTATTTAAAGATTGTGTATAATTTGTTATTTACGCGATGGCTATTTTTTTTAATGCTTAACTGTATTTAAAACCGATAGTATCTTAGATCAGTGGTTCCCAAACTCCGTGAAGCCACCTAACCCATGTATTCAAATATTTTTTCTCGCGGAACTCTAAATAAGATATGGCAAGCCTAATCGCAATAAAATAAACTTTAAAATCATTATAATGTTTATTTATATAGCTAATGTATCTTACAGTATACAATTTACAAGTGAGGCTCATGTTTCCTGCTGGAAATAAGAGAAAGAAGAACGGAATCCCATTTAACTTCTCCGGAACCCTAGTGTCCCGCGGAACACAGTTTGGGAAACTCTGTCTTAATGCATCTTATTTTCTTACAGGTTGGTTCTTGTCTGTTATGTCATATACCGACTTTACCCCTCGTACGACTGTTTTGCTCACGAGGCGGACGACGATGAGGCATGGGGTGGACGGAACGGAATCAGAGCCTTTTTGGCCCTCTGCTCAATACTTCTACTCTCCGAAGTGGTCGCGGCGGCGCTGTTGGCGGGCGAGAGCTCCAAAGGTGGAATTATGGACGTCCAAGCGAGACGTCTTGTGCCCTCCCTGCTAGCTTTCAGGTAGGTTGAGGCCAAACTGCGCACCCGTGCTTTCCCCGCCTCATATGCGTTTCGTTCCTTTGCCTAAAAATTCAAATGCATCGCTAATGGCGAATTCCGTTGTTAAACAAACCATAAGGTTTCAACGAATGAAGTAGGTCATGACCGCATTCAGCCATAAAAAACTGTCGAATTAACCATATGAGCAATTCGAGTACGACATGCCTTCGTTTGAAATGTTAGAATAACAACTGCCGGAGAATTTCCTCTGCAGGCGGCTACTTCGCAATCGAAATCCGCATATGTTTCGCTCAAACGCTTATTGCAAAAGAGGCTACCTGTATGGTTATACTGCAATCTGTATAAGGGACATAAAATTTAATGAATATCATGTTTATCGCGTAAATTCCGCTTCCTTAAGAAACCCAAATAAAATTCTAATGAAACACGCCAAGCGTCGTTTTATATCCACCTAATCGTTGCGCACTCAAAGATTTAAATGTTTAGCTTTATCTTCGGAGAAAAGCATAAACTGTCCATGTTTTCAATCGATTGTTTTATGAAAGTCATTGGCACTCGGGTTGCCATTTGTATGTAAATACGTATAGTATGCGTCTTGAAGAAACTTGATCTATGTGGAGATGTTTCACAACGCTAATGACACGTCTGTCAGCCGTATGAATGGAAGGCAAAAAAACAGTTATTACATAACCAACTGTAATGTACTGCCAATATATTTACCGTTGAATCGTCTCCATATAAGTGGCTGAGATGCCGCGTGCATTTAAATGTTTCGGGTGAAAGGAACGATAAAATCAACATGTTTTATGTATTTTATCGAATAATTAACATTTTTGCTGAATTAACATGACGCGAATTGATTTACTGGTATAATTTCTGTTGTTGATGTTAGGTTACTCTGATAATAGATGCTTGAGAGTGGTGTATTCGAGAATTTGTATCTGAATCGGACGAAAAAATCTCAAAATTCTCGTTTTGATTTATACACGTTTTATTCGCCTAACAATAGGTACGTATTTATAAGGCACTGCTCTACAAATAGAGAGCTTCCATAAAACAGACCGATTCGAAAAAATGTAGCGATCCAGAGGAAAATATACACTCCCGTCATCGTCTGCAATAAATCCAATCCGGCCGAAAATAAAACTAAGGACGGGAAAAGGAGCGGACCATTCGCAGGATTAATCGCATTTTAACTGCCAGCTCGCCCCATCGCGTATTTACTTTGACATTTGGGAGCGTGAAAATTGCTCGAATAAAACTCCCGCGTTTATTTTTAAGCCAAGAGTTCACGGGTGTTATTTTTTTTGCACATGTATCTTACCAGAGAGAGTTAAAAAAAGTGTTAAACCTTCGCCGCGATCGAATAACTTGCGAAATTAGCACCTAAATCTTTCCAAGAGATGGAGATGCGTCGGAATTATCATGTGGTTTCTCACGTAAGTGTTAAAATGCCATATCCGGATATATTTGGTGGAGTAGGAAGGTCGCACTCAAAGAGGATGTATGAAATACTTAACCGGAAGATTAATGGATAAGCATTCTATTCGTTAAAAACGATAAAATGTTTTGTTTCGGAGTCGGTTAAGTCCTTGAAACCTAATCTTTCGAAGTAACGAATTTAAGGTAAAGGAATGAATTTAATAGCAATTTTGAGATATTCTTGAATTATAGCAAAGAATTACGAACTTGTAATTTTTATTCTTTTGATTTTACAATACAAATTAAATAAATTGCCTTCTATGGCGTTTCTACTTTACTCTCGATAAGAAAAGTTAATAAAATTAAAGTTTAAAATATACAAAAAATAGAGCGAACGCCGAATATTTGCTGATTTACTGGTTATTTTTTGTATGAAATTAGTGAGAATATGTTCATTAACCAGTTATAGTGAAGGAATAAAGTGTATGTAATTGCGATACATTCTATCTTTCAGTAATAAGATTTCGTATTCCTCGCCCGTTGCCAAATTAAAAAAGAATCGTAATTGTGATTATCCGAATTTAGCCAGCTATTAGTCCACCATATCGCCTATCGTCTTGCGTATTAATAAATTGTCACTCATCTTAATCGAATCACAGAATGACAAAATTAATAAGCTAGCGCTCTGAATCGGTATCTTCCGCTCTGCCATCAAGTTGGCCGTTATCTATGGTGTGTGTATGTATGTATGTATATAAAGGTGGCAACAAGGTGTTGGAGGGAGCCCGGTGGACACTTGACTAAATTGGAGAGCTGCTGAGGCTATTGAAGAGACACGAAAAACGGAAACACACGAAAAACAACACAGATTTGAAGTTTTCGGGCAGAGGCCCATCCTCAGCGACGGAGTTTCCGTTTTTCATATGCGTACGTGTGTGTGTTTGTATAATTACGATAATTGCGATACATAATGTTATTCGTCATAACTCAAAACGGTAATTAATTTTGATGTGTGAAAGAAAATTGTTTTTACGTTCTTGCTACCCCTTTATCAAGGAGAATCGATTTCTCTCGGTGAGGTTGTATTACTTTTCAAACCGCGCATTACACCACTTCCACAATTTTCACTGAGTCACTCATTACTTCCCATGTAATTTATCGTGGCAGAAGTTCTAAGGGCAAATGCAGTTCTTGGAATCGCATTCATAATCGGTTTAAATCGCTAATTACCATTTATTCAAACATCGCCTGCTCTCCGAAGTCACATATGTAATCTCCGGGCGAAAAGATGAAGTTCCTTTCTAAAATTTTCAAAGCCTCGTGATTCAGTACGTTAGCCACTCATTACAAGGCGTATAAGCGGCAGACATGGCGAAGTGATGCTCATCCTCGGTATTTTTTCTTTTAATTTCGAAAACATTTTTAAAAAATTACGTTTTCGTGTGTTTCCAACAATAAACTTACGTTCAAACGATATTTTAATGGCAACAGTCCGAGGAAAATAAAATATTGCATAATGTTTTGTATACAAAATATAAATGAAATGCGTGTGTAACACGATGAAAATATCATCACAAGGTTAACGACCATTGAAAACCTATTGGAAACTGTGAGGTTAAAGCGATCATAAGGACGAAAAAATGTCTCTCGATCCAAATATTTCGTAATAGGGAGAAAACATATCGTTTAAATTGCCGTAGAGGCAGCTCTCGCTCCCCAAGACTGCCTTAGCGAAATGACTTTAAGGAGTGAAAGTGATTGATTGCCTGAAATCGGGTTGTTCGTTACGAAACATTAATTATATAGATTGTGGGCACGTTTTTAATCGTAGCTACGGCTATATGTATGCATGCTTTGAGGCGCGTATTAATATAATCCATCGCATTTACTTGTTCGAGAAATATTTAAAGTGAGAACGTAAAAATCATACGATAATAAAAAATTAAGTACAATTTATATTCGGGACATTAATTTTCGCATTTTTTGTTAAATTTCCGAAAGCCACTTTTTACTTCCTCGACGTTCACTTTTTTTTTATAATTCAAGATTTCAATCAAATATCTCCTCTTCTTGCGCAGTCGTTCCAACTGTAATAAAACCAACTTAACCTCTTCCTCAGTGAATGTGGCCACAATTTTTTCGAATTCCTTTTCCCTCATTAGAGAGTAATGAGGGTCTACTGATGATGTATAACGAGGGATTAAGAACTCAACGAAGACCCGTAGGTAACCTTAAAAAAATTACTCAATCTCTTCACCTGTTGGCTACTTCGTACACCTTCTCTTTACCTCACTGCCATCGGGAGAGGGCCGAAATGAAACGAAAGTTGTTTCGGCCGGAATGAGCCGCTGATACGAAATTGCCTTCGCAGAAAGGTCACAGATGTTTCAAATGTAAGTCGCTCTCCTCTATTCGAAGCATCGGAGCCGAAATCTTCCGAGATGCGACGTTAGATAAAGTTGATCGCGCGCGAGCGCCAAACTCGTCTCGCATATATATATATATATAGGTCAACTCTGAATATTAGGGTCCTCCCGAAAAAAAAAGAAGTATTTACCCTGGGCGTCGTTGGTGGCGTCACGTGCCGCCACACGCAGCCTAGGGCAACCTGTCTTAAAGACCTATTTCGTTGCTCGAGGCGCCGTACTTCTCAGCACAAACATTGTCAAAAGACCCGCTTATCGTTCTTCGCAAGTACCGTGGGAGTACAGACTCTCTCTCTCCCCCTCCCCCTCTCTCTCTCTCCCTCCCCTCTCTCTCTCCCTCCCCCCCTCTCTCTCTCTCCCTCCCCCCCTCTCTCTCTCTCTCCCTCCCTCTCTCTCCCCCTCTCTCGCCTATTGTGGATAACTCCTCCATTCAAATTCGCGAGGACATGAAATCAAAGGCGCTGTCGAGGCAAGGGATGGAAATCCATAGAATTCCGCGAGCGTACGTTTATTCATCTTTCAGGGGACGTGTATGGGAGACTGTGTACAGCGTATTCGGGTGATGTAAAGGAAATTGAGTGATAAAATCCGATGCACGCCATTCCACCGCCATCATATGTACGAAGAAATTTACACGAATTTGTTCCATCCTCAACAGCTACACTTTATCGACCGATTATTCGATAAAAATTATATTTATTTTAATAATTTTATTTTAGGATATTTTTCATTTCTGCTTAGGATTTTTTAATTTATCGTTGTTTTCGTTTTATTTTTACGAATGCGTGAAAGATGTTTATGAAGGTCTTAAGTATTTCGATACGCATAAAATTCGTCTTATTTGCCTTAAAGTGTACGTCTTACGTTCTTATTAATGTTACTAGATAAATATTAATTTGTCAGAACTAAATTTATGTAGAAATGACGAGGCGTAGTGAATTATTCCACCTCATTGAATATAAATTGCGGGAGTAATAGCAATTTCATCGCTATAAACGTTTTGACCACGAATTTTCAAATCGTTCAACTGTCTTTTTGATTTTCCTCTGCAGATTGTTCCTATCCTTTCTGGAGTTACTCTGGAATGCCGTCGGCACGGCTTGGCTCTTCGGGGGCCACTGGCCTAAATGCAGCTCGGAGCCAGTGGCCAACTCCATAATAGAAGGTGAGAAAAAGTAACTAGTGCAATTTTTAAAAACAATAATATGAGAATGAAAATTTTAATTGGGCGTTTTGGCCAAAATAGAAAATGATATTTACCAATTTTATATATATACGTGTGTGTGTGTGTATATATATTCATCGCTTATAACATTCATCCCTCACAAAAAATATTTTTTCGTTTTTTTTTTCGAGGTTTAACACGATTTTTTAAAATAGCCCGAGTATAGAAATAGGATTTAATCGAGCATAATCCAAATTATCCATACCCTGTTTATAAGCCTTGCAAATTTCAAGAATCTCAAAATTCATATGTACCGTATAAAGAGGCGCAGTGGTGTAGAATAAAAAGGTTATCATCGTCTACAATCACTAGCTGTACGCTTGAGACTTTAAGAAAATAATAATAAAGGATTTCCGAATATTTTAGTTTGATTTATTACATTGAAAAGTGCGCACTATTGATTTACAATTTATTGGAATAAATTTCTTAGTCTTTTGCACTCTCATCAACGACAGAGTGCGATTAATTCTTTTTGTCAGAATGAGGCGAATCTTATCGATCGCTAACTCAACGCAGGTTTAAGGTCATTAAATATCTCAATGTAAAAGGATAAAGAATGAAGAAGACCGCTATCAAAGAGGAGCTTGAAGAATATTCACGCTCAACGTCGGTTTGCAATTTTACACATTCAGTGATGATTAGAACCTTATTTCTACAAAATATACCTCAAACTCGTCGATGGCTGTTTCCATAATCATCCATTTAACAGTCGATATTAAAAATACTCAAAATTAAAAAACCTTGCCCATAAAAGACATCCAGTTTTATTCGTTAAGTAAATAAAATGTGGATTTATCACGCGACTCCGTTTTTGTTGCATTTTTCGGCTCTCATTGTCTATCCATTTCAATGAACATCTCGCAAACAACCTTAAGCACGTGATCGGAAGTGTCATTACACCAGACGTAATCTTTCTCGTTCGTTTCTCCTTTGCGCGCTTATTTACGCAAGAAGGGAGGACCAGAATAACATCTCACAACGTCGGCGCTTATTTTAAGCCCCTTCCTTCCTGCTTCAGATTACTGAACTCGTACGTATCATTCGGTTTAAGCACGTCCTACTTAAGAGAGCACACAGTCTTGCTTCATCCAGAACGACACGTTATGCTGAGGCCGGTTTTAACAGCTTTCGTCAGCGCTTCGTCCTAGTCAAAACATCCTGAGAGGCGGTCGCAACGCGCTCCCAACTGGAAATCCCTTATTTTTTTTATCGTTTCTTTTCCAGTTGGAGACTCGTTCGCGCACTCGAGATTCCCCTTTCGGATCTCTTTGTCCAGAAAAACCCCACGGAAAGAAGGAAAAATATTCCGGTCTCGATCGGGAATCGAGCCCGGATCATTCACTTTTCCCACGGATGCTTCGACCAAGATGTCTCGAATGCACTTAAGCGTGTGGGTCGCACGAAAGGCATTTCAAGTTACCAAGCTTTCAGATCTTTGCCCATTTTCTTATTTTCTGAATATTCACTCTCTCCTTCCACCAAAGGCGAAGATGACGTCTCCCCCCCCCCTCCCCTCCCCCATTTCCCCACCTTCGACGGCCCAACCTCTAATGCGCTCCATCCCGTACGAAAATACTGAACTTGGCAAAAAATACGCTCATGGCAGTAAGAATATTATTTTATACCCAACCACGTAAGCCAGCGGTTTCCAAACTTTACAAAGTCGCGCCCCTCTTCGACTAAGAAAAATGTCCTAGAGCCCCATTATGTCATGTTCAATCAAAGTTCATAAAAAATACCAATTGAATCTACAATTGCAATTAATATAGCCACTTTAAGAAAAACATGGACGCAAATGATACGCCCTAGACACTTTAGAGCTAGAATTCGGAGACTGAATATTGTCTCACGATTAGGACAGTTAAACAGACAGTAAATAAATAATGAAGTCTTTTTGCGCCCCCCCATTTTGGAAACCACGGACGTAAGAAGTTTTAAACGGGATCGAGATACAAACAGACGATATGCTGGATGTATTTATTTAACGAATTTTTTAATTAGCGAAGTTAATTTTCAAAGATTTTCGTGACAAATTTTTGTCATTTCACTATTGAGGTGATATTATGAATACGTTGTAACTGAGGTGCGGTGTTGCAGACTACTATCGTTTTTAATTATAATTTATTCGCTAGCTTTATATACAATTGCATTTTCCTTGCTTAAAAATGTCATGAGGGATAAGTCTTCTACATTTTTGGCCAAAATTTCAATTTCAATCATTATCTTTATATGAAACTAATTATAAAAGCAATGGCTATTTCTTTAGTTAAGATATTATGGTATTTTCAATGTAATATTGCAAACACTTCTCGAAAAATTATAATCTGGCATATCAAAATAGAGACAATAGGTGAAGCAGTGCCGTACGTGAAGTTCAAGGAATTGGTTAAAAGAAAACGAAAGTTAATAGTCACTTTATTTTTTGTAAAACATTAACTATCGGAAAGTAAAGTAGCGGAGCAATTTTATATCATAGCATAATTGGTGTCTCACAGACCGCACCTCGGTAGTTAACAAGATTGCATATCGAGTCAACGTAATAGCTATGTGAGTACTGTTTTTACGTTTTGATGCATAAGTTAAGGCATGAAACACGCGGAAATTCGTATTTGCGGTGATAATAGGACTTTCATTAATCTGACGTTCGAGCCGCCATATTGATTTTTTGTTAGACAGCCATTTCCATAGGTGAATTACGTGGAAAAATATATTTCGTGCGGAGTGATAGATAATTCGTGACTTTTTCCGACAATATTGTTTAGTTTTTCTTTAAAGAAACTCGGGTTATTGTGTTAGGTAATTTACGTTCTCTCGATATACGTATGTCCATAGCAGTGGCGTAGATATGACTACCAAGGGGGGAGAGGGGGGCGGCCTCAGAGGACCACCATCTAAATTATTATAAGAAGCCACAGTAATGTTTTGAATCAATTTTTATATATTTAGAAACAGCATAGGAATAAAGCTATGTAATTTTAGTAAAGTATTTGAAATTATATGTACATTATCTACTATAAAGATAGAAATTTTTGCATAAAAACAATTTTTTTATTTTTTTCCTCATTATGTTTTAAAGATCAAATTAATTTTGCAGTAAGATTGTATTTACAGAAATAATAACAAATTTATTAGAAAAACAATTTAATCTGCTACATCTGACACAACAATTTAAACAAATAACACGCTTCATACTGTGCTTTCCACACACGTGAGCACACACTGTGAGCATGTCATGGTGGATTTTCCAATAAAAGTATGGAACATCGAAAACGGCCATCTCCTCGTGCCTCTCATTGTAGTATATGTACTTCCTTGTCATCTGATCTATAGTATCGACCCCTCCTTTAATGGAATTATAATAAATATTTATCTAGGATTTTTCGGTATCATATGGCATCTTCTGGCTCGCGACGAATTCTTTTGAAATGGAAAAATTACAATGCAGTATGTTATCATGTCGTAAATAGCACTATTTTCACCCTCAAGTTCTGTGCCCTGGCTTGGGCCACTATTCGTTTGGGAAGGGTCATTCTTTTCCTGGCTCCCTGAACCCGAGGTCATGTTGTCATAAAACGACCACGATGCCATATTGCTTATTGGCATGAACCAAACTAATGTCGCATATTGAAAGAAACAAAACAAAAATCCTCCCACATCCTCGCTTGCATGTAAGGTTTTTCACACCCATACATTGCTCTATGAGCAAACAAACTACTAATAAGGAGGGTATGGAAATGAAAGAAATGCAACATAATTTGAATATAAATAGCAATACTGGGAGTCGGGAGTTGCAAGAATAAAATTGATCAATCAGAAGGCACTCTATAATTTAGGCCCCCGCTTGTCAAGGCATGCAGCCAATGACGAAATAATTTGCAGAAAATTGAAATATGCATACATTGATGGAAAACTTCAAGTAATTGTTATCTATAAGTCTCTGCATAATGTAATTAAATATCAAGACGTCACCTTTATTTTTAATAGAGATACATACGAAAACAAAATTTGTGGGCCTCGGAGTCCCCCCCCCCCCTCCCCTCCCCTTGGTAGTTCTAGGGTTAAAACTTAGTAGTAATCCTCACCCCACTATAAGAGGGCGCATCATGTTACTATAGTAAATGTCTTAAGACGGCCCTGGTTCGACGTAAAATACTTCGCGGGACTCATAAACAGTGCCGGACATTCAAGTTTTGGGGCCCTGGGCTAATAATTTTTAAGGGCCCCTATAAAGTTATAAAAATATAAACAAAATGTAATATTGATATTATATATTTTATTATTATAAAAGAATTACAATACATAAAGGAAAGAGCCGGTACATTATATTAATATCTAATTACAAACCAGCAATTAACATTTGTACTTATTTCTACATATATAAAAAAATTGCGTGGTCCTGGACTGAAGCCCATATAGCCCATGCCCAGCCCTGCTCATAAATGATTTTTAAACCTGTGACCTATCCAGATGAACTGATTCTTCATTCTCGAAACATTTCTTCCACTCCACTTTGGATGCTGTGTGCTGATATATATCGTACCTAAATGCAGATTTATATAAATATTTTTCCTCCGATCTCACTTTTAAACACGAAGGCCTCCTACTCTGCCAATGGGCTGTATTGGCACTCACCGTCTTGGGCATCGTCTCGATCTACGATCCCATGGGCTCCAACGAGAAGCGCTGGGAGAGGATGAGGCGTCGTTGTCATCTGCAGCAGGAGAGCGGTGGTGAGGGAGGTGGACAATGGTGCGGTGAGGAGAGGAAGGCGGGCCCAGCACTTGACTGGGAGGAGGTGGACAGGGAGATAGAGCGGCAGTGGCACCAACTGTCGTCGACGACCTGGAGGAGGCGCTTCCGGGCGTTGCTGTGCTGCTCGTGGGCGGGAGACACGAGGGGAAGTCGGGAGGCGTTCAAAGAGGTGAGGCAATAGATTAATGAGGTCGTCGTTCAGCCGGATAAAACCGCCGCGAATTAATTCTTCGCTTTTTATCCCATTATTGCGCATTGGGAATCTTAGGTTTCACAATTTGCGGGCTACGATAATTTGCTGTTTTTTTCATGCGTAAACTCGTAGTGTGAAATAATAATGAATAGTTTTTAAAAACCGTTTTAGATATTTTCTTAAGGAAAACTTCCAAGATGTTAAAGAAATGAGTTTTTCCCTAACTTACGACTATACACAAGTGGGTTTATTATATACGAGTAATTAATGAGAAATAACGCAATATATTAAGATCCGGTCTGGTCCATGCCAATCGAATATTTAATTAAAAGTTTAATAATATGCGGATATTTATTTTATAAATGTGTATTAAAACCGCGAGATTTATTTTCAGTTCATTAAGATGGAGCCAAACAGTACACAGTGAACCTAATTGATAAAATTATTCAATATATCGTTCACGCCATGTATAGCAAAACTTTTTTCTTAAAGAGTCGCATGAGGCTTAATCTGTCACCTTGCGGACCACATACGACCTCTAAAATGGCTGATCGGACTCTGTGTAAATTTAAAAGAGAATGAGAATTTTTGATTCCGTAAGACCTCGTATGCCTTTATTAAAAGTATATTTCACCCACATACTCCAAAAATACATTTTTGATTCCTTATATGTTATCTAATGAGATCTAGTGGGAAATATACAAATGTGCATGCATTCAATAAATTGACAAGGTATCGCAGGTCGAATGAAATGATTGCGTGGGTATGGACCAAGGGCCGCAGTTTGAGCACTATCGCCGTAAGTCACCAAGGCAAAATGTTCAATGCCAACAGCATTAATAATGCAATCGCTTTTAGGTTCCTTCCAGCACGCATGTTGTGCAGGAAGACCCAATTTTCCTCGATCTATCCAAAAACTTGATGTCCTTGTGTGAATTTTGATCCTATCCCATTCACTCTTATGTGACCTACTCGGTTTTAGTCCGAAGAAAGGACGAGTGAACTTCCGCGAGCGCGAGATCGTAATCATGAGAGATTTTCGAAGAAAAATGGAAAAGGGTTGCGAGATTACGACGTTTGAAAACTAATTGGAGGGGGGTTTATTGGTTTCCTTTTCCTGTCACTCGCCCTTTTTCCTGTTCCTATTCCACCTCATTTTATTGCCGTATTTAAAAAAATTACGAGTCTGGCGCCTAAACTTTATGTTCGTTTCGAATTGACAAAGCAAAAAGATTATACATTGTGAAATGAGTCGTTTCGTTTATATTTAGCAACTTCTGGGAATGTTGCTGTAATTGATCATAAACATAAATAGGAAGTCATTTTTCCTCATTTCATTTACCAGCAGGTCGTTGAGCTTTTTTTGCTATAATCTAAACTGGTAGCAATCAAACTTTTCAGCTTTAGGGCCATATATCCCACTTCCGCACTCATTTCTGACCATATATCCCACTTCCGTATTCATTGGGGACCACACGCATTTGTAAATAAAGTTGAAGGGCAATTTAAGGAAACTAAAGGATTAAGTTGGGGTCGATATTATCCGATTGTTTTAAATTAGTTTATCTTTAATGAGAATATAGAGGTAAGGATAATAATATTATTTTCACTTTACGTTACAATATTTCCTTTAATCGTTAAATCATGGCAGCCCGGATGTGGCCCACCACCAATCTAAACCATTAATTACGCGCTTTCCTAAAACAAAAAATGATCGACGGATCCACGTCCCCATCGTCATTATAATATTTTTATAAAAATCATGACGTATTTTTTAAAATTTGAATGAAAAATCATTTTGGTGTTTTTATTTTTATCCAGTTAAAAAAAATGTTTATGGGACAATCAGTATTTTGGAGATACAGAAATTCTGGAAAATGCCCTCGCGTTATAAGAAACCTTTAAGGAAGTAATCGCAGTGAAAAGTAAAGGGATCAGTTTTTAAAGTTTGAGTGTCATATATTCGAAATATAAAAGTCGAATTCTACGACTAAAAAGTCGGAAACTTTTTACTCTGCGGCCAAAAGGTCGAATTAATTGCGTTATTGAATAAATGTGTGTATATTACTTACGAGTAAGGATATTTCACCTGTCCTAAAGGTCTCGGAGCTGTTTTCCTCGCTTCTCCGTGGTACGAGACTTGTTCCTTCTGATGTGGCTGCTGGCCTTGTGCTTCTCCGAATTTGGGAAAAGAAGGAGATGAGACAAAAGAAGCAGCACGAGCAGGAAGAAATGGATGGAGATTGCACTCGGTGTATTCCTGGCATTCCTCCTCCACCGTCACCCGATCACCGTATGATAGCGGGACCCTACAGAGTGACGCAAGCTTCCAAAGAAGTCCCGGATTGGATGGTTCTGGACTGGAGAGTTGCACGTTACCTTCGTTTTTCACAGGGTACATACGGGTGGCCGTATCTCATGTATTTACATTGCATCACAGGCTTATGCCGCCTTCTCCCCTACGCTACATGCTGTGTTTGCCTAAGGTGAGATTATTTTAAACTAAAAAGAACTAATTATTTTCTCATATTTGCGTTTAAGTGATAGCTTACTATATGATTTTCGAATTATAATTCATACCCTTTTATTGATTATTAGGCATGCTTGATGATTGGTATCTCTCTTTCACCTGTTCTTGTCCATTAAAAATGAAATTTCTGGTTTACCTTAATATTATATCAAATCGATTATATATGACAATTTTTATTGAGTTTTGATGAAAAAAGCATATCTATTATATTATATTTAAAGACTTCTGTGTGTAATCAATGTGAGATCACTGGACTATCTTACAAATAATGCAAAAAAATGGGAGTATTTAAAATAAATTATATACATAACTGATAAGGAGTTATTTTAAAATCATTATTCCAGTAATTTCTCAATCAGATCAGTTTTTAGAATATGATCATGCTTTGCTAACTCATAACAAATATTTAGATGATTTTCAACCTTTTATTTTAGGATCATGCTGTGATTTATTATAATGACATTTTGAATGCCACTCAATGTCTTACATCAAATTAAGGAGAATTTATGATGTAAGGGAATTAATGACAATGTTTTTGAGCAATCTATGGTCATATAATTGCAGTTTCATTGAATATAGGATTTTAATATGCAATATAGTTTTTATCTCTCTAAATACGTATTTTGGATGAAGGGGGTGGTTTAAATATTATTAATAACCTGGGTAACTCAGCATTTAAAAAATTAGAATTCTGCAGCATTGTCAAATAGGTGCAATGTATTTCGAAAATGTTTTTAATAAATATTATTTATAAATTAGTCAAAATAATGCATCCATAAATACTAAATATTAGTTAAAGGCATCAAATGCATTATTTCCGTATAATTGGATTTTAGATACCATATTTATTGGGCTATAAGATAGTTCAAATATAAGGCGATTTCAGTTTAAAGAAGCTAATTTTGAGGAATAAATGTTTTATTAGGCATTCTGAGTCTAATGAATTACAAAAGATTGTTGGAGTTATTTTTTTATTCGAATTTCTAAAAATTATAACAATGTACATTGCAAATATAAATTAGATTTAATTCATGCTGGACTAGTTATAATCACTTTCACCAGTTTTTATTTATTTATTTCATTGTTCATGAATATAAGACAACCCTTAACCTTTGAATGAAAAAAGAAACAAATGGATCTTATAGCCATGTAAATACTGTAATTAAAATTCAAATGTGGAATAAAACCTTCCAAACATGTTATCCTTAGTAGTAGAAAATTTCAAATTTTCATTTTTTCCTATATCTCCAAAATCTAAGCTATTTGAACAGATAAGATTAGGAAATTTTATAATTGTTTCTTATCTATCAAAGACAGAAATTATAAAATTGAACAGTAATGAATGCAGAAACAAAATATTTAAAAATAAATAAAGAAATAAAGATTTATTTTTTACAAATACTTATCAAGTTATAATACCCTTCCCTAATTCATAAGCATTTGGCAAAATGATTTATTATAGCTCACGAGAAATAAGTTGGCCTCCCAGATGTTAATGCTCACAAAGTAGAGAGGGAGCTATGTTGTTGGATTTACACTTACAGTCCATGCCTGTTTTTCTATTTATGAACAAAGCAGCGACGCTAGTAAGTCACAGTATGGCAATGTTACAAGGCTGTGATAGGCCCAAGCCTGAAAAATACCCTCCTAGTGCTCCCATCCTCTACTTCCTCAGAGGCCAACTTACGTCTCATCTACTATATTTATTTACGTTAACAGAAATGCGGATGTGACATATGAGGTGGAAGTGGATTATGGCTATAATGAGGAGACATAATTGGAATGGTGGATTTGATTGATTGCACAGTAATATAAGTTTAACAGCAAAATTCAATAGAGGTATCAAGTTTGTCCTATGGGTAAAAATAAATTTAAGATGATGAAATTTTTAAAAAGCAATTTTTCAGTTTTTGGATAGGTGCTTATTTTTAAAAAGAGACTCGTAATTAAAATTGTTATTTTTGAAGAACTTGGCACAGAAAATTTTCACACCTAAGTTTCATTGTGAAAGTTTCTTTAGGGTTTAATACACACAAGCATGGGTGCCTGCAGAAATTTTTTCAGGGGGGGCAAAATGCCTACCCATTAGCATTGGTTGCTCACTTCGCAGGGGCTACTTACACAAATGTAGCAAAATACACGTTTTTAAATTGATTTTTTAAGCAGGACCTGCTTGTCGTTTTAGGGGAGTAGTATTGCACACTGCAGATAAAATGTTTGTTTCTAAAATTCTCCATAAAGTATTACATCTAATGTTATTAGCAATGCGAGTTAGTTGCCACGATAGATATCGAAAGATTCCAAATTACTCAGCGATGTAGGTTTTTTCGTTATAGATAAAAGTAGATTGCCTACATTGGACCAGAACTATTCATTTTCGTTTATATTCAAAATATTCGTTTATTTGTTATTCGCAGTCGCACAGTAGAAGTAACCCCCCCCCCAATCCTTGGCTGTGTGCCTGCTTGCAGTACTGTCCTGATAAAGTTTCAAAGATTGATATCTCTGCTATTTCATATTCAAGTGTATGGCACTTGGAATAATGCCAGAGAGCAAATAATTACTTTAACGTGTTCTGTCTTTTCTTCTTCGGTTTTGCGAATGGGTTTCCGCGAAGCCTCTCAGCAAGTGCTCGGATTACTTGTTTCTTTACTATTGATTATACAGAACCCAAATGGCAACAAAAATGTCAGAAAATTACATCCAGTCATCTGCATTCGTTATATTTGTTACGCTCAACATTCGGAAATCCAGTTTCAACAGAAGGAGTATGGGAGTTTTATTGCACTCAACAAATATTTTTAGAAGATGCAGGGCCCAGTGCACTCAGACTGTTGACACCACGATTTGTCAGCTCTGCTTGTGCCAGCATAAACTTTAAAATGCCATACGTAAAATTTTTTGGGAAACGTAGGGGGGAGCAAGTGCCCCCCCTCTTGCCCCTTTCTGCGGGTGTCCATGCACACAAGCTAATGAAAAAATATCTTATATTTAACTGCCATGCAGCATCATGACCAATAATAAAAAATACTGAGGATCAATTAGAAAAAGATGATGATTTGTAAAGCTAATGTTATAGGAGAGGGAATGATAAATTAATCTCATTCCTTATGCAGTATTATATAACTGGACATTATCTCAATGGCCAGAACAGTTTATAATTTAAATAACAACCATAGGTCTATTAAAATCATGCCATTGATAAAATAGCCTTCAAGGATTTTTTCTTATTAGTTGAAGTTCCCGTCTGATTTACTGAACCTGGAATTGTTACTTAGATCGTATATTTGGTAAAAGACATGACTGAAATAAAAAAGAATATTTTAATTATTAAGTAAAATAAAAAATATAATATCATGAATGTTTTGCTATGTTAATGGGCTCAGTGACATAATAGAAGACATTATATTTTATATAAATATTTTATTTTTCCAATATATATCATCATCATCATAGGTAGTCTGTCCATAGACAGGTCCGTGATTATTCATGGTTAAACTTGGTTCTCCATATACTCCTATTTTCCACAGTCTTCTTCATGTCTTGATAGCTGTCTTTCCCTTTCAAGTCGTCTATCAGCTGAAACCTTTTCCTACCTCTTTCTCATTTTCCATCCAATTTTCCTTCTAGCACTTCTTTAATCATGCTCTCTCTTCTCAGGTAATGTCCAATCCAGTTCACCTTCCTCATTCAATATATATATATATATATATATATATATGTGTGTGTGTGTGTGTAAACAAATAAGAGTAACTAAAATTATTAAAAATTTTTCTTCTTCCATTATTTATTCAGAAGGACAAAACCCACAAAGGTTCATGAAGACAACTGTTGTCTTTGTGGTCTTGCTGCACTCAGGGTCATTTCAAAAGTTCCAAAGGAAGATATCCTTTATGCTTCTTTTCAAAATGGATATTACCAGGTACTGTTCATAAAAATTTCACTTCTATGTTCATCCTGCATCCACAACTTATGTTATTAATTTGTTTTATGTTGACCTTATGAAATATCATCATAATCATAAAGCTAATAGTGTTAAGCATGCTTTTCCTAATTAAATTTTATTTTATCTATAGTTCCCTTACAATTTTTCTGCATTATCCATTTTAAACCAGTTTGTTCCTTTTTTCCCCTATTAAGGCACCTTTTGTGATCATGCTTGACCATGAGACCAGTTCTGTTGTTATAGCAGTCCGTGGCTCTCTTACCCTTAGAGATATATTTACTGATTTTTGTGCAGCATCTACTGACATCTGTTTTCCTGACCTACCACCTGGAAGTGCTGTGAGTGATTATAATTATTAACTAATTGCTATCTCAGAATTGGTTTTTTCTTTTGAATTTCATTAATGCAGTTTGCATTATTTGTAAAAATTTTATATTTAAACTTAGAAATGAATAAACATTAAATGGTTTTAAGCACTTTAAACATTTGAGGACCTTTTATCAAATCTGTAGCTCTTTTCTTACCTGTAATTGTCTAAATACTTTCATGTTCTGAAACTTGTTGACAGAATGATACCTTATCATCCTGTTATTGTCATTAAATTTGTATCATGTTAGCAAAGTTACATTCTTGATTCCTTAGATGACTTAATTAATTAATGCATTAATATAACTGGAGGTTCTGTTAGAGACACTATTAAAGAAACTTTCAAAATATTCTGTTATAAAGTGGCATGTTGAAACATGCCTGTGATAATTTAACATTAAAATATCCAACTTGCTACACTATTAAAAGACAATAAGAGCTGACTGTCATATGCAACCTGATTAATTTCTTGAAAAATCTAGCCTTTGGCAATAAACTAAAGATATAGCTCATCTATATCTAGGCAAGAGAAAATGTTGCAAATGACAGAATTCTTTACTCTTCTTGTTTTTAGAATATATTTTACTGATGTATTTTTTATTTTTAGGCGCATAAAGGCATGCTACAGACTGCACGTTATGTTAAGCAGAAAGTAGAGGAAAGTGGTGTATTTCAAAGTACATGGGAAGCCTTTCCACACTACAGACTTATCCTCACAGGCAAGTTTCATTGCAATAATCCTTAAAATCCTTTTAAATCTACATTTGAGTGTTATTGATCATAGGTAACTACCGTATATACTCGTGTATAATGCACCCTTGTGTATACTTTTTACCAAAAAATCCCGACTTCTTATACCCCATGTATAACACACACCCTTAATTTTTGTGGGTTATAAGAACAAAATTATATCATCATGTTAAGTATTAACTAGGGTACCGTAAATAAATATGTTAAAGCATTAAATTATCGCCAGTTAACAATTTTAGAACACTTGGACATGCCCATAAGTATTACGTTCAATAAGTTCCACATTACATCTTAGACAGACATCATCAGTAATGAAAGCGAATGAGTTGAGATGGCAGCAACTTCATACAGTAAGTTGGCCAAACTGATGCCACGTGGAAAACCGCAGCGCCACTGCTTTTAAATCAGACAAAAAGGGATCTATAAATAGATTTGATTTATAGTGGATTTTGGTTCTCTCTTTCCTATCTCATTGTAAAACTGTTTAATACAAGGAATAATGTAAAAATTTAACAAACAAATCTGGAAACAGGAAATGTGACAGTTAAGATTAAGTTCATACATGTCATTCTACTGGTTTTAAATTACTTATTGTTAATTGTACAGGTGTCCCCCTCTATTCGTCCCCCCGATTTTTGTCTTTTTCCTTATTCGTCCCTAACCAATTATAACCAAACCCCCATTCATACGTGGCGGCCACATTTGTAGTTGCGTTTACATGGTGCCTTGGAGGGATAAAATGTTCCCGCGGAATGCAGATTTCTATAGATTGTTTATAGTAGCAATAACTCCATAAAATAAGGCATTGTCAATATTTTGGTCTGCTTTTTGGGTTTTCAGGTATGAATTATACATTTATAACATTGCGTCTAAGGGAAAATAGTCTTTGATATTCGTCTTTTTGCTTATTATCCAGTTTCCATGGAACCAATTAAGGATGAATATCAAGAGACACCTGTAAATACTAGAATCATTAACTAAAGAAAATTATTTCAATTTACTTATTATATGTTTTTTTGCTTTAGATGCATGTTTTGTAGGAAGTCTATCTTGTGAGTTTGCAAAAATTACAGCAATCAGCTGATGAGCTAGTGAAATGCAGAATATTTGGAGAGGATGGAATTATAACTGTATAGAAGTAATTAGGTGTTCTGTACGTATAATTAATGTGTGTATAACCTGGATTATCAATAATTATTGTGATTTTTCCCTTAATTCACCCAAAAAGCGAGAATCTGGTGTGAGGTAGACTCACTTTAATTTCCGATTTTAAGTGCCCAAAATTGTTACCCGTGTATAACACGCACCCCTACTTTATGACCTGGAATTTGGTCTTCAAATTATGCGTTCTGCATGAGTATATGCGGTATATCAATCGAGAAAATTTTGGAATGAAAGTTTAACTGGCTGGGATGGGTATCAAACAAATTGTATATTGTTAAAAGAATTGAATAACTAAAAGAATAGTTTAACAACATGATATACAAGTCCCTTATTGCCTGTCTACTAACAATAAGACAACACTTTGACAAAAGGATCTTTTAGGTATGTTTTATTTGTAAAGTTAAATTAAGACTGTATTAATAAAAACATATATATTTTTGGATCATTGGCCCATTCTTATGGGTTAAGGTGAGTGCAGTGCCCTTCCTTTCCTTTAGTTCCTGCACCAAAATAGAAATTTCTGTAACTAAGACATATGTAAGGAATACAGAATAGATTTGAACTGTTATATGTTAAAAAATAAAAAATGTATTATTTTACAATGTAAAATGTATTCCAAGCAATTGGCTGCCTCTTGTTTTGCACACAAATTTCATTGCTTTCTAATATATAACTACTGTTTTAATTTTTAATGTTTGCAATTATTATAGTACATACTTCCTATTACAGCATGATAGCTCTTGAAAATCCTACATTTCAATACAATAATTTGCATTTAATTCTTTGCAGTCATGCTGTATTAACTGTTTCCATGAATGTAAAATCATTTGAATAAATATGATTGAGTTTTAAATATCTAATGATGATAATTTTTTATATTAATATTGGTATTTTAATTTTAATTAAAAAATACTTAACCTTCACCTGTGAGATGGAAGAAAATAATGCATTGTAAATATACAACTGTAACAATAGTAACATTCAATTAAAATTTTTATGATAAGTTTAGAATTCTTATTATGTAGTTGTCTAATTTTCTATCAAATGAAGGTTACTTCCAGTATTTTTGCTTTTAATAAAAATTTTTATGAAATCGTAATTTCAAATCTTTTCGTAGTACATATTATGTATTATGTTTTTTCTAAGTATTATGCTTTCTTCATACCAGAAAAACATAAAATGTGTAAAATAATTCTAATTAAAAATAAACTCCTCAAAACTGTTCATAGATGTTTCACATTCATTTAGAAAGAATGTGGAAAAATCCAATAAAAATTTATTACATTATAACAGGGAATATTCTAGAACATCTTAGCATTGTTTTGAGATATTAATAAGAATTGAATTTATTTCAATAATCATTATGAACATGAATTTTATCAAAATGTCTCTTAATTAATATTTTTTGTTTCATATTGTAGTTATATGCTATCATTATTTTTAATGCATAATTATTTCAATGATGCTGAACATAGGTCATAGTCTAGGAGCTGGGGTTGCAGTGTTGTTGGCTCTGCTGATGAAGCCTTCATTTCCAAATCTTCGTTGCTATGCTTTCTCTCCCCCTGGTGAGTTAACTATCACGTACTGCCTTTTATTAAACCTATTGATTTTTTCCACTTAAAGGTTGGAATTGAAAAAGTAACCATAATATTATAATCAGAAAGCTACAATGGATTATCATTTTACTTAAAAGAATATGAGTAATTTACAGCATGGTTTACTTAGGGAAATGAAGACATGCACAAAAAATATTTGGTTTCTTCATTCATCCAATCTGGTATCAATCAAATAAATGGAGAAGATATCTCCCATATATATTAAAAAAAACTTGAATAGACTAATATGTGTATTTTAACCATATTTGTAATAGTTTTCTTTATTTATTACAGAAATGTTTCTTTTTATTTCTACTACAATGTTTCCTACGAAGTTTTAGAACTAATGTTGGAAAAACCTCTGTGATTTGGGCTTTAAATTACAATGAATTCTGCAAACACTGGGAACTGAAATATCATGTCATACGGGTGCTACCTTTATTGTTTTTCCATCAATTGAAATTATCATTTTAAATCATCATGCTCTTTTTAAAATCTTATATATTCTTTTAATAAATTATTTCATTGCCTATTTTTTTAACTGCCATTCATGATGAATAATATTGTTTCTGTGACTCTAGAAAATGAAATTAGTTAAATTTCTTATATAATAGTTTGCTGGATGCTTGGGCTTTAATAGTTAAATTGAAATATTAACGTGTATATTTTAGAGAACAGTAGAATTTTGTATATTAATCTTATTTTTATTAAGTTTCCTTATTTTATTTTCACAGCGGGATTATTATCACGAGAAGCAGCACGTTATACAGAGACCTTTGTTCTGACTGTAGGGTTGGGGCATGATCTGGTTATGCGCCTTGGTGTAGATACTATTGAGGATCTCAGAACACGATTACTGGATACATTGTGTAGATGCACTATGCCAAAGGTAAGGGATGATATACATTATTTATGTGTACTTATAGGCATTCATGAAAAATTAAGTTGTATTCATAAAATCATCTGGTAACATTATAAATGTATTCATTCCTTCCCAATTCTAAAAGTATGAAAAAATATCTGCTTTGAAGGCTAGCAAAATTTTAAATAGATTTTAAATATTTTAAATTTACATAGTTTACCTGTACATTTCTAATATCTTTGCTGCCGGACTTCCATATTGCTCACCAGCATAAAACTAGTTTTTGATCAATTGTTTATGCTTCAATAGAAGAAATGAACATAAAGCTAAACCATCTTTAGCTTTGAGGCCATGAACATCTTTTTATAATCATGTTTGTAAAACAGGATGTATTAAGAAAGAAGAATAAATAAGTTTCCTTTATCTTTAATATTAAAACATTGTTTATTTTTGGTGATATGTAAGCAAAAGAATTAATGAATGACTTTAATTCTATTAATATATCTAATATCTTTTACTAAAGCATGAATTTTGATTTCAGTACCGTATATTGTCGAGTGGTTTTACATATCCCTTTATGGGTATTCCATCAAAGGCACTTGGAGATGATATGTGGAAGAGAATGGATCATGATGGAGAGGAAAGATCTGTGGCTGAAAAGAAAGCACAAGAAGTGATTTCTAGGAAGCATGTTCCCCTTCCTACCTTTCATGGACCACCTACATCTCCTGTAAGTCATTGCATAAAGATTTTTTTTCAAAATGATTTTCAGAGAATTAACAATACAATATCTCATTTTAAATAAGAAAAGAAACCTTAAAAGCTAACATGTTCTGCTTTTATTATGTTATATTTCTGCTGAGAGTCATTCATTTTTATTCTGTTTTTGTTGGTAATTCTGATACAAATCTTAACTAATAACCAAGGTTTAATGGTAATCTTTGTGCATGCTAAAATTATTGATTTTTCTATCATTAAATTCACTTGTAAGCATTAAAGAAAGAAGAGTATGATATAATTAATGCTTTTATTCATTGGCTATTTTCCATTTAAAATTTTCTCTCATTTTCCAAAATTGTAACACTGATTAATAACTTTATCTCATGAGCCACATTTTCGTGAAAAAACTGAGGTAAAAACAAAACTGAATTATTTCCTAAAATGAAAATAAAAACATTTTATACAGAGAAACTTGCAGTCTTACACATAATCATTTTATTATAACTCTTCGTCAGCAGAAATTTTCATCATTACCATAAATTATTAGTATTCATGAAATTTATGAATAGATTCAACTACCCACATTAGTGGTGTTTGCCTTTGTTATGTTATGTTCATTATAAAAGGCAAATGATGTCTGTTTGAGTTGGTGAAATAAAATTTTAGGAAGCATTAGCATTTTCCTATTGTTCTTTTTCACTTTCTCGTATACAAAGTACTATATATTGAGAAAGTTTTGTTATCGCAAAAAAATTCGACCTCGAGATTTTGATGTAAATATACGTTTTAGGTGTACCTGAGGCTGAAAAAGTGGTTTTTGCAATGCCCTCTGTCTCTCTGTGGGTGTCTGTCTGTTCACCTGTGGGTCTGTTCACGGCTCTAGAGCCTAAACGGTAGTGCAAAAATGAATGAAATCTCCTACTTAGACATTTTATCATACAGAGTAGTGGTCATGAAGAAATGGTTGACATTGCTCAATAATTAAGGGAAGTTTATTCTATGCATTTTTAACAAGAATTTCATTTTCTCAAAAACGTCTCTAACGATATTGATCAAATTTTGTGCAGTTACTTGAGTTTACATCTGAAATAATACTACATAGTTCATATTTCTCAAAAAATGAATATAAGGCTAGTTTATTCTAGGCATCTTTAACAATAATGTGATTTTCCTAAAAACGGATCATACGATTTTGATAAAATTTCGTACAGTTACTTGAGTTTGTCTGAAATAATACTACATATTTCTCAAAGAATGAATATAAGGCTAGTTTATTCTTTGGCAACTTTAATAACAATTGGATTTTCGAAAAAATGGCTCATATGATTTTCATTAAATTTTGTATAGTTATTTAAGTTGATGATTATAATGATTCTACATCTACATATATACATCTATAAATTAAAGTGTTTGTATGTAATTTTATAGTGCAGTAACTACAGCATGTAGTAACAAGTGAAAGGTATCATTTTAACAGGAATAACGAGTACAGGTGTGTAGTAAGGTTTTTATATCGATTTGATTGACCTGTATAATTTAAAAAAATATTTTCTTTTTCATTTGAATAACATAGGGACGTGTGCAGCTTATTTTTCATTTGAATTTTAAAATTACTTAGAAACATGGTATGAACTTGATACTTGTATGGTTCTGTGAAGAAAAGAACAAAGTATATTTTTATTGAAGACAGAATCTGAATCCTGATTGAATTAGCATAAAAATGCATTTAGAATCAATAAAATACGTGATTTTATCAGTTTTATTACAATACCCATTATAAGCTACCATGACAACTCCTATTGTCGTCGAAATTGAGAGTCCAATGCATTTATATTGGAAAAATTTTAATGTAATATTGTTTTTCAATTTCTGTGTGCGATTTGGCTTTGTTTACATGAAAACCTAATATTTGTTGATTATAATTGAAATATTACTAATAAATAGTTTTTAATGATATTTTTGTGTGGCGTAGAGTTCTCCGAAGCAAGATGTTTTTAAAACTACGTAAGTAACTTAAATAATTAGACGTAGATTTTCCTCAAATTGTGATTGGATAAATTGTTTCATCGTTTCCGAAGTATTGTTGATGTAAACTATTTTCTTGTAACAGAACTCATGGATGAGAGAACCAAGCTAATGGTCTGAGGGTAATATTCACTCTGTGATTCTTAAATGTTCTCTATTTACTTTTTTGTCTTTTGTTAAATTAAATCATTTCGTAAGTTCCTTTGTTCATTTATTACTTCCTCCATACGTAGTATAGGGCAAATATTGTGATCACGAAAAAAATGGACTTCGAGATTTCAGCAGAAATACATGTTTTGAGATCCCTAGAACACGTTTAGACTATTTTTGGAATGATGTGTGTGTGTGTGTGTGGATGGATGGATGTATGTATGTGATTTTGGGCGCTCTAACTCAAAAAGTACTTTTCATATTAATACCAAATTTCATATATAACACTTTAGCATGAGCACAAAGAACTGATTAGTTTTTGGACAATATCGGTTAAACAGAAGTCGAGGTTTATTCGAAACCCGATTCGGTTTTTCCGATATTTCTCCATTAAAACATCATTATTGTATATACAATTCTATACAGATGTTATAGAGAATGTAATTTCCTACAACTTTTATTTGAAACAATTTTCCGTAGCAGTTATTATTTAGGAATTATTTATAAATAATCGGTTTTATCGGTTTCCGTCAAATATCTCCTTAAAAACGTCGTTATTGGTAATCTTCGTGAGGACCAAAGTTGTAGAGAATAATATTTCTTCCAAGTTTTGTTTCAAACAATTTTTCGTAGAACCATCCATTTCGGAGATATTCAACTTATTCTGACTTATTCGTAATTTCCAGTATACAGCGCCACCACCATGTAGCGGTGAATTCTGTAAACATATTAAAAATATACCTAATTTACGGCAATAAGGACGACTGTATTCTTGTACGATACGAAATGATAATTTTGCCTTATAATGCTATTCATAATAATTTAAATATCAATACCCCAAATATGGAGAAAGTCATGTGTTGCCCACATCAGATTTTTTTGTTGATTATTGTGGTCTTGCTGGTTTTACTTACAGTTTTTGTTTTGAAGAAATCGTCACTTAACTTCGCATAGGTATATAATTTTACCCTGTGGGTAACATGGGCTATATGGATGGCGATAAAAAACTTTGGGGGGGGAAGGAAATCAATTATTTTCCCGTAAGTATACACGTAATTTTCGATTTTCCGCAGTGCAAGATTTTCTTCCTTCATTCATCTAAATGGGTAAATGTGGAGCAGTTTTCTTCATTTTTGCTTTACTGTGTACTATGTTATTCTTGCGATGTTTACATGTTACACGGTCGAAGTTTTAGATTCACTAAATCCGTTGAAATTCAACGGGCACTTCTGCTAGTAGTTCATATTTTTCAAAAGATGACTAAATGACGCATTAGTATATGAGAAATTTGTACAATCTATGTTGTACCGATTTTTATTTTTACCATTCGTTTACATGATTTGCAAATGCTTTAGAATTAATTGTAGTCATAAATGGTGATATTATTTCATAACTAATATTACGATCTAGATATTTTATTCGTTAAAACTGATGCATCAACAACTCCATTGTTATCCATTTTCTTCTTTCTTATTGTCATTATTTGACTGCTGAAATATAGCTTTATGCTTAACCAGCTTCTCTTTATTCCTTTCCTCTGCAACTTATTTCAGTTTTTGGTAACTCTTCTCTCTTCAAGTCGCTTCCATTTCTAGGTGACCTTTGGTTCCTTGTTCTGAAAGTCTAATAACCTGTGGGTAATATCCCAATAATATTACATCGATTGTTTAATTGAAATCCATGCAAGTTTTCAGTTTTGTTTTAACTTTTAAGTACGTTTCTTTCCTGATTTTCGATCGAGATAAAAATGTTATCCAATGCCTATTACGTTCCCATTCCTATTTTACTTTCTCATACGAAGTATCGAGCAAGTATTTTTATCGCGAAAAAATTCGACCTCGAGATTTTTACGGAAATATACGTTTTAGGTGTCGCTGAATCCGAAAAAGTGGTTTTTGCAATGCCGTATGTCTGTCTGTTACTGGCTCCAAAGCCTAAACGGTAGAGCAAAAATGAATGAAATCCCATACTTAGGCAATTTATCATACTGAGCAGAGTATACATAGAAATGGTTGACATTGCTCAATAATTAAGAGTAGTTTATTCTACGCATTTTTGACAACAATTCGATTTTCTCAAAAACGCCTCTAACGATTTTGATCAAATTTCATGCAGTTACGTTTATGTCTTCAATCTATACATATCTATAAAGTAAGGTGTTTGTATGTATGTATGTATGTATGTATGTATGTATGTATGTATGTATGTATGTATGTATGTTCTGCTAAGGCTCAGAAACTACAACACGCAGAAAAAAGAGGAAGGTGTCATATTAACCGTTATCATGTGTACGGTGGTGTAGTAAGGTTTTTAAACCGATTCGGTGTACTATTTAATTATAATAAAATATTTTCGTTTATATGGGATTTCCATTTAAAAATTTTTCGTAAATTTCTCGAATTTTTAACTCCTTACATATATATCGCAGACATATGCTCTCGCAGACTTTTTTGTGGTAAATTATCTCCTCTTTTGGAATAATTTTTTAAAAGAGGGGCTTACAGATCAAATAAGACGAATTGAAGGGAAAATCTTATTATTCATTATTGCTCAGCATTTGGATATACTTAGCAACCGATGTAAACAAATTACGTTTGAACTATAAACATGTCGTAAACGTAGAATAGTTGATGAAATACTCATTTAATATCTTCTGATTTGATTGTATGTTTTTCTTTCATTATCTATGGTCTTCTATACACAGGTTAATTCTGCGAATAAACATTAGTGAACTGTTTCTTTTTCTGTAATCGTGTCATTCGCATTATAGGTATGTTTGGATATAAGTTAAATTGTTTTTATATGCCTTTTGTCTTATTTTATTTCATATTTTGTTTAAGTGAAAATTACTGAAGATATATGATTAAATTACTACGTTAAAGTTTTTGTTTTGTTTTATCAGTTTATCAATAAAAACTGAATTGAGCATTTCATGCTAACATGCAAGTTTTTTCCCATGCTCATCCATTTTGCGTTTCAATGATAATTAGATACTTTTTTGTAATATATAATATCGTTTTGAATTAAAAGAGAGTTTTATCAATTGGAAATAAGGTTCACTCTTGAGTAATTGTTATTTTAATACGAGAACTAAATTAGATTAACATTTTGAACACGTAACGCAGTGAATTTCGAAAGATTTTATTTGAATAATACTTTTGTTGAACTTTATTATGTCTTCTGAACTAAAATTAAGAATTCGTGTCTGCGGTTCCATGGGTAAAATGTAAACACTACCGATACACTCACGTAATTAATTACGTTAGAAAAGTAAAACATTTTACTACATTATTTAAAATCGATTCGTTCGAATATCTCAATCTATTATTCAATTAATTACGATGGAAAACACAATTAAGATCAATAATTTTATATCTATTTAGAGTAATAATAGGTATTCTTATTTAGTTTCTCCTGTTATTATGTTGACATACAGACTCATATTCCGCGTAATCAATATTTACTCATCACTACGACACGCTATCTTGTGATTGTTGGTTGTTTATTTAGCAACTGAATAGAAAGCGTCAGTCGCCATCATCAGATACATTGAGCGTTAGGAGATTATTCGTTGGTTGGTTTTGGTTAGTTTGTTGTTTTCATTTGCTTTCGTTTCGTGTCCATTTTTTGTGTTCTTTGTTTGTTTTCTTTGTTTTCGTTCTTAGTTGTTCATTTTGTAGTCTATGTTTATATTCTTTGGTTGTGCTCTTGATTTCTGTTCCTTGATTCCTATTTGTCGGTTTACACCTTTTATGCCGGCTGTTGGTTAGAGTTTAATTCATTTCTTTTTTCTTGGTGGTTTTTACATTGAACTTATATTCTTTGGTTGTATTCTTAATTTATGTTCCACGATTATTTATTTGTCGGTTTACATCCTTTTCTACCGGGTATTGGTTAGCGTTTAATTCATTTCTTTTTTCATGGTGGTTTTTGTAGTTTTCGTATTGGTTTGTTTCGTGTTCTTTCCACTTTATTTCAAGACTCCTAATGTAGTTTACAGAAAGGAGAGGAGAAGTTTTAGTATGTATCATTTTCTCAAGCTGTCTTCTAAGCGGGAAAAAGTTTGCAGTCCGAAATGCACCCGGGCGAAGCCGGGTACGAAAAGCTAGTAATACTATATAGTTCATATTTCTCAAAAAATGTATATAAGGCTAGTTTATTCTAGGCAACTTTAACAATAAATCGATTTTCTCAAAAACGGCTCTAACGATTTTAATCAAATTTCGTACAGTTACTTGAGTATACATCTACAATAATACTACGTATTTCATTTTTTTCAATGAATGAATATAAGACTAGTTTATTCTTGGTCAACTTTAACAAAAATTGGATTTTCTAAAAACAAGCTCATACGATTTTCATTTTCTAAAGATAACTAAACGACGCATTAGTATATGAGAAAGTTTGTACAATGGATGTTGTACCGATTTTTATACATACGCACGATTTGGACTGAAAGTTTTTCAGTTTTTCTCCATTCTGTGTACATATATGAAAATGCAATGAAGGAGCAATTGCAAACAATTTCAAGAGCATTGTAAATTCTGAAATCCCCATTCAAAAAACTGATCGATGTACTACGAATAAGGAAGATTATTAACCTATGTTATGCAGTTGAATGTGGTTTATTCGATGTTAAAAACAAACGACCTTTTAGACACTAAAACCACTTAATTCGACATGCGTCACTGATTTGTCGGTTTCCCAAACAAAATATTTTTTAATCGCGTTAAATGTCAACCCAAATTTTTATAATAATTTTCCATTTACTTATATTAACCATTCGTTATATCTCTTTTCAGGAAGACGCAATTTTGGACCGCGAGATTGGAAAGAGGAGGTTCTCGACGCAGCGCCTCTATTCTCCGGGTCGTATTTTGCATTTAATGTACAAAAAAAGGAATCGTGAGGAGAGGCACGGAAGGAGGTAATTCACGACTTTTATACCTTTCGGTAAATCATGTGATGTTGTAATTTTCGATCGTCGATGTTTTCCTTATGTACCCTATCTCGGATGGCCTTTAATGAAGCTATAAACGACAGTCATCTTCTCTGCATCGCTAACGACGTAACCGGATTTACTTCAACCGTCACGAAGGAGAATAAATGCCCTAAAGACCTTTTCTTTGAATTCGCTTGAGCGAATGACTGCTTGGCTTTAACGATTATGCCAAAGAATGAATATATCTCATTTAACTAAGTTAGTTATTTAAAATAACATTGCGTCGTTTCCAGATACAAAAATTCTCCCTCTAATCTCATTGTCTTCACTGTTTTAGGATCGACTTAAATTTTCATGGAGTCAGTATATTGCCAATATAAGTCACTACACGCGGTACATGTTTTCAGGAAACGTCACGATAGCAATGAGAGGGTAATCATCTGAGGCACTTACAATGTTCGCGTGCAGGTACACTGGATCGATGATAGCTTGGCGGTTAGTTCATCTGATCCTCCAATACTCATGTTGGACGTACGAATCCATTCGTGAACATGGACTTCGTTGGTACGCTCTGTTAGCCAAGTCCTGATATTGACATATCGATAAATAAATTTCATCGGTTGGATGAAAGCCATCTATCAAAGAAATATATTTCTTATATCGCTGTGTAATGCCGACGCTAAAATATCCAACATTCGGGTCTAGGTTGCAAAGATCCTCCTTTGAATAATTAGCCATTTTATTATATCGAATTATTGTACAATTGGTGTAAGTATGATTGCATTAAAAAATGAGATGACCCATTATTGCCATCTATCTCTAACTTGTATTCCTATGGAGACTCATTTCAGTGTATCGCTTAATTATATTGTGCGAAAAAGCTTAAAATACGAGCTTGATTTTGCCAAATTGCAATTACGGTAAAATTGTCTTCGAAAAGGAACGAGGAGTATATTGAGAAAGTATTGTAATCGCGAAAAAATTTGATCTCGAGATTTTGACGGAAATATACGTTTTAGGTGCAGCCGAGTCCGAAAAAGTGGTTTTCGCAATGTCCCCTGTCTCTAGGGCCTAAACGATAGAGCAAAAATGAATGAAAACTCATACATAGGCATTACATCATACAGAGTAGAAGCTTTGAAGAAATAGTTGATATTGCTCATTAATTAAGGGAAGTTTATTCTACGCATTTTTAACAACAATTTGATTTTCTCAGAAACGGCTATAACGATTTTGATCAAATGTCGTACAATTACTTGAGTTTATGTCTTCAATAATACTGCATAGTTCATATCATTCAAAAAATGAATATAAGGCTAGTTTATTCTACGCAACTTTAACAATAATTTCATTTTCTTAAAAACGGCTCTAACGATTTTGATAAAATTTCGTACAGTTACTTGCGTATACGTCTGCAATAATACTACATACTTAATATTTCTCAAAAATTGAATATAAGGTTAGTTTATTCTTGGGCAACTTTAACAAAAATTGGATTTTCTAAAAACAGGCTGATACGATTATCATTTTCTAAAGATAACTAAAGGACGCATCAATATATGAGAAATTTTGTACAATGTATCTTGTACCGATTTTTACTTTCTACATACGTAGCAATGGGAAAGTATTGTGATCACGAAAAAAATCGACTTCGAGATTTCAACGGAAATACACGTTTTGAGGTCCCTAGAACACGTTTAGACTATTTTCGGAATGATATCTGTGTGTGCGCGTGTATGTGATTGTGGGCGCTCTAACTCATAAGTACTTGCCATATCGTTACCAAACTTCATATATAACACTTTAGCATGAGCACAAAGAAGTCGAGGTTTATTCGAAACCCGATTCGGTTTTTGCGATATTTCTCCGTAAAAACATCATTATTCTATATACAATTCTATACAAATGTTATAGAGAATATAATTTTCTACAACTTTTATTTGAAGCAAATTTCCGTAGCAGTTATTATTTAGGAATTATTTATAAATAATCGGTTTTATCGGTTTCCGTCAAATATCTCCTTAAAAACGTCGTTATTGGTAATCTTCGTGAGGACCAAAGTTGTAGAGAATAATATTTCTTCGAGGTTTTGTTTGAAACAAACTTTCGTAGAACCATCCATTTCGGGGATATTGAACTTATTCGCAATTTCCAGTAAACAGCGCCACCACCATGTAGCGGTGAATTATGTAAACATATTAAAAACATACCTAATTTACGGCAATAAGGATGACTGTATTCTTTTACGATACGAAATGATAATTTTGCCTTATAATGCTATTCATAATAATTTAAATATCAATACCCCAAATATGGAGAAAGTCATGTGTTGGCCACATCAGATTTTTTATAATGGACACGATGTACAATTACACGTAGCCATGTGGGGGAACGTTCTAGATTTTATTTGAAACTCACAGTGGAAGGAGATTGAAACTTGAGAAGGAATTGATAAGATCAACAGTTCAGTTGTCTTGAATCTTATTAATGATTCGTCACTTCTTTTCCCGTTAAACTAGTACCTAAGCATTAGAGGACGTCGTCTGTTCAGCGGCGTCACTTCCTGCATAGCGCATCGTCTTCGGCATAAGCCGATTGAAGAGACGCTTTTGGATCGTAAGGAACAGGGGGCAGTGGAATCTTGGGTTTTGGATGGGTTTTATTGATTGGAAAATTTTTCACGTCGCGTCTGTGAGGAATGCGTTGGATTTCCTTGGCTTGGTTCTGACTCCATTGGTTCTTAATGTGCCGAATTTTCCTTTTGAGCTTCAGATTTAAGTCCTTGCGGGCTTCATTCTTCTGCCAGCGTGGAATATCATTTTTCCATCCTAAGAAGACCTTTCCCTTCCGGTTGAGGGTAGTTGAATTTCCTTTTAATCGTCATCTAATCATCTGCCAGATTTTCCGATCGATTGAGAACGTTTTTCGAGAATAAGGAGTCTTCGAGAGAGCTCCAAGCGCTTCTGAAAGGCGGCGAAGATGTTTCTTGGCAAGGCGCGAAGATATTTTAATTAATATAATGATGATGAGGGAATCCCTTTCGGAATATAGTTTAGCGCTTAAATTTTGTGCCAGAAAAACGTGTTTAAGTTGAATTTGAATGTGGTAACTAGATTTCAAGACTGCCGATAACGTGAATGGACTTGGAAAATATATCATTATGGTATCGCGCCATGCGAAAATTATCCATAATCATCGGAGCAATAAGACCTTCGTAAAAACATTATTTTGTGGAAACATGTAAAGGTGTAATGTATCGCTTTACAACTTAGCATATATTTATTACTTCCTCGTGTGTATGAAATATATATAGAGAAAAATGTTTTGATCGTAAAAAACAAGGAATTTGGCATTTTGATAATTATACATGTTTTAGGTGACTGATTGTGGGTCAGAAAAATCCGTTTTTGCGATTCCATCTGTAGTCCGTCATCTTCTAGCGGTTATAGGTAATCAACGATTTGATAGAATCTGATAAAATTTCGTTTTTATGTAGGTTATCACCCAGAATATAATCTCTGTTGAAGTTAAATACAGGGTGTCCAAAACGTCATTGTGCACTATATTGTGCGATTGTTTAATATTTTTACATGTATTGCATATGAGCCAAGTGCCCGGTGATTTTTTGGAAATTCTGTATAATGTGCAACAATTTAGGGTGGTCTACTCTAGTCCATTTTTACAGAATGCCGATTTGCTCTGGGTTGCGGCGCATTAAATCATAAAAGAATATATGACAGAATGAGATTGGCTTTTATTATGATATGGAAAATTACCGTAAGTGAATTTTGCATTGTTTCTGTAAATAGTTAGTGCCTTGGTGCTCTTTTATAGCAAAACTGGTTAGTGTGACGATTATTATTTACCCAGAAATTATGAGAATAATAAATTACGGTATTCCCGAGGGACTATTCTCCTATGAGATTATAATACGCATTTTTTCACGAAAAATGGACAAAAAATTAGGGTGCGTATTATATACGTATGGTAGCAAGCGCATACAACTTTTTTTAGTAAGCAAATAGTTTATATTTTCGAACATATTTTTACCAATAAATCGTACATTTTAATGCATTTCGATAACATTCCTTTAAATATCGTTTTTCAAAACAAAAATAAGAATAACTATTTATTTACTTTTAGCTGTCCGAGTCTTAACCTCTGAATTCATTATTGCTGTCCTCAAATAGTTCTTCGGCAATTTTGTGTTCTCTCTCATCGTATACGTAAATGGCGTCGCCGAGAACGTCATCTTCATCCTCACTATCCACTTCGGCGGAAGCATCATTCCATATGATGTCGTCTTCAGAACCATCCATGGCGTTTGTGAGGCAACACTTTTTAAAACCACGCTTTTTAAGACAGAATCAATGCAAGTTGCGAGCAACAAATATTATTTTACATACCTCGACCGGCTTGTATGAAGACAGAGTCAGAACTAGACGTGATATTCACGTAAACTATCTCGCTTTGCGGAAAGGCGAGAACTCTTATTCCAACGTTTTTATACATTGCATCGATCTATAAAGTGAGAGTCAAAACTATATAGACGTAAAGTTTTCGTAAACTCTCTCGCACATATCTCGATCGGCAGCAAGGCGAGAACTCTTATTCCAACTGACCAGATTATTACACAATGTGACATGAAGACATGTTTTTGTACATTGTATTGATCTTTAAAGTGAGTCAAAATATATAAGCGTGAAGTTTTTGTAAACACTCTCGCACATACATATCTCACTTGGCGGCAAGACGACAACTGTCTCGATACTGCTAATAACCAAGTGAAAAATTACAGTGATCTTTTTACAAAAAAAATGAGTTGCGTATTATACACGGTGATAGACAATTTTCACATTTCACTCATAAAAACAATGGCGCCCCACCTCATTTAAGTCTACAGGTTCGCTGTGCTCTGGTTGCTAGGTTTCCTAATCAGTGGATTGGAAGAGGTGGACCAATATCCTAGCCTCCAAGAAGTCCTGATCTAACGCCAATGGATTTTTTCATGTGGGGGTATGTGAAAAACATTGTCTTTGCTGAAAAAATTCGTGACTTGGACCATCTAAGACAGAATCTATGCATCTGTAGCAACAATCACACCGGACTTGATTCACCGTACCTGGTCGGAAACGGTCTACCGCCTAGAGCTACAAATGGTGCTCACATCGAGACCTATTAAAGCACAACATTAGATTTTGAAAGTTTTTCCACATTTTCTAAAAATGATAAGTGAGTTTTGTTATGTATTTAAAGAGATATTAAATTTTGAAATCCCGGAATTCTTTTTTGGACGACCCTTTATAAAATTATGAAATAAGCGCTTCACTTACAGTTTACTTCGCTTAAAATTTAAAAAGTTACTAGCTAGTCCTTCTTTGCCGTCAACTCGCCTACTACTTACTACGTGATTGCGATAAAAGTTTACCGGTCTCTTCAATGGCGTCGCGGCAGAATTGCCCGTTGCACTATTGGCAGAAACTTCAGAAACACCTAATAGTTGTCTACCTTGAAAATCTCGCCACCTTTTCGTGAACTAATCAGACATTAACGATTAATCTATCGGATTGGCGATTGCTAAAAGCAGCTTTAATTTTATTTCTAAGAAGATATAACGTCAATTTAATTTTGACTCTCATTTCCTGGAGTTTATATTTAGACCGAGCGATGGAGTAATTTCCTCTTCGCGATGTTCCGAAAATTATCGGCTTCGAATGAAAACACACCCACGAGACTTTTCTCTCGATCTTTCTCTGTTGAACTCGCAAGAGTTGTCAAACTGGCAGAGAGATAATTCGCCGGTTTTCCTCGAATCATCCTAAAATATCTCGCCGTGGATTGTCAAAAGGGAGCCTTTCCGCTCAAAAAGATCTTGTTAATTGATCGGCTGAACACGATTTCATTCCGATACCTTTCCACGACACCTATTTTTTCCGACTCGGCGATAGGGATTCTGAAGAGTGGGAGGAATTTTACGGTCGCTCGTGCGTCTGACGTGGGGGGGGGGGATCAATTTTGGTCTTTTTTTGGGGGCGGGGTAGGGAGAATAAGAGTGAAATATCTATTTTTAACCTTTAGATATCCAGCAAACGAAACGTCGAGATTTTATAATCCGATTATTTGTCACCGTAACCTCTTTTGTGTTCTTTGAACCGTTGTAACATTTCCATTTAGGTTATTACTTTCGTCAAAGAGATACGGACATCGGCAAAGAAACGGCTAAAGAGGTAAACGCCGGTAACATTTCGCAACTTAAAAGGCGGGGACAGAGGGTGGAACTGCTTCCATACCTCTTTCTCCTTTTCCTTCCTATCTCATTCTTTCCACTGTCTTCCCACCCTATACCCTTCAGGAACCCTCTCAACCAAAAAAAAAAAACGGCCTTATGCGGCTCAGCGAACCAAAAAAAGGACGGTAAGGCGAAATAATCAATCGGCTCGAAATCCCACATAAGCCATTGAGTTTGTTTGGAAGTTTCTAAGGTGGATTGACTGATATAATGTAGAGAGAGTAACTGGAGGATGAAAGAAACGCAAAATATCGATACTTTGTTACAAGGAAGAGTGGATTTACGTATTAGGGTGGCCGAGCTCTTGTACTAGCATTTTTATTAATGCTCTATTGTCAGTTAGGAAGTTACCACGATAACTTCTTTGTTATTTTTTATTAATATTTTCACTTTTGTTTGATCATTCTGATAAATATACATAACTCTTTATGATGATGTCAAATTTTTATTTCTAATTTTCAAAGTTATTTAAAATCTTTTTTTTAACATGTCAATACTTCCACCTATGCATCATTAAATTGCTCTGGTTTTATTCCAAAGGAAAGTTTTTTATTTCAAAATAATTATAAAATATATAACTTTCCATTTCTCACAAAAGTTTCACAGTTCAAGCTTTTCCTACTAACATACATCGCAGTAGCGCACACAGGATTCTCTCAAGGGGGGTTCGAAATATTTGACAAGCACAAAAGTTGTATGCAAGTTATATCAATGTCGTGTATTGCATTATTAATTATATTTGTGTTAAAAACAAAGGGGGGGAACCGTCTCCTATTCCTTTCTGACGGCGCCCATGAAACAAAATTTAAAATAATGTATGTTTCCACAGTTTAGAAAAATCACAATTTTCCAAGGGAACCCGGTAGATCCGCCCCCCATGTGTGCGACACTGATCCCATTTTTTCTTGCCGTGACATTCACTCTAACCTTAAAACTCCTGAGGTCTTACTGCATAGGATCAACATATTTGTTTGGATCAAAGATATGAATTAGAACACTTATAGAAAAATTATCGGGAAACAAAATTATTCCAGGCGATATATGGATTACATTCAGGGGTGTGCTGCAGCCGGATGTGCCGCGGCTCCGTTCAGCTCGCGCGAGCCGCTTGTTAAAATTTTTTATGCTCGGCGAGCCGGTTGTTGAGTTAAGCATTCCACATTCTTCGGAGGTTGGCGACGAATCACGGTCTGATAATATTGGGACGCCAAAAGTTTAAGGGCGCTTTATAGATCGTGTTTCGCAGCAATTTATTATCCGAAAGACGCCAAACGGTTGTACATGGAATATGTTTATTCGAAGCCACCACCCTTGATATATTAGTCATTAATAATATTTAAACATTTAAAATAAAAATTTAATTTTTATTTGCGCTATAATCTTGTTTTTTTATTGAGATCCATTCTAATTCCAGAAAGGAACACTAGTAAGCGCGATCTCAGGGCCGAAAAAAAACGGTCATGAATTCGATGATGAATGGGATGCATAACTACCAGGGGCGAATATACTATCGACCCGGTTATGTATTTGGCAGCACACCCCTGACTACATTCATTCATAAAACATAAACAATTTGAAAGAATGTTTCTTCAGATTAAATATAAATTCATGGTTTTCCATTAATTAGAGATATAATAAAAATATTATAATATTACTTCTCATGAAGTGCTTCACAATAATATATTTTCATAATGATATATAAAAATAGCTTGTAATTAAAATCATATTTCTATGAATCTCTATGTGATGAATAGATTCATGTTTTATCATCCACCAAAATTAATATAAATATTTCAAATCTAGTAAACATTTTTGTTTGAAATTTATAAATTCATTTTTAGGCATTCGTAGATAAATGCATAATAGAAGTAAGGTAAAGGAATATATGGAAAGTCATTGCTACCTTCAGAGCAAATTATTCTGTATTAAGGTTAGAGTCTATACTTTGCTGTTTTTGAATAATGTATCATTAATTATCAAAAATGTTTAAGACCTGTAAAATCTTCATGTGTAACTTATCTCATATCCATAAACTAGCTACACATGTATTGCTGTTAATGTTTCAATCTGCTTTTATAATTTTGAAGAAATAAGGATTATTTCACAAAATGTCATGTATATGGTACAGTGATGTATATAGGATTCTAAAAAAATATTTCAAAATGCATTCATGATTACAATTAATAATCATACAGACTGATATTTGATAATTATGAGTTGTTTTGTTTGTCACCAAATAGAATAATGGCCAGTAATAGGCATACAACATCACTTATGGATTAAAATTACCATTATAGGTAAGGATAGAATTTAGCCTTGGAGAAAATTAAATCAAATAAAAATTGTTGGAGATGAGCAGAGCCACAAATTAAGAAATTCTCACTTTTATGAAAGATTATGAAACTAGTTGGCAAAATATTAAATTTTTTATTTCCATTTATTATGTGAGGTAATAACTTATGAAATAGAATTGTCTTGAATTTACCACATTGATATATTAATCAGATTTTTTTCATAACAACCTCTACTGTTTTTACTCATGAATAACAAGAAATGAAAACAGAATTTTACATGATTTTTACAAAGGTTTCAATAAACCGGTGGAAAAATACTGCTATTTGGAGATGTTTAAAAAATATTTGGAAATGGTAACCAATAAGAATAAAACAAAAAATTGATTAATTAGGAGAGAAAAACAAAAGAGAAATAGGTGGAGGATGTGGCAGATGGGAGGAAAGGAGTATATAGTAAAGAGGAGGAGGGGCAGGAAGGAAGAATATCTTTATTTAGTTTGGTGTGATGTTTGCCCATAACAATTTCTACTTTTACTGATAAATTTAAATGACATGTTTCAGAGTGGGTCCACGGTTTGAGGCTTATTGGAGGCAGCCGGAACATTTCCTTCGACTAGAGATGATGCCTCGCATGGTGCTTGATCACCTTCCCGAGAATGTCCTTGAGGCTGTCAATGATGTAATGCTACACCATAGTGAACCTGGTCAAACTACATAGCTGTAGCCCATTGACATGGGGTGATGGCTCTTGGATCCTTGCCTAAAAACTCCCAGTGAATTACCTCAACTCTGATATTGTCTCTGGAATACAGAAATGGTCAGGGATCGTAATGGTATGGGGAGTGATACAAATGGTGATACTATCAGAAGTCTGAAAAAGCATTCCGTTGGAATTCCATGGGGTCATCATGGAATCTTTTCCACATTACACATCAAATGAAACTTGCATTAAAAATAACATCATTTAGAGAAAGGTGACATAGTTGACCTCATTTTCAGGATAACTTTTATGAAAAGTTCAGTTTGATTTGAGGGATAATTGTCAACTTAGTGATAATTGAAGTACATTTGTTGTTCATATCATTCCTACTCATAATCTCTTGGATCAATGAATAAAGAAAGTCAAAGAGAAAATGTCAATTGGAAATATGAGCTTAAAAGGTTCAAAACCAAATGGCTGCATGGATATTAATGGCAGAGAAGATGCAATCATAACAGCTCACCATTGACAATAAAATGCAAGAATGTGATAAGAAGTTTTCATACTGTCATACACTTAATCATTTTCACTTTCATCATTCTATCAAAACATCTGCCATTATTTTAGCAAAATAACAATGAGACTTAGTTGAAAACTGAGGAGTTAGGTAGAAACCCTGCATAAATTATTTGGATGAGTTACTATACATTTACTAAATATGGTAGGGTTGACATTGGAAATGTAAACAGTATTCCTTTATAGTATTGTTTTAAATTTTTCTGAATTAGGGATCCATTATTTCATCTGTATATTGCATGCATTCCTGTTCAATTATCTAAAATTTATTATAAAATATCGTTTTTAAAGGATAATTGAAATCATCAAAAGTTTTTACACGGTCTTTTCTATCCGTCCTAAAATATATAAGATTTTTAACGTGTTTTTATATATTACTTCAGAAATGAGGCTTTAAATGAATCTTCAGTTAAGGTTATTGGCTGTTATATGGTTATGCCAGACATGCAGCCTTCATGTTTAAGTTAGGATAGACATGCTGTGAACAGTGTCTATTATGCCAGAACTGCATTTTCCTGTATTAAGAAAATGTGATTTATTCTCTTAAAAATTTCTTTCATCGTGTTTTTCTGTTGATCTGTAATAATTTTAAAACCGTTGTTATTGATGTGATATTCAGGGTATTTTATTTTTGTATGATTCCTGAGGAATTATACCAATCAATTCCTTGGGAATTAAAATAAAATTATAAATTTGAAGAAATCTTTATTTTTATAGTTTTTAATTTTCTGCTAATATTAGTACCTGAGGAAAGTACTATATATAAAAAATAAATAGCAAATCTAAGTCATTTGTTGTAAATTAAAATACTTTATTTTCCTTAATAATTTGGTTCTCAACTTCAAGGCAGCATTTGATGTACCGGTTTTTTATTTTATTGTTAATTTATTAATTTTTTGTCGACTCTCACAACTTTAACACATTTTCAACAGAAATTAATTGAAATTTAATAATTATTTATCTTTTGGAAGTTTTTGCAAAATCTAGAGCAGCAGTAGAAGAAAATAATTTATATATATATATATGTATATGTTTCTCCGTCGCTGAAGAAGGGCATCAGCCCGAAAGCTCCATTTTTGTGTAGTTTTTGTTCTTTTGTGTTTTTCGTGTGTCCTCAGCACCCCCAGCGGCTCTTCATTCTAGGTAAGTGTCCACTGGGCTTCCTCCAACACCTTGTTGCTACCCTTATATATATATATATATATATATATATTAGAAATCTGATGGATATTTTAAGGAAAAATTATTTCAATTTAATGGTGACATAGCCATTTGCTTTATCATTAGACTCATCTTATGACAAAAAATATAAAATTTATAGCCTGAACCAACGTGAAGAATAAGGAAAATAAAAAAAGGCATGTGCAGTTGCTTAGATCACATCCTTTTAAAATGACTGGAGTAATTGTTTGTAGATATTCATATTCCAGATTTCTTCTGTTCTGTTGCATTGGAACCACATAGACTAGCATGCCATTTCTCAGTGTTTGACTTTTATAAGCTCTCCTTTAGGTTAAAATTCCATCAAAAACCTCGATTGTACTCTTGTTATAAAAATATCATTTAATCTAAAAAAGTAAGGTAAAAACCCATGAAATAAACCTATGTAAATCCTATACATAATTTTCCAAGTGTCTGTCTGTTCATCCATTTGTCTACCTCCACATATTGTTTATACCAGTTAGGAGACCACATTTTATTTTCACCCACCCTTTTGAAACAAAATGGTGGTCGTTTAAAGTATTTAAAATATATGTCGGGAAGGGTATGTTGGAGAAAAATTTTTGGACAAAAAATATGGATCTTGATATGAGCAATTCTGAAAAAGCTTAGCATGGTGTGTGGTGCTTAGGACCCTGAAGCAAGTGGGGGTGGGGTTGACATATGTAGTGCATAGGGACAAGGCCACTACTACGAATAAATCCTATTGATTTGATGGCAGAGGTATTTTAGATCTTTACATTTTCATGATTCAGTAATTTTAATTTTCAGAGATAATTACCTCAAGGAGGAAGCAGGGAACTTGCAGACAAACTTTGTGTAGAGATTATGGTTATTATTATTAACATCCCAGGATTACATTTAATTATGATCAAAGGCTACTTAATTATTTTTGTGCAAGATGTTATAATAAATTGTACTAATCTATCAACCACCATCATTGTGTATAAGCAAAGCGCCTGCAGACAAGCCTATGGCTTTGCAGTATCTTATTGTTCACATTTTTTCTATTCTCTTATTTATTATTTCACTTTGTCCATTGTATTTTTGCATTTATATTTTTGAATCTATTTCCAATGAATTTATTTTCAGAATTATAATTACAAGTATACGAACGAAATTTACAATTTTGGTCAATATGCTTCGACAATTTATCTTTAAAATTTTTCGTATACGAAGTACATATATAAAAGATTATGATCGTGAACAACTTGAATACAAGATTTTGTGAAAAAATGTTTTAGCAGCCCCTGAATGTCAAAAAGAGACGCAGTCCCATCTGTCTGTAGTCTGAAGTCAGAAGTCTATTGCATGTCGTCTGGAGCCAAACGGATAAAGAGAATCTAATGAAGTTTCGCATTCATAGAGCTGCTTGAACTTGAATAAAAATTCGTCCAGTTGTATATGTTAACATTATACATAACAATACATTAGCAATATTCCTTAAAAATAAGCATGTAGCGTCGTGTAATATTATGACATCCCCAGTTTTACGCCAAGCTACCGCCGCGGTCTCTAATAGCGGCTGTATTGCTGCTACGAGTCAAAATGGACGTAAATACGCATTAATGCAACCAGCGACATTGCTGTATGAAATATAATCTTACCGGATATGAGAAATGTATGTTGCACCGATTTTTTCTCAAAGTTTAGAGGGTATTCAGAAGGAACTGCAAGGTTTGATACTGTAACCTCCCTTGCACCTACTCCCCGATGAATTCGAAAGTTTATCGGTAAAATCGCTAAAGTAAGGTGTGGCCTTGAGTTCGCCATGCAGGCATATTTTGCGTTTGTACCGTTGAATATTTGAAAATGACTTCCTAGTGCAACGCGGACTATTTTTTTATTACACCAGCTTGGTAGGTGAATATAGAATTTAAATATAAAATTGTCTTAAATTTATATCCATTTTGATAGGAACCGGAGGTTAAGTGCATTAAAAGTATCGTTTCCCTTTAAGCAGGCTCTATTTTAATATTATCCATTTGTTTTACACCAACACTACTGCTATGGAAAGTAACTATTTTATTCAACAAGGCTCTTACACGCAAAGACCTTCGTTGATTCTTCCTGGTCAGATGCTGGAAAATAGCAATTAATATAAATTTTACAGTTATATCTCTTCTAATTTACGACCGCATTATATCGCGGTATTTTAATGGCATATATAAAGTATCAAGTGTTTATTATGTTATATATGGCAGTACTTCTTTATCCTTTCATTCCTCATCCCGATTGACACGGAATAAAAATACTCTCAAAATTCGATACTAGCATTCATAGAAAAATGGTGTCATACTTGTGATATCCGTAATCGCAGCTGTTGAATCGGAGATGATACAAATGATAACTGTAATATGGCGCCGTGGATTGCCTTTCCAAAGACTTCTTTCCCTTTAGAGCGCCAGAGAATACTCCGATGCAAAACAAAATTAACCTACAGCATCGAAAAACAAAAACCGCCTTAACGCCCTAGCATTTCCTCCACGATAAATGTTTTTCTTTTATTTATTCAACAATCGATACAAAGGAACACGATGTTAAATAAAAACCGAAAAAACAATGTTTTCTCAGCGAACGGATATAGAGTTAGGCAAATGGAATCCATCAACCTTCCCCTTTGAGCGATGCAAAATGGAGAGGTTTCACATAAAGATGCTAATCTTATCACTTAATGTTCGTCGCTCTGTCAGTGCGCGCGCGCGTGTGTATGTGCGCGTGTGTAAGCTATAGGGGCACCGAAAGCGGATTCCCTTTACTCAGCACCCGGGGGAGAGATGGCATTCATTTCCTAAATATCTTAGGCATGTACTCGAGGGAGTGTGCTTTTGTCACCTGCACATTATAACATCTACTCGTCACGTGACGAGCGTTCCTCGCAGTGTGTCTTTCGACGTTTACAACGTCCGCGTGGAAGTTGTCATATCATCATGTAGATATCTACGAAAAATCTATTTGGAATACAAGGAAAGTGTAAAAGCTATAAATAGGTTAGGCGATGGAACAAAGTGCAAGAATGATATACTTAAAGATGTTCGTCGGGTATTCTCGGATGGAAAGATATGGGAACGTACGAGAGGAGATGGATAACAAAAATAAATAACGGAAAAGATGCGGGTGGAACAACTAAAATGGTTCTGTCTCCTATAGAGAAAGGAAAAAAATAGGAAAACAGGATACGGAAGTGAAAGCCTGAGGGGAGGAGGGCGGGAATAACAACACACACACGTGTGTGGGTAGGTGTATTTGCTCGTAACATATATATATATATATATATATATATATATATATATTATATATATTATATATATATATATGGACAGAGAGGAATAAGGAAATGGAGAGGAATGGGAAAAGTGGAGCGGAGCATCGAGAGAGGAAAAAGGCAATTGAGGAGATGAAGAGATTGCCCGGGGACAGGAAGCCGCGGAAAGAAGATGGACTGAGGCGAGCAATCCGACGCCATAAAGACTAAAGAAGAACATGGATAAGGGAGGACGAGGAAGGAGAAATCAGCCGAGACGATCTTAAATCCTTAAGAGGAGGAAGGATATCATCGCAATCGCTTGATGCTTGATGTGCTACGCGTACGCGCTTCAACGCGTAACTTAAACCTGTCGTATTTACCCGGGAAAAAAGGAGAGGCCGTAACTCTCTCTCTCTCCGAAAGAAGAATTATGCCGTATTGGTTTCTCCTATATTAGGTCTAAATGTTGATCGTTTTTGTTTGAACGTTTATAGCGGCCGTTCATCGGCAATTTAGCATATGTCGGCAAAAAAAAAAACAACCCGTGGCATTTGCATCAGATTCGTAGTTATAACGTTCTCGCTTATTTATTATATCAAGGAGGCATTACATTTAATGACAAATATTTATTTCCAATAAAATGACTGTAAAAACTACTATTCAAAATGTTTTGTAGACAGAATGTTTATCGAATTTTTATCTGAAAATTCTTGGAACTAAAAATATTTCTAATGTGTGTTTCATTTTGGCAATTGGTTTAAATCGAAGCGAGCTTTAATATTTCTCAATACAGGTGATTTTTATGCTATCTTAGTGCTATACAGCCCAATAAAATTAAAATAAACGATAATCCTTCAATAATTTTTATACGTATTTAGTTTTTGTCACTTGAAATATAAAAAAATGACCCTTTCCAGTTAAACACAATAATTTCCCGTTTTGCGAAAGGGATACCTGCCTTAAAAGTAGTTTGTTAAGTGAAAATTCATTAAACGAAAACGATTTTCCATTAATTTAAAGTTAGTAATTAGAAGGTACGGTGACCTGAGACAATGCATACACATAGAAATAATAGTAAAGAAAGGTACATATGTATTTATGTATTACAATGAACGATAACTAATTTGAAATTACAATTTAAAACGAACATGCAGTACTGTATATATGGACGCTGATCTTATTAACCTCATTATCCTTTGATTCTTTGACAGTATATCCGTCTATCGAATGGACAAGGATTCTGGATATCGACAATTGGCAAGGCTTGCAACATACGTACAGCTTGACGTATTTTTGTTTTTGCGAAAATTCATTGCGTATACCGAAAAGGGTTATTACTTTTGAAATGCGTTAACGCGAAAATTCGTTAAGCGATCCTTCGTAAAATAAGGAGTTGGTGTACTGTTAATTATTATCATTAAATTTTTCTCAATTTAAAAATTTCTCAATCAAGTGTTGATGCGTCCTCATGAGTAGAGTGCGATTTTGGTCAATTTAATCGTCGAAAGAGTATAATTCCCCGTCACGGCCGTCTTTAATCTTTAGCTCACCCGCGTCACGCTTTTACGACGGCACACCCTTCCCGCAACGTCAACTCGCGCATCGGATTTAAGTATTAACTTTCCGGAAACGTAGTTCCAATTTGTGGGATTGTTGGGATGAACACGGGAATTAACTCCGTCATTAGTTCCCAATTGATGACAAATCCGGTTTGGCACTTTGCCTTCAGTCCGTCGTGCCAAGGGGTATCTCACGGCACCTCGGCCCTCGTGTCTGCCTCGTCCTCTCTTCTCGAGAGCGCTCCTTCATTAAGAGTACCTAGCGGGAGATAACATTCAGTTGTTTTTCCCCCCCCTTTCCCTTCCCTTCCCTCCCTCCCTCCTTTTCGCCTCCCGCACAGAGCGGTACTTCGATTAAAATCTTTATCGACATCCACTGGATTCAGAATGGGCCGTTTTTGCGAGAAACGTGGCGTCCCTAAATGATACTAATGGAAATCGTAGCACTCCGCCAAGAAAATTTTTTGTCGCCCTTTTGATTAGTCAATATCCTCCTTTCGTTCGAGGGAAGATTGAGGGAGGGGGGTGGGGGGAGGGTGGAGTTGGAAAAAGAAGGGGCGAACTTCCCTTAGTGGTAGTTTTTCCCCTCTTAAGGTCATATTAAAGATGGGGGTGTGTGTAAGGATGGTCGGTTTCATTTTGGTTGTTTTTTTTTGCCCTTCTTGAACTGACATCGACCCCGGTAGTTCGCTATCGCTATCAAATGCCTTCTCCAGCCAGCTCTTTTTTTTTTCTTGTTCAGGTAATGCGATGAAAACGCCGTGGCGTTCTCTGCTCCCCTTTAAGGAGCGACGGGGTGCATTTACCCCTTCACGGCACCCTAAGGGACTAGGGAGGAGTAAGAGTGCAGCAGGGCCGATTAGAAAAAAATAATAATTCTCCGACGCGAAGATTGGAGCCCGGTACCTCGAGGAGAAAATCCGGGATTATAACCGTTCAAACAAACGTCTCCTCCGTCCCCAAGTAACGGTTGGCAAATTACGGCTGTGGTTCGTTCCGAAGCCTAAAACAGATATTTCATCGCTCTGATCCGACGTAGAGGTGGAAAATATTTAGTAATCGCTTTTGAGTGTCGCGGCGGGGGGGAGAGATTATCGCGGTAAAAATCTTTTCGCGAATCTAAGAGGGATTATTTTTCGGAATGGGATATTTTTCGGAATTTTTTTTCCCTCTCCGAACGGTCTGGAGTCGTCGTTTTTCGTTCTTTGCGTCTTTTCGTATTACTGTCATTCCGTCCGTTACCCGACTTTATTCGCTTTAGATATTCCTAAAAAAAATCTATCTCCGGGTGCGTGGTGGGAGAAAATGACGAGTTTTTCGTTTATTTTTAACTGTCCGCGAACTTTTTTGACATTACTTTCATTTTGGAATGTTAGGAGTTTAAAAACTTAAGTTTTTTCACCGGTTCATTATAAAATGTGTTTTAAAACTCCATCGAGAATGATAGGCGTGTTGTAGTATGGGATGACGAGAAGGAAGAATTGGTGTTGCGTTATACGTAAAGTATCTTCCTCGGTTCCGAAATGGCCTAGAGACTTGTATCATGCATATGACATAGGTAACTAGCATAGCCATATAAAATGATTGAGTTTACCACCCGCTCTTTTCAACTACAAAATAGAATTTTCAAAGCGGTAAGTCGTCGTCCTTTGTTCTCATGCCTTTAGGAGGGTTATTTTTTGTTTAGAATGTACATTTCGTTCACTAAACCGTTTTATTTCTGCAGGATACCACCGTAACATTTAATCTCGTCGTTGAAAAAGAGGTCGACTTAGAAAGTATGCCACTCATTTTGCATCATTTTGGAAAAGACAACGAAATGAAGAGAAGTCTTTATAACAAAAGTTACATCCAGGTATCCTAATACCCCATTTTGGAAAAGACACGGACTATCCTCAATGATATCTCTTATCTTTAAGAAAGTACTTGGTTGAACCACCATTGAAGTCGTAGCTAGAAGATTCGGTAGTTATGGCAGAGTTTAGGTAAGCGATATTAAAATAAGTTTTGCGGAACACTTTTTTTTGCTTCCATAGCATTAAGAAATATTTCTTTCTAGTTAAAACACTAGTGATGTTTTTGTTTATTAATTTTTTTTTAACAAAAAGGATGTTTCTTCGCATGGTAGCGGGTGGCGTGGCCAGCTTTGTCACACCCTAGTCACACGGCCCTGACCATAATAGTCTTTCTCTTCGACTCCTGAAAACGGCATTTTCCATTCTCTAAAATCTTAAATATTTCTTCTTTTTCTCCACGTTTCGACTTCCTCCCTCGGATGACCTACTAGCATCGATTCTCTACCTTATTAAAAGAAATATAATAAGCTCATTCTAATCGCCGCTCTCTAATTTAAATCACACGCTTCCCCCCTTACGTCGCGTAATTAGAAGCCCTCTTTCTTCCCTCTAAGTCCGACGTATTTTTTGCGGCGCACTTAGACGAGAAACGTCGTCGCATTTCCTACGAATCTTTCCTTTTTCTGCTGGCGGATTCGCTTTTTTCTTTTTTTTTTATTATCAGCGGCATAAAGGTCAAAGCCAAAAGGGAAAGAAACGTGCATTGTGCATTCGCTCGGCCGACGACGCCGCCGCACATCCTCAGCCCTAGCAAGGAGGACACAGTGCTTGCTTGCTCGTTCGTGGAAAGACGTTAAAGACAGGAGGAAAAAAACCACCTCGTTTCCTAACCGCGCAAAAAAATTAACACAATTTCTGAAATGAGGGACGGACTCTCTCTCTCTCTCTCTCTCTCTCTCTCTTTTTTTCTCTGTATCTCTCTGTGTGAGAAAGAAGCGAAGTTCGCAGGGAATTCGGGTCGGGAAAGCAAAAACAAAAAGGTAATTGTAGCGTGTGTGTGTGTGCGAGTTCACGCTGCAGTTGGAGAGGGTAGAGAGAGAGAGAGAGAGAGAGAGAGGGGGGGGGAGATTTTTCGTTCATTTATTATATATATATATATATATATATATATATATATATATATATATATATATATATATATATATATTGGTTAATTTTTAGAAAAATTTTTCTCCTTCAAAATGGAATTATTTATCTTTCCACGCGGACACGCGCTGAGTGGCGTCGTTAAAAAAAGGGTTGGATGCTCAAAAGAAATAATCGGGAGTTCGGGGGTAAAACAGAATATTTTTTTTGGCGTAATTTGCCAAATTACGGGATTCGATGGAGCGATTTCAAAAGCGGTTTTACTTAACAAGGACGCCGTGTAAAATAACATGTCGCCCGTTGATAAATGGCGATTTTTTTCCCCTCTCGCCCGCTCGGAAAAATAAAATGTGTGTGTGTTTATTTTTTTTAAGGTTACTTGACAAATATTGTGGAAATTCGTCCTCGACTGAAAAGTCTTTATTAGTTATTTTTGATTTTTATTTATTTTTTTTGTAGTCATTTGATGCGCGATGAAGGTTAATTTTTTCTGGGATGAAGGTTTATTTTATGTATGTATGTATGCATATCTGTACGTGTGTGTATATATAGGACTATTCTTATTCAAATATAATTTTAAAGGAATTCTATAAAAACATTTAAAACATTTTATTTGCTCTAGAGAAATTTTTCTATTTATTTTCGGCAGTGTAGTGCATATGTACACACAGACGTATATACATACACACAGACATATATACATACATTGACATACACACACATAAATAGTAACACACATGTATCTGTATACATGTATGTATGTATATACATATGTTCATAGAATTAGTAAAATGGGGAATTTTTAACTGTTTAACTGCGCCCATAATTTTATTTAGTATCCAAATGAATTAAAAATTACGAATATTTAACCAAGGAAAAAGAATAATTTAAAATTACTTTTTTTTGCTGCTTGATCTATGGAACTCTTTCACCAAACCTTCAGGTGGGAGGAAAAAAAGGATGGGAAGAGAGCAGAAGGTATGCATTTCATTTACGTAACACATTGGGCATTAATTAATTTTCACACCGCCGGAAACAAAACTCTGGGGACTATTCGCCACATTTAAAATTCATTAAAATATGAAATAAAAATAAGATATCGTTATATATATATATATATATATATATATATATATATATCTATATATAAATACTTAAGGAAAAGGAAAGGTAATAATAAGGGTAGCAACAAGGTGTTGGAGGAAGCCCAGTGGACACTTACCTAGAATGAAGAGCCGCTGGGGGTGCTGAGGACACACGAAAAACACAAAAGAACAAAAACTACACAAAAATGGAGCTTTCGGGCTGATGCCCTTCTTCAGCGACGGAGAAACATATACTCAGTAAGTAAGTGTCCACTGGGCTTCCTCCAACACCCTTATATATATATATATATATATATATATATATATATATATATATATATATAATCTGCTTAAATTTTTGAGATTAAATAAGTAGTTTCCATCCTGACGCACGTACGCTCAATTTTAGCTCGTCACGTTTTTGTTTTTTCATTTCCTTGACAGGAAAGTTTAAAAAAATAAAGTTTTCCCCGAATCTCAGAATCTCTGGAAAACGCCATGAGGCTTTGGCTTAATATCGGGAAGAGTTTCAATTTTATTTTGTCAATCTGCTAACATGTCTTAATGAAGTCACATCGGATATACGATAAAATATCTCAAACTGTAATAGAAAAAATAAATGCCTCTTTCAAAGAATTTTTTCTTCCTTTAACAGGTACGCGAGATAGGAGGGGGAGAGATGTTAAGATAATTCGAATTTTCAACTGTTGAGGAGAAACTTCCATTTATGATTCTCTATGTATATTATTTTTTCTCTCTAAAAAGGTTGAACTTGACGCTTTTAATTGCATGAGTTGTTGGACAAAGCGCTCCGAGATAGCTACACTGCTCTGTTTGAAATTATGATCTCCGCGAAAATTCCATCTCTCCGTTTCTTTTATCGAAATTTTGTAATTTTTTTGTTGCGTTTTTCGCTGCGCCTGCGAGCGTTTATGAATCGACTTAAACCGATTTGTCGAACATTTTTTTCCCGCGAGACAAGTTCGTAAATTTACTTTTCACTCTCTGAAATGTAGGTTTCTTTTGAGGGATTCGTTTCTATTATGAATCGTGCAAAATAATTCTCACCGTCGGGTTTTAAACGCATTCGGACCTAGTTGGTATTCATAATGATAATCTCGAAAATCCGCGCTTTCACTGTGGAATTATGGTTCGATTTTTTTGTCAAAAAGTCTTTCGGGTAAATCCAGTAAATATTTTTGGGTAAGTTTGTGAGCAAGAAAATTTCGTAGCATCTTAAAAATTTTCGAAAAATTTGACATTAACCTTTATCGTACGGATTTAAATGCCTTTTTAAATACCCGCCGTGGGAATCTTCGGTATTTAAATGTACCCACGGCCTATAAAGGTTAAAGCTAAATTTAATTTTCTATTGTAATTTTTCATTCATCAAATAACCTGACAAACATTATGTTAAAATATTTTAAAGTTTATTGGTTTAATTAAAATAATGCATAAGCTTAGATTTATGGGAATGAGGTAACCAATGACTGATATCGGTTTTATTGAATAGACTAACGTCGTTAACTGTGATCACATATAACAAATTTTTTTTTTCCTTTTCCTGAAGTTTGCTGCAGAGTAATAACCCAAAAGTGTCCATAATAGGTAACAATTATTTTTAGAAGGATCCCATATGGTTTACTGAAAACTCACCATTAAAACTGTTTTGAACTACGTCAGTTGATAAGGAACATGCATCATTTCAGCCTTGGCGAGACTGAATTCGACCGTTGGGATTGTCCGCGAAAAATGATGTCACGTGCGATATGAACAGAATATAGCACCGATGGCACGACCATGCTCCGCTGCATGCACCGGGCAAAAACTTCAAACCAGGCGGTTTTGCAGGTGGGACGCGTGCCGTTATGCTCGTTCCGGGGAACCGGAGCTACCACCCACGCTCACTGCGGGTCCGGCTTCGTCTCGATGGCATCCTGGGATCTCCATACCCCCGCCCACAGTATCGATCATCGAAACCCCAGGGCCCGAAATGGAGGGAAGAGATGCTCGCTGAGGGGCACCTACCCGCCACTCGACATCACCTCCTTTCCGTCCCGCACCACCCCGCACCATGACGCCGCACATGGCAACCTGCCGCCTCGCCTACCGCCACCGCCACCACCACACCCCTCCTCTAGCCCCCTCCCCCCCTCCCCCTTCCCGCCTCTCCACGCCCCCCTCGGCACAAGGGAGGCGGATAAACGGACTCCAATCTAACGCCCTGTGAGAGACGACAACCTTCTTCCCGCTCCTCTCCAACTCCACACACTCGCTCTCTCTTCTCTTTCTCTCTCCCTCCCTCTCTCTCTCTCTCTCTCTCTCTCCTCTTTCTACTCCACAGCGGATGGAGAAGAATTCCCTTTAGCTCTCTCTTGGGTGCACGAAACCTCAATGCCTCCCTCTTCTCCCCTTTTCCTTTATTCCTTTGTCTCACGATCTTTAATCTCTTACGCCTCTTCTCTCCAATTCTCTTCTCCCTCTTTCTCCGTACCTCTCTCCACTCTCTCTCTCCTCTCCACTCTCTCTCCTCTCTCTCTCTCGCCACAACAGACTACTCCATCCCCTATTCCGTATGCAAAGGCTCTCAATTCTCCACATTCTTCCTCCTCGTAGCTTTTCTTTTCTTTCCTTTCCTCTCCAGCTCTCTTTCTTCTCCTTACATCCAAACTGTCTCCCTCTTTACTTTTCCTATTCTCCCTTTGTCTCAAGGAATCGCTCCATTTTGAAATCCTCTCCGGCTACCTACTCTCGCATTACGTGTTTTATACTACGTCGAGTTTTTCGCATTAACTTTGTCTCATCTAAACTATGTCCCATTTCTCTCTCTCTCTCTAACCTATTCTCTCGTATCTCTCTCTCTCTACCTTTCTCTCGCTCTCTCTCTCTGATTATCCATACATACCATTATATAAATATCTCTTTCTTTTCTTTTTTATACCTACTTCTCGCAAAAATTAAAACCCATTTCGATGATGGCTTCGGCGCCTAACACTTGCACCTCCGCCTGCCTCTTCGCTGCTCTCATTGTCTTTATTTTTTATTTTACTACACGTTAGATTCGCACGCGAAACGAACGCCCCATATTATTAATAAAGAGACAGCGTGGAAAGCTAGAAAAAATGCAGTCGGGGAGGAAAAAAATGGACGTTTTTATCGAGTACTTTTTTGTGCGTATTATTCGAGGGTATGGATAGACAATAAATAATAACTTTTAAAAAAACTCGGATTCTTCGACATGAGATGCGCTTTTTTTTGCACGTAGCTCTCTCGCAAATTATTATAAAGTCAGGATGTTGCTCTAAATTGTTCCCGAAAATAAACTGCGCTAGGCTTACGTTATTTATGAAATGTACAGTAAACCCTCTTAAAACTCTACGGGACTTTTCCATAATGAGTTCGGGGCATGAAAGTTTTAATACATTTATGTGTTCACGCCTTTCGTACGAAATGAGAATTATTAAGTAGTCTATAGTTTGAGGCGGCAAATATCTCTTTAAACGAAACGTACATTAGTTTTTATTGAAACGCCGTTATTTTTTTTTTTACCTCTCGCCAAACGTGTTCGAAGACTTAAATCCGTTTTTTCCATTCTTTTTCTCTCCCCCCCTCCCCTCCCAAGGGTTGATTCATTTTACCATTAACCAAATTAGGAATGGTTTCCCCAAAATTCTCATCCTTTGATTACTTCCACGAACAACCTCCTCCCAATACCACAGTTTCACCCCCTGACCTCATCCTTTCTCTCCCCGTCCCTCCCCCTCCTTCCCCCCCTCCTTCCCCCCTCCTTTCCCCCCTCCTCTTTTCCACCCCTCGTCACCCTCGTCACCCCTCACACACTTCGCCACACACCAAACCCAAATGCCAGCCATCCCAGCAACAATTGCCTTATAGCATCTCCTTCTCTCTCCCCCACCCCTTCCCCCATATTCCTCCCCTTTTCTCCTCCCACCCTTCTTCCATCAACACTCGCAAAAAACCCTCCCACTACCCCGCACCCCTCCCCCACTCCGCGCGCCAAATCCACGAATACCACCACCAATTACAACACAACTCTCCTATTCTGTTCTCGCCCATCTGAAACATCCTCTCTCTCTCTCCTCCTCCTCCCTCTTTTCCAACCTCTCTCTCTCTCCCTCTCTCTCTCTCTCTCTTTAACCCATCTTCAACTCCATCCTACTCAAAACCCTCTTAATCCCTCCTTCCCTCAACCTTTTCCTCCCCCTCTTCGAATTATCCTATCACAACTCCGGAATTCCTTACCCTCCTCCTCACAACAAACTCATCTCAATTCTAAGTCCTCCTCTCGCTCACTCTCTCTCTCTCTCTTTTAACCTCTCTTTATTTCCTTTCTCTCAATCCCTCTCTCTCACTCTCACTCTATCTACCTGTCTACCTTTTCCCTTCGCATTATTCCCAAACCTTTACCTCAATTCCCTCGCTCTTCTCTCGCTATTCCGGTTCCATTTACCTCCGCATCACTCAGTTTAACTCACTACTTCACCTCTCTCTCTCTCTTCCTTTCCCCTCCCTTCCTCTCCCACTTCCTCCCCCCCTCCCCTCCCCAACCTCCTCAATTGCATTTCTATTCCCTCCAAATATTCATATTTATGCCGCCTCATCCCACTAACCGCTCACGCATCATCCCCATAATCTTATCTTATCTTTCCATCCTTTCGCGCCCTCTCTCTCTCTATCCCCGTCTATATATATCTCTCTCTCTCTCTCCATATCCCTCCTCCATCAATGGATAAAATTCCATATCTCTAAAAAATAAAAAATCTTCCTTTCCTCCGCCACTCTCTGGGCTTCCGAACGTGCCTCCCGTTTCAATCCCTCACTCCTCTTCTTACCGCTCTCTTCTTTTTTCCTGTCTTAACCTCTCTCTCTTTTCTCTTTCTCACCCTCTTCGTCTCTCCCACGCCTATTCTGATCTCTCTCCCCCCCCCCTCTCACTCTCTCCAACTCTCATTTCCATTTCACTTTTACTCGTCTCCATTTTCATCCTCTTCTCTAATTTTTCTTTTTTTCCCTCTCTCTCTCTCTCTTTTTCCGCCAAAAACCGAGTCCATTTGTTTTTTTTACCAATTTCCTCTTTTCTTTCTCCCTTTCACTCGGATTCTATCTACTCAATTAATCCTCCATCTCTTTCTCTCCATCTCTCTTTATCCTCGCTCTCTCTCTCTCTCTTTCTGTTTTTTCCCTAATACGTGAGCTGTCTCTCTCTCTCTCTCTCTCACACACACACACTCTCTCTCACTCTATCTCACCCCTTTCAACCTTCCCAAAAAAAGGAGGAACAAAATAAAAACCCCTATCTCTACCACTACAAACCTTACAAAATTTACCTATTCCATATTCCCGTCCTCGTTCCTTCCATATACTATATTCCTCCTCCACGTACGCGCACGCTATCTCCCTCTCTCGCTCTCTCTCCTTTCCATCTCTCTTATTTACCTCATTGGTTTTCCTCCTTCCATAACCTACCCTACTCGACTCGTCCCTTTCACCCGTCCACCCCACCCCCCCCTACCTTTACCTTTTTACACCAGGCTCGCTTCCTCTACCTCTCTCCCTTTCCCTCTCCCTCTCTCTCTCACTCACTCACTCTTCTCTTTTCTCTTTGGTCACATCTCTCCCATTTTCTACCGTCCCAAATTCTCCCTCGTACGTCCTCTTTCCTCTAGCTATCTCCCTCTCTCTTTTACTTCGCTTTTATCTCCCTCCTACATCACCCTTCCAACCATCCCGTACTCTGTCTTTCCAACAGGAGGACATCCCTCTCTCTCCTCCCAGTCCTCCCCACTCGTCCTCATTCCGCTTTTACCTCTTCCATTTGCCCGCGCATCTTTTTCGCTTCCCCGTCCCACTCTCCCAAAAACCCAACGCCGCCGCCGTCGCCGCGCGACATCTTTCCTCCCCATCTCTCTTCCCTACCTTTTGTGTTTTACTCCCCTCCCTCCCTTCTCCTCCCTCCCTCTCTCTCTCTCTCCTCCCTCTTTCCCCCCTCCCCACCCCTAAGATCCTCCCATCCCACTCTCTCCCGTGCTGTTTACCTCCCCTACTCCTTTCCAGCCGCCTGCCTCCCCCGCACGCTCGCCCTGGCTCTCATTCCCCTCTGCCCTCTCTTCTTACCCTCCCCACTACTTCCCCCTCCCCTCTCTCTCTCTCTGTCTCTTTCCCTCTCTCTCTCTCTCTGCGCTGCCGCCAGCCGCCTTTCAGTCCCTGGCTCGCTCTCGTAGTTGCCGCCTCGCCCTCTCTCTCTCTCTCTTACTCTCTCACTCTCCCCAATCGCGCGCGCACACACTCACTCCGTTCCCGGAGCAGGCCCGGAAAAGTGTGCTCCCCCGCCGGAGTCGCTTGTGAAATTTCCGGGTGGCTTGAAAAGCCCGCTCACCGCTTTCGAGAGCCCAGGCTCTTCTCCGCCTGCCCGTACCTGGGGAGAGCAGGCGGTGGTCGGGGCGAGCGTTCCCGCGATCCATGGAGGAAGCATCACGACGAAACGGAGGAGGAATTCGCTCCCTCGTGTCCCTCTGCGTCGCCATTCAGAGGAGGGACCTCATGGAATGTCGGTGAGTTTTTTTAAACCCTTCATTTCCCTCTCTCTCTCTCTCTCTCACACACACACACACACACACTTTTCTCCTCGTCTCCTTCCCCCCACGTCTACCATCCTGTACTACCTCCCGACCTCTTTCCCTGCCTCCTTCTTCCCGCCTCTCTCTCTCTCCCCCCCCTCTTTCTATCTCCCCCCCATCCCTTGAAATTCGACCTCCTAACCCTCCCTCTCATCCCCCCCACTCCCCCCAAGTCCCGCCTCCGCCGGACCAGTTCGCTATTTCGCGCAATCCAAATCATTCGAATCCATTTCGATGGAGATCTGACGCCTCAGGGTGGAAGAGAGAAAGATAGAGGGAAAAGGAGTCTTCCTCCTCCTTATCGACAAACAATCGAGTGGAGGAGGAGTTCTCCTCGATTGATGGCATTCCGAATGGCGAAATCTCCGCTCTGATCTCTCATTCTCCCACCCTCTTTCCCTATTTCTCCATCTCGTGTTTGCTTCGAAAAGGAAACAGCGGATGGAGAAGTTGCGGAGGATTACATCAAAGATTTCCTCCTCCCTCCCATCGACAACGTCCAATTTCGATTCATGAATTCGAGTAAGGTTAATATTTGGTGAAAGATGAAGTCGTTCCAATTGCCACCGTTCATTACGACGAGGGAGGCATTGAAAGATGTGCACCTGGGATGACGCCTGGGATTAATTTCGCGTCGAGGTGGATGAGTTTGTAGCTGATAAACGTCTGTCTGTTTTACAGACTAGGGAGATTTTTTTGGTCTAATTAAAACGATTGGGAAATTTTGAAAGTTGGGGTTCTTTCGCCCGAGAAATTTTTATCGACGTGGTCTGACCCTGATGAATGGAATTAAAACTTTTAGATGGACGAAACCTAAATTATGGATTTCGGGCGTACAGATTAATTTCCCCATGGTCGAGAAACCTCTCGCGAGGGTTTTGGGAATTGAATTTGATTAACTTTGTGTAGTATTTATTCTATTATAGGCTTTATAATAAGAATTTTCTTTCACATGCAGTTACTGTAGATGTAGGAATTCTTGATTAATAGTTAACGATTTGCTGTCTTTTGGCTTTTGAGACGTAATTCAGCCAGAAATTTTGTGTGGTGATAAATGTTTTAAAAAACGGTATTAACACTTTTAGATTTATGTTTACCGGTGACTATTACACCCGTAGGAAGATTTCATATCGCACGTGTTGCGTCTTTTGAGAGTTAAAGTGTTACGGACATTAAACATCAGGTTGAAAGCGTATAGATGCCGATTTTGTTTTTTTCTGCGAAATCGTGGATATAAGAAACAATAGCTCTCTATACCAAAATCATATTTCAGCTTCTGATTTATTAAAATATATGAAACATCTACGAATATTAAAAATTACCCCTCATTAATTATTCTATCAAGGTGTATCGCCGCATTTGTTTATTTTATGGAGCTTCCTTCGTCAGTTAATTTGTCTTGCAATTTCCACAATTCTCATTTAGCTACTGATAGCGCTAACATTAAAAAAATGGAATTATGTTAAAATATGTTTTACTTTTAATAATGCACAGTTATTTGTGTGTTTAAATAATTAGGATGACACCAGTATTCCTAGGTAATTTTTCTAGTGTTAACCAATAAAATATAATTTTATATTTCTCGTACCATACAGACTTTCAAACACTTGTTTTAAACCAGCTAATTATAACACCATAAATTAATTTTACAATTTGGATTGCTTTAAAAGTTTGAAGCAGTCTAATCTAAAATTAATCAAACTTCTAACGAAGAATCGTTAAAAGACTGTTTGTATTCTGAACAGAATAAGAGAAATCATTTTATGGATAATTTCCCAGCCTGCTTAACAAGTTTGACGTAGTTTATCTCTAGTCAAAGTGAAAATTATAACTTAATACTTTTAATACTTAGAAAATTAAATAAAACGTGATCATTACTTCTCCGAATAATAAAATTTTGGTCGTGAGTGGCATAAGAGGCAAAAACATGCGAGAAATGGATTTAGTAACCGATTCATCAAAATATCCCTTTCACAATATACTAACACAAAAATGCCGTGTAGTAATTATAGTATGTTAATCCATGAATATCGTGAACTTTTTTACTTGTAGTTTGTATTTATTTCACGGCGAATATCTCAAAGCTTTGCCAGAAGAATTTCGTATTTTTATTATATTCTTCGCCCAAGTATTGCTAACGTTTACTGATGACATTCCGAGCCCGTTTTTATATGATGAAGTTATACGAAGAATTCTCTCCCAATTTACCAAGAATTCTCGGTATAATAAACTTTCCATATGCCCCGCGTAAACTTTCGTGTTTAAACTGCAATATTGATAAAGGAACTTTTTGATGACCCTCACTAATTAGAAGTTTTTAGCGGGATTAATTAATTGAAGTTATTAACTACATATTAACTCGATAAACACGAAAATATGGCAGATTCCGCGAAATTAAGTAAAGAAGATTAATTTCTTGAGCTCTCTTCGCGATTAACACTTCATCCGTGTGCATACAATGCGTATTTTCCAACGGGAATGAAGGCAGGATTTGTCATACACGGGAATAATGCGGTACTCATTCCGAAATTATATTTCGGTCACGGCAGTGGTTAATTGTCACTGTAGCACGTACAAAGACGCTACAAAGTAAGTGTATCCCGTGCTTTGGAGGAACGGGCAATATATTCTCGAAAGGAAATGCAAATACCTTTGTTTTAGTAAAGTCATGCAAATTCACTTCGTTTAAACTCGCATGAAATATGTATAGGCGGGTTCTCGTCCGTACTCTCCTTTACGATGGTTGAAAGACATTTTCGGGAGGAGCGAGGGAAAATCAAATTTCATCGTGTTTCGTTCCTACACAGAATTATTCGAGGTTATCTGTAAGATTTATCGCGATTTGGTTGCGATTTGAAAAGGAATATGATTTATTAGTCGAACAACCGTTGATTTTTTAAAAATTAACCATTATTTTCGCATTAAAAATCAGGTTACAAAGTGGTATTTAATTAAACCCGCCGTAATTTTATGGTACTATCATTTTATCTTCAGTTTTGGATTCGAATACAGTGGGAACTTCTATAACTAGATCCTCAAGGAGGAACAACAAAAATATTCCACTTATAGAAAATTCGAGTTTTAAAAAAAAAATAACAGGAAATATATTTTGTCGTCCTGTGAAATGAATTCACTCCGATTTATGGAAAATTCGAGTTATACACGTTCGACTTATAGAAGTAAGACTGTGCTATTTATTTTGTGATTAATTTACAGTTTCTATTTTTTAACGTCCTAGCGAAAGGTCATGGAGAATTTCTCGAAAATTCATTTAGTCTCCAACAAAAAAGAAAATGCACCCCTTCGAAAACTTTTAAAGGCGACATTTTCCTGACGCTGTCAGGACTCCTCGCTCCGATGCGGAAATTGAAATTTTAATAATTACGCTCCTACGACGTCTTTCTAGTTTTTCTTTTGCAAGCGAGATAGGGAGAGAGCATTCCGTCCACGTCCTTATCCCTAACAGAATCTCTATACAGTGACAGATAGATATAGTATACGCCCGATTTTATGAGGGAAGGAACCGTTGGTATTTGTGCGTCTCGCCGTCTCGAAGCAACCTCACGATCGGAGCGACGAGGCGTTAAATAATTCATTTCCAATTTCATTAATTCCATCGCCATTCACGTCACGTTTTCGCGCCGCATAATACCCACTAAGCACTTTTGAGCGGTTCGCTTCATGTGGCGCCCACCACGCGTAACGGGGGACCTCTTGTCAACTTTCCCTCCAATTTTTCCCCTTCCGATTTCCGGCGTATTATTCTCTCTCTCTCTCTCTCTTTACAGATTCTCTTCCGAATTTTTTATTCCGTTCCCGTTACCTCCTCGCGACTCTGTATATAGAAGGAGTTAAACCGGTTTATTTCGCGGCTATCAACGAAATAACCGATTCCATTTCCGTGTTAGGCATATGGCGGTCGCTGAAATGCGCGCAGAGATGGTATAGTCTCTATCATAACGCCAAGTTCTTTCAGGGAGTTTAAAAGTATTTCTTCTCGTGTCTCGTCGGATCGTTACTTTTCGTTCGTGAATGCATCCTACCTTGGTTTTATATCCGAATGTTTTTATTCTCCGAATCCTTTATCCTTCAACGCTATAGGAGGAAGAATTCCCGTTTTATCGGCCGTCTTGAACAAGTTTTCGCGAAATTGGACATGTGTGGACGCGTGGGTCTCGGCCCTATTTTTTCCTTTAGACGAATCGCTTTCGCATCGATTTTGTCCTAAGTACATCACTTCCAGACGCGTTTTTTCTGAGAGATATGGATTTTATTTTTCCAACCCTATTCGTGTTTCGGGAGCAAGGAAGACTTACTTCTTAGCAGCGCATGTCTTTAATTTTTTTGCTAAATGATCCAAAATAAAAATTGGAAAAGTCCTACGCGCAGCCCACTAGGGTTAGTTCTGATTAACTAACACAGAAGCGGCATCTTTTAATTTTTTTTAAACCGACCTAATAATTTCCAACTTTATAAATCTTTCTCAGTAGCAAAGGGACTTTTAAAAACGAATGATAAATGGGAGAGAATGATTTCCAACTTAACGTTTCATCGGTTTAGTGTTTCTCTAGTTATTTTCTGACCCATTTTACGGTTCGTAACTCTTTAATCTTATTGTTAGTGGATAAAATGAATTCTGGAAGACTGGTTTTCATTTTTATTGTCACCTTGCTTGACATGTTAACTTTAATATTTACTTTTCTTGAATAGAATCATTTCGTTATTGTTGTAAGACAATTGATCGTATGTTTTTTCTTATTGTTTTTATAACTGCAACCGTCATATTTAAATACTCCTGATAATCAAATTAAAATCATTCTACCCAGTTAAAGTTAGTTTGCTATTACTGCCTAACATTGCCATTTCAAAACACCGAGTTATCACGATATTACTCCATTTCAATTATATGACTGAATTTTTTCAGCTGTTTCAGAAACACCCTTCATGTTTGTCTAAGACACATTTCAGTCATAAGGTATCAAATTCTGTAACAATTACGGTTTCATCGTTATACTCTTCATTTTATGCAGTGCTAATGCAAAACATTTTCCACCCCAAATGAATAAGATACAATGTTGTTCTTATAAGTCACGTTTAAACGAAACATTGTAAAAATAAAAACTTCACCGACGCGCCGTAATTACTCGATCAGGAATCATAGAATGCATTTCTGCAAAGCCGTGAAATTGCCTTGGAACCCACATAAATGCCCCGTATGGTATTAATTTCTAACGGAAGATTGCAATCGCCTCAGAAGAATGGCTGATAAATTCGCGACTCGGCTCAAATTTACCTGCGGAAATCCCGAGGATAAAAAAAAACGACGGAAGTGCAAATCCCAAAAACTAATTCCTCGCGATATTTCTCTCTGTAATCCTCGGCGTAAATACTTACTCTCAAAAGGGATTGCAACACTATCTAGCGGCTGGCTGCAAATCCCAACGGCATATATTGTACGAGGCGTCTTTCGAGAGGACGAATTAAAATTAACGATAAAACACAATCGATTCGTTTGAAATTCGACGATTTTATTTTTATCATAACGGTTATTTCATCGTTTTTCCTACCAAATAAATCATGCGAATGAAAATTAGCGATAAAATACGATGAATTCCTTTTTTAAACGTCTTTTATTTTTTTAATTTAACAGTTATTTCTTCGGTTTACCCGTCTTTCGTCCTGCCAAATAAATCGCGCGTGTCAGAATTATTTTTTTAAACAAACGAAGAACGAAAAAGGACAAGTTCAAAATCTGTTGCCGTTGATATTCCTCCATCGACGTGTGACAATGGAGGAAACGCGCTCACGGCTTTCTATGCTTCGCGAGTTTTTGATCGAGGCGACGATTCTCTCTTGCAACCTCTCTCACTCTCTGACGCGATACGAACTAAAAGACCTCACACGCGAAAAAATAAATAAACAAACAAAAAATAAAATAAAAGCGACGGCGAATCGCCGTTATATGAGTGTTCAGGGCGCGTCGTTACCCTCGGCGAGGTGGAGATAGCGCAGATATCGCCGCACGATATTCATCTTTTTTTGCGTCGTTCGGCGTTAATCCCAACGGAGGCGGTGACTTAGCGGAGCGGTTACTAAAAAAAGCGTTCAGGGAAAAATATCGCCCGATCCCGGTTCCCTTTTATTTTCGGGGGAAAAACACAAATAAATTCTCAATTGGGTTAAGTCGAATTATTTTTTCGATCCTCATGGAGGGGATCATCATCATTATTGGTATTTGTTTTTTTCAATTTCTTCCATTTTTTAACGACGTGATATTCCGTTTAAAAAGTTTACATATACATAGCTCCGCCATAAATTTTGATACCTTTTTTTATCCGACTCGTCGAAATATAAGGTTCTAAAAATAGAAAGAAGACAAACAGATAGCGAACCGCATAAATCATGGGATTAAACTTTTGATTCTTTCGGGACTTCGAACTTCTCTCCAACTCCGATTTCGTTCGTCTTTTTTTTTGTAATCGATCTTAATGCGTTTCGGCGTTAGCTAAAGCAAAGATGGTCTTTTGGACTTGCCTACCTTGTTCTTTTCGGTGTTTTTATTTTAAAGAAAAACAACCTACTTCTTCCGTCGTTCCATCGGAATACTTAAAAGGCTACCCAGAATCGCATAGCTGGAAGGAAACCCTTCGGAGTTTCCTTTTTTTTTGGGTCCTATGGGAGATTTTGGAACGGGGGAACTGTTCATCTTCTGAAGAACTCATCTCATGTTCTCTCAAACGTTCCGATTCAATGGTTTCATTCCTCCTAGGAGCAAATCAAATTCTTCGGATTTTTTTTCCTCTCTCCCTCGCGCCATCCGAAGGGATTATTCGCAATATCAAGAGGTCAATTGCCGACGTCCACGCGAATTCCTTCCGTAATGGTTTCTAGAAGAAAATATCGGTCTTGATTGAAAACCGATTCCACCCTTTGATAAGTTGAGGGAAACGGCTGGGAAGAAGGTCTACGTGGGAGAGGGAGGGAGAGAGAGAGGCGGGAAACGGAAAAGGGGCTCGGGGTGTTAATGGGTCCGGGCTGACCTTCACCCCTTCTCCCCTATGACCCTCTCTCCTCGCCCCCATCCTCATCCTTCGCACTTTCAATCCACAGCTCCCTCGCTTCCTCATCTCTTAACCATAAACAAGAGCCATATGTAACTAGATCCAAGATTTCCTGCCTTCTCACTCTCTCTAACCCTCTCTCTCCCTCTCTCTTCCACTAACCCTCCCTCTTCCACTCACCATCTCTCTCTCCTTCTCTCTCTCACCCTCTCTCTCCCTATCACCCTCTCTCTTCCACTCACCCTCCCTCTTCCACTCACCCTCCCTCTTCCACTCACCCTCTCTCTCGTTCTCTCTCCTTCTATCTCTCCTCTCTCTCCTTCTCTCTCTCTCTCCATCTCTCCTCTTCCCATCGGTCGGACTGTCTGCACTTCTCTCACCAACCCTCTGTTTCCCTACTTCTCTTCTATTTATTTCTCAATCTTTTCAGCTCTCTCTCTCTCTCTCTCTTCTCTTTCTACCTCTAATTTTCCTCAATCTATTTATCCTCCCTTTCTCTTCGACTCTGTCTTCCTCATTTCTATCTCTTCCTTCTATACTCTCTATCTACCTCTACATATTTTCCCTCCATCTACTTACTTACCTACCCTCATCTCTCTCTCTCTCGTCCCTTCTCTCTTTCTTCCCTTTCGATTCTCTCCATCTCCAATTTTCTTGTGGAAACAAAAAAAGGTTTACTTGGTAATTCCACAACAAACTTTATTTAAAAAAAATCTGATGTGGCCGACACATGGCTTTCTCCATATTTGGGGTTTAGATATTTAAATTATTATGAATAGCATTATGAGGCAAAAGTATCATTTCGTATCGTAAAAGAATACAGTCGTCATTGCCGTAAATTAGATTTTGAATGTTTACAGAATTCACCGCTACATGGCGGTGGCGCTGTATACTGGAAATTACGAATAGAAAGTTCAATATCCCCGAAATGGATGGTTCTACGAAAATTAGTTTCAAACAAAACCTCGAAGAAATATTATTCTCTACAACTTTGGTCCTCACGAAGATTACCAATAACGACATTTTTAAGGAGATATTTGACGGAAACCGAAAAAACATTATTTATAAATAATTCCTAAACAATAACTGCTATGAAAAATTGTTTCAAATGAAAGTTGTAGAAAATTACATTCTCTATAACATTTTTATAGAATTGTATATACAATAATGATGTTTTAACGGAGAAATATCGCAAAAACCGAATCGGGTTCCGAATAAACCTCAACTTCCGGTTAACCGTTATTATCCAAAAACTAATCAGTTCTTTGTGCTCATGCTAAAGTGTTATATATGAAGTTTGGTAACGATATAGCAAGTACTTTTTGAGTTGGAGCGCCCACAATCACATACACATAGGCACGCACACACAGACATCATTCCGAAAATAGTTTAAACGTGTTCTAAGGTCCTCAAAACGTGTATTTCCGTTGAAATCTCGAAGTCGATTTTTTCGTGAACACAATACTTTCCCATTACTACGTATGGAGAAAGTAAAAAACGACCTAGATTTCGTTGATGTGCAACATCATCAGGTGAAGTGATGATGTTGCACATCAACGAAACCTAGGTCGTTTTTTTAATAATTTCTTTTGTGGAATTACCAAGTGATCTCTTTTTTTATTTCGACAATATGAAGAAATTCCGTCAAGTACTGTTAACTATCCTATTTTCTTCTCTCGACCTCATCTATGAAATAATCTTTTCTCTTCATATATTCCCATTTTCACTTCTCTACTCCCTTCTCTCATCTAATGATCTCCTTTCTCTTCACCCCTCTCTTCCTACTTTCTCTCTCTCTCTTCTTTCTCTACTCCCTCTTTCTACCTTTTGCTCCCCTTTATCTACTTACTTTACTACCTATCTCTTCATCTTTCTCGCCCCTTATCTCTCCCCTTTCTATTCTCCCCACCTCTCTCTTTCATCTGTGTGCGCGTCTCTCTTTATCGAATTACCTCCCTTATCTCTTCGCATCTTCCTCTTTTACCTCTGTCCTCCCTCCGTATACATTTATTTTCTCTCCATATATGTATTGATCTCTTTTCTCCTCACCTCTCTTTCTCTCTCCCTTCCTCTTCTCTCTTTCTTCCTTCTCTTCCATTTTTATCTTTCTCTACATGACTTCCTCTCTCTTTTGTTTAGTTTCAAGTATTTGTCTTCTGTTTGTACGCTTATATGTTATTATTTTTATTGTCATTTGTAATTCATAACGTAGGGTTAAATGTAAGAAGGGACTATGTAGTCTCAATTTCGCCCGAAATAAAGTAATTTGTCTGTCTGTCTGTCTTTTCCCTTTACTTACCTCTTCACACTTTCTCTGCAGTTTCCTACATCTCTTCCCCTCTGTATCAGTTGTCGGTTAATTACCACTGATAAGGACTGCTTTGTATCCAAAATGCGCAATTGGTTTTCGCAATCATTTTATGGATTTTTCAGAATTATGATATATCAGTAATAGTAGTTTTTTTTTCATAGTATTTGCCTTTTCCCAACTGAACGTAAATTCTTTCTTTTGTTCGGTTTATTTACTTATTTATTCGTTCTAACGTTTTATTATGGCAGAGTCGTGTCTTATTGATTTTTGTGCTGATAGTTTCTGTTTAAAATTTCCACATTTAGCGCTTTTACATGCTGTGTATGAACAACGAATGATTGAAGGTGTACGAGGGAGCTTACTAGCCTCAACCTCACCCAGATAATGGGAAATATCTACGGACTATCTATCTAACGCTTGATATCTGACGCTCTTGGTCTCTGCTTCTTTCTCTCTCCCTCACTCCCTAGCACTCTCTCTAACACTATGTATCTCACCCTATTTATCTCTACTTCTCTCTACTCTCTTTCCTCCCTATTTCCACTCTCCCACTCTTTCTCATCATTCTCTCTCTCTCTTTCTGCCAGTGTGTTTGTATTTTTTATTCTCATTTGTAATTATGTTAAGGCTTAAATGTAAGAAGGGACTATATAGTCTCAATTTCGCCATCAATAAAGTTTGTCTGTCTGTCTGTCTCCTTGCCTCTACTTCCATCCCTCTAAATATCTCTCATACTCTCTCTACCTCTCTTATTTCTCTCTTTCCCATCACATCTACCACTGCATATCTCTCTCTCTCTTCCACTCTGGTGAGAACCAGTGGCCGATCAAAAGGAATCATGTAGCTTTAATTGTCCGTCCGATTACGGCCGACTCTGCGACATATCTAAGTAACGGCTGCGCGACAAAGCCGGTAGAGACAGAGTGAGGATTCGGGGAGAGATCCGCGGAATTAAACATTCGGCTCCACGATCCGAAGGTTGTGTGACGGAAGGGCCTTGATTCGAGCGAATGACCAATAATCATCAAAAGGAAAGTCGATGAAAAAATGAACGTCGAATTCGGAAAAGCGTAAAATATAAAGTTACCTCTCGTGCGGCGCCTGGCTTTCGACCGGAAAGGTTTATTTTTTATCCCTCAACTCTCTCGAACGCGAAAGAAGTGCAAACGTCGGTACGGTAGAAAGAGGAGCCTACGGCCCCACTGGGAATTAAACGAAATTTAATTATATCGGAATACTTCGCAGTTTTCTTCTCCCTCCCATCTCCTACCAACCCCGATTTCCTCCCATCTACTCGGATGCTACAGTGTGGAGAACCGCGATTTCCTGTGTCTGTCTGTCTGTCTCTCTCTCACTTCCTCTTTCTCTCTCTCTATCACTCTCTACCTCTCGCAGGTATCGCTTTTATTATTTTTTCCAACTCTCGCAAAACCAATCTCCGTGAGTGCAAATCCATGCGGTTTTACATTTGTTCGAACGCTACTCGTTTTCTCTTTCTCTCCCCTCAAACAGACATCCTCTCTCTCTCTCTCTCGCTCGCACTCTCTCTCTCTCTCTCTCTATATATATATATATATATATATATAAAAAATCATTCCCTACCTCTCTTCCACCCTCCCATTTCCTCACCAGCTCCCCCTCACTCTTTCCTCATTTCACCGCACACGCTTTCCCGAGGTGAATATTTATTTTCGCAATTCTATCTCCGATTAACCGCTTAGAATTCGCGCTAAAATTAACTCGCGAGTCGCGTAAGCGGTAATAGGAACGCTGGTTGTTAATCGGGCGATGTTTTTCTCCTTTTCTAGGAGTTTGAACCGATATTATCATCTCTCTTCGCGATTTTGAGTTCCCTTTTTCGGTCGTTTTGTTGCTTTTTTTTATTTTAAGGAAAATCGACAACCCTTTTTTAAAAAAAAACGAGTAATCGAGAGAGAATACATTTTTCGTATTTTGAAACGCGCCACATCGCCTCTTCCTTCTTGCCGTCTATAGTTTTGACGGAGGAGAAGAAAGAACGAAACAAGGGAGGAATCGGTCCCTTTTCGTCCGTTCATTATGTGAGCTAATGGATCTCTCTCGTCAAATGACTCCCGAATGGAAATGATTAAAATACATTAGCAGTTGAGCGTTATTATTATTACTTCGTTTCCATTCTAATTAAGAAGGCAAATCTCTCTCCCTGTCTCTTCCTCCTCCTCATCCCTCTTTTCTTTCTCCCTTTTGCAAAACCGAGAAGTTTCCTTTGTATAAACGTTTTCCGCTGTCGGAGCGAATGTTTCATCTTTCGCCGCTTTCAAAACTAGCACGCCAATCTCATCCTTCACCCTCTCTCTCTCTCTCTCTTGTCTCGTGGCCTTTTCATCCATTGATTCTTCCTTAATTGTTTCTTTTCTATTATGTCGAGCGAGAGAAGTTTTTCCTCCTTCACCCACTCCATCACCATCTCTCTCTTCTCCTCTCCTTTTTTCCGCTTTCGTACCAAAAGAGCATACCATATATATATATATAAAAATTCCCCCCCCTTTACCTCTCTCCAAGCTTACACGTTTTATATATCTCCTCCACTCCATTCTAGTAGTGGTCCCAAGGTTTTTCCTCCCGTTCTCGTCCTTATTCACTCTCTTCCATTAAATTTATTTGTCGTCTTTTTTTTGTGCGCGCGCGCCCGAGTCATTCATTTGATCCGCCTTCAAGGGTCTTGTCACTTCGGAGACCGATGTGTTCGCTCGCTAGGCCTTCCTCTCTTTTTTTATTTAATCCCCCCTCTCCTTCTCTTCTTCCTGTCTCTCGAAGCATTTCTCCTCGCGTCGCATGGGCAGTACGTCAAAAAAAAAAAAAACGCGGAGGGTGGTTGATGGAAAAAAAAACATCCGACTATCGAAAACCGTCGTCGGGTTCTCTTTCTCTCTCGTACGTAAAACCGACTTTCTCACGCGAGCTGGTTCGAAATGATCTAAATGCATCCTCTCTCTCTGTCTCTCTCCCCCCTTGACGCTTTTCTCCCATTCTGGCCAATTCCCTCTTCCCACCCCCTCCTTTTATCGCCGCTTTGAGGAAATAATAAAAAAAAGAAGAAAGAAAAGGCTCTCTAGACTCATCGTCCCATCTTCAAAATGCGCCGACATGCAACCTACTTAGAACTTCCTGCAGTTATTTCGGACTATCTGCTGACATAAGGGACATAATCGTAAATTAAGGGGATCGCATAAGGAGAGAGGTTGGGGGGTCTTGTCCAAATCCACCCTAAACACACAGGAGGAATTCTCTCTCTCTCGCAGTTAGGGTATAAATAGGTGAGTAGACTGCTAGAGAATAATAGCTTTTGCGGTTTAAACCCTTCCCATTCTCTTTCCGCTTCTATCTCTCTCTCGCAATTGAAACGTCGCTTGTTTTTACAAATGCCGTCTTGGTTTCAATAACCGAATAGCCATTAAAACCAAGCTCTCTCTCTCTCTCACTCCGTACATTACAGTTTAATGTACTACATGTATTGCTTCCCATAACCTAGAAGTTGTTTCCGTGGAAACAAATGCGTCACGTTGTTTGCTCAAATGGGTAAAATTGATTATTCACGCTTGAAATGTGTGTGTGTGAACGTAACCGATACATGCTCCTCCTGAATAGGTATTCGATTCAGACTTTGCCATCAAATTAATTGTGTAGGTAGGAGCTTACGCATAACGGCTAATTGCTCAACGTTAAATGTTTTCTCGTCGTCCTTTACTGCTTGCGAATTTTAATGAAATCATAAATTTCACGGTTAATGAGATGAAATTCTTGCTGTGTTAATGTGTAAAAATTATTCCAGCTGATATTTTTTTTTAAATGGCAGGATGCTCTTTACCGGTTGAAGAAATGAAATAAATGTAATTGCGTACTTGTCGCATTTAAATACGATGTGTGTGTGTGTTTTAAACGAATCAGCCTCTTGGACTATTATATTTAATGCAGTCGTGTGCAGAAAATGATAAATTGATGCCTCAGAAAAGAAACATTGCAAAATATTCTTTTCTCAATAGAGGACTCAGGGACTGGACTCGAACAAACCCTTAACAGAAAACGTCAATACACTTGAGTTAAAGTTAGTTTGATAACGGAGAATCTTGTGAATTGTAACAGTTGATGATGGAGTTCAAGGAAGCAAAGGAATGCTTGAAGTGGTGAAGTACGGTGTGCGTCTTTGAGCCCCTTAACCGCTGCTGTAGTAGCGAAGACCAATCCTGATCCTAGAAAACTCTTAACTCCATAAAAATAAGCAATAATTAAATTGACTAAAATTTACTCAATGGAATGAATTATGTATTTTTTTTAAATTTATGGATGAATTAGGTTATATTTTACTATGTATATATTTTATAATTATGTGTAATGTTAGAATTTAACGTTAATGACGTATTTTTGGGTTCAACGTTGTAGCAGCCGTATTAACCTGGCTTTAGCCTGATTGGAAAAATGAAGAATATATAAATAAACAAAAATATAAAATTTTCAGTTGAAAACTCATAATTCGAAAGAAGAGGAATCCTTCTCTGAGGCCAAGGACGGTGAAATCTCTCTCTCCCTCGCCAATGTCATGAAGATGGTGTCACGAAGCCACGATAATAAAACGCAATACGTCACAGTTTGAAAGCATATCCCTTGTGTGAGCCGTAGTTGACGCAAATTGGCCGCGAGGTGACGGCGTCGAACACCTTCCTCGAACCGGGTCTGAAAAGCATGCCGTTAACTGGCTGTGGATGCGCCGTTATCGAAAACGCAATGCGTGCGGAGGAAAGAGCCCCCATTAATTATGTACTCGCTTCCAGGAGATATTAGACTGTCGATGGAAAGCCGAACTGGAAGTGCATTAATACATAACGCGCTCGCAGGCCTCAGGTGTACCCTTTATAGTCTATAGAATATATACAAGAGGGAAGATGAAGCGAATCATTTTTTATCCAGAATTATCGACAGATAGAGCGAGCGAGTGTGGCACTTTTCGTTCGAGGAAAGCAGAGTGCTTTTTGTTTCCTTTAACCATATCTCCGCAGGCGAAAGAGTTGGAGCGGTAAAAAAAAAAAAAAAAACTTCCGAGTAGTTCTCGCGTGTTGACATATTCGTGAAGAAAAGAATTTCAGAGCAGCTGCGCATCCTCGACTTGCGTTATTCAACGATCTGGGGTTGAATATTAATGCAAACTTAAGCGCGCGACGTCGTTAAAAAATTGTTTTCGTTATTAAAAGTACGATATTCGTTTGAATTGCTAAAAACGTATCGTCAAATACGCGTCTGTGTGCCTAAATGGAAAAACCCGGCAAATATTTATTTGCTGGCTGGTGTACATTTCTCGAGATCATAAATCGGAAACTCATTTTGCCGAGTAATTAATTACAAAGATCCACCCCAACTTCTCGGCGGAAAAAGTTTGGGAGCTGAGTAAGGATTTAAGAATTTGACTTCGTGCCAGAAAGTAAGTCATCGGCGCTAACTTAACTTTTTTTTTGTGCGACTGTGCATTCTGCCAAATGATTTGATCCCTTTAACGATCTCTGATATATCTGAGTTGATTTAAAAACCGAATGTTTATTAATTTAGCTTTAGTCTTATTGGAGCTCATGACTACGCTTTTTTTATGACGAATGTTACGGGATTTAATATGATGGAAGATATTGCGACATAACTAAATTTTGAATTAGTTAATGGTATTAAAAGGCAGGAGTCGAAAATAACATATATAGCCGTGTACATACAGTTTGATTAAAACGATCATCATAAGTAATCTGTCCGTACAGAGGTACGAGATTATTATTGGACAAACCTGGTTCTTTACATTCATTCCTTCACACAATCTTCAGTTTCTGGTAGCTCTCTTTCTCTCTCAAGTCGTCTATCTGCTAAAGTATTTTCCTTTCTCTTTTTCCTTCCAACATCTTAATCGTGCTCTCCCCTATCCAGTTCCCCTTTCCATTTCTTATAGCTTGCATAATAATTCGCTTTTCTCACATTATTTTCCGTATTTCTTCTTTTACACTCCCATATTTGGCAGTTTTTTTCCACAATATCAATGAAATATCAAAAACTGTAAAAAAAATGAGTACTTATCTTGGGTATCTCCAATAGCCATAACAAAGTTGTAAGAAAAAACATACGCTCATTTATGTTAACGTGTAGCCATCTTCAGCGGCGATTCACCGACAATAGTTTCTAACTATCGAATTCAGCATTCTTCTCCACTAAAGGAATTCGGATCTTTCTGCGCCATACAGCGTAAAATAGAACATTCTTCTCCATTAGTGTTCCATACAGCGTAAAATAGAACATTTTTCTCCATTACTGTTCCATACGGCGTAAAACGGAATACTTCAATGTAAAGTAAATGCCGCGTTTAGAAAATCAGTTAAATTTTTCTTACACATTTAACATAATATTTTTTTAAATCTCCGGTTACTACAAAACGAACAAAATATTTTCTGACGACCAACGTGATTTTCCGGTTACAAAAGGAACGTAGAGCGCAGCTCATAATTCTACTGCTTCCAATGGAGCTTTACGATCAAATTGAATTTATCCTCTTTAGCGTAGGAAGAGGAACATCTCGTGTGACATTGTTCTCCTCGGAATGGGAAAGCTCCTACGGTTAGTATTTGAACAGGTGAATGGGACGGAGAGAGAAATTAGGCTTTTATCTTAATAAAGTAGAAATGAAACGTTTTTAATCAGATGAAACTTTTGATTAGAGAACGGAAGGAACGAAGTGAGGTATGTGCGAAAATATATCAATCAAGTCACTTTTCCTTCGAAATTACCGTTAATAATGTACTTCACGATGCGTTAAATTACCTTAACGCGATACTTTTATTTAGCTTTGCCTGATTTATTTTGGAATGCCTACTCGAAAGCCCTTTTCGATCGAGCGATAGACAGTCGACTTTTCTCGAGGAATTTCGTTAATAAAAATACGGCCGCCGAAAATTAAATTCTCCCTTCGCGAAATTTTATCCAATTACATCAGACAGACCGTATTTAAACAATCCCAGAAGGAGCATATGAAATCTCCTTTGTTTGTACATTTAAAGAAACTCCCATGCTTAATGAATTAAATCTTTTTTTAAATCAACCGCGCGGAAGAGGAATTTTTCGCAAATTCTCTGAAAAAAGTTTCACCTTTATACAGGAGTTTTAATTTAATGTAAAAAAATACGACGGTTTGGGCCTTTTTTATATTCTTTTTAGGTTTGGCAGCTACAGCAGTGGTAAACTTCGAACATTCTGCGAAAGCTTTCACGTAATTGATGGGTCCATGTTTGAAACATGAGGCATTTCCGGAAAACTTTTTAGGTTTTGAACTGAGAACGTACTGCATCGAAACACATGCATCTTCATTGCGAAAACTTTCAACTTTCCTTTGTTTCTTTTCTCGAAGCTTTTGTTTTTTATATCTATTTTATGCCATGTAATGGGTCTCTGTTCTCAGATACTCTTTGTTTTACATTCTCCTTCAGTATTTTGGCCAGAGTGGTTTTTTGGACGCAGCCGATGTTCGTCTCTCGAATAACAATTTATACCATTCTATATCTTAAGTGCAATGAGTTTAAGGATCTTCAGAGATCGTCCTGTTTTATCTAATGAAATGACCAAGTAATTCCTTAAAGCCGACCAAATTTTATAAATAACAACAGAAAATTGCCTATTTTACAATCTGCATGTAATATGAAGACTTTTTTAACAAAAACTTATGTTTTTACTCTATGCAGAGCTAGTTTTTCTTCCTAACGTATTAAAACTTTTACTCAAATCTATTTGACAGAGAGGACATCCAAAGGTTTTTGTAAACTTAATGGCATTTTTGCAATGGAAAACTTTCGAAGCATGAGACATTTTCAGGAAAATAAATAACGATAAACATGTGAAGATTTATTAACTAACTAACATAAATTCAATTTTCTGTGTTGAAGCAGCATTCAAACAAAACCTTCCGCCATTAATTTCGCAAATGACCGATTATATCAGTGAATAACTATAGACTATTCCCACGCAGCAGACCAAGAACTTTGTTCCAAAACTCAAAACTCTGAAGAATTGCCTAGCATGAACGGTATTCGAGAGAATATGAAGTAAGTTTTACCCGGAGTAAATCTGCATACGCGTTCAGGGCTAAAATTCTTACGCTAATGAGGTATTCTCGGACGAGGATTGTAACACAATGTCCATTGTGGGCGTATAACGTTCCTCAAGAATTGCGTCGGTTACGAGATAAAGAAAAAAACTCGGACGCGAACATTCAATTATTTTAAAACCCCAGTTAAAATATTTTCGACGTTTTTTTTTTCATTGTTACGCCGCAGAAACAGTTTTCTCTCCCCGACGACGTTAGCCGTCCGTCGGGCATTGTGGTCGGAAAGGTCTTAACCCTGAGGTCACCGCCTTGACGTAGCCAGACCCTGCGTTTGCAAACTGGCTTTATGCCTGACCCATAACTTGGAGGTAACACGAGGAAACTAGGGGGACAAACTCTCACGAACGAAATTGATATTTATGAAGCAGAGCACGAAACATCAACTGTATTCTCCGGTGCATTTAATGGCGTCTGAATCCAGTCCTGAATCAAAGGAACTGTTTCACGGAGTATTCGAGAGTCAAAAAGTTCTCGGTTGGCTTTTTTTGTTCCTTTTTTATCGCTTTTCTACTCGGGTTATTAAACCAACTCCATGTTTATACGCCCTAATTTAATATTATTACACGCATTTGTATTCCTCCATAGATAATACGTAATGGAAGTGAACTGCTACATAATATGTTTCACGTATGGAGCGCATGCCAAACTGGCTGTCTGAATGTGAACATCTGTCTCCACTAAATCTTTCGAGATTTTACAGAAATAATTTATTTTTGTGACATGTAGACAACATTCTTTTCTTACTTATTGATGCAAAATAGAACGGATTTTCTAAATTACTGTTATTTTTTCAAAACAGATGCCAAAATTTCCAGAAAATGCCTATTTTCCCAAATATGGCTGTCAATAAACAACCGCAATCCTAATATGGCCCTTCCATAATATCCATTGTTTTAATGCGGCTCAGATGCCTCTTCGAGTTTGAAATAACTTATGTATAGCAATGTCGTTGAAAGACTTAACTAATATTACCACCAACCCAAGAAAATATTCCCGTTCTGAAACAGAAGAATTTGTCTGCTACGGTAGTTCAGTGGTAGAATATCCGCCCCGCAAGTGGAACACCTGGGTTCCATTCCCGGTCATAGCAGATTTTTTCACCTGTTTTCACATTTCCCAATACATACTTCCAAGCAGGGCCCGTCTTAAACAATTGGCTGCCCCGGGCAAGTTTATTTTGGCGGTTCCTTTAACATTATAATCCTAAGTATTGTGAAAAATAATTGTTCATTAACACAACCAGGCATGCGTGCAACCATCACTAATTGGTAAAATTGTTTTTCTATTAAATCTTCCAATAGCAGCCGGAGACAATATGTAGACAAAAATCATGTGATTTTTCCCATTGTTCATACCGTGTCTCTTTTCGGAGGCCCCGGGCGACAGCTCGGCTCGCCCGCCAATAAGACCCGCTCTGCTTCCACGGTTAAACCTCTGAGTAGAAATACGAAACCTAATACTCATAGAAGAGAACGTCTATAAGATAATAGATTTCCATGTGGTTTAATTTAAATTCCGGTAGATACTGAAATTACTGTCGTAGCCGAAGCGAAGCAAGCTCGGTTATCTACATACGTGCTTTCGATTTTCCCTCCGTTCATCGAAAAATTCCCTACAATCAAAGAAAGAACGTTTCGCTTGGTGTGTTATTTTGTGAGATCGGCATTGTCATTCCCGAGAGCCGATCCTCTGCGTGCGGCTAAAAGTCATCAAGGGACAAACATAAAAATAAGAAAGGGATCGCCTTTAGTTCGTGATAAAACCCCGAATGGGCCTCCCATTGGAAAAGCAAGTGACGATCTGAAAAAAATCGTTTTCCATATTACCTTTCCGAATAAAACTTTTGCGCGAGCAATTTGTTCGCGACCTGGGGACCACCCTTTTTTTCCGGGATGGGGGAAATGGCAAAACGCTGATCGATAGCGGAGCCATAAAACAAATAAAAATACCAAATCATACGTTTTCCACCTAATGCCATTCGTCTAGCATGAATTTCTGAACTTATGCTCGTAAAAATAAGAGGGGAGGGGGGGTGGGGGAAATGGTCGGACTTTGCCCGGTCGGGGAAAAAAAAAATAATACGCCCGAAATGATTTATCGAGGTCCACCACGTGCGTGCGAAAGGGTTTTTTTTCCCTCTCCCCTCGGGACAGAGTCACGTGACTTATTGCTCGGCCGTGGTCTCACTTTCTTGTTTTAATTAGAAATTTCGAAAAAAATCCGCGGGAGCCGGCATATGCGTGGAACGGCAGGGTCAAAAAAAAAAAAACAAAAATCCTCCCCGAACAAAACCTTCTCCAAGAATCTTCCCACAGAACGATAATTTTAAACCATATTTTCCTCTCCTCGGTATATAAGCCGAAGGATGAAAAAAATCGAATAACGGCACCCGTTGACTCATTCTCGCTCGAAATTTAAATTTAGGTTGAGTTATGTCATGCCGGCAAGAACTTCGGGGGAACATACTTTTATTTTATTTTTTCTTTCCTTTCTTTTTCATTCTCACCACGACGCCCCCTAAAGGGTATTCGATTCGAGGTAAAAAGGGACGGAACCGTTCCTCCCAAGAACCCTTCTCTCGACTCCTAAGAGGGGGGAGGGGAGGAGAAGGAAAGGAAGGGGAGGAGGAGAAAAGACAAACGATAAAATGAGCCGTAATATTCCGCCGGGGGAAAAAAATTTGAAATTCTATGAACTTAAAAAAACGTTGTAGGCGAGGCATTTTCATGTGACTTCACCCCTTTTTTCCTCTCTTTTCTTTTCCTCCCCCTCTGTATCTCTTTCTCGCACCCGACCGAATAACATACGCTCAACAGAAACAGCCTAGCAGCGGTAGTATCGTCTTGACGTCCTCGCATCGAAAAGAAGCTATCGGAAAATCGTATTTCTTCCGTTGAGAATCCCATTGATGAGATGAGAGAGAGAGAGAGAGGGAGAGAGAGGGAGAGGGAGAGAGAGGGAGAGGGAGAGAGAAAGAGAGTGGGAGGGAGAGAGGGAGAGGCTTGGCTTCCTTTGATCCCTTTTTCCTTTTCTCCTCCTACTACCCTCACTGTAACCTCCGCCCCCTTAACCCTCCTGCCCTCCCCCCTTCCCCCCCCCTGCTTTAACCCTTGTCCCCTTTCCTTTCTGGCCCTACCCTTCGCAAAACCCTTCCTCCCACATAACCCTCCTACTCACTCACCTTAGCTCCCGGTTTCACGCTGCAGGAAATACAGGGACGAACTGCTTGCTGCCTATATCCACGGCTGAATGGCTTATATAGCTCTCCTTGCGCTACGCAGCCTCGGCGAAAGAGAAAGAGATTCGACAAAACTTCGACGAGGAAAACTAGGCGGGGAATTATCGTGGCTAAAACGAGGGAATGATATTGGTCGAACGGGAGAGATGGAGGGAAAGGGAAAAAAGACGTCTTCCGGTACGAAAGAAAATTAACGCGATCGCTCTCTCTCTCTCTATACGTAATTTCCGCGATGATTCCGTCGGAGCGTTAACAGCGCCCTCTTTTATTTATCGTTCGTCCATTTTCTCTCGAACCTATTACTTAAGTTGAGACGGCTAGTCGATGGATATTTTACAGAAAAAAAACTAAGTGGTCAGGGTAGGATAGGAGGGGGTGAGGATGATTTTTATACGGGAAGGTAGTTTAAGAGAGAGAAAAGGAGAAAAGAAGTAAAATGGAGGAAAAAGGAAAGACCGGGAAGAATGAGGAAGGATGAGGAAGAGAGAGAGGTAGAGGATTAGAGGATGGATGGAGGCAGTAAAAAGTGGAAATGGTAAGAGGCCGGAAAGTAATGGACGGAGAGGAAGAGAAGAGAGAGAGGGGGAGAGAGAGAGGAATGGAGAAAGAGATGAAGAGGAGATGAAGGGAGAGAGAGAGAGAGAGAGAGAGAGAGAGAGAGAGAGAGAAGAGCGAAAAGTAGAGAGACGATACGGAATGAATCGGTGGTTGGTGAAAGACGGGAGATAGGATGAAAGGAGCGGAGAGAAAGGAGAGGAGGAAAAGAGGAGGATGTGGATGATGTGAGTAGTGGCCGGGTTAGAAGAGTGGGGAAAGAAGTAAAAGGGGGAGGAGGAGGAATCGGGCGGAAGGGGGATAAGGAGAGTGGGAAGGAGAGCCAGGGCAAGGGAGAGAGGGGAGGTAGGAAGGAGGAGGAGGAGGGAAGGAGGGAAGGAGGGAAAGAAGAAGGAGGAAGTCGGGGAACGACGGCGAGGAGAGAGAGAGACGGTGGGAGGGAAAGAGAGAGAGAGAAAGGAGTGGCGGCCGGTGAGGAGGGAGGAAGGGAGGCAGTTAGGGGAGAGATATGAAGGGGTGGGATGGATTGGAAGGATACGTGAATGAGGGGGAGAGAGAGAGAGAGAGGCTCCGGATGGGAAAATTGCGGTTGCGATGTATCGACCCTCTCCCTCTCTTCCTCTCTCTCTCTCTCTCTCTCCCTCTCTCACACTCTGTTTCTCTTTCTCCCTCTCTCTCTCTCGAAGGTCGCCGCTAGAGGCAGATCGATCGCACTGCAGCCGCCATGAGAGAGAGAGAAAGAGGGAGAGAGAGAAAGAGGGGTAGGGAGGAAAACTGGGGATAGGAACAGAGTGAGAGAGGAAAAAAAGAGAATGTGAGTGATATGAGAGAGAGATAAATATGGTAAGAGAGAGAGAGAGGTTGAGGCTTAGGAGGAGAAAAGGGAGGAACCTAACTAATATGAGTGAAAGAGTTTTATATATATATATATATATATTTGTTTTGGTTCGCTTCCTGTTCCTCCTGCATTATTTCGGGGAAACTTCCGGTTTTCGCGAATAACTTAATTGACGTTTTTATCCGTCGACCGTGACCTTGTCATTACTTAATGATGACGATGCAAGAATTCATTTGTTTTCCCCGTTTTCCATTCTCCTACTCGCCAGGGCTGTTTGTGATGATCTTTAAGCCTCTCTCCGCCTCCCTCCCCCATTGATGTAATTAAATGGATGGGAGCTTATGAGAGAAAGGGAGTGAGGAAGATAGGGTCGGAGAGAGAAAGGGATATAGGGATGAGGGCATTAACGGCTGGAAAAGGTGAATGGAGTTAGGCGAAGTTTTTTTGTGTAGGGTTATATATATATATATTTCTTTTTTATTTATCGTGCATTGTTGATGATTTAATGTGAGATGTTTTTTAAATATATTTTTTCCTGTCTATCTGAGATGCGGTGGAAAAAGGGTGTGATTTATTTCTCTTCGAAAATTAGGAATTTTGAAGTTATTTTTTTCTATAACTCGTTTTTACGCTATAGTAATTAACCCCTTGACATTTATCCCGAGACGAAAATGCGTCGTATAGTTTTTTTTATGTTTACGTGAAATTCCGAGCAGGTGGAAACTAGGTGAATCCATACGATTTCAACGAAGGTTTTTCGGCGACGAGAATATGTGTCCTTTTCGAATTTCTCGACCAGGTTTAATTTTTTTTTGAGATAACACTGATTGCGTTTTTTTTCCTTTTTACAAATTACTCCAGGAATCTTTCAGATTTATCCGACGTTAATGAGAAGTTCACCAAACATTTTGGATAATTGGCAGACCATAATTTTTAGGTGAATGTCTTTTAAGAATAATGCCTTTGGAAAATGGCTGGGAATAATGATAATGTATTCCAACGCGCAGTGCTCGTGGTCAATATATTGAGCGGTGAAAAAAGAAAAACAAACCACACCTTATCAGAGCGTGTTAATGGGTTGTAAAGTATTTTTAATGCCACGAAATCTTGACCGAATTTATTGCATCTGCTATCAAATTCGTTTGGAATGGTTGGATTTATTTTTTTGAAATAATTTACGCGAGAGAACGATCGTTACAAAGACGATCCGCAAGAAACGTCGATTTTTTCCGGGTAATTAACCCTAAACGGTGATGATTTGAACAAATTGAATAATAATGATGTAAATACTAAATAAATTTTCCATGCGCACGAGAGAATTATTTGTGCAGTTTCAAATTAGGCTTCGTCCTCTTATTTGCCATTAATTAAATATTGAAACGCATGACACATTTTCCATTGTATTTCCGATTTCCTTTGATGTGATTCGATATGTCGCGCATCATGAGAACAATAATTGTTCCATTTGCCGAAAAAAAGGAATGAATCCTCGCGAAACGAATCAAACGAGCATTCGGGGTTTGCAAATGGCTTAGCGTTTGTAGTTTATAAAATGAATCGATGTTCTTTATGACTGATTAATGACAATTTTTTAGCGTTTTTAATGAAATTCTACCGCAACTTTTCCGGGAGAGAGTCGGAATAAAATGTTTGCGCGAAATACGGTTGATCGAATAATATATAACATGGGCCTCACACTCATTTCTTTCTAATTTTTTTATTTTCGTCGAGTGACATTTGCGTACAAATGCGAAAGGATTACGTCGAAAACGCTGTTTAATATGTGTGAAATTAAAATTCAATTAATATACGTTTGGACATTGAAAAATATTGCGCCGTCCGAAAATGGTAATTAAACGAAACGACATGTAACGTCCTTTAAAATTAAAATGCATTGTCCTCGTATTTATTTATTGCCGAAAAGGTTTTATAATTACTCTCTCCTCCCTAGAATTTCATTTAATTTGCGCAGATTACCTAGTTTTTTTTTAGGAGTATAAGACGGGATGGTATGTGTTTTGCGAGTGTATACCACTGTGATATTCGACGAGGCTTCACAATACGATTCGAAATCTTTCCTAAAAATATTTTTTTTGTAATTAGGGATTTTTGAAAGTCGCTTCCCCGCAGAATCCTCATTCTCTATAGTCGGACGATCGAACGCAATTTCGTTGAAAGATAAATACTGAGCCAATTCGGAGAGATAATCGTCATTTTTGTGATGGATATTCCTTTTCGTCGCACAGTAATAAAACTCCATTTCGGCGGATCGCTAAACTAGCGAACGATGTTTTCCCGTCGTAAAACCAATCCGGAAACGAGATCGAAATTTGTTTAATTAATGCACCGCACATATCCGCGGCATTCCATCCAATGCGCCGATTTTTGTCAGGAACACTCTCATTCACTCTCCCCCCCCCTCCCTCCCCTCCCCCCCTCCTCCCCGGAGGGAGTGTAATGAGGATTGAGGAGGAAAAAGGTGGGGCTGGGGGGGAAAGAGAGGGGCGCACAATAGATCCCTCCATAGTAACCGTAAGTTCGATTTTAGCGTCGTTTACGCTCCGTTCACATGACAAAGGCCTTCCGGCGAGAGTGCTTTCATCACTGCCACAGCCTAACATACGATTGTGACCCCGTAGCATTTTCTTTCTGTCAGTAATACAAACGACTGGCTGCTGAAAACCCGTTCACACTGATCTGAATAAAAGGACGATTACCTCCGAAACACATTCGCCGGAGAGATAGAGAGAGATAGAGATAGAGATAGAGAAAGAGCTCTCTCGTCATTCCGTCCCATTCTCCATTCTCATTCTCTATCCGCGGTTATTTGCTCAGTTTTCCCTCTTTATTGCCTCATTTTCTTACTCTCTCTCTCTCTCACTCTTCCCTAGCCAACCATACCCTCGCTTTTATCCCCCGCTCCTTATGTCTGTCCCTTTTAATCCCTTCCACACTTCCTTATCTCTCCATCTCAATTTCTTGATTATATTCTACCTCCGCCCTCTTTCCGCTCGGTGGTTTTATTCTCCATCCTTCCTGCTCTTCTACCCCGTTAAATTTCCCTTCTACATCTCTCTCTCTCTCTTTTTTTTCTCCCCCCCAACCCCCACCCCCACCCCCTTCCCCCCGAACTCTTCTTTTCCTTCCTCTTTCTTTTTTTTATCTCGCCTCCGTGTCTTACGCTCCTTCCACCGCCCGACTCCGCGGTGTTTTTCTTTTCGCCGCCTTCCATCCCGATCTCGTCTCATCCTATGGAAGATACCTCATCCTCCTTCATCCATAGAATGAGATAACAAGGTGTTGAAAGGGATAAAAGGGGATCCATCCGACGCTAATCTAACGAGAGAGAGAGAGACGAGTTCTCTCTCTCTCTCTCTCTCTCTCTCTCTCTCTCTCTCTTCCCGCGTAGGATTTTGTAAATGATATCCACGTCGCCATATCCGCGATCGGCTGTTAAATATACGAGTCGAGGAGGCGCATAGCGAATATCTATTACACCTCTGCGGGAAAATTCGTCGGAATTTTATTCGCTCGAAGAAGAAAAAAAAAGAGGATGATTTCTAAAGGGATAAAAAAGGCGTGAAATTCCTCGCTTTATTTTTTTTTTTTTTGCTGACGTTAGTGTCGCGGTGTGGAATTTTTGTAGCGAGAACTGGGGTATAAAACCGCGATAAATTCAAGAGTCTCCGCCGAAATAGATGGATTTACCACACCGATTGATGGTTTTGAATGGAAAAACTAATGGGGATCGGGGTTGTTTATCCACCCGTAGCTAATCCGGACCCCTGGTTTAACCGGGTCGTTTTCATTTCCTCCTGTAATAGCTTTAAGATGCGTCTAAAATTACATATTACCCAGTCGTTCACCGGAATGGTAGATAGTATGCAGATAGCGAATAAAAACTAAGACGAAACATCGAAATTAATTTAAGAGTTTCCGTGAAATCGATCTATATATTCTTACCGATAAAAATTTTTTAATCGAAAAACTAACGCGAATCACGGTTGTTTATCTGCCTCTAGCTAATCCGGATCTCCGGTTTAAAAGGCCGTTTTCATTTCCTCGTACAACAGCTTTACGATCCATCTACAATTACAAATTATTCTGTAATTCATCGGCATATTGAGTGGCAGGCAGATACTGTGACCATGCACCGTTTCTGTACCTAATCGCTAGATTATACCTTCAAATTACTTTTCATTACCGACTAGAAAGTGCCTTGTGTAAAACCAATGCGGTGGAAGGATTTATAGAAGAACACAATAGTAGATAGGGTTCGTTCTAGGAGTCTGAGAGTTTGGTTGGTGAGGTAAATAATAATTCTTTAAATAAAAATCCTTCGTATGGGACAACTATAACTATGTCCATTTCTGAAGTTAACCTCAGTAAACATTTCAGCTTGTTAAATATAATAATTCGATCAAGATATTCCATTTTAACTGCTTTGTGGGTTAAATAAGGGCGTGGAAAAGTTTTGTCTGCCACACCTTTTTCATTCGTTCAGTTAGTTCCGACCTCTCCTCAATTTAATGGTATGCAAATTAAAATTTCAGTTAGTAAATTAATTCTGCTGTTATTGCCAGGAAAACAAAATACAAGTTTTTCTTGTTTAATTTAAAATGGATGTAATCTTTAATAACGATACTTACGAAAGCAATTTGAGGAATAATTCAACGAAAACGAATGCAGATGCGACATTTTGTTTTTCAGTTCGCGAACCCAAGTTTGCTCACCCCTGTGTTAAGTAAACCATTTACATATTTTCGAATCTACTTAAATTTAAAGCTGTTACACAGGGTTTACCAGATATCCGCTCATCCGGATTGTATCCGGTCCAGATCCATCTGGATAGTCCACATTTCACCGTAATATTTTGGAAAAAATAAGAAATTCGCGACTTTTTTAATAAAGCATAGGAAGTAAGGTTTGAAGCTCCGGCGTTTACCTAAACGAATATGAAATTGCTTCAGGAAATTGCGGAGGAACATAATAGGAGCGATGAGGACTAAAATAAATTTAAAAAAGAATAAAAGCAGGAGGTTTAAATATATTATTTGTATTTCCGAAACGCTTTCTGCCGAATATTGGCCAGAGAGAGAGAGGTAAAAATTATTTTTTAAATTTTCTAGGATCATAGAAACGACTATACCCTTAGGGAGCCTGGTATGCGCCAAAGGGGATAACTGGAATTCCACATATGAAAAAAGATTTTTATCCTTGGTTCTTATTTTTTTTGTAGTCTCTGTTTTGATAATAGTGTGTTCTGATGTAGTTAAATTCGAGAAAATCGCAGAAAAATATCTTCAACGAGAGCACGTAAAGAGGGAAAAAGTTATAAGAGGGAATTGCCGGAGAATTTTTACCGCGGGGAATGGAATATAAGCACGATCCTAAGAAATGATTGGACGATTCCGATACTATGTTTTCTGATGAATATGAGCGCAATAAAAGTATTTTAATTATTAAAAACTCGCCTATCGTTTAGGCGCAGTAACAAAAAAAAATAGCTGCAGGAGCAGATACGGTCATAAGACAATACCTTCTTCTCGTCCCCATTATTTTTGGTTTTACATTTTTATCCCGCGTTTCTTTTACAACGCGGATATTACAATTAAATATATTAATGGGTTCGAATGTACAAAGCGGAAAAATTAATCAATAGGTAACGTTTTTTTCTATTAATCTTTATATTTAGGTTTCCCAATTTTGAAAAATAGAACGATTATTTCATTAGATAGGTTTTAAATTAGCCTCTACAATATCTCCCGCACGTACCGTAAGTTTCGAAATGGATAAATTTCGGAGAACAAAAGAATCCTTATACTACGAAGTGAAACGGTAGAATGATATCAGATGCACGTCGAGCCGAATTTCGGAATTCGCGCCAAAGACTAAAAAATAAAAATAAAAATGAAAGAACGCGAAGAGCATCCTGTAGAAAAATCACGTCGAAATTATCACAGCACTGATAAAAATACATGCATGGAGTGATAATGCGAAAATGATTGTTTTTACAGATACGGGGTCGAGAGAGAGAAAGAAAAATATCCAGCACCTGAAACGATAGACAACGAGCACAATGCTCGTGAAGAAAAAAACGAAATTTCTACTCGTAAAAAAAAGCTCGATCCTTGTTTTGATAACCGTTGAATACACGTCGGGAATTATTTCAGCCCTTCTCGAATTTTTTTCCATCACGTTGGCGTTGTTTTTATCCTTATTTCTCGTACGATTTGAGGGATAAAAACATTTCTCCAAACTCGATTTAGGTAACGAGGTTGATTTTGTATGGATATATTACGTTCCAAAAAAAAACTTGTCCCTATTCTCGATTCGCTTTGAAGAGGGAACGACATTCGTTTGTTTTTTTAAGAAAATAAACGAAAAAAAAGAGGCCCGGAGAGGACTTCGCGTTTCGTATTTTTTTAAAAGAATACAAGGCTTTGTGAGCGCCCTCCCCCCTCCCTCCCTCCCCTCCCCCACTTCCCCCCCATTGTGGAACTGCAGGCATTTTCAATTTGCGATTTATCGTCGTTTCCAACCGACACTTCAGACGCAATCGCTATTGGCGATCTCTCTCTCTCTCTCTGTCTCTCGTCCCACCAAAACTTCTCCCGTCGTGATGATCGCAACAGTCGGGATGACTAACGCGATGACGTCACATAAGCGGCAGGGTAAACACGAAGACGAAATAATTCCTCCAATCCACAGAGAAATGTTGGCTCTGCGAATGAACGCGGCTTTTGGGTCGACTCAGAAACAGCGAAGAGAGGAAATGCGCATTACGCTTCTCTCTCTCTCTCTCTGAGTCTTTGAAATGGAATCGCCAAATGCCGACGTCAAAAGCGAGTCCACGGGTCAGGAGTCAACGCGTGTGTGTGTCGTTTTGTTGTACGTAACGTTAGTGAGTCACACGACGTTCCGATTTCCCTCACACACTGAAGTCCTTCCTGTTGAACTAGTATTTTACTGGAACAGATGACTGTCGAAATTAACTTATGCTGGGAAATGTCATATCGCGTTCGATAGGTCGTTTGGAAACGTTTCCTTGCATAATTTCGGCGGATTCGAGGAGAAATATATCATACAGACGTCGGGATATTTGCCGTAACGGGTAGGAATTTATTACGTACGAAAAATTGGATCGATATGCGTTCGAAGTTTTTCAAGTTTATATTAACCGCTGCGACATTATTTTCTTCCGTGCTTGAAGGTTGAGTCATATCAAGATATTTTAGATTCTTTTTTTCTTTCCGTGCAGCAGAAATTTCAGAATTTTATCGCATAATTAGTTTTTTCCTTCTTCTAAAACTATTAATTCTTTGAAAGGTTGTTGCTTGGCAAGAGTGCGGTTTACCAAGAAGTGAAACGGCATCCGTTTTTTTTAGCTCTGGCCTTCATCAACGTCGGGTTTTGTCGTTAGCAGGAGACGCCTATGTAACACGCTCGTTCTGCAAAAAGGACTGTAAATATCTGTGCCTCTAACTTCCGTCCTATAATCGGGATCTCTATTTTTATTCCATTTTGAAAACGTCAGCATTTTCCTGCTTGACCCCAACGAAAAAAAGGTCTTGTATTTAGGACATCACTTACAAAACACGATGGTTTTCAAATAAAATAATTGAGATCGGGTTTATTCGTGAACGATCTGAGCGTCTTTAGCTCGACTGAGTTTTTTTAAAAGATAATTTCATCGATCACTTTTACGCAGTGAAGATTACCGTAACGTGGTCACCATATCGATCGACAGATCGATCTGACCACGGAATCGATTATAGAGTCTTAAGAGAATTCTCATACGCTCTGAATGTCTCCTGTTCCGCAAGTCAGGGTATCCTAATGTGTGCTAATAAGTAGCCAAGTAAAGTTTCACTAAAATTTCCCGGGTTTAAGTCGACGCCGCCCGCAACAATTGAAAATAACATCGCACCTTCACCCGCCACCAACCTTTATTAATAAAAAAATGGCTCGCAAACGTATCCCAGAAGTGAATATTTCAAGACCACTAAGTCATCGCAGATCCATAGAACGGAATCGGCTTTTCCTGGGGTTCACCCGAAAGAGAAGTTACCATACAGAGTCACCCAAACGAAATCAAACTAAGCTAATGTAAGGGAGGCGGGGAGCTCTATCTCTCTCTCTCTTTCTCTAGGGAAAAGGGCGGGAAGGGTCGGCCTCTAAGGTTGGTTAGCGCTCTCTATCTCTTTGATGCAGAGCGTTTCGCCAGTTTATCATTCCCCAGCAGTTCCGGGAGGCATTGTGGGGGATTGGGGTCGTCGGGAAGGGAGAGTGACGGGGCAGTCTGCTTGAGTGCGAATGACCTCTCTCTTTCCTCCTCTCTCTCTCTCCTTTCCTTCTCTCCCTTTCTCTCTCTCTCTCTCTCTCTCTCTCTCTCTCTTTCTCCCCTCCGAGTCCCTTGTCAACCTTTTACCCCCCTCGTACCACACAAACTGACGTTTTTTTTTTTTAAGTTGCGAGTCTCCTGGTCAACGCCGGGGCCGGATGGCGGAGACTTTCATCCATCCCATCCGCCCAGGGACGCTCATTGTTTGGCCTAAATGACCATTCTGAAACGGGTATTGCAGAAGATGCTTCCTTGCCCGTTCGTCATAGGGTTTCCGCTCCGCTCACTCCCTCTTTCTCTCTCTCTCTGACCCGTCCGCTTAAAAATAGTCCCGGAAAAAAACAATAAAACAAACGAAAATAACCCTTGAAAACCGAGCGCGTAATAAAGGAGGATAAACTCCGGACGTGCGTCCGTACGCAGTTAATATTTATGGGGTCAGGGCGTTATCTTAAATTCTCGAAAGTTTTTAATCTCTCATGTTTCCCTACGTTGGTCGAGATGTAGATATGAGCCCGAATCGCCATCATTATCGCAGTATTTCGATCGTTAATTTTGGTTACTGCAGCCTTCCATCTTGTTCCGTCCCTCGTGAGAGTCTAGGAATTGCTGCAGTTTCGAGCAGAAATCCCCGTTATTTCAGAATAAGCACTCAAGTATCATAAATTAAATGGTTGAATATATTGTCTTAGGTATCTCAAACAGCCGTAACAAGTTGGAATGTTAGCTAATATAGTTTGTGTGCGCGGGTGCATAAGGTTAAACACAAATATGACTTGGAGAAGGAGAAAAATTTTGAACTTAAACAAGGTACTCGAACCAACTCGAGAGTGGAGAATTAGACTGGCTCGGTTAATGAACCTGCCTCGAAAGTGGGGGGGCTTGGTTCGATCCGCGGTTCAGATTGTTTCTCCTTTTTCAAGTTCACATTTAGCCATAACAAGGTTACGTTGGATATACGATATCTCAGATGCCTAAGACATATAGTTAATTTTTAATTTTTGCCACTTAACCATTAGCTACTGAGGTGAGGTCTGCGAGACATCACCTGAATAGAGCGAATATTATTTTTTTCCTTTGGATTACATTACACATTATAACTTCGAAAAACCCGATTGTTGTTATAGGTTAATAAGCAAACAATAGGAGCCTAGGCGATCGCACGTCGGTTAGTATAGTGTGATCATCATTTCACCTCACTAATTAAAGATCGATTTCTTATTCTGGAATTTTTTTTCAGCCTCAAAACGACCTCGATAGTTCTCTAGTGAATTGCTTCTATTATTTGATTTACGTATTCCAATATAGGTCTTCCTCGCCTCCTCGCCCTTTTCCCCTTAATTATCCTTCAGTCTTCAATTATGAAACGTCATCATGTCTTTAAACGAGCCATGTTCTTCTAAGATTTCTGTCCATAATAACGGCTGTCGCAATTGAGAAATATCCCGTCGGCAATTTCACTTCATAGGGTGATTAAAACGAACCGAAAGTTTCCTTTAGCTACCTCCTTGGAGTCCATTGTACGTGACATATACACACATATACATGGTGACCACAAAAAATGTGCCTACATTACATTTCTTCATATCTATCTATATCAGATCGATATAAATCAATTTGAATACGTTCGGTGAACCAAAAGTGTATTAAGACCGATGACTCTGTATTCTCCATCAATAAATTTGTAGACCCTTGATTTACCCTTGATGGAGCTTTCGGGATGACCCCTTTGTCAGCACGAAGGGGTCATCCCGAAAATTCCAACAACGTCTACAAACGTGTCTCTCCGACACCCCAGCGGCTCTCCTTTTGGCAAGTGACGTCCTCATTATATATATATATATATATATATATATATATATATATATCCTCTACACACATATTTACCTCTGAAGGACTCGTAACTTCTTAAAATACCAATTTTACCCACCTTTCGCCGTTATTCCATAAATTATGGAACCCTGAGGTTAATAAAATGTTACCTACGACGAGGAACTTGATCAGACTCATAAAAATTGAAAAGAGAGACTCAAGCCGCCGTAAAAATTTTATGGCTCCGGAGGTTGTCTTCTCAGTTTGTATTCAATTATCTTGCAATAAGTTGCCGCTGCTGTAATTTTTATGTAGATCGATACCGATCGATGAATCAAGACTTCGGGGCAAATATTAGGGGGGGGGGGATGAGAGGAGGAAATAACTTCACAAAGCCCTGAACTCATTTCTGTGTGATTTCACCGTCGCGACAAAAAGTACTCACAATACACTTTGCCGTGTATGATTTATAAGGGTCGATAGGCAGTTGCTCGCTATTGGTACGAGAAAAAATGTGAGGTGAGGGAATTATACATTGTGGCCGCTAGAGCGCTACGGGTGCAAGCTTCTCCCAGAGTAAACAATGAGCATCGGCCTGCGTTACATGTTTGTTTAACCATCATAACGGGTTCCGAGAGGAAATTTGACACTCATAACTCAGCACGTATAGGACGACACAAAAAAGTTAGCAGGTAGAACATTTAGTAAAGGAAAAGGGAGGAGTAATGAAGAGACATGATGCATGGAGTAACTTTTAATGCTCTCAGTGATGGTTAGTGCGTAATTTCTCTTGCTGTTTATGACATAAAAACAGTTTTGTCAACTGTTGTTACGGCCAAAGGAATGAGTGAACTTGAGAATGAGTAGATTATGATTTTTTTTTGCACGAGTTGTTTTGCTCGAGCGAGAACGTGGCCTTGTTTTACTTACTTTATTTTTTTAATTTGTATACATATACCGTTATTTTTCTGCATATGTATTAGTTACTCGGAGTTATCAGTCCCATGCACGCCGGCCATTTATGTAAAAACAAACGTGCATGGACAAACATGCAGTGAAAGTTCTCCTGGTTACTATTCCCCCTTAACGACATATTTTTCCCGGAATATTAATTTCCATGAAAGTAACGTAAATTTTGTTCTACCCAAAAGCCGCTCCTCCCCTCGACTAACGATTGGGTACACGGGGTAAAATCTCTAACATGTTAAACGACCAGAATAATGGATCTGTTGGTAATTTTTGGCAACCCTTAGGGTGAACGTCAACGTGAAAAATGACGTAAACCTTTCATGTTTTTCTCATGTCATTCGCGATTCCTATATGCGGCGAAAGTGTTTGGTCTGAGAGATATTGAAAATCGGATTGAAACTGACTGGCTGACTAACCCCGGAAGGAATTGAAAGAACATTTGTGGGTTTCGTGGGAAAAAGCTCTTATGGTGTTGATCTTCGGAATATTATTTCCTTATTTTTATTCTAGCGATTCGAACAGACGTCCATCTGAAGTGTTTTGATTTGTTCGAGCAAGATATTTACAGGTTGACTGAGCGACGCTTCGAGGTAAATAAGCAGTTGCTAAATTTCAGGAATCTGTTTTAACCATCGTAGCTTCATGAGTCACGTAGCAGTCTATAGCAGACAATACGTTTCCGACATCTGGGATGAGCTATTCAGGAAGGTATTGATGACTCCAAGCATAACACATATTCTGCTTCGATAATTAAGCGTTGGAACATCGGTCCGGAAAATGGAAGTAGCTTTTATTCTCCTGTTTTTTCATCGATTATTGCTTAACACAAATGTGCAGTCTTTCTAAAAATTCGAGGTTTCAAATCAGAGATATGAAGACAAAGCTTGTGTGGATACTCTTTGAAGAAATATGTCTCCTTCGTACTAGTATTAAATATTTTCAATTTTATGTTTTGTTCATTTTGAGTTATTCTTCGTATGTTGTTTTTAATGCTTGGCTGACTTCCACTAACGTGTGACGATTTATTTTACGCTTCGGTCTTACGGTTGCGGAAACCGAATCTGATTTCACTCCGATCGTTCGACTTTCGTATTTTTATGGTCGTAGTATTCATAGTTGGCTGTAAACACGAATATATGATAAATTCAAGACAATAGAGTTTTTACTTATAATATATCTTTTTGGTTTTTTAAAAGAAGTTTTCTCCAAAAAATTTACTCAAAATTAAATTAAATATGCATCTTAACACATTACTGAATTAGCCACCTGTAAGTAACCATCCACCTATAGGGCCACATTTCCTTAGTACTGTAAGCGCTAGCCTAATTGAAGTTTCTGGGAAGAAACGGTACATATTTATGTTTTAATGGCATATTTAATACGATGAACAAAATTAAAATCTAAACATGTTTTCTTTATTACCTTTCATGCCCTTCTTTATTGCCTTTGGCATCCTTTCTTGGACGAGTATGTTGAGCGTTTCCAACCCTCATCAATTTCTCCTTTTGTTTTCCAGATGAGCACCATCGATATCCCCGTTCGACACTTAAAATGAAAAACGAAACCGGAGCCTCATCCACGTGGAAGTAGCGAGAATGCGCCGTGCTCTACTCACTTGTTTTCTGCTGGCGACGATGGTGGCGACGCTTTGGGGCGCTGACGGAGGCCACGGGCGCAGGAGGGGCGGAGGGGGGCGGAGGAAACACGAAAGGTTGACGACTAACCCGCCTCCAGCCTCGTCGTCCACCGACCTTCCCTTCTCTCCCGCCCCGCCCTCGCCCCAGCTCCCCTCCGACCCCCCTTCTCCGCCCCCTCCTCCAGAAGCCTCAACTCCCTCGCCCTCTACGCCCGCACTCCCGTCTCCGCCGCCGGCCTGCAGGATCTCCCAGTTCTTCTGCCTCTCCGGCGAGGGTTGCGTGTCTCTGGACCGATTCTGCGACGGCCGAAGGGACTGCGAGGACAAATCGGACGAACCGAAGCACTGCTCCCGTGAGTGACGCAATCCGCAGACACAAACGCCCACGCTGATGCGCCAAATCAATCACTGCAATCGATCTATCGATCATGTCACCGGCGGCTGGGCTGAGGGGAGGAGGGGATGGTGTCGGAGAGAGAGAGAGAGAGGGGGGGATGCATTAAAAATGGACAAATTCCTTACTGCCCGAACACACCCTTCGGCGATATGCTTCCAACCCAACCCCCCTGGACAGGAAATAGAAGAGAATGGAGAAAAAAACGAAACGCGAAAACCAAACAGCGCCGTTGTAAACGTACAACGGTTAAGGTGCCGCCCTCCAATCAACGGCGTTTGTGCCATATCCGTATTTACCCGTATTAATTCGAGAACACGGGGCAAAAAAAAGGGTTTTAGAAGGGGGGAGCTCCTGCCATAAGATCCCTCTCCAACTCCGACCGTGCGTCATTCAAATTCCATTCTATTCCGCCTCCCTCCTCCTCCCATTCACTCTCCACCAACGCCACATCCATCCCCGTTGTCCACAAACACACACACACGCACACTTCCATCTCATCTCATTCTGTCCCACTCCTCCCTCTGCTACATATTCACCCCTCATTTTCTCTCGATCAATCCTATCCCTCTCTCTCTCTCTCCCTTTCCCTTTTCCTCATACGTATCCCTCTCTCCTTTCTCCATCTCTCTCTCTCTCTTCGCTTCGAACGCATTCCTTATCCCTTTTCATTTCTCCTCCTCTCACTCCCCGCATTCTGCGAGACTGGACCCTTTTCTTTTCTCTCTCTCTCTCTCTCTCCCTCTCAAAATGCAGGGGGTCCCCTTATTACAATACTCTCTCTCTCCCTCCCACTCTCTCTCGTCCTTTCCATATTTCTTATCCTTCATCTGGTTCGCCCCCTCATTTTCCTCTGCCGGGTCTATCTCTTTCTCTCTCCCTCTTTCGATCCATATTCTTTTTTTTCTCTTTCTTTTTGGCGATTCCTTTTGTGTTCTGCTTCGTTTTCTTTTCTCCCTTTTGTTTTAGTTCGAGTCTCTGAGCACTTTTTTATTATTTATTCCTATTTTTCATCTCATTTTCCCTCTTTCACTCTCTCTCTCTCTCATACTCCATCTTTCATTCTCTCGCACATTCTCCTTCATTTGTTTTCCCTTTTCTAATTATCTCTTTCTCATTCTCCCACTCTCATACTCTCTCACTCATTCATTCTCTCTCTCTCTCCTATCCTTCTTCATCATTCCTCTCTCGTCCTTCATCTCCCTTCTTTAACTCTTTAACTCTCTCCCACCCATCTCCCTCTTGTCTCTCTCGCTCCTTAATCCTACCCTCTCTTTCCCTCACTATTCCTTCCTCCTCCACTCCCTCTCTACTTTCCTCTCCCTCTCTCTCTCTCTTTACCTCCTATTTTCTCATTTTCTTCACGTTTCTCTCTCTCTCTCCCTCTGGCTCTCTTTTCCCCTCTATCTATCTCTCTCTCCTTTTTAATGTATCTTTTCCTCTCACTCCCTCTCTCTTTTCTCACTATCGCTGACGATAAGAAAGTAGTTAGGCAAAGAAAGGGGTAGGACTTGGATTTGCAGGATTATCTCTTTCATTTCTTTCCCCGGAGGCATATACAAAATCGTGGCTGCGTTTTTTTCCTCTCTCCTTATTTTTTTTGTCTCCAAGAGAGAGAGAGATATAAATTGGTTTTGGCCGGAGTCAAAAGCGAGGGCTTGGAGAGTTGGTCGCGGCTGAAGGGAGAGAGGGAGGAAGGAAGGAAGGGAGAGACGGCATGAGAGAGAGAGGGAGAGAGAAGTAAGACAAATTAGGATGTCCGAGGGTCGGGTGGTAAGCCTCCGGTCGCCCCATTGGCTCTAGCCCGCGAGGGGAGGTCCGCCGTCTTCTTAAGGTGGAAGAATGTTCTCCTTCCTACAATCTCTCTCTGACTTTTCCGCTTTCCTTCTCTCTCTCTCTCACTTCCCTTTCCTGTACGAAGTGAGGAGTTTGCAACTCTAACTCTTAACTTCTCGACCACGCGATGGTCCATTTGAACTTGTCCGCAATGCTGGAAACCTGGGATATACTATTGTCTCTTTCAACTAAAGGGTAACATATTTTTGCTGCTTAAATAAATGGAGATGGAAAGAGTCGGGAGTTTTTCGCTCACTTACCAGAGATTTATTTACGTGTGTATATGTATAAAAGTTTGTGTGTATGCAGGTATGTATGTATGTGAATGTGTGTGTGTATATGTATATATATATATATGTGTGTGTGTGTGTGTGTGTGTATTTTTGTGTTACGTATTTTTACCAGTTTTTTATATTTCAATTAAATCATCTTTATAATACTTAATATAACATGTAATATAATAATTAATAATAATATTTAACGTTGTTATTATAAAGTTATTTAAATAAAATCGGATGGAATTGATGAAAAATTCATATTCCGAATACAAAATGTTGAGTTATAATCCGCGACCGTTATTATAAATTTAAAATACAGTAGTAACGAATTCACATTGTTTACTGATAACATTTTATTAAACAAAGTAAGCATCTGGAATTTTGAAATTTCGTGTAATTTTAATACACTTCGCTGAAATGGTAGTGAACCCGTCTGCTTACGTATAAAATATTCCGTGTATTTTCGTCCCTCGCATCACTAAAAAAATGTTTCTTTTTGAGGGAGCAATAAATCCCAAGAGATTTATTATATGGCGATGCGGATAGGGTTTTTTGGTGAATCTTTGACGTATTTTATCCAAAACATTTGGACGCATTCTGATGGCATGCGGCGTATATATAAGAGATGGACCGGTTTTATTTTTAATTGGTCGTTAGATTTTTATCGGCATCCCCCTAAACAGTCTCGCGAGGCAAAACCCCGGAAAGTAAATACTGCAAAACCGTTGAAAACGAACATACATCTTGCGCCTTTCAGAATTTTGAATAATTCTGGAGAGGGCTCTCGTTTATTTTTTTTTTTCGAGGAAAAAAAAAGAACAAGGCCATACGTTTGAATACTCCGCTTGACAATCGTCTCATTTTTGGAGAAACGCAAAAATGTATTTATTAAAAATGCTCTCGAGGATTTCGGGCTTTCACTGCATTAACGTTGATAGATACCTGTCCTCGTGTTCGCGGGCGAAGAAAGCGTAGAGAGAGGGAGAGAGAAGGACACGTAAAAATATTTTTTTTAAAATCTGTGTTCTGTTCCATCTTATTCTCTCCTCTCTCTCTCTCATCTCTCATACTCTCTCTCTCATTTCCCTCTCTCACTCATCTCTCTTCCCTCAACACATTTTTCAACTCACTCAACCTCTCCCTCTATTTTTCCTCTCTTACTAAATTTCTTTCCTTCACTCCACTTCTCTTTCATTAACTCTCCGCCTCTTCCCCCCCCCCTCTCTCTCTATTTCCAACTCTACCGTGCAACTCCCTCCCTCTTTGGCAACTTATCTCCCTCTTTTACCTCCCCCCCCCCTCTCGCCCTTCACACCTTATTTTTCTAGCTTCCCCTTCTCTCCCCCCCCCCCTCACCCCCTTTGGCTCCTTTATGCCTCCTTCCTCCCTTCACACATCAATACCACCCCACCCCCCCCCTCCTCCCCACTTCCCCTTTTCATTCACTCCCTCATTCCCATCGCTTTTCTCCCTTTCATCCCGACCATCCTCTCTCAAACCCCAAACCCTCTCTTTTCACACAACCTCTTTCACTCCCTCCTCCCCCCCTCCCTCCCTCCCCTAACCCCTTTTTACTCTTCTCCTCCCTTAACAGTTCCTTTACCCCTCCCTTCTCCACTTCTGCTTAAATCTCTCCCTCTCTCTCTCTTTCCTCTGCCACTCTCAAACAGTTCTCTTTTCACTCTTTCACTGCGATCTCTCTCTCTCTCTCTCTTTCTCTCTCTTGAATCGTTCCCCTTGGCATTCCTCCCCTTCCAATGCACTCGCTCTTCTCCACCTAGTGCTTCAGGTTCTCTTCCTCCTACTCCTCCTCCTCTTGATTTCCCTCCCTCCCCTTCCTCCTCTCTTCCACCTTCTCTTCTCTCACTCCCTCCCTACCCTCCTCCTCCCCCCCTCCTTCCCTCCTTGCTCTCGCTGCTCCTCAACCTTTTTTTTTCCCGCTGGAGCGTTTCCAAGTGCCGCGGGGCGGAGTGGCGCTGGCGACAGCGGGATGAAAGGGAACCAGGGAAGCGGTCTGAGACTGCTCGCATCCTACGCAATCTTTAAATTGCTTCCATTGTGGATGTCGGCGTCGAGTTCATTTTTTCATCTCCAGGACGAGCGTGTATCTCGTTCCTCCCTACTTACAACGTGGCGCCTTGCACGTTGAACGCGCTTTAAATTTCGTGGACCGTCGATGCTCTAAAAATACAGTCACGGTAAATCGCTTCGGTCTATTTTGCGCGCGACCGTTTGGAGGTGGGGGAGGGAGAGGGAGGAAACGAAAAAAAGGAAGAAAAGCTGGAGGAATAAGTATCGTTGTTTAGGGATCCTTCCTGTCGCGTCAATTTTTCAGCTGCTTTATAAATGGGCGGTAAATCCCACGGGCCGTATAAATGTTACGTTTATTAATGCCATTCATTTTTACGATTTCGCCGTTTGTTGAATTGGGTCATAGGATTTCGGGATTATCGACAATTAAGCCGCGAAATTATAGTCAATGGGTTCGTTGATGTTTTACTGTGCATTCAATACAGAACAAGAGTAGTTTGTTATCCGCTATAAAATGGAAGACCGCGTTGGTTTTGTTGGTACAGCTCTCGGAACAGAAATAGAAATCGGGAGAGAATGGCATAGAAGTATTACAATTTATAGAGTAGGAAAAAATCGCTGCTATCTGCGCATCTCTCTCCGTGTATGGTCATATTTGAAATGATAGAGAATGATTGTTTTTGAAAATTTTCTAAATGCGGTAATCTGGGTAAATCGAGTTCACGATTTCCTTTGCTGATGAATGCCTGAAATAGTATTACTAAAAAACTATGAAAAACCTATGATTGAGTGTTATTTGCGCTTCAAAAACACATTTGAGCCAGTAAATGGTGTTAAAATGTTATGGCCTTCTTTTAAATATATTTTTGGAATATTATCTTTTGTTATGCTTTTTGAAAATAGCATATGATTTAAAACGAAATTTTACGAAGGAAATTGATAAATTAGCAGCGATATGACCCTGAGTATTTTATAATTTGTAGCACAGCCTGTAATTATGCTAAATAAGATTGAAATTCACGATTTGTTTACGGTAAAACTGAATTATAGTTTCTTCAGACTATAATTGTGAATTATTTAAATAATATGAAGTTAATTTAAATGCAAGCACTAAAACTGCCTTATATGATCCGAATTCTTGCGGTTAAAATTAATAACAGCTTCAAAATCTTCAACATAAACATCAGCCATAAATTTTAAAAATCCAGTCTTCGAATCTCCTCGTACATTCATCGCGAAAACACACTCGTATTGTGAATTTTCGCCTCAGCGAATCCCTTTTTAATACTATAGCAAAAATTGGCTTATAACCACATGCCATTCGACAAGGTTTTTAACGCGTGAAACACCATTATAAATGCTTATATAGGCATTCCAATCTTCGCGTTGTCTATATTTTTTAAAAATAAATCATTATCAGATGCCGACATCGAAAACCTATCACTTAAGCGGCTTTCGAAAAGTAGGTGCTCTGATCAACGGAGTCTTGTATAAGCGAGGCGTTTATCGGCTGAATACCCTCTTTAAGTAGAGAAGAAGCCTCTCTCTCTCTCTTTATCTCTCTCTCTCTCTCTTTATCTCTCTCTTCATTCTCAGAACATCGCGTGTCCAAACACTCTAGACGATTTTATTTCGCACTCCAAAACTTAAGTTTCGGAAGAAAAGGCTCAGAAGCGTTCACGACAAAAATACTCTCAAAACTCTAGGAATTTCAAACACTCGCAGCGGCGGCGTTCAGAAGCGATAGTGGTGTTGGTAGAAGAAGTCGATGAGAAGGAGTTCTTTATTTATTTTTTATATCTACGCGATACAAGACTCCGAGCGCCGAGTGAGGTGGGTGGAAAAAAAAACAAAACAAACAAAAACGAACCAAGTTTTAATTAATTTATTTATTTTTTGAAATTCAATTCAGACGTTTAATTTCTCTCGCCGCAAACCGAATCCTTCTCTCTCTCTCTCTCTCTCACTTTTTAACCTTCCCGACGCAATTCCATCGGGGCAATTAGCGTTGGTGCTTGACCAAAGAGAGAGAGAGAGAGAGGGAGGGAGAGGGAATGGGAGGAAGTGATTGGGGAATGGAAGAGCGAGGTAGAATTGGTAAAGGGGAGGAAAAGGAGCGTAATGGAGGCGAGACGGAGAGTGAAAGAAGAGCAGGAGTAGGAGGAGAAGAGAGGGAGACGAAGGTTAACAAGTGGGATGGGAGGGGAAAAACGCCTCTGAATGGTTGAGGAGAGAGAGAGAGAGAGAGGAAAAAGGCGAGGGAAGGAGGGATGAAAGGAAGAGGGGACATGGAGAGCGAAGTAAAGAGGTAGGGAGCGAGTGAGAGAGAGAGAGGATGGTCGAGGTTGCAGACGGAGTGAGGTGGGAGGGAGAGAGAGAGTGAGGGGAGGGAGCGGGAGAGGTAAGAGGTGGATCCGGAGGAGTGCGTTGCCCGAGTGGTGCTTTTCGGATGAGTGCGCAATTGGGTTGCGTGCGTGGGTTCGTGCTAATTGCGTTTGGTCGGGGTGGAAGGGGGAGTTGGAGGCCACCTCCTCCGTCCCCCGAAGGGGAAGGGAGGGAGAGTGAGAGTTTGAGGAGGGAAAATGAGGCGCGGCTTTGGTTGCGGTTCAGATGATGACCTCTTCACTTTCCCCAACACACAGAACGCTCTCTCTCTCTCTCTAGAGCCTCCCTCTCTCAACTCCCTCCCTTTCTCTCACTCACTCTCTCCCTCTCTTGGCGGGAAAGGCAGGCAAGATTCCTTGAGATGACATTCCTTGAGTAACTGCGACATCAGTTAGCGCCTCGACTGAGTCTCTCCGAGTATTCCTTAGCATCGAAGAGCAGCTGATCCTCTCTCTCTCTCTCTCCTCCCCCTCCCCCCTTTCTCGACACTCGTATTCTAACGAGTTCCCTTCTCTCCTTATCAACGCTCTCTCTCTCTCTCTCTCTCTCTCTTATTGTGATTTCTACCTATTTCCCCCCAACTCCCCCTCTTCCTTTCATCTCGCCCTATTCTGTTCAACTCCCATCTTCCCCGTTTTTTCTTCCATCCTTCCTTTCTTTTCTTTCGGTCTTACACCCACTCGTCGCCTTTCTGAAGTTCCTCGTACCATTCTTCATTCTCCCCTTTCTCTTGCTTTTTATCCCCCACCGTTTATTACGCTCTCTCATCTCTCCTTGCCTCCCATTCCTTCCATCCACTCGTCTCCTCTCTGAAGTTCTTTCTCTCTCTCTCCCTCTCTCTCTCCTTTCGGGATTTTACTTTTCCTCCATTCTTATCCTCGTGTACTTCTTTTCTCTCTAAAAAAAACCCATTCTTATTATGTAGTTCTTCTTTTCTCCACTTTCATTACTTTTTCTCTCTTTTTTCTTTTTCTCTCCTTTTTCCTTTTCTCTCGTCTCCTCCTTGCCTCTCCAAAACTCCTCTCCTTCCCTCTCTCCTTCTCTCCTTCTCTCCCCTCTTCTTCCTCTTTCTCCTTTCTTCCTCTCGTCTCTTCACCTCTCGAAAGGTCGTCGTCTTCTCATTCCTTTTCTCTACTTACCCTCCATTCTTCCTTTCCTTTCTCCCTGTCCTCTCCACGAACGCGGTTCTTCTCCCTCTCCATTGAATTCCTTGCGGATATTCCTGCCAAAACTGATCTTTCGTTTCATAATTCTAAAATCGACTGTCCTGAACTTCTTCCCATTCGGATCTCCGAGTTACAACAAGATTTATATCTTCCAACGTCTTATTTGTTGAGAGTAGTCTTTAATTTATCGATTTTGATATTAATTTGCCGTTTTAAAATGCCGTCGCAAAGCGGCACTAATTTTCTCCGTATAAACTACGTTATCGAATCAACAAATTCAATCTTCTGGTCTCCTCATCTTCTCCCTTTCTCCGATCTTCATCTCATTCCTCTCGCACCCGTTCCGTTTTCCTCTTATCACTAAAAATTTCTTACTCCTGTAATCAATCTCCTCCTCCTTCTCCTTCATCTTCACACATCTCCTTTTCCTTCCTCTTAGAACCCTACGTCTCTCCATCTTCTCTTGATTCACTTTTCGGCTCATCCCTCTATCTTTCTTTTCCTCCCTCTCTCTCTCTCTCTCTCTCTCTCTCTCTCTCTCTCTCTCTCTCTCTCTCTCTCTCTCTCTCTCTCTCTCCCTCTCCCTTTAAACAAACCGTCGCTCCGAATTTCCTCCCTCCTGTCAACCCTCGATCCACTCGACCGAAAAATTTCCGCGACGCAGCATAATTCCGCGACGTGTATTTATTTCGATCCGTCTGAGATATTAATGACTAGGAGCTATATTTCCCCTCGAGGAATTCTCTCTCCCTCTCTCTCTCTCTGGAGGCGCCGTAACGGAAACTCCGAAGACGCTTCATCCTTTCGAACGGTTGCTTACATTATTTTGGAAAATAAAGTTTAAAAAAAAAAAGACGCCGTTGCGAGAGAGAGAGGGAGAGAGGTCGGGTTCGACTCGAGTTAAACGACGCGAACGTTTAAAGCGGAATACGTGGTCGAATTTTGATTCCAGTTTCGTCCTTAACGAGAGTCGGTCCCACACACAAGAGAAAAAAAAACAAATAAAATAAAATAAAAGTCGCGCGAATTGTCATAGTTGGTGGGTGGGGCGGGAGGTCTCACCGATACTCCCCTCCCGAAAAAGTAGGGGTTGACGGGGAGAGAGAGAGGAAAAAAAGTAGAGGAGGGCTTTTGAGAGTGTGGCGTGGAAATCTTTTTGGATAAGTGAAGGCGGTTGGAGGGCAAACCCTCGAGGCAATGAAACCCAAGTCACGTCTCGGTGGCTGCGTGCGTGCGTGCGTATGTGTGTGCGCGCGAATGCGTGCGAGGGTGAGTGTAGATGGAGAGAGAGGGAGAGAGGATGAGAGGTAGGAAGGGAGGAGGGCGGGAGAGAAATGGATAAGGGAAGAATATAGAGGAGTTTGTGGGTGGTTGGAAGAGCAGATAGGAGGTAGGAGAGAGAGAGGGTTTGGAGGAGGAGGAGGGTGGCAGAGTGGCTTGGCGAGGAAGAAGTAAGAAATGGCTAGAGGAGGAATAAAGAAAAAAAAAGAGGAAAGGAAATCGAGTGTGGAAGGCTCGGAGTGGGCAAAGGATAAGGCGAAGAGAGGATAGCGTCGCGGTTCGGAGGAAATGGGGAGGCGGAGGAAGAAGGAGGGGGGGAGAAGGAGAGGGGGGGAGGGTACAGGGAGGCGGTGGAGCGGAGAGGAAAGGGAAGGAAAAGTGCAGAAAGAGGAAGTAGCGAAGAAGGAAGGAAAACCTAGGAGTCGGAAGGATAAAAAAGTGTCCGGGGAGGTTGTAGGAAGTGGCGGAGCAGAGAGGCGTGCGGTAGAGGAAAGAGGGTAAGGAATGGCTCCGAAGGAATAGGGAGGGTAAGGTTTCGCTAAGGAGAGGAATTAGTAGGAATAGGAGGTTAAAGGGACGTGCCAAGAGAGATATATAGAGAGAGAGAGGAGGAACGGATGTGTGGTCGAGTCGCATGGGATAGGGAGAGACGAGGAGTGACGGAATGGGTGTCGGGTAGGGGGAAGGGAGGCTGAGTGCAAGGATGGAATGTCGGAGAAGAAAGAATGAGAAATGGAGGGGCGTGTGTGTGTGAAGTATATGTGTGTTCACGTGTGAGTGGGAGGGAAGGAAAAGTGGAAGTAGTCTTGGATCTGTGGGAGCAGCAGGAAGAGGGGAGGGAGGGAGGGGGTGGGAGGAAGGGGTAAAGGGGGAGAGAGGGTGGGAGGGGGAGGAAGGGAGGGGGGAGGGGAGAGGAATCCGAAGAGAGGAGTCGCGACGAGAATAGATGCTCGGAGTAGGGCTAGGAATAAAAAGAATAAGCGAGGAAAAGGTAGGGAAGACGTCAGGAAGAATTAGGGAAGTTGGAAAGGAAAGAGTAAAAAAAAAAGAATTAAGGAAATGAGAGAGGTTCTAGGAAGAAAAGAGGAAGGAGCACGGGATGATGCAATAAGGAAGAGTGAAGGGAAGACGTAAGAAGGAGTAAGAAAATAAGAAAGGAGCATGGAAGGAAAGAGAAAGGAGTAAAGGGTAAGCAAGGAATAAACGAGGCAGTAGCGAGGGAGCCGGACGTAATGATGTAGAAAGAATTAGTCAGAGAACTGAGAAAAATGAAGGAAGAATTTAAAAGCGAAGAGAAAGAAGTAAGGAAGAAACAGGTCACAGAAAAAGGAATACGTAAAGAGATAAGAGGAAGTGAGGGAGAATTGAGGGAGGAGGTGAAAAGGGGAGGAGAAAGAAGCAAGGGAAGGAATAACGAAGATATATGGGACAGCCAAAGAAGTTGGAAAGGGAAACATAACGAGGGGGAAATATTCAAGGAAATAGCGAAGGAAGAATGGAGGAACAAGTAAAAGAGGAAGCGAGGGAGAAGAGTAAGGAAATGAGATAGGAGACGCGGGAGGAAACAGGACGAAGAAAAGGACTAGAGGAATAAGAAAGTCTGCTTTGAGTTGGCGAGGTGGGGGAGGAGAGTGAGAGAGAGGACCGAAGATGAAAGAAGTTTTCGGAAGCGGAAGGAAGCCTTGGTTAAGGTCGTAGGAGGAAAAGAATAGAGAAAGGGAGCGTGGAGTAATTTGACTGTCGGAGGTGGGAGAGGGGAGGAGGGGAGAGGAGGGTTTTTAGAAGAGAGAAAAGTCGTCGAAGTCACTCGACGAAAAGTAAAACCAAAGAGAAGGGTCGAAACAATGTGAAAAGATCAAAGGGACGAGGTGGAGAAATTTTCGGATGGATATCCGAAATATGGAAATAATGACGTGTATCCGAGACAATAGATCGCAATTTCGGTCCGCGGTGACTCCCTCTCTCTCATTCCCGAAATAACCTTTAACCTCGAACTCTCGCATGATAAATAGGAACGTCATCGTCGGACTAAATCTCGGAAACTACGTCGTTTTTTTCCGTTGCTATATTCGTCGCTCTCTCTCTCCTCTCTTCTCTCTCTCTCTCTCTCTCTCTCTCTCTCTCTCTCTCTCTCTCTCTCTCTCTCTCTCTCTCTCTCTCTCTCTCTCTCTCTCTCTCTCTCTCTCTCTCTCTCTCTCTCTCTCTCTCTCTCTCTCTCTCTCTCTCTCTCTCTCTCTCTCTCTCTCTCTCTCTCTCTCTCTCTCTCTCTCTCTCTCTCTCTCTCTCTCTCTCTCTCTCTCTCTCTCTCTCTCCTTCTCTCCTCTCTTCTCTCCTCTCCCCTCTCTCTCTCTCTCTCTTTTCTTTCTCTCTCTCAGTACGTGATGGATGTACACCTGAAATTCGGAAATTCGACGATTTACCGACGATCATAAACTCGAAAAGAGTGACACGTGACAGAAAGTGGGAAAAAAAAACGAAATTTCGAGCGCTCCGCTTCGTATGGGGAGGAGGGGAAAAAATTTTTTTCCGGTAGGCGATCTGGAAATTGCGGATTCTCTCTCCGTCCACGTCATCTCGCATGCGGAATCGTTTTGTATTCCGCGACGTGGGCACGTTTTAGACATGAAAATACGTTTTTCGACAAAAAAAAAAATAATAATGATTTCCCCGCGAACCAATCTACCTAGAAATTGAGCGCCCCCGGGGCCATCTTCCGGAATTTCTGCGATGCTTTGCGGGAAAAAAATATATAATCGCCGAACCTATTCTCACATAATGCGAGAGACCGATGCGGTTCAGAGATGCCATTAAAAAAAAACGTACTCGCAATTTGAAAAGAAAAAAGGAAAGCCCGAAAAAAATAGCATAACGCTCGGATATTGGATGTCAGGACTAGCGAACGCGGGAAACCCAAGTAAATTGCGGGAAAACCGACCGAGCGAAGCTAACGAAAATGTTCGCAAGCCTCGAGCTCGCTCTTACGTGACGGCGATAAAGCCAGGTTTACGATCGCTCTTCTGCTAGTTTGCTTTCCGAAATTTTCTCCGCTACATATTTGATCGCATGGACGTTTCGGGTATATCGCGCGCCGAAAATGGAAATTTATCGACGGTAACTCCGTCGGTATTCCCCCCCCCCTCCCTCCGCCCCTTTCCATTCCCACTCTCCCCCACCCCTCCCCTCATCCGTAGCACGCGCTACTTCTTCTCACATTGCCCACTTCCAAACTCTCCTGCAAGCGACTTTCTTATTTCTCCTGGACGTCCTGGACGGATAAGTTTCCCGGGGGAAACAAGTGGGGATGAGGGAGGGAGGAGGAAAAGGAGAGAAGGGAAGGGGATTAGGGTGGGGGAGAGATTTGGAAAGAGAGAGAGAGAGGGCGATGGAGAGAGTGGAGGAAGGGAGAGAGAGAGAGGAAGAGCGAAAGGGAGGAGAGCTAAAGAGGGGAGAGGAGGAAGTTAGAGAAAGGAAAAAAGATAGATCGAGGGAAAGGGAGGGAGAGAGGGGAAGGAAAGAGAGAAGGGAGAGAGAAGAGGGAGAGAAGAGGGAGAGAAGAGGAGAGAGGAGGGAGAAAGAGTGAGGAGGGGGAGAGAGAAAGAGAGAGGATTGAGAGAGAGAGAAAAGGGGAGAGAGAGGAGGGAGAGAAAGAGAGGAGGGGGAAGGAGGGAGGAGGGAGGAAGAGAGGAGGGGGAGAGAGAGGATGGAGAGAGAGAGGATGGAGAGAGAGAAAAAGGGAGAGAGAGGAGGAAGAGAGGAGGATGAGGGAGAGAGATGAGGGAGATAGAGGATGGAGAGAGAGGAGGGGGAAGGAGGGAGGAAGAGAGAGGAGGGGGAGAGAGAGGATGGAGAGAGAGGATGGAGAGAGAGGAGGGAGAAAGAGGAAGGAGGGAGAGAGAGAAAGAGAGAGGATTGAGAGAGAGAAAAGGGAGAGAGGAGGAGGGGGAAGGAGGGAGGAAGAGAGAGGAGGGAGAGAGGATGGAGAGAGAGAAAAAGGGAGAGAGAGGAGGAAGAGAGGGGGATGAGAGAGAGAGATGAGGGAGATAGAGGATGGAGAGAGAGGCTGGAGAGAGTGGAGAGAGAGGGAAGGAAGAGGAGGAGGATTGAGAAAGGGAGAGACAGGGGGAGGGAGAGAAGAGAGGGAGAGAGAAACGTGGAAGAAATGTGGAGAAATGTTGAAGAAGGAGAGGGAGCTGGTTAGATAGGGGCGAAGGAGAGAGAGGAGTTGATAGGATTGAGAGACAGGGAGGGAGATCGGAGGAGGAGATAGGAAGGAGGAAGATATTGTACGAGGTGGGGGATGTATGGAAGAGAAAAGTTAGAGAGGAGGGAAGAGGTAAAGAGAGGCAGCGAGCTGAGGTAACGGCATCTCGCCTCGCGAGGTGCGTTTCCGCGATATATTTAAATCGCTTTTCGGAGTCTGCCCTGCGGCGGGACACGGAAGTGTTTGGATCACAGCTCCGCCTAATAAAAGCGGATCCTCGCTCCCTCCCACCTCTCTCTTTCTCTCTCTCTCATCTATTTACGCCTCACCTGCGCCGCGATAACTCGAAAACTTGATATCCCACTCCGCCATAACTACGGCCCTCGCACTCTCAACATCCTCAAACCCTCCTTCGGAAACCTCTCCCATTCTACCATCCATACCTCCCCCCCCCTCCCGCCCCTTACAGACTCCTCCCTCATTCTCTCTCTTTCTCTCCTCCTTCACTCGGAACTGCTGAATAATTCCAGTACACTCACATCCTCTCCAAAATACCATTTCCTCCATTACTCATCCCCGTCTCTTCTCCTCCTCCTCCCCTCTCCCTCCCGTCTTCCTACGCACCCCTCTCAAAAACTTACGCGCTTCTCTCTCT